>OW240917.1:38243765-38602661 GCA_933207985.1 Pelobates cultripes
AGCTGACAGGACGCGTTTGCTTACTTTATTATGGGGATGTTTGACCTCCGTGGAGGCCACTTGACTTATGACAGTAGACAAATCCATCACAAGTTGCTGCTAAAGCAGATTGGACCAAGGAATGATAAACACCCAATGATCAGAAAGGCAGGATCATCTCCAAGTAAAAGCATTAAAGGGACATAATATGTTTTAACAGACTAACGTGACAATGCAAGGTCACTAAGCAAAATGCATAGATTAATATGAAGGATTTAATAGATAAGGACTTAGTCAAGAAGGTAAACATGCAATCAAATGCACAATACAAACCTAGTTGTTTCTCTGTATATTTCATACAGCCATTATGCCAAAATTAATTATTGTTATTAGCACTATTATTTATAAAGAATATCTAGAATTTTCAAAGGGACAGTATGAAAAGTAAACAAACAATTCAGCCAAATTCTGACAATTTTGGCTTTCAAAACCAAAATATAGTAAGGACCCTACTCGATCAAGCTTCCATCCACCCCCCAACCCATAGTGTTCCTTATGACCCCCATCCCACAGTGTTCTTCCCCCCCCCAGTCCCATAGTGTTCCTCCCCCCGATTGCTTTGTGCCCCTCTCTCTCCCCCTTGGTCCCTAAGTCTCCTACCTTTATTGTAGCGTGACCAAGTGGAGCAGACAGCGGTACAGGAGCTTCTGTTTTCTGTACCCGGCCGGACTGACAGGAAGTGCTCTCTCAGTGAGCACTTCCTTTCAGTCTGGCCGGTTACAGGAAACAGAAGTTCCTGTACCGTGGTACACACTGCTCCGCTCAGCCACGTTACACAGAGTGCCTAGCAGGAGGGAGCACTGTGCGCCCACCTTCTGCCACTCACTCTGTTCTAGCGCCCCCCGGGCCGGTGTGCTAAAGGCGGCTGCTTGTGCCACCTTTTGGACGCGCCGGCCCTGTGTCTATTTAGCTTTTATATAGCTATTTTTTCTGAATCTCTTCTTATTTTTTTTCTAAAGACTCTAGTTTTTATAAAACACATAAAGAAAAGTAGGGACTGCTTTTCTCATACGTGGCAGTCTAATTGACAAAACTTTGACAATGGGCGGAGCTTAAAGCAAGGCCCTGTTTTAGTTGTGAATTGAATTCACCCACAATTTACCAGTAAAATCAACCCAACAGAAAGGCAAACAACAGACTCTGTCGGCAAGGGACAACGAAATGGCTGCACCAGATATTGAGACCCAGAACAAAAATGAAAATGTGAAAATATGAAAAGATAAGTGACATGGGGAGAGAATAATCATTAAAATACAGTAAGCATAAGGAAAGGAAAACCAGGGGGGAAAAAATGACAGGGCCACTATAAAAATGTATAGTTACATTCTATGAACTGCAATGTGAAATGTGTGGCCATGTGCTTCTTGATTTTGTTTCGATGCATAGATGGGAATTGTGTAATTTGTGTAATTTAGGTACTGTTCCAAAGATCATTGTGACAGTTTTGTCAGTGTTTAGTAAGAGTTTGTTTTTTGCGATCCACTTTTCTACCTTTGCAAACTGGTAGGATTTACTCGCATAGATTACTGTGTCGTCTGCGTACATGTGTACATTTGAGGATTTGCAGACATTAGGCAGATCATTTATAAATAATGTTATGAAGAATTTGCAGTCCTTAACTGAAGTTGTAAGTATTCAGTGAGACCAAATCGATGTATACGTTGTCATTCTCCCATGTAGACCGGTTACACAGGAGCTCAAATGGCCTGGGCTCTGAGGTTTTTGAGGTTTACCATTTGGTGGTGTTGAAACCTTTGAAAAGGCAAGAGGCTTGGCATCTCCCAATGTTTGCAGAGGGATCAGTTTGTATTGTAAGAATTTTAATTTGATTGTGTTATATTTTGAAAGTGTTTATCGCATACATTCTCCATTTTTGTCCACGTAGATGAATTATGAGATTCAGTGCTGAGCAAAATCTTTGTGGAGATCATAAGTACTGCCATTAATTTGACTTCTTCAAACAAGTGAGAAGGAATATTTGTAAATATAACAACATGTGTAAAAAATAACCCATAAAAAAAACACAGAGACCATAAATACAACAATTACAAAACAAAAATGTCAATTCTGCCCTACCACACTTCACAGTATTTTAATAATCTACCTTAATTGTATCTGATTAGTTATAAGTAGGCAGCCAGGTGCAGGGCTGCCATCAGGGGGTGACAACCATAACGGTTGTCACGGGCCCGGCGGCCCTGGGGGGCCCGGCCGCCCGGACCCCAGGTGTAGCGGCAGAACTGCCGCCGGTGCAGTTCCACTGGGGCCCGCACGCTGATGGGGCCCATCGGGTGGCCCACGCACTTAGGGCCACCCGATGGACCCTATATCTTCAGGGGCCCTGTCAGTGCTCTGGCCATGGTATAGCGCAACCGGGCCCCTTTAAAAAAAAAATGTAGCCACAGCAAGTGCTGATGGGAACAGGAAAAACCATACGAAAGGTTTACACTCCTAGCAGTCGAACTGGAACAGCATACAATAAATCACCCCAAGACAAGGCTCCGTGTTGTGGGTCAAGCAGTGATCTGGTTTAATGGGGTTACCTGCCCGGTATTTATGCAGGTCTTCCACCAGGTGTACACTCCCCTAGGGGGCCTGGTGGAAGACTGGGACACAATTATACAATGGCCAATCACAGACATACACAGTTAACACACTCCCATTCATTCCAGCAAAATCCTCCCCTCTGCCTGTGATATAATTACTGAACACAATGGGCTAACATAATTATCACAGGCAGGAAAATACACAGTTTTACACAATATTCATAACTTTAAAAGTATACATCACATTCACATTTTCAGAATCAGCATACTCCAAATACAAACATACTCAAAAATCAGGCAATTCCTTTCACTGGTTTAAAAGTTAGGTCGAAGTCTTTTGTGACCAACTGAAGCATGGCTTTCCAGCCCAAACCTGTTCCACAGAGTCCTCTATCCTGGATATAATTGGCTTAACTGGGTGTGGTAAGCCAACTATCTCCAGGTACAGAAAATATCTCTATTCACAACAACAGCAAAAATACACAAAAATACATAATTCCTATCATACCGAACAGAACCCGCACATTCAAACTATCCCCAGATGGCTTGGATCTGAGCTCTCAATATATCCAAACAGCGCTCAGATGCCACAAACACAGTCAAATCGCCATGGGGTTTAGGTTCAGCATGGGCTGATAAGAGGGGCCATAGTCATGAGGCAGGAGGCTGGCAATCAGGCTTCTCCATAACCCAGTGGCGGGGTTAGTTTCGCCACATCTCTCCCCTTTCCCAAACAGACTAACAAGGTATCTGACCTCTTGTCAGTCAGTGCCTTGGTTAGTCCAGCAACCCACCCACAAAACATAGTCAGTAGTGCAGCCCACCCACAATGAATAGTTACTGCCCCTGGGGAAACGTGTAGCTGGTCGTTGTCCAGGGGCTTCATCACGGCTGTGTTGGGTACTGCTATTCTGGGTCTGTGGGTTGCTGAGTGGGCAGAGACCAGCGGTACTCTGCCCTAGTGCCAGCACTTCAGCTGGAGTAGCCTGGTTGGTGCTTAGTTGGGAAGAGGGGGTAGTATGCTCCTCTTCCTGGAACCGGTGCAACTGCTGGAGGGGGAGACCAACTGTCTCCCTTTCTAATAACTGGACCTGTTACTGGGGATCTGGACAGGCTACCCCTACTCCCTGTGGTTCATGTGCAGAGACCACGGTCCCATCTGCACCGGTGGGGAACTTAGTGTCTCCCCTTGGTGGGCTAGGCTGCCACTGGGGAGGGAGGACAAGGCTCTCCTCTCCCAGTATAAGACTCTGCCACTGGGGAGCAGGACCGACTGTCCGTACTCCCTGTAGCTTGGGCACAGAGACCACTGTCCCATCTGCACTGGTAGGGAGCTGATTGTCTCCCCTTTGTGGGCTAAGCTGCCGCTGAGGAGAGGGGGTAACAGGGTCCTCTCCTTTAAACACTTTCAGCTGCTGGAGAGGGAGACCAACTGTCTCCATTCCAATAAAGTGTCCTGCTGCTGGAGATCGACTGTCTCTGCTCCCTGTAGGACATTCTGTCGCTGGGGTAGGGAGACGGGGCTCTCCTCTCCCTGCAAGGGATACTGCCGCTGGGGAGGGGAGACGAAGCTCTTCACTCCCTGCACTTCACACTGCCGCAGGGGAAAGAACACGATGCTCTCTATTCCCTGCACTTCACACTGCTGCTGGGGAAAGGAGACGCTGCTATCTATTCCCTGCAAATCAAGCTGCCGCTGGGGATCTGAGCCGACCGCCCAGCATCCCTGTAGCTCACGCTGCCACTGGGGAAGGAGGACGCTGCTCTCCTCTCCCTGTGGGGCCAGTGGAGAGACCTCGGTCCCATCTCTACTGGCCGGCTGGAGGTCCTCCCAGTACACCTCGACAATATTCTCCCAGCTGAAGGGCTCTGGACCTGGGTCTGCCACAATGCTCTCCTGCTGGGTATCCTCGATGGAGCGGAACAGATGTTTGTAATCCTGCTGCAGTTCCCACTCCAGGGTTGTGAGGTGTACCAAGTCTGGTCCCACTTCATGGGGGTCATCCCAGTCTTGCATACCCTCCCTCCAGTCAAAGATGTCATCGAACCGGGTCTCTTCAGGGCTCCCAAAGTTAGGTTCTGTGAACGCCTCCCACAGCAAGCCAGGGCCATTAAACTCCTCCACTGTCCAGGGTGTATACCGAACCAAATACCACCAAATACCACCTGGTAGGCATCCTCTAGCCATAGCTCCTGCCGTACCCGGTGCTCGAGCTCCTTTACCCATTGCTCCAGGGGCTGCTCTCCCAGGAAGGGCATCCCCAGTGCCATTCACGTCTGTAATCGCTGCTCTTCACCGGGGAGACCCTCGCCCCGCTGATACTGTACATTATCCAGGGCCTGGTACCAGATTCCTTTTCTTATTGCATCCCAGCCATCCAGGTCCTCCTCCTCATATGGAAGCGCTGTCTAGGTCCAGCCTGGTTCCATCCTGCTGCTGTCAGGGTCACTGTACTGGGACATGCGTTGCCCTCAATTATAAATCCAGGAAAATGGTGTTACCTTGTAGCTGTCCTTCTGGGCTGTGGGAATGATCCCGCTGCTTGCCACCAATTGTAACGGCAACCCCAGGCATAAAAGGGGTTAAACGCCGTTTAGAGCATATTCCCTTCCAGATACACAGGCAGCTACTGAAGATACCAATCTCCCGAATAGGAAACCATACGAATGCTGTAAACAGCCAAACAGGAAAAATCATACAAAAGGTTTACACTCCTAGCAGTCAAACTGGAACAGCATACAATAAATCACCCCAAGAATGAGACAAGGCTCTGTGTTGTGGGTCAAGCAGTGATCTGGTTTAATGGGGCTACCTGCCCAGTATTTATGCAGATCTTCCACCAGGTGGAAACTCCCCTAGGGGACCTGGTGGAAGACTGGGACACAATTGTACAATGGCAAATCAGAGACATACACAGTTAGCACACTACCATTCATTCCAGCAAAATCCTCCACTCTGCCTGTGATATAATTATGGAACACAATGGGCTAATGTAATTATCACAGGCAGGAAAATACACAGTTTTACACAATATTCATAACTTTAAAAGTATACATCACATTCACATTTTCAGAATCAGCATACTCCAAATACAAATATACTCATAAATCAGGCAATTCCTTCCATTAGTTTAAATGTTAGGTCGAAATCCTTTGTGACCAACTGAATCATGGCTTTCCAGACCAACTTGTTCCACACAGTCCTCTATCCTGGAGATAATTGGCTTAACTGGGTGTGGTAAGCCAACTATCTCCAGGTACAGAAAATATCTCTATTCACAACAACAGCAAAAATACACAAAAATACATAATTCCTATCATACTGAACAGAACCCCCACATTCAAACTATCCCCAGATGGCTTGGATCTGAGCGCTCAATTTATCCAAACAGCGCTCAGATGCCACAAACATAGTCAAATCGCCATGGGGTTTAGGTTCAGCATGGGCTGATGAGAGGGGCCATAGTCATGAGGCAGGAGGCTGGCAATCAGGCTTCTCCATAACCCAGTGGCGAGGTTAGTTTCGCCACACAGTATATGATAATACATTGCATAAGCCTGACATAGTGGAGTGCCAATGTACCCCATTTTTGGCAAGTCCTATTCTAGCAACTTAACGCTTGCTCTTATTAGAAGAATGCACTTATTTGGGAAATGCTCTCTGCAGTGCAAGGTTAAATAGGGCTCTGGAATGAGGCACCGGTGACGGGGAAGGGTGTAAAACCAAGAAAGTATATATTTACATATGAAATCAATAGGGCTACACTCACATGAACATGCCTACATTATAAAGGTTCTGCAGGAGCAGATTAATATATTTATATATATATTTATATATATATAATTATTATTATTATTATTATTATTTTTAATATATGTAACTCTTGATTAAATACTACTGTTGGATAATGTATCTCAATCTTGCAGTCCCTCTAGAATCAAATATGGCGTCAGCACATCTTCCAATAATTCTCTGCAATTTAGGGATGAACATGAGTGTTAGAATACTTGACTGTTGACCCATAACACCTCCTTATACCCATTATGCAACCACATCTTTATTGAAATTTTACATGCTAGCGTCAACACTATAAGAACCTGTCAATTGTTGGGGAGGTTGCCATACAGGCATTCCTTGTAACATTGGGTGCATGAGTCCAGCACAGTCTCCTTACTGCCATCAGCCCTAAGCTTCCTCAAGCTGATTTAGCACTTCAGATATAAATTTCAACTGCGCTGGCAATAAAATAGTGACTTTTTGGACAAAAAACAGACAGAGAAATACAAAGGACAAACATCAATCCAAGATAAACACAGACATAGGGTGGGAGGTAAAGAAAGTTTGGTTCCCTCAACTTCTTCTTTGCCAACAGATGAGCATCCAACCCCGTTCCCCCTGTTATTTGCCCTTCTGATAGCAGAGCATTAACGTAGTATCCTTTTTTGATCTGCCCCTAAGTTTATGGGCAGCAGTCATGCTTCCCTTTCCTTAATTCTCCAGGGGAATGCTTTGAGGTATAAAACAGGTTGTATAATGGCACACTCTCTTGTGCTCTAATTTTGTCACGTCTGCAAAGTTCTGCTAAACCTCAATACAACAGTACAACAGTCTTAGCTTCGGACCAAGCAGCAATTCCAGTTGTGTTCCCTTTGTGTATCCAAAAACATAGTCAAACACTTTGGTGGCTACACCAGGCATTTGGCATATATACCCATGTGCGTGTGTGTAGGCCAGTTGGCGGACTAGCAAGTTACACGTTGTTATGGGCAGTCATTCTCATGCTGTAAGAGGGCCAATAAACAAAGCAAAGTGTTAATTTTTAAAAAGTAAGATGAGATTTCTTTCTCTGCTAGTAATGTTGCCTATGTAACAGATATCATGAAAATTGCCTGTTTCGATAAGTTTTTCTGGTCTTCTGATTGATTTTAAGAAAACCTAGGTTTATTTCTCAAGAGGTTTCCCTTTGCAGCTCCTATCAGCGATGTCTTTTTCTGCATCACTGCATTCATTTACATTTTAAGTATCTGTTTAGGTTTAGACTTCATTCATTCAGACACGAGTAATTAACTGAATGAGATCAGAGCTCAATGCTGTCTCAGTATTGTGACATGGCTCATACCGCAAAGCCATTTCGAGATTGTGCCAGCTAATGGAACTCCATAACATAACACAGGCCATTTGTAAAATTCTAGTCACGCTAACAGTTGATTAAATAAATAATAACAATTAGTACCTCCATCTTTTGTTAGTTTTAATTTAATACATTTAAGAAGTATTCATGTTATGAAGGAAGAAAGGAAATTGGAGAAAATTAATACAAAGGCTGGTACATTGTAAAAAAAATCCTACATTTTACAGTTAAGAATGTAGATAAAGAACTGGGGCACTTTTTGGTGCTACATTTGCTAGATCTCTGTGTTTTTGCAGAGTATACATTTTTGGACTATTTTGAGTAAGGAGAAGGAATCAGAGAATCATGTGATAGCATAAAAAGCCTATGAACAATCTCATGGAGGGGTTAGAGCTTGTTACTTTCACACATTGATTTCCGCCAGGAACTTATACACTCCAAATATTAACAGGTATTAGAAGAGCTGATGTAGCAGAGCAAACCAAATGTAAAAAATCACAAGTGCATTAAACATGAAGACAATTCTAGATGGTGCTTTGAAAGACGTGATTATGTTAAGTGAGCAAAAACTATTCTGATAGCTGAGTGGGGATTTACAGAAGGGCATTCTACTGAGTTCCTCTAAGCTTTTGTCCGATCTCAGACTTCTCATATTCTCTATTATTGTTGCAATGCACTAATTTGGCTCTCCCCAAGTTCAAAAGGGTAATCCAGATGTGGACTCCATGCTCACTGTGCCTAGAGGGATATTAGCTACGCCTTACTGACGAGGCCCTAAGAAGGCCAAAATGATTGCCTGGGTTTGCCGTACCTCTTGTGTATCAAAATCCCTGATAGAGGCTCTGAGTATGTCCTAAGAACTCCCCCACAGCAAGGTCCTGGAAGGTAAGTAAAGCTAGTTTTACACTTTTATTATAGTTAGTGCATTCACTAAGCTTAGGAACATGGGACATTAAGGTTTACTTGAGGGTTGAAATTAGGGTTAGGTAAGCTATTTTAACCTCTCTCACACTTTATTCTTACCCTAACCCTAGGGGTAAGTGTGAAATTAAAGTGTGACATAAATCCGAATTTACAGATATTCCCTAATATGAAATATCATTACATAAAAACCAACTCCCTAAATCTAACCCTAATTTGAACCCTAATTTTAACCCTAAATGTCCCATATCCTAAGCTTAGTGCAAACACTAACTATAATGTTCAAGTTTAAAAGGGTAATCCAGACGTGGACCCAGTGCTCACTGCGTCTAGAAGGGTATCAGCTGCACCTCACTGACGAGGCCTAAAGAAGGCCAAAACGATTGTCTGGAATTTCTGTATCTCTCGTGCAGAGAGAACCTGCCAGCATTTCTATTCCGGACTTCCCTTATGGGTGGGTTTAGTCTGTAAGCATTGAAGGGCAAGCTACTGGGTTCCTCTAAGCTTATGTCTGTTCTCAGAGTTCTCACATTCTCTGTTTTTGTTAAAATAATTAAAGGATTGAGTATGTTTTGTAGAATGCAAACACATTGACAAATAAGCAGATGAAGAACCTGCTTGTTACAGATTACAATCTAAAAAATGATGATGGAAGATGGTAGCAGTTGGCAGTTGATGGTTGGATAATACTTTGCTAAAAGAACATTATACCATTAGAAATGTATTCCTAATCTCACATTAGATATAGGGCTCTCCCAAACTGAAAAAAATGTTGTTAAAAAAGCATTTAACTCTTTTTCCAGCACCCAAACTCCCTTGGAGCTGCTGCCCTCTCCACCTCATACAACATCATTGTAGAGGCGTCGCTGCATGGCTTGTCATCCAATCCAGTGCTCCTGATAGAGGAACCCTTGGATTTGTGAATCGTATGCACGGCGAGCTCCATGTGCATAAAATCAAATGCTTTGAACTCTGAGTTTTAGAGTATGACAGTCACGGGTTTCTGGAATGTATGCATTCATTTATTTTTAAGAGCAAGTGTTTTTGAATGCAGTATTGTTTATCTATTTAATTTGAGAATTAATCTTTTTCTCTTTTTGAGCCTCAAATGTACATACAACAATTTAGATATGGATCAGTCTGATACATTTAGTAGTACCTGCTAGGACATAGAGATGCAGGATGGAAATGTGGAACTGTTTAATGGATCCACCATGCCTTGTGTCAAGTATACAAGTATTGTCAAAGGGAACACATGCACACAAAAGGAAAAAGTTACCTTAAATCATCTTAACCTGCTTACAGCAAGAGTCCAAAATAAAATCAAACTATGAATGATCTATTTACTCATTTAATATACCATAAATAATCATCAGATTAATTCTCACCTGCCTATTCATGTGAAAAAATCAGGTTTCCAAACCACAGATTTGAGAATAAAATATGTTAAAGCATATTTAAGATATATGAAAGATTTCCCCACAGCCATAAAGTTAACGAAAATACAGGAGCGTGAATTAATCGCCGTGCCAAATGTACCATCGATAAATACATTAAGCATATAAATGGCACGTCTCTCCTCGTACTATTCATAAACTATGATGATTTGCATATTTTTCTTGAGTGTTTTATCAATCACTACATTATAGCTTCCTTTGTTATAAAGCACTTAAAAGAAGCCGCCGAACTTGTAACAGCAGGTCTATTTTTAAGTTTGAAAAATGACCGTTGTTGAATATTTTCTAGAACGTGGCGTAACTGCGTGTGTTTGATGTCTTTTTTCTGCATGGCAATGTTTCTTTAAAAAAAAAAAAAAAAAAAGAGAGACAAAGAAGAAAGGAGAGAAAAAAAACACTGATGTATGTTACAAGGGACATATCTCTTTCACTGAGACAGAACATTTTAATTCCCCGACACCTTTTAGTGATTGCTTCAATTTCCAAGATTTTGATAAAATCATGTGGTTTAAGAGATTCTGGATTGAATACCCGACACCAGCTACAGTTTAATGAAATAGCGTAGTTTCACGGCATTCCATTTGACATAACCTAGCTCAGAGGTCTAATCAATGTTATGTGATAAATGTTGAATCCCTGATGGTAAAAATATACTTATAATTGGGTTAATATGCCTTAAAATACAACCCATCAGTTATCTTTCTGCTTGGTTTTGTTGGCTTATTCTGTAAAGCCGAAACACTATTTTCAGAGAAGGTATTTGAGTGTACAGCATTTTTATTTGACTATATTTTCCATTGTTTACTTAACAATACATATATAGAGCTTTGAATACATTTTCATCCCCTTGAATTGTGAACCATTACAACTTTGAATTAAAATAAAATTTGTTGGTTTTTAAAAAAAATATTTTATTTACACAATATACCTAAGCTTTCAGAGTTTAAAAATATGCTTTTTCAGTGACAACAAAAATTAAGTAACTCGCATAAGAATCAATCACACCCCTCCTCAAAATTTGGTTGAACCACCGGTGCCTGCATTTGCAGATGTGAGTCCTTTGTGGTACATCTCTACCAAACTTACCAAAATGTATCAAGATAAAGAAACAAAGGGATGGTCTTCAACAAATCTAGATCACATACTGGTCATCAGAGGGTCTTCCGGAAGGCCGAATTATACATGATTAAGCAGGATCAGGAACTGCGAAGGTCACTAAACAATTAGATCAATACAAAGATGGCAATTTACCAACGTGATTGAAATTTTTGGAAACTCCAAAGGAGCCAAGATCTGCTTCCTGGTATGATGAGAAGGTTAGAACAATCAGAAATGATCACCTCTTTATTTTAATATAATATTTAAAGAGGCTGGCATTCTATCAATCTTTACAAATATGCTGAATGCTCACTGTTACACCGTGGCTTGTAACTTTAAGATCAATAACCTTATTCTCATTATCGTGGACAGTTTTTATTCTGGATAAATAAAACTACATTGCAAACAGTAAAGAAAAAAATACTTAAACGACTTAAAGGTTAAATTGTTATTTCATCTGAAAGATAACTTAAATTCAACAGAGGATTTCAACATCTAACTAAAAATATTTTCAGTCATTTTGGAACCTTATACTATTTTATATTGTTTATTTTCAGCCGGCAGACAGCAATTTTCCACAACTAGTATTGATGTACTGCTCAGATATCTTACAGGTCACATGTCATTCAGGAAAGGTCAACAATTCATTTAAAGTTTCATCATTCTTCATATAAACAGGCAAATACCATTTCATTTAGACTGAGGGCTATTGTGTGCAATAGGCCTCTGTAGGAACTCAGTCTATGTAATCTAACTCGCTACCTGAGAAACAGTGAATTCACATTATTATTATGACCTTATCGTATTTCACGGATTCACTTCCAGTAAAAATATGTAATCTGAACAGAATTTCATTTAGAGTCAATTCCGAGGAGTTTGTAGGATATAGCACCTACTGCCATGATCATTGAACACTATCTTATAAAAAGAATACATGTTTATTTATTTTATGCAAGGTTTGTTTAGGAACAACTTGAAAAGAGAACTACTACAGAAAACTTGTCTTTCAGAACCACTGTTATTCAAATAACAAAAGCATTATAAGTCACAATTCTAATATATATTATTATTATTTATATTAGTGCCAACTAATTATGCAACCCTTTACAGTATTATGAAAGGGGGGAATTTACAATAAATGAGACAATTACACAGTGACACAGGAACAATAGGTAGATGAGGACCCTGCTTAAACGAGCTTGCAGTCTAGATGAGGTGGGGTACAAATACACAACAGGGCAGCAAGGGTGACAGCCACCAAACAAGGTGGGAAAGTAGCAGAGGTGGAGGTGAGAGTGGAGTATGGCTCTTTAGGAGAGCAAGAGGCAGATTTGGACAAGTATAGATAAGTTACTCTGGAAGTCCATAAGCATTCCTGAACAGATGTGTTTTGAGGGACTTATTAAACAATTGAAGGCTGGGGGAGATTCTGATGGGGGTAGGCAGGCTGTTCCAAAAGAAAGGAGCCTTCCGCGAGAAGTCCTGCAAGCGTGAGTTAGCAGTAAGGGTGCGAGCAGCGGACAGGTGAAGGTCACCGGCAGAGCGAAGAGACTGAGAAGGGGCATATCTATAAATCAGGGAAGAAATGTAAGAGGGGCTAGAGTTTGTTAGAGCTTTATAGGTAGGATTAGTATTTTAAATTAATACCTATAGGATACAGGAAGCCAGTGTAAGGATCGACAGAGGGGCGAGGTATAGGAGGAGTGACGGGTGAGAAAGATCAGCCCGGCGGTAGCATTCATTACCAATTGTATCGGGGTAGTTTGTTTTTTGGAGAGACCAACTAAAGGAGGGAATTACAGTAATCCATGCGAGAGATTACCAGAACACGAACAAGCTCCTTGGCAGCATCTTGCGGGAAAATTGGTCATAAAATGTCATCTCATCTTCATCAAAGTCACAAGTATAGACAAACATAATGTGCTTAGGCTAACAACACAAAAACAAATATATATAAATTTACATGTCTTTATTGAACACATCCCATTAAACATTCACACCTTTGTGGAAAAAGTAAGTTAACACTTGGATTTAATAGCTAGATGATCCTCATTTGGCAGTAGTAACCTCAATCAAAGCACTTCCAGTAGCTGCGAATTAGACCTGCACAACGTTCAGGAGGAATTTTGGACTACTCTTCCTTACAGAACTGCTTCAGGTCAGCCATATTCTTAGGATATCTGGTTTAAACAGCTTTGTTGAAGTTGTTCCACAGCATCTCTATGTGGTCAAGATCTAGGCTCTGACTGGGTTACTCCAACATATGGATTCTGTAGTGGATTTACCTCAGTGATTAGAATTAGAATTAGAATTGTGGATTGTCAAGCTGATCTGCATTGTTTTTTGGAAAGTATCAGCCTTCTGTGTGGCGCCATGGGCAACGTGCTTGTTCAATGTTTTCTATATAGTCGACTCATGAACAAAGTTGTCAACGAGTTCCACTGATTTCTTTACATTGAAGTCTTTAGCTGTTACTCTATGGTTCTTTTTTACCTAATCAATAATTTTGCTATGTGCCTTTTGAGTCATCTTGGCTGGACTGCAACTTCTAGGGAGAGTAGCCACAGTACTAAATCGTCTCCATTTATAGACAATGTCTCTAACAGAGGACAGAAGAATATCTAAGCTCCTTGAGATACATCTGCAACCCTTTTCAGCAACAAGTTTTGATCACAGGTCTTCTGAGAGCTTTTTATTTACGAGGCATGATTCACATCAACAGATACTTTTTGTGAATAGCAAACTCAAAATGTTTGAGTGCTTTTTATAAGTCAAAGTAAGTCTAACCCACACCTCCAATCTCGTCTCATTTATTGGACATCAGGTTTGCCAATTTCCAACTCTAATTAGTTTTTGTTTAAGTCATTAGCCTAAGGTTTCACGTATTTTTCCATACTATACTTTGGATATTTTAATGATATATTCAATATGTAAAAGAGAACACAATAATTTGTGTATTATTAGTTTAAGACAATTTTGTTTTTTCATTACTGTAACTTAGATGAGTATCAAACAAGATTTCGAGACAAAGTTATCCAGTAATAAGTTATAAATGCAATCATTTCTAAGGGGTTCGCATACTTTTTTTCTTTGCACTGTGTGTGTGTGTGTATATATATATAATGACAGTATAGGTGTTGCATTATATGAACTCTGGCATTTACCCTTTCATTTGTATTCCATAGATGTGAGAATCAATTAGATTATATTCCCTGAGAAGGACAGCAATCACCACCCACAGGAAGAGAAGCCTCAACCCCTAGGAGTCTATTTAGAGATAGGGCAGGGAGGTGTGAGTCAGTACTTACAGTACTTAGAGAGAGGAGATTCTCTAATTTACTATTTAGTTTTCTGTTTACTATCGAGTGTGGGCTGTTCACTGTCTCAGTATTGTAGGTTCCCCAAAAAGGATTCTAACTGAGTTGAGGCACTGAGCATTAATAAAATTAAGATTATAGTTACACTAAAGCTAGTATAATCTACAATTTTATAACATGACAGGAGGCTTCATATTTGCTGTTTTAATGCTCCGACAGCAAAGCAAAAGAAGCATGATCCGACGGTCTAAAGTAGAAATGGCGAAAAGTATCTTCACGGGACCAGTCCGCCGAATGCAAAATGTCCTGAAGGGAAGCACCCGCCATGAAAGCTCCAGAGGCTGCGGCGCCTCTAACTGAATGCGAATTTACCCCCGCCAGTGTCAACAACCATCTTATCCATCGAGCCAGGGTTGGAGACGAGACCGGTTTGTGGGTTCTGACATACGAGATCAACAACTGGCCAGAATGAGAAGAGTGAAGTGGAGTGGTAACCGCTTTATAACGAGCCAGCACTTTTGCCACACAGAGTTTTGGCGAATCCCTGAAGTAAGGGTAAGACACAGCCATCGAATCCGACTTGGTACGTCTAACCACCTTGAAGGTGACCCCCTCTGAAGAGAATGAAAAGGCATCAACATCGAAGGCCCAGACATCAGAAACATGCCTGAACAAGCCCAGACATAGTAAGAGGGCAAATTTGGCCGAAAGCTGGCAAAAGGAAAGGTCCTGGTTATCCGGCCAATCCCGAAGGAACGCTAAAACCGTACATACGTCCCAAAGGGAGGAATACTTGGGCACCGGTGGACATGCCAGCCTCATCCCACGAAGGAGTCTGCAAACTAGCAGATCCTGGCCGATGGGAAAACTTCTAAGTAGCCACGTTAACTGAGCGATACGACCGTCCCAAGTCGAAGAGGTGAGACAAAAAGTTCAGCACACTAGTTACAGGGCCTGTAAAGGGATCGGTATCACGTTCCAGGCACCAACAACACCAGGAACCCCATGCTGAGAGATAGCATCTCCTCATCCTGGGAGCCCAGGAATCCCAGAGAAGGTCTTTGCGATAACGCCTCGACATTCCAGGTACCCCTGAAAGAGTCCAGGCCACCAGGTGCAGGTGGCCGTCCCTCACTAGAGAATGCGGGTTGCCCCGGGAGTCCGAGAGGAGCATTTGAGGGGATGGTAAGAGTAGAGGATCCCGATGGGAGAGATCCAAGAGCTCCAGAAACCAAGCTTGACTCTGCCATAGCAGAGTCAGCAACACCAAGGACACAGGCTGACGTCGAACTGGGAATCATAGCGAACGGAGGAAAAACATACGCTCCCTGCGAAGGACATACCTGGAGAAAGGCATCCACTGCCGAGCACGCTGGTCCGGGAGCCAGCTGTAGTAAGTTTGGATCTGGTAGTTCGCTCTGGAGGCGAATAGATCCACCGTGAATGGGCCCCTCTGATTTGAGAGTTCGAAAAAGATGGGCAGAAGGAGCTTCCAATCGCTGGCGTCTTTCCAGTGTCTGGAGAACCAATCCGCCGTCAGATTCGATTCCCCCGGAAGATATTCCGCCTGTAGGGTGATGTTGCGTTGGAAACAGAAGCTGTATATCTCCTTTGTCACCTCTGACAGGGTTCGAGTCCGAGCGCCCCCCAAGCGGTTGATGTTCTGTACCGCCGATACATTGTCCATCCAAAGGAGGTCGCAGCAGTCCGAGAGATGGTTCGCCAGGCTCCGAATCGCGAACGAACCCACAATCAATTCCTGGCCGGAGAAGGTCCCGCAGAAGATGGATGCCCTCCATCTTGAAGTGGTGGTAGACCACGAAGGCGTTCAGTTCTCACTGAACTCAAGTTGATTACTGGGAGGAATTCTCCGGACTTTTTCCTCACAAGAAAGATCGAGCTGAAGAAACCCCTTGTGTCCGTGGCCCATTGGACCGCACCCTTGTTGAACAGAGTCTGGATTTCCACATCTATCAGGACCTGTTGTTCTCTTGAGATGACGGGAACCCTTGGGGGTCAGACCTGTGTCGGAGGGGAGTGGAAGGCTATGACATATCCCCGAAGGGTCCAAAGGACCCATGCATCTGAAGATACCTCCTGCCACCTGTCCCTGCAGTGAAACAGTCTGCCCACATGCAATAGGGGAAAGGGAGAAATGGCAGGAGGTGTTCTCACCTGTCGAGAACCTTGCGTGTCCTCTTGCACGATTTCCTCGACCTCTATCCAACCTCTGAGTGTAGGAGGGTCTGGACTGGTATGATGGGAAGAAAGATGGTCCACGGGATCTATGGCGGCCCGAAGACCAGCTGCGGCTGAAGGCACGACCCCGCTGTCGTCCAGCCCTTCCAAAAACCTGGGATGCCTGTGGTTGGAAGACCCTCTTCATGGAGGACTGGGCCTTGTCCAGGGAGGTGAACAGGTTAACATGTTTGTGTAGCTCCTTGATGAAAGGCTCCGCGAACAGCAGGCCCTTAGCCGGGGGCCCAGTTCTTTTGACCCCAGCTCCGACATCTTGTTGTCCATACGGAGCAGGACTGCCTTCCTGCGTTTCGTGGAGAGGGCCACATTAGCATTGCCCAGCAGGCAAATGGAGCGTAGTGCCCAGTCTCGCATGGTGGCTGGGTCCAGGGCTGTACCTTCCGAGAAGGACTCGTCTGCCAGCGCCAACATTCTCCACAGGGGACCCAGCATATCAGCAGTTTATCCTGTGCTGAGCAGAGGCTGCGCTCCACCCCTTTCTTGGGGTTCCGACCTGTACGGGTCATGTATGTGGCCACCAGGGGGTCAAATTCCGGTGCTGTGGCCACCTTGTCCGACAGGACGGGTCTGGGGCATTCCGCTCGCAGCTTCTTGCGGACCTCACCTTCAAGAGGTCTGCGTACCCAGTAGTGCACGAATTGTGCCAAGTGGTCAGGCAGTGACCAGTCTGAGGATCTGGGGTTTTGGATGGATTGAGGGTCAAACAGAGGCTCTCCTGTAGCATCTAGGAAAGTGTCATCCCCCATCGCCTCTGTCACTGGCATGTCTCCATCCCCCCAGCGCCACTTGGGGTCATCCCCACAGTCCTCCTCCCAATCATCCTCCTCCGAGGGGGACTGGTCTGCTTGCCACTCATCTAGCACTCCGCAGGGCCTTCACCTTTCCAATAGCACATCAGTGCAATTGCCTGCCCTTGATCCTGAGAGTCTGACTCCGTCGAGTCTTCCGCCAAATGGGGGTTTCCTCTAGCACCCCGTACCCCGTTGCGGTTGAGGGAGGACCCTAGCCAGGGCCTTCTCCACAGAGGTGGCCACAGCCGCATTAATCATAGCCTGCAAATTCTGCTCCTGTGTAGAGGCTTCCATAGTACAGGAGGTGATGCAACATGATACCTAAAGGAGACAGAGGACAGGTATCACTAGCTGGCAATAGGGGCAGCACCCCTAATAATGGCAGGGGCAAGTAGGAAGCGCATGCAGGCTAAAACAGGGGTCCAGTGTATGGAACCGCCAGGCCAGGATCATGCGTAATATGGCACAGACAACGCAGGCCAAATCATGGGGCACAGACAAAGCAGGCCAATCATAGGGGCACAGACAAAGCAGGCTCAGTATATGGGCACGGGTAGCACCGGCCCAGTGATACATGCAGGCAGGAGCGTAAAACCTTTATTGGTTAACATGCAGGTATTTCTTGATTTAGAGGGCATGCAGGATAGAGATGTAAAAGGGTCCCCAGGCCAGTCCCAAATCAGTGGGAGGGACAGTGTTGCCAAGCAGGGCCCCATGCAGGTGTAATGCAGTAACAAATCCTTTATTAGTCCAGGAATCATGCACTGAGTATGCAGAATGTCACAGAAACCATGCACTGAGAATAACTGTAGTATGCAGCAGTGACCCAAAAAACATGCACTTCACAGAAATCATGCACTGAGAAAAACCTGCACTGAGAAACACTGCAGTATGCAGGAATTCCCAAGAAAACATGCACAGAGAAATACTGTAGTATGCAGGAAAATTCCCCCACATAGGAGGGCTGAGCAGTGAAACTGAGCAGCTCAATTGAATAAGTGGCCAATGTGCCTTTAACCCCTTAAGGACCAAACTTCTGGAATAAAAGGGAATCATGACATGTCACACGTTATGTGTCCTTAAGGGATTAAAGACAGAGCGACACACGCGGCAGACTCAGCATAGAGCCGTGCATCCCTGGCTCCCACCACACGGTCACGGGGGGGAAGTGCGCTCGGGAGCAGTTGCTCCCCGGTAACAGTGAGGCTCCCTGTTCCTTCTCCACGCTGCTCGGGCAGAACAGCAATGCGAGCGGAGACGTGGGTGGAACAGGGAGGCAGGTAGAGGATTCCCGCTTGGCGGACAAGGCCCGCGGGCAGGAATCAACACATGGAACACATGGGACCGCCGGAGTCTTACTCCGCGGTCCCGACGGTCGGCACGGGAGGCGGTCAGACGACTGCTTCTCGGGGACCGTCCACAGGTAGAAGGACAAAACAAGCAGAGAAAAAATATATAAATTTCAACACCTAAAGCATGCACAAGCAAAGGGACAAACGGCATATAGATTGAAACTGCCTAAGCAAAACTGCACAAGTAACAGAATAAACAGTGGTAAAAACAGTAAATAAACTGTAAGGAATAAAGCACAGTTACAAATAAATCCTAAGAAATTGATAACAAAACACACAGCCACCCATATAAAACAGGAGGCAGTGGTACTCTGACCTGTACTGACTGTGGAGCAGCAAAGAAAGAGGAATTAGTTAGTTGGGAGGAGCCTTTTAAGGATTCCTGATTTTTTTTGTCTCTGGTGTTTTTCTGGTGC
The DNA here is from genome assembly GCA_933207985.1 of Pelobates cultripes. Lineage (NCBI taxonomy): Eukaryota > Metazoa > Chordata > Amphibia > Anura > Pelobatidae > Pelobates > Pelobates cultripes. The sequence continues at coordinate 38,263,094 of OW240917.1, forward strand.
TGATGTGGAGTTCTAGTAAAGAGAGACAAGCAAATATGAGGCCTCCTGTCATGCTATAAAATTAACGTATCCCAGTGACTTGGCTTTATTGGTGACTCATTGGTGACTGCTGTGTAACTGCAGCATGAAATATTACTATCCATTCTGCTCCATCTCTACCAAGGAAGAGTAAGAAAGGGTGGGTGCGTGTAACTAGTATATACAAAACAAAAAAGGTACCTACACAGTATAACATACCCCATTGTACACTTAACAAGCAGAGGTTTTTAGTGCCACTGAAATGCTCATTAACCCCTTAAGGACCAAACTTCTGGAATAAAAGGGAATCATGACATGTCACACATGGCATGTGTCCTTAAGGGGTTAAAGGGACACTCTAAATACCAGAATCATTAAAGTTATATATAGTGGTTCTGGCGCAAAGAGCCTGTTCCTGACAGCTAAACAGTGTAAACACTGCCTTTTCTTGTAAATGATAGTGTTTGCATTACTGCCTAACACCACTTCTAGTGACTGTCGCTCAGACGAATAAACCTTTTATTCAAATCCTTTTTATATTTGTTTATTTTCCTTTAAAGGAAGCATCATAACCACCTCAGCCTGTAGTGGTTATGATGCCAGAAGTAACCTGACTGTTCCCCAGCAACGGGGAAAAACATTTTTCAGAGCTGCAGAAGCCGGGTGCAGATCCCAACAACCATTTATTGGCTGAGAGTGTCAGGTGATTGTTCTAAGCCAAGGAACGACTCTCTGTGCATAGAACATTGCATCATGCTGGCTACTGGTTTAATAATGAGTGTGCAGAGGTTGAGTTATACCTCTGGCAGCAAAATAATATATTTCATAGTGAAACGATGCACATGCAGATTGCAAACACCATGATCACTTCAAATTACTGAAGTGGTCATGGTGCTTGAAGTAACCCTTTAAATTGTAAACATACCGTTAAATAGAACAGCTGCATTAACATATGTGTTAAGATTGGGCACAACCTGTCTAGCCTTTCCTCCATTCTGGATCCCATCCATACTATAGGAGCTTTTCCCTCGACTGTTAGGAGCAGCTTCCTCCAGCACAGCCACTCCTGAGCTGATACTCGCAACATCTTCACTCAAGCAGGCAAATCTGCTGGGATGTACTAACTCAGGACTGGCACCACTATTCCTCTTTCCTCCCCCTCTACCACCTCGCCCAACTGTCACCCAACTACCTCCTTGTTTCCAAGCTGGCTCATCTCCTACACCTGCACTACCTGTACCATTAAACTCTGCTCAGTGAGCAGTAAGCCCTTTTCAATTATGTCAACCCACCTCAGTATTGCAATTTGCTTCTTGACATCTCCAATCTGTGCTTGTTCACATTTGCTGTAAATGTAAGTACCTCAAAAAGACTCTTCCAGGCATGCATACATACAGCAGGCTGTGCACCGAGTCAAATTTAAAAATCATGCAACCTCTCATACATGCCCCCACTAAAACCACTTCAAACAGCAACTAAACCTAAAATTGAAGTTTTCCAAAATGTCATTACAATGAAGCTGAAGAACCAATAAGTAATTAATATAGAGATATAGATAGATACATGATTTATTAAATAAACAATGTTCACCTGTGAACATTATTTACCTTGAGTCAAGCGTCCCCATGTCATCAGCTCTTTGGATATTACAATGTTATTACACCCACCCACAGGACCTCCTGCGCTCAGGTATCTGTTAATGCTTTCATTGTCCACACATTAGCATCTGGATGGTGTGACAAGAAGTACTCTGTTCCTACAGAACAAGAAATGCGGGCTACGGAGAAACTCATACCAACCACAGCTCATACTCTTTAACTGCTATACTAGAACGATTGAGAACATTCTGTAGAAACAAACATTCTTTTGCTCTCACTGTCAGTCAATTCTATGGCATAGATATCCATGCCAAAGAGTTGATTGTCCGTTGGAAGAGTGTGGCAAAAGTAACCTCGCCACTGTCTTTTGGAGGAGCCTGTTTGCCAGCCTCCTGCCCTGTGACTATAGCCCCTGTAATAAACTGTGGTTAAAGACACTGTTTGTGTCTTTTGGACTTTTATGGCTCGGTATACGGAATTTACCAAACGGATCAGGAGTTTGGGTTTGAATGCCGAATAAACCATCGAATGACTGGACCACCCGTATGAGAAGTATGCCACCTATTAATGTTATTCACTCAGTAACACTTCAAACTCTCAAAGCGTTTTGAAGCGTCACTTGAAACTCTCAAAGCGGTTTGAAGCAGGTCGAAGCGGTTGGCTGGCATTTGAACACATGGAGGCGGCCATCTTAAGCCGCGAGCACAATGAGCGATGTTTGGTAGTCAAGTACATAGAACTCAAATGCTGATGGTGTCTGGTGGAGTGTTTGGAGTCCTTGGTGAGCACTAGGAGCATTGATTGGCGGAGGCACCCAGTCAGGGTGCCAGGTGGTCTGTCACAAAGAGGATCTGATTTTAAAAATGTTTTTGCCCTCAGACATCTTCACAATTACAGGCACTTGCACTAGAACAATCTATAAATATAAATATTTTATATACTATGAAATATAGTTGTCCTTACTGTGATAATTACTCTTTAAACAAACACAAGCACATTGTTTTGTTCAACTCAGAAAGACTTGTGAAGAATCAAAATTGGATGGTTTTGTATTTTGGTAATATAGCAAAGTTAGAAGAATGTTCTCATTCAACTTTCACTTTTCAAGTTCTAAATATTGTTTAACTTCTCTGCAGTTCTTTATTGAACAAATAAACAATTTGTCCAAGTTATTTTTATCAAACAATGTATTAGATTGGTATGACCCATACCTCCGTTATATATAAAGGCACACCATGAATTGAAAATGTTAAACATATCAGTAACACCTCGCCAAGCAAACCCATTAAAATTCCACCATATAATAGTTCCAAACCTGGAAAAAAAACGCTACATAAAATAATAACAGAAAACAAGTTGTCTATGATTAAACAAACAGTTATGCGGTTCTTTGGATTCTCCATTACTTTGATCTGACTAGACCCTAATTCACATTCATGAACATACATTTGTTAATTTGATCTTCAACCCCAGCTCATTTACTGTGGTGTACAACTATGAGCTAGATAAAAGAACTATATTCCCATTAATTGAGTTTTCCTTTCTTTAAATAAATGTAAAGCTGCAAGATAAACTGAAGACTCTAAAGTCAACAGGCTTAATGGAAACTGCACAGATCTAATATAAATGCCCTCTGCATGCTAAATAATGTCTGGGCAATGTGCACTACATGCAAATAATATGGACTTGGATTGAATGCAGGACAATTTATTTATGGAAAATATATAATAGTAGTAGAAAAATGTCTCCCTCGGCTATTGGCCTCAATTTAATATTTTGGACAGACTTGGCGGATAAATGATGGATAAATGATGGATATGATTTGAAACTATTTAATATTTGGAAAAATGCATTAGTATTTAAATATTTTTGATATATTGATATATATATATATATATTAGATTTTTTATATTTTTATATTTTGAAAACTGTTTTAAAAGTGTATCCAAAATATTAAATCATTTTAAAAGCTTATCTAGAAATATTGGATTAGGGCCATTGTTAATTCAGCTTTTTTTGCACTAGAATTGGAAAGTCCCATGTCAGTTCTTTAAAGTTTCTGCTTTAGTGAATAGACTCCTCTGAACTAGGATTTGGGGACATCTGCAATTTTGACACTGTCAGGGTTATTCACTAACCTATGACTTTTGGACAAGGACATTTTACATTTTAACTTACTATATTGTAATATGAAAAATTCTCCATCGCAGCTATTTTAACTTATAAATGTGCAATTACAATCTATTTTAATTATGTGCAATCTACTTAAAAGGCATACTAAAGGCATTAAAACACCTTTACCTTAATTAAAAAGGTTTTGTGTACAGATCATAATCTAGATTTTGGTCTAGAAGGCTATTACCAGGGCAGGAGACAATAACTTCTAAATTAAACAAACTGTGCTATAAGGTTTACAGAAAGTGTTTAGGAAGGCAGTGCAGATCACATGCATGAAGGTATGACTAGGGCTTCATAAAGAAAGTGATTTCATTCCTAAATGGCAGCTTGAAAAAAATCCTTTTTGCTTCTAGAGGTGATTTCTGAAATGCCCCATTTCTCCCAAGTAGGGCGCGTGAACCAGGATGTCATTTGTATAATAATTCTGTAGTTAAACCATTTTATAATCTCATATAAACACACAGTGTTAAAGTGTTACAGTCACCAGAATTTGCAAGGACCCCTGACATTGATATCTGTCCCTCATGGTCACCATCATCTTCCTCTTGCAGGTTCCATTCAGCTCCTGGCGACACATGCGCGACAGTACAGCAATAAGGTGTATGGAGGATCCTGTGAGAAACTCCATAGAAAGAGCCAAATCTCTATAGCCATCACTGGTGATGGCTGGAGAGATTGACACTTGTAGACAGCGGAAGCTCCACCTAGTGTCTAGAAACATCAGGTGTAGGAGAAATACTGAGAAAAGTAGTCCCAACGTTGTCTCAGTATATCTCTTGACTGGGTTGAAATTTCAGTGAAATTCCATCACAGTCATATTGAGTATTTCATAAATAATTATATCAGTATTAAATACTAATGATGATACTAATGATATTCTTTTCTGCTCATATTTCTAATTCCAACTCTTTATATTTCAACAAAAGTATTGCAAATAGCAAATTTACAGAGCAATGCCATGTATGTATGTTTTCTTAATATATGTTTTGAAAGAACTTATTGAAATCTGGACAAACATATTGAGCTTCTGTGGGGTGAACAACCAAGAGTTAATGCACCCTGTTCCAAATTATTAAGCAAATGATATTTTTCTAATTTACCTAAATAATTGATGTAAATAACAGTCAGCATAATTCTCATGTTATCAACTATTAAGAGTACAATTCAAATTTTATTGAACAAACCTCCTAATGATAACAGTATTTTTGTTTTAAATGCACTGTTCCAAATTATTACGCACAGTTTCAAAACACTTTATAGGTTGTAAAGAACTGAAAATTGTCATTTGCTGTGTTTGCAGCATATTTACTGAAATCAAAAGGTATTTCAATTAGAGTTGAGCACCTGTTTGTTCGGGTCCGACGGGTTTGAAAAAAAGTCCAGGTTCGGGCTCGAACTTGACCCTGAACCCCATTGAAGTCAATCTGGACCTGAACTTTTGGCCACAAAAATGGCTCTAAAAAAACCCTGGAAAGGGCTAAAGAGAGCTGCAAAAGGAAGTAAAATGGGCGGGGGCCATAAATAAAAAATTGGGGGGGACCTACTGTCCTCCCCCCGGCCCCCACCACTGACTGGTGGGTGGGGACCATAAATAAAAATTGGGAGGGGATCTAATGTCCTCCCCCCAGCCCCCACCCCTGCACAGCGGGTGGCGGCCCTAAAAAACAATAGGGGGGGACCTAATGTCCTCCCCTCCGACCCCCACCCCTGCGCGGCGGGTGGGGGCCCTAAATAACAATAAGGGGGGACCTTATGTCCTCCCCCCGGCCCCCACCCCTGCACGGCAGGTGGGGGCCCTAAATAACAATAAGGGGGACCTAAGGTCCTCCCCCCTGGCCCCCACCCCTGCGCGGCAGGTGGGGGCCCTAAATAACAATAAGGGGGGGACCTAAAGTCCTCCCCCCGCCCCCACCCTGCACAGCGGGTGGGGGCCCTAAATAACAATAAAGGAGGGGGACCTAATGTCCTCCACCCCGGTCCCCACCCCTGAGCGGTGGGTGGGGACCATAAATAAAAATCCCCCCCAGGTGACTAGGGGTCCCCAAACCCCTAGTCACCCTCTCCCAAAAAAAACTAACCCCTCCCTGCCCCCCTCACTAACTAAGTATGTGTTAAAAAAGATAAACTAAAACTTACCATTTGATTTTTTTCTTTCTTCTAAAATCTTCTTTTTTCAGACCCAAAAAAGGGTAAATCAAAATCCATAATAACCGACGCACTTAAAAAAAAAAAAAAAAAAAACGAGCGCAAAAAAAATAAAAATCTTCACCCATGGAGGGCTCCGCACAGACTGGGCTCTGCAGGGTGGGGGAAGGCTTATAAAGCCTTGCCCCGCCCTGCAATTAGACTCAGAGCACTCTGACAGGTAAGTCTCTACATTTACCTGTCACAGCACTCTGATTGGTTGGCTTGAAATCCAGCAATCAGAGTGCTCTGTCATTTTACACAGCGTGGGAAAGTTCTTTGGAATTTTCCCACGCTGTATCAAAAAGACACAGCACTCTGGCTGGATTTCAAGCTAACCAATCAGAGTGCTTTGTGTCATTTTACACAGCGTGGGAAAGTTCTTTGAATTTTCCCACGCTGTGTAAAATGACACAGCGTCATGGGTGGGGGCTCACGAGGGGGGAATGTTTTGTGTTTTTTTAACAGTGAGCAGCCATAGGCTGCTCACTGTTTAATAGACACACTCCTACTCACGGTATAGAGAGTAGGGGCATAATTTACTAATACTAAGTGACCAGCTTCTATAGATGCTGGGTCACTTGCTGCACTGGCCAATCACAGCCATGGCATTAGTAGGCATGGCTGTGATGGCTTCTAAGGGCACACAAATCAAAAGCTTGTTGATTGGCTTCCCTGCGGCCTTTCAAAACGCATCATTAAATTGCTGAACTCCGAACTATACAGTGATATGTCCGTGTTCGGGTCCGGGGTCCAAAAAACCTAATGTTCGGTACGAACCCGAACTTTACAGTTTGGGTTCGCTCAACTCTAATTTCAATCAAATTTATAACAACATTTTGACTTTTTAAACATTTTAACGGGTCACGTTACATTTTAACATAGCACCCCTTATTTAATAGCAGCTTCACAAGTCTTGCATCCATTGAACTTGTGAGTTTTTGGACAGTTTCTACTTGAATTTGTTTGCAAGATGTCAGAATAGCCTCCCAGAGCTGCTGTTTGGATGTAAACTGCATCCCACCCTCATAGATCTTTTGTTTGAGGATGCTCCAAAGTTTCTCAATAGGATTGAGGTCAGGGGAGGATGGAGGCCACACCATGACTTTCTCTCCTTTTATACCCATAGCAGCCATTGATGCAGAGGTATTCTTTGCAGCATGAGATGGTGCATTGTCATGCATGAAGATGATTTTATTACGGAAAGCATAGTTCTTCCTTCTGTACCAGGGAAGAAAGTGGTCAGTCAGAAACTCCACATACTTTGCAGAGGTCATCTTTACACCTTCGGGGACCCTAAAGGGGCCGACCAGCTCTCTTCCCATGATTCCGGCCCAAAACATGACTCCACCACCGCCTTGCTGACGTCGCAGCCTTGTTGGAACAGGGTGGCCATCCACCAACCATCCAGTACTCCATCCATCTGGAGCATCCAGGATTGCACGGCACTCATCAGTGAACAGGACTGTTTGAAAATTAGTCTTCACGTATTTTTCTGCCCAATGCAGCCGTTTCTGCTTGGGAGCATTGGTTAGTGGTGGCCAAATAGAAGGTTTATGCACAGTTGCGAGACTCTGGAGGACTTTACACCTTGATGTCCGTGGGACTCCAGAGGCAACAGCAGCTTCAAATATCTGTTTGCTGCTATGTAATGGTATTTTAGCAGCTGCTCTCTTGATCCGATGCATGGATCTGGCAGAAATCTTCCTCAATGTGCCTTTATCTGCACGAACCCGTTGGTGCTCTGAATCAGCCACAAATCTCTTAATAGTGCAATGATCACGCTTAAGTTTTCGTGAAATATCTATGTTTTCATACCTCATCCAAGGCATTGAACTATTTCACTCTTTTCGGAAGCAGAGAGATCCTTTTTCTTCCCCATATTGCATGAAAATGGTGCTCTGCTTAATAATGTGGAACACCCTCCTTTAGTAGTTTTTCCTTAAATTGGGCTCACCTGGCAATCTAATTATCACAGGTGTCCGAAATTGTTTTCAGTGATCAAAAGAGCCCTGAGACACAATGTCATCCATGAGTCAAACTGAAAAACAAAATATTTAATCTTTGTGAAACTTAAATAGGATTTGCATAATAATTTGGAACAGGGTGTAGTTTTGGAATGTGGTATCTCAAAACAATGTTTGGTTTTGTCTATTTTAACAAAAATGCTTCATGCCTACACAAAGAATTAAATCCAGATTTCAAGGTAATAAAAACTGTGAATTAAGTGAATTACTTAACTAATAGGTTATAAGGGGGCTCATATATCTTCAAACCGTAGCTCCAATATCAGTAGTAGTAAATTAAAATGTATACTCGAACTCAGCAGTGTGTGTCTGCTGCAAATGTGACACCTAGCACTGCGCCTACAGAAAACGTCTTCTCTAATCCCTGTCCCCACTCCTCCCCCCCCTGTTTCCCTCAACAAAAACACATGAGACAAGAATTATGGGTAAGGGCAACGGCCACAGCTTTATTAAGTTTACAACTTTTAACGGACCAGCATTCCATCCAACTGTCAGCTTCTGCGTAACTTCCCCCAACAGACAGATCCCACTTCATTGTCCAGAGTTCGGATCAACCTTCCTACTGCCATCAGCCCTCAGCAAGCTGCGACTCCCCAAGCTGACTCATCGTTTAACTTCACTTTCCACTTCACTGGCCAGGAGCACCGCCAGAGCTGTGACAATGAGAAAACAAAGCCAGAACCATGAACAGACACCAGAAAAACCAACCACCATTTATCCAGAACACAGTGAGGGTGGGCAGGAAAGAGTCAGGGTCCTCTGCACTCCTTCTGGATGACTGGTGAGTCCCCTCCCATGTTCCTCCTTTTTATTCCTTCCAATTTGCAACATTGTTGTACCTCTGTCCCAACCCTCTTACTTCTGAGTAGCAGTCATGTCTGCCTTTCCTTTCAGTCCAGGGACAGTACTTGACTGCTGACCAGTCCCCATCCCCCGTTGCCCCCAACAAAAACACATGAGACAAGAATTAAGGGTAAGGGCAACGACCACAGCTTTATTAAGTTTACAACTTTTAAAAGACCAGCATTCCATCCAACTGTCAGCTGTTGAGTAACTTCCCCCAACAGACAAATCCCACTTCCTTGTCCAGAGTTCGTATCAGCCTGCTTACCGCCATCAGCCCTTGGCAGGCTGCGACTCATCATTTCACTTCACTTTCCATTTCGCTGGCCAGGAGCACCACCACCACGATGTTGACCGAGACTGGCTGCATCAGTCGACATCACACCACCCGCAGCCAGCGCCACCTCCACCCCAGACTGTATTCCCAAGGTAAAAATGTCCAGACCAATCCCCGTCAAATGGACTCCAACTCTCCTCATTAAGTCCACATTGTCGCCCTCCAGGACCACGTGACGAACCACTATGCCACCCAGTTGCCACACAAACCAAAAAATCGTCATGTTCAACTTGCGCCGCCTACGCTCGAGACACCGAGCATGTGGCAAAGCTCGCTAACAAGGGCATGGAACAATTGTGGACCAGATGAGCGTCAGATTTCGAAACAGAGCCATACAGCGGGCCAGATCTTGCTTGATCAGGTGAATGAGATCCATCCGTCCCAAATTGTCCCCCCTCACGTGCACCACCAAAGTCACCGGCCCCGACACAAACCTCCTTAGCTCGCCCTAAAACTGCCCCCTTGATAGCCCCCTAATACTCCACCAGCGAACCCTGCTAACGTCATCCGGAAAGCCCAAGTTGCTGCCGTAGGACCTCACCTCCGCTCTGCGAGCTGCCCAGTAAACATATGAGTGGCCCAGGATCCACACATAATGAGAGGGACCTACAAGAGAGGAAAGTGTTACAACAAATGTGGCTGAAGATACAGCCAAAACGACCTGAGTCTTAGATGCCTGCCTGCATGGCGGCCCGATTTGAAAGGAGTTGCACAGAATACCCAGTGGTGTCCACTCCCCAAGCTCGCAATAACATCCGGAGCAAGGAAGAGAACTGGTATCGCATCAACGGAAAACCATCCCGATGCACCAGCAGGGACACTGCCTCCCCCAACATCGCATCCAAATAGCCCCTGACAAACTGAACCAGAAAAAAGGGGCCCCCAATGGCCCCGATCCAAATCCACACACCCCGCCTCACACGGTCGGTCTTGGATCGACACACCTGAAGATGCAACGATGAATCGGACCACCGAACAACAGAAAGCAACATGGGAGACACCGACCGTAAGTTGGGCACCACCAATTCACCCACTTGGAAGACTCCAAAAAAACAAAGGAAGAACGCTGCCCGGAACAACAACACCTTGAACTCTGAAGCACACACCTGCGGAAGGATCGATAAGAGCTGCCACAGTAAGTCCGCAAAAATTGGTCTCCGACGATCCTTACCTTTCCGATGCCTTAAAACTTTTAACACCCTCTGGACACTAAACTCTTTCGTGAGATCCCTCCAACCTAAAAAGTGAAACAAGAAAGACAAGGCCGACATCACTCATTCCGCAGATGCACACAACTTACCCTGAGACTGTAACGCAGACAGGAACAGCAACATAATTTCGAACTTTCCCAACACTATTGCTATCTTCCATTCCCCTTTGACAAAGGACAGCCACTGCGACCACACCACCCGATATGTCCTCCACGATGCTGGAGACAAAGACTCGGCCACCATATCCCTCAGGCCTCCAAAGCAAGGTCCCATAAAAATTTAGGACAAATGCGTCCCGCTCGGTCTGCTTCTGGTGCTGCCTCTCGAAAATGATTCCACTGAAAATGAGAAAGAAGGTCAGACACCACAATTAACACACCTGAAACATGATTCTCCTTCACCCAAACATTAAACTGCAGGCTTAGCAACACCAAGCGCGGAAGCAACACCAACATGGGGGAAGAGTCCAAAGAGGACCGATTTAGAACGTGGACCACGCTCATGTTATTCGTGTCAAAAACCACAATGTGCCTCCGCAGATCATCGCCCCACAGCTATAAGGACACCACGATCGTAAAAGCTCTAAAAGGTAAGGGTGTTAATCAGATCAAGATCCTTCCAACCCGACGGCCAAGCCTCCGCCACCAGTGACCCAAAACGAATGCCCATTGTAAGTCTCTAGGAAAGAACTCCATACCTGCAAATCCTCCAGGAGCCACCTGTTGACCCATATGAAGTGATGCGGTTCCCGAATGCCCACTGTAGCTAACGACAAATGTTGACAAAAAGCCCAACCCATTGGAAGGACTCGGCACGCAAACGCCAAGTTCCCCAACAGGACCTGCATCCAGGAGAACCAACAATTTGTAATCCGGTAGCTGAAAAATAATTTGCACTGTATCGATCTCGATCCTGAGAAACAACAACGTAGTGAATGACCCCAAAGTTTTCTGTTCTGACACCGGAACCCCAAACTCTCGTGCGACCGCCCTAAACGAACATGACAACTCAATGCATTCCCGCGAGTCGGACAACCTGACGAACAAAAAAATCATCCAAGTAATGCGTAACGGAACGCCAACCCGACCACTGAACCATTACCCACTCTAGGAAAGAAGAAAACGTCTCGAAGTAAGAGCACGAAATCGCACACCCCTTGAGCAAACACATGCCATGGTAAAACAGCCCACGAAAGTGACAACCCAGCAGGTGGAAGCACTCTGGGTGAACCAGCAACAAGCGAAAGGCTGACTCTATATCCGACTTAGCGAACAGCGCCTCCGCTACCCGCACCAATTCCAACACCCTACCAAAGGAAGCGTTCCAAGAGCAGACCTCCTTCCCTATATCGTCATTCACAAATCCCCCGGCCGGGTAGGAAAGGTGATGAATCAACCGGAAGGACCCTGCTTCCTTCTTGGGTACCAGTCCCAGTCAAGTTTCAAGTTTTAGATCAAATTACCCAAACTCGAAGAAAAATCTTTAAGTTTGCTAGATTTGCAATTTGACTATTTTCCCCTAAAACTTGAAATTCACTCTTAATTCATTTTCAATAACAAATGTATTTTACAGGGTCATTTACTAATTGTTGGGAATTGTCGGAATTCAAAGTGAATTAAAAGAGAATTTTAGATTTTAGATATAGCTGAACCAGAAGCATAGCTGACTTGGAGAATGTTTCAAATTCAACTATTTTGGTCTTAAATTTGAAAAAAATAACTAAATTCACCTTGAATTTTGAACAATATTCACTTTAGTAAATAACCCTGTTCATGCATAACTATCCCCTTGATTTAAAGGAAACTATGGGCTAGAAATACAAAATTGTACTACTAGCATTATAGTGTCACCTACGCTCACAGGCCAATTCCCCCTTCTCCCTCCACCCACCCCCTCTTCAGCAAGAAAAGGGAAAGAAAACCTTCTGTTACTTGCCGGAATCCAGCTCCAATGTCCCTCGGCACTGGGTCAGGCTCTTCCTCCGCTACTCCTCCCCCGACGTTGGGGACCTAGTGCGCATGTGCGGCAAATGCTGCAATCGTATTAGGACTATTCTACAAGAAAGCATTGAATCAGTGGGTATTTTATGTTTTATGATTTGTACCTCTAGTGCCTGGGAGATAATTAGTTTAAGTAAAGTACACTAAATTATCTCCCAGACACAGAGACGCCTGGGAGACACAGTGACGCCTGGGAGTCTCCTGGACGTGTTTTTGACGTGTTGTACGAGTGTTCTGCTATGTCCTTGTTTGAGACCCTATGCTGGGGGTCTGTGTATATAAGTGGGCCACCTGGCCATAATAAAACATTCCTGTTGTACCTTTCATCAAGTCTCGACTGATGTTTGGGTATGCTAACGACAAACCACTTGATTTATTCTCACGACCAGCTTGGATTTCGGGAAAAGTATGAATCAACGTATTATGCGAACCGGCTATAATCACTAAGCCTCTAGCATTTCGGGAGTGTGCAAACGAATGTACTTCACAAAGTACAGGAAGTTCGTTACACTTTGAAAATGACTTAATATTATGAAAAATATTTGAATATTTTGATATCTTTCATACATGATTGATACATGATGAAAAACATTTTAAAAGTTTATAAAGAAGAAAATATTAAATAATTTTAAATGCTTAACCAAAAAAATATAACATCGAGGCCAATGTCAGGAAATAACCCTGAAAGTTATAATCTATGTCTAACACTTTTATATCAGTAATTTAACAGTCTATTTTTTTTTTTTTTTTTTTTAACAATCATGAGCAATATAGGAAATGTATTTGGTGCATCTGTGTAACTGTTTACATGCTGGAAACTTTACAATATGTGGTCAAAGCAACAATATCTAAAAATATAATAATAATGAAAAACCATGCAGTTAACTCCCAAAGAAAAGAAGAAAAAAAAATAGACAAAATCCATATCTTGCTTTTTGTATTTGCTAGATGAATGTCTATGTAACATGACAAAATATATTTTTTACGGAACCAATAGTTAGGATAATGCACCCAGCTGCAGGGTTAAGGAAGTGAGTGTATTAATGTGGAAGGCAGGGAACTATTACACAGTAGAACAAGCAGGAGATTGCTGGAGATTGTCACTGAATCCTGGAACAGACTTAAAGCAGTAATGCGGTCATGTTTGCTGTCAAGGCTTGTCACCTTTGCTGACCAGGAGGGACATAAAGGCGACTCACATTACTCAATCAACTTTAAGTATTATAAATACTAAGGTCCATAAAAATCCCTACATAATGATAGCTTAAGCAAACTCAATTTATCATCACTGTCACACATATATCATTTCCCTCAGGGTGACCAGTCAACCATCAGTGATCTTAACCTGGGCCGGTCGCAAATTTCATTTCTATTCAGTACATTACTCTGTGTTCCCATCCTGAAATCCAGAAAGAGCAATTTGTTTAAAAGTAGGAAATGAAATGTTACACATAGATTTTGTCTTGCTTTTGTGGTGCTGTGTTTTTGTTGTAACTTTTGACACGAAAACTAAAGGTTAAATTGCTTTTAGCTATAATGCTTAAATGACCAAAAAGTCACTCATTGATGTTAAAACCTCTGCATATTTTCCATTGTTATTGCATAGTAGAGTCCTTTATCGATCCCTATACCATTCCTCCTGTTAAGGCAGCGGGTATTGGTTGATTTCTGCGATTGTGAGACTGTGCACTGATGTCACTGGCTCAAATGTGAATGCATGAGGTATATTGCAAGAGAAGGAGGGGGATTAAATGACAGGCATCAACGAGACTTGAATTTTTTCATTTATTTTTTGCATTAACCACATTTTATGACGATTTGGTTTGACTGAGCAATTTTTTTCCAAAATTACAATTTGTTCAGGTGACTTGAATTTTGGTCATGTGACTGCTTGGCCAAACAGACAAGTAGAGGAAAAATGTAATGTATACACAAGAGAAGAAATTATAAATAGTCAAGGTCAGGGTTTATAGAAATAAAGGATACCGGTAAAACTGGCCAAGGTCAAAATAATGGAGGTATGGATAAACGGATAACTAACCAAGGTCAAAAACACTAAAATCAGAGAAATCAGAAACTGAGAACAGAAAACACAAAAGGCAATGTGAAATGGGTCGTTATGCCCTTGAATATGATTATGTACATTCCGATTGTTTCACGTCACTCCTGCGACCGCAAAAAACTACAAGAAGGGACGTTGCATGATTTTCTTGTATACATATACATGACCCGCATGAGGGTAGCGTCTAACATGCTTAAGGGAAATGGACCACATGAGTGATCCAACTGATCGACAAGTGTAGAGTGCAGAGGAAGAATAGAGAACCACAAAGGCAGGTTTCATTACAATTACCTTAGTGGTCAATATGACCCCTATGTTAGTATAAATTTAGGTATAAAACCTGCCTTGCTTTGCCCATGAGGATTGGGCCTGTAAAACCCAGGGGGAGACCCATGGGGGAGGCCATAAATTGAATAATTGTGGTAATATCCTAGTACCCCCACTGACCCTACTTGTGAGCAGTGTGTGGAGGCTATTCATTAGTAGTATGGTGGACATACTACTGTTCACCCCTCACCCATGATAACCGAACCAATGCGACTATTAAAAATCAAAAAAGACCCACTTCACAAAAAACAAGGCAAAAAAAAAAGTTAAATTGTGACACAAAAACATTATTCATATTCACCCAGAGAGGACTCCTGGCAGAATGAGGTTTAAAGTGGGTAATACCTTTATAAAGGCTTTCCCATGCTGTGCAAACTAAGTCAGAGTTCTCTGATTGGTTGGCTTACCTGTCAGAGAACTCTACAAGTCACCCAACCTGCCCATAGGTGGAAGCACGATGGAGACGTGCGCCAGTTCCGCCCCCCTGTATTTTATTAGCAAAAGCTATAATATGTTGCTCTACTAATAGCTGCCCAGTCACCGTTTTTTAATTACAGTGAGGAGCTGCTGATTGCTCACTGTTTGATATGCTTACTAGCTAGCACAGACTGACCTAGGGTTCACTGAGTAAGACTCGAAAGGTAAATCCAAGGCAGATAAATGTATTCTGGTGTGGATTAAAAGTAATTTGGTTTGGACTAACCATCCAAAACTAATTTTTGTAACAGTTTACTGTTAAATCTCAGAATGATATAGTTATGAAAAAGATAACATATCGTGCTGTCAGATAAGAATATTATTTGTCAAATTCTGTTTGCCCATTATAAAATCTCATATTTCGTATACTTACAGAGTATATCCATCACCGGATAGCAATATAAACATGTAGCGTCTTCCAAAACCCCTTTATTATGATCGCCTTTATTAACTCCCCTGGAAGCCTATTCCAGGTAACTACTACTTTCTTTCCTAAAGCAATATTTGCACTCATTATCCTTCAGGCTTCCACAACCACATTGCTTCTCACTATTTCAAACTGCTTTACAGGTTTGAAAGGGCATAGATTTATGCCTGTGAATGTCCATTTAGTTATCTAAAATATTGTATGAAAAAGAGGTATGTATGTATATCTAATGTGCCTCCAATTAAGAAACTCTCTCTTTTTCTAATAGCTCATGGTCTCTATGAAATGAGGGTGCTGCATTATGGTAATATAACTCATTTTCCGCTTTGTCTATAATATTGCGCTATGAAGGAGAAAATAAAGTGGATCCCTGTGAGCAGAGTCACAGATCTCATTTTCTCTGACACTACCCACCAGCATCAAGTGAGTTAATTAGATAAATCCTGCTCCTTCCCCTCTCTCAACATCTACAGATACATCACAGTGTTACAAAATATATTCCAAGTATTTAAAATAAGGTTTTTTTTTTTTCCTTCAACAACTCTAGAATTTGTAGCCAGAGGGGGATAAGTCACCCTTTTCTCTATTCAGTTTTATTCTATCTTTCGTTGAGCAGTAAAATATTTAATTTAAGAGCGTATGTGAGGAATATTTGGAAAAGTAAATCAATACTGAATCAGATTTGTCAGTCAACGGTAAAGAAACAATTTGTTGTCCCCATAAAATCTATTGGTTTTATGCACTGGGAAGTGAAGTTGGCGTTAGTCCATGACTGACGTTCTGTAATAAAACACTTCAGGAATAATTATGTTGCTATATTTGTTTGGTTCCCACTTCTGTTTGGCTTTTGCCGATACACAAAGAGCGTTAGTTTTCCTATTATTATTTTTTTTATGTTACAAAATACTTAAATTTTAAACTGTACTAGAAATATTAAGACTAAATTTGAAAAAAAAGGTCCTTTGGCATTATGCCACAAGAGGCCTTGACTGTCCATTTGTAAAAGGACTGCAATTTGTCATAAGTGAGGCACCCTTAGCCAGTACCTGTTTTTGTTCACACAGAACTCACTTGAAGATCCTGCTTTAGTGATAGGACACATATTTGCACATACCCAAGTTAGACATTTGAATGCTTTATAAGTGTTTATCTCAGATTGAAATGCACGTAGGAGACCAACATTAAATGAAAAGACCGGTCCTGTCACCTGTAATCTAATCTATCAGCTGATAAATACCACCTTTCATAGTGAGTACATTTACAAATGTTAGAGGTCCTCTGGCAACACATATTGTCAGAGCAGACACATGGAAACTTAACTTGGAGAGCACATTACAGAGGAGTCCCTAAAAAAAAAAAACTAAAAAAAAAAAACTTTTTTTCAATGGAAATGAAACAATATCTCTTTCAACAAAAATATTTAGTATATTAATATTGGTGAATAGCTAATCTAATATATATATATATATATATATATATATATATATGGGGTAACCTCTACACTACCAGTCTTCTCGTCTTAGGGATAAGAAGTATTGGGGCATTTAGGCCATCGGAATTTGAGTCTAAACTCGCCGAAGACTGAGCATCTACTGGCCCCATTTATATTTCTAGCTTTCTGTTCCTGTTTTAGCATAGTTTTTACTCTTTACTTTTAAATTCACCATGAATAAACCTCATTCAATCTAATGTAAGAATATCTAGCTATGGACATTGCATTATAAGATGGATTATACCCAGTCATTTTAAAGAACAGAAAAATATATATATATACATATATTATTCTGAAATTTAAATCTTCGGTGCCCTTTTCTATGCTCAACGGTTCACTGAGATGTTGAGTTGAGATTTGTGCTACCAAATGCCCTTTTTTCCATAAAAATTCATATTCACACTGCATATACATGAAACTGTATATTTAAATCTTTCATATTTTATCACTGATAAATTAGTTTATACTATTAGAAAAAAACAAGGCATTATTGGAATCAACACATTATGCACATAGATTCGAGTGGATATAGATGTACATTTTTTTTTACTTTCTTGAGATCAAACATTATTTTAAAAACGCATTGATATTTAGAGACATGCAGCTGAATGTTTGAGGACGCAATTGACCTAGTTTTACCTAACCAACAATCAGAGAACCAGCAAACTCTACCACACTTGTCTTCAAGTAGTAGTCAGTACTCAGACTGTATGCGTTCATACACACTTTGAGAGGTGAAAATGTCACAGGGAAAAAAAAGTCACAACTTTGGCTAGACAAAAAGTCACAGAAAAAAAGTTTAATGTTATTTAAATACAAACACAAACAATTGACCAATTCTAAAACATGTATGCAATACATGACAATTATATACTGACAATAACATTTACGTAGGAGGGCATTACACAACTGTGACTGGTGAAATTATGGTGTGAAGTCTTCTCCACTCTGGTGAATAGAGTATTTGAAGGCAGATAGAAAAATAAGTAAGGGAGTAGGGATATGTGATACCGGAGACACACAGCATGAAAAGGGAGTAACAGCATTAAATGTATGGCTGAGTTAGAGAGAAGATAAAGGGGATGACATTTATAGCAGGACACGGAGCAAAGGGGAATGTATAATAATTGGCAGGGGCATAACTCACATCATTAGTGAGTCTGCCTGGAAGAGGGTTGGCACCATCTACTGAAGGTGCTCATTGGCCCCCACCTACAGGTGATGAGAGCTCTCCCAAAGCGCTATCAGCAGGGTCCTAATGCCCTTCATAGCTCAATTGCATTTAATGATGTGTTTGCAATGTGGTGTCCTAGGTTGCAAACCATCAGGTAACTAAAATAGGATAGTGGGAGAGGACCATGGCGGGGCATAACTCACATCATTAGTGATATCCACAATGGGTGGGTCTGCCTGGAAGAGGGTTGGCACCATCTACTGAAGGTGCTCATTGGCCCCCACCTATAGGTGATGAGAGCTCTTCCAAAGCGCTATCTGCAGGGTCCTAATGCCCTTCACAGCTCAATTGCATTTAATGATGTGTTTGCAATGTGATGTCCTAGGATGCAAACCATCAGGTAACTAAAATAGGATAGTGGGAGAGGACCATGAAATCTGAACGTTTCAGTCAAAATAGGAAATAGGCATGAGATAGTATGGGAGTGTGGGGGATGAGACATATGGCAGGAAATGCAGTGTATTGAGGTATGAAAAATGAAGAGAATACACATGAAATTAGCATCTGAGGGATATGAGATTTACTGTTGAGGATCCAGAAGACTCCAAAAGAAAACTAAATCTGCGAGTGGTGGCTGTCAAACACAGGACTAATCCACGTACCTTGTAGAAAGTTACACCTTAATTGACACTCCAGAAGTGTCATGGGGCTTAACCCCTATTACCAAAACTACAAAGTGTACTCAAACTACTGGATAACAAATCCAGAAATATGAGTATCAGCTGGTCTTCTGACTTTAGGCTCCACACAGGATTTTTCAACCCCACTCACCCCTATGGGCAATTCTGTATCCCCAGACCAAATAGGCAGCGCTATTTATTTATGAAGATTTTATTCAGGCTGCCTTTCTCTCTGTGGATTTACAGATATTGAGGGTTTCAAAGTCTGGAGTCTGAGTTAGTACAGACAGCCATAGAGTCCTAAGCATTGGAGGTACAGTCATTTGGCAGTAGTGATTTTTAACTTGTCTCTGACCTTCAGTTCGGGAGTACGATTATACACTTATACCGTTTCATTTATTATCTTTCACTTTATGCAATATTATTTCCATTTATCTAGACTTCCAGCTGATACTCATATTTCTGGATTTGTTATCCAGTAGTTTGAGTACACTTTGGAGGATCCAGAATAGCATTGGGAAGGATCACATTTTGTGTATTGCTTACCTTCAGCTCCTATTATTAACCACAACTGCCTGATTGAGACGGGTGGGAGCTAAATCCAGACTGATATATTACACCTAAAGTTGGCTGTTTCACAAAAGAGATATTTAAAAAGTGGGTGTAATTCTAGCCTCCTCCAGAGGCACATCATGGGGTGCTTGGGAATCATGTCAAATCTGCAATTTAAATTGTAAAGACCTTGGGAATTCGCCAGGGAATGTAGGCAGATTATTATTAAGAGTCCTAGGGAAGTTTGTTCACCAATTTGTCAATTTGTCAATTGAGTTAAATACAAAACTGCTACATGGTCTTCCTTCAAAACATTTAAAGATATTATCAATTGGATGTGTGAGTCTCTCACTATGATGCATGTGGCAGAAGTGTTCTCTCCATGTCTGAAAATAATGATGAATTGTAATTTTTTTTTGCACTATGGTTTGGTATTTTGGCATTAACTTGGTGTTTTGGCTTTTATTTTCTCTCCCCCTTTGGTTATTGCTTGAGTATTACCCATTGTAATGGTGCCATGGATATGATCAGGAAAAAGGAAACGTTATTCCTACTTACCGTAATTTTACCGTAAGTCATAGGCCATGGCAGCACAGCTAGTTACTAAGATTGATGGTCAGGGGGATAAGAGGTGGTACTTATACTTTTCTTACGGGGAAGGGAAGCAGCTAACCATTGTTGGTCTGGAAAAGAAACCAGAAAAAGAAAATAACAGTAAGTAAGAATACATTTTCCTTTGTATATCCACCTACCTCAAATCATCAGAAGTTGTAAGCTTGTTTGAGCATGGCCATTTCATACCCTCCTTTTTATAAATGTAAAATGCTGTTGAATTTGTTGGCCCTATATAAATTCTTATAATAATCAATACAAGTGATAGTGTGTGTACGTAGACTGGTTCTGGGGTAAACTGGAAGATAGCTGAACTCACGCCTACGCCTCCCAAATGTCCTAATTTCATCGGGATATTCCCAATTGTTGGGTTCTGTCCTGCACCAGTTACCTGTTGTCCTGCTTTTGGGGACACAAGGGGACTATCCCAAACATTCATAGCACTAGCGCACCATTATGTTCGCTTGCTGAAACAGTGATCATCCCTTGATGGACCAGTTAAAATTATTGGAGGCAACCTGGTGAGTATTCACAGCAAACTGACCTGCCAGTAATATGGGCGGACATGCCCCCTTTACGAGTGGATCTGACCATTTGGGCAGAGACAGTGATGCCATAACTGTCCTGTCCCCTTTTCTCCCCTCCCGCCGCTGCCCTGATTCTGGCTGGCTGATGTTGGAAGTTGCATATGTTACATATCTCCAACAGTATATGAAAAAATGAAAAGATAGTGCTTCCACCTAACAGAGATAGTACCTAGAACATTCCTGTGCATCAATGACAGCTATCTAGCAGTGGTTATACTAAAGCTAGAAGGATTAGAATGTCATATATTTCCTTGCAAGAGTTTGACCTAAAGTACCAGGAGTAATTTTAAAAGGCATGTAACCTTCTTGGTTGGGACATAACTTTTTGGATCTCTTTTACAACATTGGGTGTAATTCTCGTTCCATTCGCTAGATTAACTCTCATCCATTACATTATGATGTCCATTTATGATCACATTTTGAATTATAAAATAAATTCAGCAAAATGTGCAATGTGTACGGCGTTATCAGCAGTGGATTTTAAGAGCGATGTAAAAATATAGTTTATAGATATATTATTATTACCATTTTGTCCTTCATCAGCTCTTGGACATGCAGCCAGAGGGAAAGATGTTAAGATCTGCTTCAGCTGAGCAATACAATATTCCTCTTCAGCTGTGAAATTGATTAATAATTTTGGAAATGGAATCAATATTAGCTTTGATTATCATTGCAGCAGTATAAGGTAATCATATCCCTTGTCCACGTCCATTTACACTGTATATTCTGCAAGGTAAAGCACTCAACTTTTTCATTGTGTTTGTCTACAGTAAGCAGAGGCATTCACTGTAGATTCCAGGAATTTGCTTGTTTTTTATTATAAATAAAGTCCTGAATGGGTTGAGCAAGGAATTTAGGTTCATTTTGAGATCATAGAAAAATGTGTTTGCTCTTAACTACAATCTTGCAATAATCTTGAAACACTATTTATTGCCTGTTTGTAGTTCCTCTACGTTTAATACAATTTGATTTCGTATGTAAAAGGATGAGTAGCATTAGTTGAGTGTGAGTGTGGGTCCATATTGGGAAGCAGAAACATTAATCATAGGAGCTGCAACAGCAATTAATACACCAATTTAAAGTTTGTTCCACTCAAGTCTGGACCCTGCAACCCACAAAGGGATATTTGTAAAGCCTTGTCAAGGCTACTTTACAGACAGGGTTATTCACAAATATGAGAATAAAAATTATAAAGGAAATTTTTAATTTAGGGCCAGAGTGGCCAAACTGGAAGCATAGCTGACTCAGAAAACGTTTACATTTTGGCTATTTTTTACCTTAAATTTGAAATTCACTTTGAGTTCTCATTTTATTAAATATCCCTTTGTGTGTTACTACTTTGAAAGACTTGAGGGAATATAGAGTGCTGCAACCAGGATAGCTGAACTCATGCCTCTCAACCATTCCATTTTCTTCAGGGATATTCCCAATTGTCCGGTTCTGTCCCGCATATGTTACCTGTTGTCCTGCTTTTGGAGACAACAGAGAACTGTCCTCAACATTCATAGCATGAGCCCACCATTATACTTGCTTGTTGAAACAGTGTTTCCTGCATGTTCAGCCCTTAGTGTGCCGACTAAAATGATTGGCAGGCAACCTGGTGAGTATTCACACCAAGCTGACCTGCCAGTAATGTGGGCGGACATGCCCCCTTTACGAGCGGGTCTGACCCTTTTGGGCAGAGACAGTGATGCCATTGCTTCACTGACCCATCCCCTTTCCTCCCCTCCCACCGACATCCTGATTCTGGGATGGCCGATGTTGGGAGATATGTGAACAGAGTGCGGGTTCTACTTACAGTCTAAAACCAGAACAATGAGTGAGCGCTAAATAACACAGATTAGCAGCAATCCTATAAGGGAATCCCTCAAGAACCCTTAGAATAAAACACAAAAAAGTAAAAAATACAAGAAAGGGCTGCGCTTGGATAAAACTTTAAATAATACTGAAAGTCCAGATAAAATCAATGGATAAAAAGAGAAAGTCTTATCTGGCAATGTCCGTTGAAATCGTATTGTGTAATGGTACTTGGTCCGAAACAGTAGTCTTGCTTATTATCTTCCTTATGGACCGTCTCATATGCAAGAGATAAAAACAAATGCAGAGCCAAAATAGTGTAGTATATCTTGAAAAAAGGAAGTTGAAATGTAAAACTTGATTGCAAACTCACATTTAAAAGAGCTAGAACCTGCTCTGGTATAGAGGGCGTACAGTGGTTTAGATCCCCGCTTGTAGGATATGGAATGACTTTCCTTTGCGTACTTCCTGCTTCCGTAATATGAAAGATACTCAAATAAAAAGAGACAGCCAATAGTGTTCTCTGCGTAAAACTTTGAATAAAATATATAAAAATAAAAGTGGATACTCACAAGACAGGAGCAGGTCAACTGCTCCTGGTAGTTCGCGTTGGTGGTATAATCCCCACCTAGGATTACTTGGAGTCCAGCGAATAGAAAGGAATGATGCCAGGTAACAATAATAAATATATGTGTATAAAAAGATAAATGGTACGATAAAAGGTTACCAAATATACTTTAATATTTAAAATTACACAATATAAAAACCATAAACGCGTTTCGCCAATCGGCGTTGTTAATATGGGTAAAGAACCTGATACCTGGCAGTGGATCCTTTAAATAACATGTACAAACATTCAAAAATTGGCGCCAAAATTTGGGAAGCCAATCAGGATTCAAATAAGAATACATATATTAAAACAAGATTAAAACAAGTTTGGTTAAATACATATAAAACAAGATAGGAATAACTATTTCGAAAATCTGATTTTAAATTAAAAACGAACTGTGCAAAAATAAAATAAATTTGATGATACACGGTCACATGACCGGCATCACAACCGAGGGGGGTGATGGGACGTGTAGTATGATGCTGGCAGGCACTGCGCAGCCGCCGGCGTCATGAGAAGGGGCGGGCAACTGGCGTCAGCTCTCATAAGGGATGCGGCTGACGCCAGTGGGCGTGGAGGTCGGCGTCAGCACGCACATGATGCGGCTGACGTCGGGAAAGGGGGTGGACATACTGATGACGGCGGCACGCACAAGGCTGCGGCCGTCGTCATCAGGAAGGGGAATATGAGTAGACGACGGCTAACACGAAGCAGTAGCCGTCGTCATGGAGATGCAATAAACAAGTCGGCTCGCTCAAGAGCTGCGGCCGACTAGGGTGGGGAAAAAGAAAAGGAATAATTAAAACATGTGAATAAAATCAACACCATGCCTGGTCCACTAAATAGTGAGAGCAGGCATGGTGACTAAAAAATAAATAGTAGTAATAGAGGCAATAAATAAAATAAGAAAAATAAATAATAGAGAATAAAATTTTAAAATATTAAGTATAACAAGAGTAAGCAAACATTTATAAAAAATTAAACAAATCAAAATCAACATTTAAACCATAAGGTGCAAGGGTTTGAAGTTTATAAACCTACTCCATTTCTTTTCTGCCTAAAATATTTTTAATATTTCCACCCCTCCATGGAACCGTACATTTTCCTATAGCAATACATTTCAACATTTTAGGATCTTTATTGTGTATAATAAAATGTTTGGATACTGAGTGATTCAAGTATCCATTCTTAATGTTTCTGCAGTGTTCGCTCAAACGTATTTTTAAGCACCTTGTGGTCATTCCAACATATTGGAGGCCACAAGGGCATTCGAGCAGATATATCACATTTTTTGTGGAACAATTAATAAAATCATTTATTTTGTAAACCTTGTTTGTCCTTTTTGATACAAATTCTGTTACTTTAGAAGGAACATCAGGGTTAGTGGTTTTACACACAATACACATTTTACACTTACAGAAACCTTTAATTTGTGGGAAAAAAGATATAGGAGGTTTTTTTTAGTTTCTCTTGTAAAATTATTGGTTAATATAGATTTAAAATTTTGGGCACCCCTAAATATAATATTCGGACGTTCCGGTATAATTTTATTTAATATTTCATCTTGTTTTAGAAGGTGCCAATGTTTTCTTATAACCTTTTTGACATTATTACTCTTATTATTAAAATTAAAAATAATCGGTAAGGGCATTTTTGTATCTGTAGTTTTGGGTTTATATTTTAAAAGTTCGTTCCTATCTTTTTTTTGAATCTCCATGATAGTGTTTTCTAATTCTGATTTCGAATAATTTTTTTCAACAAATTTATCTTTTAAGAGGTTTGCTTGTATATCGAAGTCTCTAAGTTCTGAACAATTCCTCCTAAGTCTAAGTATTTGACTTTTTGGGGCGCTGTCTAACCACGGTTGGTAGTGACAACTGTTTTTGTCAATTGCAGTATTGACACAAACCTTTTTGAAAAAAGTCTTTGTGTGTACCTTTCCATTTTTTATAAAAATATCAAGGTCTAAAAAATTAATTTGTTCTCTGCTATATTCGTAGGTGAGGATTATACCTCTGTTGTTCAGATTGAGATTGGTAATAAAAGAGTTAAGTGCTTCTTCAGTACCATCCCAAATGAAGAAAAGATCATCAATATATCTAAAAAAGGAGACCAGGTTTGCTCTCCACGCATGATTACTAAAAATGGCTTCTGACTCCCAGTCAGCCATAAACAGGTTTGCATAGCTGGGAGCAAACCTGGTCCCCATGGCAGTGCCTCTTTTTTGAAGATAAAAAGAATTTAAAAACCAAAAATAGTTATTTTTTAAAATAATGTTAATACCTTCTAAAATAAACTCTGTTTGTTGACCTGCAATTTTCCCTTCTTTAATTAAAATATCTTTTACAGCTTGACAGCCTATATCATGAGGTATAATAGTATATAGTGACTGAACGTCGCATGTCACCAATATAAAACTAGATTTCCATATAAAATTGTTTAAAAAATTTAAAAGAGCCATGGAATCTTGGAGGTATGATCTCATGAGTTTGACTGAAGGCTGCAAAAGAATATCTATATATTGAGAAAGATTGCATAAAAGGGAACCTATGCCTGATACGATTGGTCTTCCAGGCGGTAAGGTTTCACTTTTATGAATTTTCGGGAGGAAATAAATTACAGGTGTTACGGGATATTGATTATTTAAAAAATTTAATTCTTGTTTATTTAAAATGCCTTGCTCCACACCTTTATTTAAAAATTCAATAAAAACATTTTGAATTTGTTTGATAGGTTCTGATGTAAGTCTTTCATATACGTTAACATCATTTAATTGTCTGAGTGCCTCATCTATGTACATTTGAGTTGATTGAATGACTATTCCTCCACCTTTATCCGCTGGCTTAATGACAATATTTTCATCATTTTGGAGTTCTTTTAGAGCCAGCTTTTCTGAATGAGTTAAGTTATGGGGGTCATATTTATTATTTTTTATTTTTTCTAGGTCTTTTGTGACTAGTTTTTCAAACATGGTGGGGGGCAGATTTATAATGAGCAGGATAAAAAGTAGATTTCTTTCTGAGCGAAGTGTTAATAATATTGTCATTTCGAGAGGGTATTGGCAGGGTTTGGGTAGCATTTTGTTCAGTTTTTTCCATAAAAAATCTTTTGAGGGTGGCTTTTCGAACAAATTTGTTAACATCAATAAAAGCGTCAAAAGATTTAAAAGTATTAGTAGGGGCAAACTTAAGACCTTTAGTTAAAACCGTGCACTGCTTAAAATTTTTTGTGAAAGATTAAAAATGCCGCCACTAGTACCATAAAAAGAAGGTATTATCTTTCTAGTCTTTCTCTTTTGTTCGCATCTGCCACTTCTTCTTCCTCTGAATTTAAAATCCTTCTTTTCGGGCGTGAGGGGTGAGGTGTTTGGGCTAGTGTAGTGTGATTGGTTCGAATTTCTAAAAAATGGTATTCATTTTCAAATTCGGAATCTAATGACAGTAATTGAAATATATTGGGGTGATTCGGGATCGTGGGTGATTTGGAGTAATTAGAATATTCTTTATGGTCATTAATATATTTTGATCTTTGTGGTTTAGGAGACAAGTGTTTGTATTGGGGTCCAGGTTTGTTGTGATATGTTGGTGAAGTATTGTGATAGGTACGATAGGAATTATTTCGGTTACGTTGTGGAAAAGGGTGATATTGATGAGTATTGTAATGGTTTGATCGTTGTGGGGGACCACGAAAGTGGTTATTAGGTGCCCTATGTATGTGCGTGTTTTGTGGTGAGTGTGACGGTTTGTTGATACTCTGATATTGAGACTGGTATTTGAAATGTTGCCTCTCTGGATTTTCGTAGAATTTTTGTTCACGATAAGTATTGGTTTTCGTAAAATTGCTTTTTTGAACAGGGTATTGAGAGGTATATTTCTTATTTAGGTGGTAGGTTCTGACTTGCTTGTTTGAGTAATCTGTTTTATCTCGAATATATTTTTTGATTTTTATATGTTTTGTTTCGATTTCAACCTTTTCAATTTTGCTTTGAATTAAAATAGAATTTTGTTTTTATGCCTGTGTTTCTGTAAATGGCAAGAGTTTGTCTCGAATGTCGTTAATTTCTACATCAAAAACTGACAATTTTTTACTTTTTTTATTATCAAAGTTTCCATGAGACCTAAAGTGCAAAGTTCCAACTTATTATTCCACTCCTCCATAAATTCCAAATCGTCTTGGTCTGAGGTGGGTAATTTAAGTAGTCGTAAACCTCGGGGAGTGATTTGTTCATCAATGTATTTTTTACTTTCTTGTATTTTCTACTTACAGTCTGTATAGATAAGTAGTGGGAAAAGGCTGAGTTAGGTTTAAAATCTCAACTTTAAAAAGTCTAGTTGAATGTGCCACATGCAATAAAGTAACAGCATACTATTTCAGCTTTGAAAATAATGTGGCATGAATGTTTAATATATAATGCTGAGTGTCATTAGAGGGCCGGATAAATGTTTGTACCAAGTGTTGCATAGAAACATAGAAACATAGAAACATAGAAACATAGAAACATAGAAACATAGAAACATAGACATAGAAACATAGAAACATAGAAACATAGAAACATAGAAACATAGAATGTGACGGCAGATAAGAACCATTCGGCCCATCTAGTCTGCCCAATTTTCTAAAACTTTCATTAGTCCCTAGCCTTATCTTATAGTTAGGATAGCCTTATGCCTATCCCATGCATGCTTAAACTCCTTTACTGTGTTAACCTCTACCACTTCAGCTGGAAGGCTATTCCATGCATCCACTACCCTCTCAGTAAAGTAATACTTCCTGATATTATTTTTTTAAACCTTTGTCCCTCTAATTTAAGACTATGTCCTCTTGTTGTGGTAGTTTTTCTTCTTTTAAATATAGTCTCCTCCTTTACTGTGTTGATTCCCTTTATGTATTTAAATGTTTCTATCATATCCCCCCTGTCTAGTCTTTCCTCCAAGCTATACATGTTAAGATCCTTTAACCTTTCCTGGTAAGTTTTATCCCGCAATCCATGAACCAGTTTAGTAGCCCTTCTCTGAACCCTCTCTAAGGTATCAATATCCTTCTGAAGATACGGTCTCCAGTACTGTGTACAATACTCCAAGTGAGGTCTCACCAGTGTTCTGTACAATGGCATGAGCACTTCCCTCTTTCTACTGCTAATACCTCTCCTATACAACCAAGCATTCTGCTAGTATTTCCTGCTGCTCTATTACATTGTCTGCCTACCTTTAAGTCATCAGAAATAATCACCCCTAAATCCCTTTCCTCATATGTTGAGGTTAGAACTCTATCAAATATTCTGTACTCTGCCCTTGGGTTTTTACGTCCAAGATGCATTATCTTGCACTTATCTTGCAATATGCATTGATATGGTTAGTATTCTGCATGATGTCCTTTTAGGGTGCTTATGGTTAGATGTTTTGTGTTAGGTAATACCTGCCTTCCAGATGCTGTGGACTGGAACTCCAATCACACTCAGCCCTTCACTTGTCTGAAAAACAATTGTGTAAACACTATTCCTTCCTCCTTTTCTTCCATTCCTAACAGATTTTTTGGAAATTAGTATAATGGAACTTGTAATGTAATGATCGAGTTCTGGTGATTTATATTAAGAAAGTATACACGATTCCCTAGAAAAGAACATCTGTAGTGTTAGTATTCAATATCCTTAGGGAGTTAGTTGAGATAATAATGGATTTAAAACACATTTTACTATGCACATCTATTTAAAATAAAATATGCCGGCAGTGATTATTACATTTTTTTTTTTGCATGATTTGTTTCCACCCCTATTCTTTGGGAAGTTCATTGCCAAGTGAAAGGTCACTGACACGTTTTACGTGCATGATACGGTGATTGTTTTATATTAGTCATTGACTCCGGCCTGCATTGATCCTTGAAAATGTATCGCACAAATCATTTCGCACTAAACTGCTGAATCAATGAAGAAATCTCCTGGAAAATTTATATTAAAAGTCGCTGTTTGTTTAAATGAGTTTCCTGTGCCCCTTATTGAATATTCTGCTGATGAATTGAACAAGTTTAAATTTGAACATTGCAGACCTATTAAAGAATGAATTCTTAAATCAACTCATGCCATTTATGATTGAAATGAGATTTCCTTGCAATATGCTAGATGCGTTATAAATCAGTTGTGCATTTTATACTGTACAATAAACAAGAAATAACTCTTTAAAATACACAACAGGTGCCTTAAATCTCTTGATGCATCTTGTATTTATCGGGTGTGTAGTTTAGTGTATTACACCATATAACTAGCTGCAGCCCAGAATTGAATATGGATTTTAGAGATTGAGACGTTGGAGCACTATAATTTGCACGGCTCTCCTATTTCCTGCAAACGGCTCGATTCTAAAAAAGATGAACCTGGAAATATTTATATTTAATAATTATTGGATACGCACTGTTTTTTGTTTTATATATATATATATATACACATATACACACACACATACACAAAGTCAAAACACTTGCACATCCATTTTTAGTGTGGTTCATGGTGCCAGGTCACATAATAAACAAATTCCAAATTAATACCGGCACTCTAAGGCTTTTAAATATTCCTTCTTTTATTCAAGTGATTCCCAGTCAACATTACAGCTCCTGAATGGAGCTTTCATCAGGACATACCAGTATGACCAGGAAAAAAAAAATTATGGTAAGTAGGAATACATATATTTATATATATATAGTTTGACTGTGAGAGGAGTCATCATTGGCCCACAGGGAGCTCAAAAGATTTCCATGCTTCATCTCACCACATTGAGGGAGCTTGTGGCCTGCATCTCTCTCAGGTGCAGATCACTTTAACAGCTCCATCGCAGTTCCACCACATCTCATTTGCTCAGAGTGCAGCTGCACTCAGATTCATTGACTTAGACCCAGGACTGTGAGGGAGCTCTTAATACCAGCCCAGAATACCCTTCACTGGAACAGAGAACATAACCCTTCTTTACAAAAGGTAAGCAGGAGTGGGGCAAAAGGTAAAAGAAAAACAGGGAAATATGTGTTGGTTTCCTAGCAAACACTTAACCTACTCCCCAAAACACACACTCAGACACTACACACAGCACATCCTCCCCTACACTCGGCACTCAGTACCCTCCATATACAATATATTGCCACCACACACACACAAAACACTCAACCTGCACACAGAGGTACATGCAGATTTCACTCATACAGCAATCTCTTCCACATACAACACTCTTCCACCACACACTGTCTCTCATACACACACAGACACAGGGAGCATGGATTTCTGCCACCCTAGGCAAAGATCCATTTTGCCGCCCCCTCTTGTCACTCTCACTGACAGACTCACACTGGCAGACAGACACACACTCACTCACTGACAGACACACACTCACTGACAGACACACACTCACTCACTGACAGACACACACTCACTGACAGACACACACACACATACACACACTGACATACATACACTCACTCACTGACAGAATAAAAGACAGACACAAACACACGCACACAGACACTCACTGACAGACATACACTCACTGACAGATGCACACACACACTCACTGACAGACATACGCTCACTCACTGACAGACACACACACACACGCAGACACTCATTGACAGACATACACTCACTCACTGACAGACATACGCTCACTCACTGACAGACATACACTCACTCACTGACAGACACACAGACAGACAGTAAGTGACAGACACACACACACACACACTGACAGTCAAACACTTACACACTTACTGACACACACATACACACACACAGGCAGACACTCACTGACAGACACACACTCACTGACACACAGACTCAGACAGATATCCTCCTTACCTCCCTGGGGTCCAGTGTGGGGCAGCTCCTCACTCCTCCAGCGCGCTGTTTAGTATGCCAGGGCCGGTATGGCATCATATACTGGCTCCCGGCATCACAGAAGGCACGCGAGGGAGGAGTGGGAAGCTGCAAGAAGAGCCTCCCTCGCCGCCCACACTGCCGCCGCCTGCCTCCTTTTACATATCTGCTAGCATCCAAAGAATGCAAATTACGGCACTGGCAACATTTTATATGCTAATGTTTTTGTTTTTTTTACAAAATAACTTTGAACAGTTATTAGAATCAGTCACTTCACCCCTGGCATGCTATCATGCTGCTATTAAAAGCTAATTATATGATAAAGTCATGTATTCATTCCAGCCACCTTTTAAGGATAATATAAGACCTGATAAAGTAGCTATATCGCTGTTACTCCTGGTCTATTGCTGTGTAATCTTTATTGAAACTTCAGGAATCCATTTATCTAATCAACACTACTCTAAATTTTATCAAATGGCCACATTCTACTCTGCAGCGCACAGGTAGCATTTACCCACAAAAAACACACTTATCTGTTTATTATCAGACTAAGAACTGCAGCTAAAACATGGCATGACTTTGCTTCAGCACAGCTTTCCCACAAAGGTGAAGAAGAGATGGCTAAACCATATTGTAACTCTGTAGAGAGATATTGCTGATTAGACCCAATGATTTTAAAGCTGACAGTAATTTAACATTTAGCAATAATGTTTTTATTTTTTAGAATTTATAATTCTAAATGCAAGCAATTTTCGAAGCAGAACCAACCTAGACTATCCCTACCGATACTGAAAAACAAAATGTTATAAGAAGCTTAAAGTGTAAAATGAGATCAGAACGAAACCATATGCACGTATTCACCTGCGCAAACATATTCAATTAAGATCTTTTAAGTGCATGCGCAATAATTCATTTTTAAAAAAATACCGGCGCCAAAATAGAATGTATACAAAACATCAGGTTAATACTAATTGGTATTTAAACGTTAACGTTATGAAGGAGACAGCAACCAAAGGTGAGTTTATACATTTTTATTACATTTTCAGTGTTTGTGTAATTTTCAAAATAAAAATGAATATATATGGTGTCTGTATTGCGCAAATAGAAAAGCAATTTCAAACCCCTAGGTATTCAGCAAATTTTCTTAGACTTATAAACGTATAGCAAAACGAATGGATTTTGGTAAAATAAAATCAGGTGAGTCAAGTATATTGCTAGATTTGTATCAGTACCGCTGCACAGCATGCAGATTAGCAAAACAATCAAGTCTTGTTGACTTAGTAGAGCCAGCCACTGTACCAATTAAGAATGTTTTTATATTTTAATACCTGCTAAGGAACAGTTAATTATTATTATTATTTCCTGATATGTAAAACCATAGAATTCAAAGAGGGTGTACTTTATTTTTCCCATGAAATATGAAGATATATATATACACACATATAGTATTGATAGAATATTTAAAAAAATTGTAGCAGTATGCGTATTGCCAAGTACTGAAAAATGATGAAGATATCTGATGGTTTTTGATGCACAAGTACATACATTCCTATTAATGGTATGTACCTTCATGCATTCAAGGACAGATATAGATGTTTTTGCAATTACCAGATCATCATTTGCACTAAATAAGGAAAGGGGCTGTTTTCTAGAATGATAAGAGCAAAGCAATCTTTATGCGCAGAAGATATATGGCATGGTTAAAAGATAACGATTAAATGAAGATTCTATTTTCAGGCATCAAATTGTGTGGATCATTCATTGATTATATTCATTAGGAATTCATTACCAGCAATTTAATATTTTCCCAATTTTTTTGTTATCTTCAGATCTATTGAACACAGGTCACTATACTTTAAAATGACTGGATATAAAGGCTGGCAAAACTATTTTTTCAATTGTCTATTTTCACTGTGTGATAAATAAAATAATTAAATGGTGTATACATTGATTTTGGCACTAGTGTAATAAACCCAATTAATATTATAGTCTTAATATTTAAGCATCACAAAAGCCCCCCCCCCAAAAAAAGAAGGAAAATCAATAGATGTATTAAACATACATTCTAAGCAAATTATTGATAAATTACAGCCATATAAAAAATTGTTCTACATCATCCAACTGGCGATGATGGTTTAAAAAAAAGTAATTAGCAGAAAGATCATAACTGAAACTGCTTAAAGGAGAACTGTCCATTCTCTTAAATTTAAATAAAACATTTTTAAAAATCACCTAAACGAATGTTAATTTCTTTTTTTCATGCACTGATTTATTTAATTTAAATGCATATTCAAAATCTAACAATTTATACCAATTTAATCCTGGCAGAGTGAGGCCGCACATTGAATTTTAGGAGGAGAAAGAGAAACATTCAGTGTTATTCACTAATGTGAGAATTCAAAGTGAACACCAAACCTAAAGGGACACTATAGGCACCCAGACCACTTCAGCTCATTGAAGTGGTTAGGGGGCAGTGTTCCAGATCCCTTAACCCTGCAGTGGTAATTATTGCAGTTTTTGATAAACTACAATAATTACATTGCAGGGTTAACTGCACCTCTAGTGGCTGTCTACCAGACTTCCAGGTGGTTCGACTGCTTTTGGACGACTTACAGACACTGGACGTCCACATGCATGAGGCCATCCAACATCACCAAAAACCCCATAGGAAAGCATTATACTATGAGGAAAGTCATAAAGCGAACGCAGCGTTTGCTGCACATGCACAATAGGTCCCCCCCCCACCTGCTGACTTAGAGCCTGAGCCACCACCAAGGGACATCGGCGCTGGAATCAGGTAAGTGATGAAGGGATTCTTAACCCCTTCAACACAGTGATGGAGAAGAGTGGGGGAGCTATAGTGCTAGGAAAACAACTTTGTTTTCCTAGCACTATCATGGCCGGATTAACATAGGGGCTGATGGAGCTGCAGCTCCAGGTCAATTCCCACTGAATAAGCCCATTGATTTAAAAAAAAAAATATATATAATTTTTTTTTTTTACTACTCATCACATGCTTAACTATAGAAATTTAAGAGGGATGTAGGGGAAAGAAACTTATGTGGACTGGCTGACAATGAAGGCATAGAGGTAGCGCATCATGCCAAGCTCAGGGTGCTGTCTGCATGATATGCCCTTGGTTGGTCATTCTGCATGATTAGCAGGCAGTCCGACAAGCATTCATGCCAGGCTGGCCTTCCAATTCATCATGCCGACATGACACCTTTTTGGGCA
Source organism: Pelobates cultripes (assembly GCA_933207985.1). Classification (NCBI taxonomy): domain Eukaryota; kingdom Metazoa; phylum Chordata; class Amphibia; order Anura; family Pelobatidae; genus Pelobates; species Pelobates cultripes. The sequence continues at coordinate 38,297,370 of OW240917.1, forward strand.
TGCTCACCCTTTTTGGTGGTTATTGTTACGTGATTCACATTAGTGGCCCACCCTTTTACCCCACTCACCGACATCCTGTTTCACCGGACACTGGTGTTAGGGGGATATAGATTTACTTGACAGATTAAAGTGAGAGATTATCATAGGGTGTGTGTTTTCTTACAGCTATATCCTGTGAGTTTCCCTCCAGCACCACCTCCACCAGATACAGGACACTTGGGAGGTATCACTGTTTTAGTAATTTCTGTTAATAAGATTCTGTACTTAAGTCTATTATAATTGTCAGTACCAGGCCCAATGGGCTCTTAATCTGGCCCTGAGCACTATAGTTTCTCTCTAAAGTCAAAATAGCCAACCTGGAAACAATCTCTCTTTGGTATCATAATTTAAAAAAAGCCTGTGAACTGATGGTACCCTTTAAAATATATTGATAACTAACGTAAGGGAGTAAACATCCAGCTGTAACTAGTTTGTTTCCTTTTTGAAATATCCCCATTGATGTTTGGTACCATTACGCTTATTCTAGAAAAGATTTGACTGCAATTACAGTGTCATAGAAACATAGAATGTGACGGCAGATAAGAACCATTCGGCCCATCTAGTCTGCCCAATTTTCTAAATACTTTCATTAGTCCCTGGCCTTATCTTATAGTTAGGATAGCCTTATGCCTATCCCACGCATGCTTAAACTCCTTTACTGTGTTAACCTCTACCACTTCAGCTGGAAGGCTATTCCATGCATCCACTACCCTCTCAGTAAAGTAATACTTCCTGATATTATTTTTAAACCTTTTCCCCTCTAATTTAAGACTATGTCCTCTTGGTGTTGTAGTTTTTCTTCTTTTAAATATAGTCTCCTCCTTTACTTTGTTGAATCCCTTTATATATTTAAATGTTTCTATCATATCCCCCTTGTCTCGTCTTTCCTCCAAGCTATACATGTTAGTGCCAAGTAATGGACAATGTTTGGTGACCTTCTGACTTCTGTGTTCTTAGAATACTCTGTTTCACATACTGATCTTTCAGCTCCGGCACCCTACCTAGCCTTCCCTCTGATTATTTTTGTTATCTGTGTGTGCATGTATGGGTGTGCATATATTTCTGAACCCTGCAAGAAGCCCTTATTCAAGAGATATCTATGAGTCATTGGGACTGTCTGTGTCACATACCATTTGTTGTTCTTATATATAAACATCATACTAACCTACGATTCTTTGATGCAGTTATATAAGCTTTCTAGATATTTTAATATCCTATCTGTGTTTATTTTATCTGCATGCTAGAGAGCAGGGAGCATGTTTGCAAGTGCGCCTTCTTACAATTGTCTTTTACAAATGGTCATAGACAGAGAGGGGCATGGTGATCTCTGGGTAGAATAACCTGCAAAAAATGGTCCATAAGTGTAAACCTTCAATCCCCACTCCAGGAACAACTATGAGTTGCATTCTATTACCTGTGTAATCTTTATCTCTGCTATTTTATCTCAACATTTTTCATTTATAGTCTATGGGGGAATTAAGAGATAAAATCAGAATTACATTTATCACAGGTAATAGAATCCAACTCTGTGTTGGAAACATAACATGTAAAATCAATATTTATAACACAAGGTTTACAATGATAAGGTAAAACATGTGAAGGGGGAGTTTTGCTTTTTTTATGACGGTAACATTTTATAAGCGAGGTGGTACCACATAGAATGATAATAAATAAACACAACATTAGCATAAATTAATACCATTTCCAGGCTGCACATAGAATTTGGTAAACATGGAGGTTTGCTCCTGCATACAATTCCTGCTTCCTACAAATAGACTAAAGAAGAAATAATATTATTTGTCTTGTTGCATGTTATAGGGTGGTAGAACAGTAATAAAGCTTGGATTCATTTAAAGGCAGTTGTCTTTTGTTTTTATCGTAACATTTTTTTTAAAATTTTTTTTTACTTTTAAAACATGTTTCAGACTTAAAGAAACAGTAAAGATTTGTTTTATGGTCAATTCATAGGACATTAGAGAAATTCAGTAGTCTGTACTTCATACCTATATAGGGATGGATATATATCATCTGGATGACATCCGAGCCAGCATGACTTTTTTGTTCTGTGTTACTGTCATATTATTAGGTGGGTGGGCACATATCATTACCTGTCTTGCCGAGGGACAATTACTGGTGAGGTGGTCCTACCAGGATGCGAGCCAGGGTTTCTCAGTTGTAAGACAATGACATTACCAATGCTCTAGCCAGTTGATATACACAGGTCATCTCAAATGTTGGAAACCAGGGGAATCTGCCAACAAGTGGGCTACTGGAACAAAATGAAGTGAGAACCTAGATTTGCTTGAATGCTACTACAACAGCAGACCCAATGAGAGGGGCTACATGATATGTATGTGAGAACTGTGGATGAATAACAGACATTCATCTACCCTGACACCAAAACAGCTAGTTACATAACGTTTGAACATTGTCAAGAGGAAGCTAGTGTCACAACTGGAATTAGAAGGACTACACAAAACAGCACGAAGAGAGAGAAATTTACATACCACACACACCTATGGTTACAGGGGGTTACCAATCTGAATCTCTGCCCCATGATGGAATTGACCACCAGACAAGATTACCAAAGATCACTGGAAAACTGCCAATTGACATTATGCTAACAGCAGTTAATTGGGCACTTTCCACAATCCCAACCAATACCACCACAGAGAACAACAAGCTCATATATGCCACAGCATTACTGGTCCTCCAACTGCTTGACTCAAGATCAGGCTGAAGGAGAAACAATGTCCATGATTTTTTCTGTGTACACGATGGAGACTAAGACTAGAAGCGTAGATAAAGGTGACACATAAGGATGTTAGTACCAGAGGCATTGGAAACAGCTAAGCAAAGGCTGACAAACTGGCAACCAGACTGAGCAGATACACTAGAGAAGCAGAAACCTCAGAGAATAAAGGCCCTGTTTACCATAAAACATAAGAGGTGTATGCACAACCACCGCAGGGTAACCACAAATATCCACCCAAGATCCACCCAGAGCAGACTGAACAGTACTGCAAAAACATCTGGGAGAAAGAAGCATCATATAACACCAAGGCCCAGTGTCTACTAGATCTGAAAGCAGACCACTGCATGCTCCCAGAAGAGAAACACATCACTATCGCTGTGTGAGATATCCAACAACGAGTAGCCTGCATGAAGAATTGGTCAACCTCAGGATCCACACCTACTGGATAAAGAAGCTAACAATGCTACATGAACTCCTGGCAGCACAACTGAACCAACTACTAGCAACAGGCTCCCATCCTAACTGGATAACACAGAGCAGAACAATACTGGTCATGTAGGAAACTCAGAAGGGAACAATAACATCTAACCAAAGAACCAATCACCTGGCTACCCACAACACTGAATGTCCTTTCAGACCTCCAAAATTGATTGGCATATGAGTCAGCACATGAGCAATACTCAAAAGGGAATTGGAAACAACACAAGAGGAACTAAATATCAGCTGTTGGTAGACCAATCAACTCTAGATGCCAATTTCAGACCATCAGATGTGGCAAAAACAAAGGTGGTACACTATCCCCAATGCTGTTCTGCATAGGTCTCAACCCCCTTAGCCAGATCATCATGAAGAGTAGATACAAACACAGGTTCAAGAGTGGAACTACTATCGGCCACCTACCAGCAGCAACTCTACACGCACAACATCAAGCTGTATGCCAAGAGTGAGTGGAACATTGACTCACTGATCCACATAACTAGGATATACAGCAAGAATATCGGAATGTCGTTCGGACTAGATAAATATGTGTGGAAGATAGCAAAAAGATGGAAGGTGATCAGGACAGAAGGAGTTTAAGTACCAGAAGGTCACATTGGAGATGTAGAGAACAGCTACAAGTACCTGGGGTACCAATTAAACATGGCAACCATGAAGAAGAGGCAATTAGGATAGCCACATCCAAGTACCTCTAGACAGAGTGCAGTTCTAGGAACAGCTAAGATACCGCACAGAACCCTCAGACTCCCTGGCCTGAGAGGACCTGAGAATGAGGAATACAACAAAACACCACTTGGAGTTGTGAGAAAGTCAATTAATATGGTGGTATTTTTGTATATATATATATTGTCAAACTGTCCTCAGTGTGTGGCTACTGAGTACTAAAACATGGAATATATGTGTCAGACTTTTCCAACTTAGATAATACAGAACAATATGTTTTCATTTATTTTATAATTATTTCTAAAGGTGATTACGATAAAATTCTAGTGGCTTTTTTTGGGAGATTCAAGACTCCACAACATCCCACAAACTAAGCACGGGGAAGAAATATAACTGAGGAAAACTGGAATCAGAAAAATCACATCATTAAAAGTGAAATAAACAATTACTACCCATAGTACAATTAGAGTGTACAGTGAGTCTTCCATCATATGATAACTGCATTCTCCTGTTGTCAGGAGCCTTTGCAGCAAGCAACATTTTCCCTTCCTAAATGTACATAATCGGCTTGATAATTGCTTCCAACTAGCTTCAGTCAAAGTATTTTATACTGCAACTAGTTTCCAAATCATTGTACATGTTACATAAGACTTGGTGCATAATTGGATGAAGGATCTTAATTCATGTTAAGAAGTACTTATAAACTGATGCTACCTCATTGATTTTAATAAAGCCTTTGACGATCCTAGAACAAAAAAGCATATTGGTTCTTTAATTAGTAAAGGATTTATTCAATAACTTATTGGACAAGTTAATTACAGGACTTAATTTTGCTATTGAAAGCGTTTGCCCTCCATACCTCCAAAATTGAGAAGATGGACCATTCCCAGCTCTGAAGGTGGTGACCTTGTGATAACCTATATGTTCATCAGTCAAATTACTGTCCTCCGTAATGATAGTGCCAATGCAGTGGAACAGTGGAGCAGCTAATCTGTATTCAAATTACACTCAACGAAACAGCAAGCACATTTCAAGCAATAATTCACCAGCGCAGAGAGGTGAAAAGAAATACTCAGGACCTTTCAAGCAGATTGGACATTATCATTTCTTAGGTGTTGGACAGGCCTGCATGAAAAGGCTGTTATTGGAAATATCAATCAAAACTCCTGCTGACTTAATAGTCAATTTAAATTAATTAATTGAAAGAGGGGGAAAATGTTTAGAAGGACAGCATTCACAGTTTAGTTTAAAGCAGCTTTTAAGTGAACAGAACAGGATGGAGAAGATTGTCCAATTCTGTAAAAATTTCTCTGTATTAGTATGGTTTGCCATCGTGGTAGGTAACGGGTGACATCACAGCAGCTAGAAACTCAAACTCACATGAACCTGAGCAGAATAAGTCTAGATTTGTAGCAGACTCAGATGTCGATCAGAGAAGTGGATGATTTTGAACTCTGCAATTTCTTGTTTATTATATAAACCCCTCGCACATCGATAAGCAACCTTCAGCAATCCAGATGTTGCGGACTATGTCTCCTATAATGTTCTTACAGCTATAAGGATGGCAAAACATCAGGGTAATATAGTCCAAAACATCTGTAGTGTTGACCCCTGCCCTAGCCTTTACCCTTGCCGGTAACCGTGATTATTTGTATTGCTATATTTTAATATAGAACTTTTTAATGACTTTGGTGATAGTTGAAAAGTTCGTTCTTGGATAAAATGATTCCTTATACAAGGAAAATTCAATGATTCAACGACTTAGATGAACAATATTAACTATTATGTATTTATTTTGCAGCACACTGATAGGGACATTCTTGCGCCATTTTGTTCAGGGAACAATTGGGAATAAGAACCCAATAAAAGGAAAAAGGAGTAGCAATTAAAAAAAAAAACTATATTTTTTCATTGTATAAAATCATCATTTTCCCCCATCAATCATTTCATTTTTTGGTGCCACTGATGGAACTCAGAATAACAAAACAAAAGTATGGCACCTGGGAGTTATGGAATTTGGATAACCTGCTAAATGTCCAAAATTTAGATGATCACAGTTTATTTGAAATTGACTGCACCAAGTCTACTAAACTTGTTTTTCCTTGCATACCCTACTAAAAATAAGACATTTCTTGCACAAAAGGTATATAACACAAATGTATTTTAATGGAAAATACAAATATTTAAATTATTTAAACTTAACTAGATGCATATTTCATTTTTTTTTAAATTAATTTTTCCAGACTCCCAAATTTCAGTCTAATAATGGTTCGGCAGAATTTTGGAACAGAGATTCTGATTCGAGAAACAAATCAGAAGAACAAAAAAGGTGGGAAAATTAGTCAATCTGTGTGCTGCAAATTATATAAATAATATAACATTTTGCAGTACACTCATTTGTGCATTTTCCCACTATTCAGCTGACAGATCAAGTGAGAAAAAATAAAATTTTTTCCTCTGTTGGTCACTTTTTAATTGACCTAAGAATAAAAACATTTAGTGACATTTGGTTTCCTAGCCATTAATAATTATTTTTTCTATCAGTTAATCACCTAATTTTTTCACACCATGGGTAGAATCCCGATGTTGTGGCTGATCAATGCACATCCCATTCCAGTTACCTTTCTGGTTACATGCACTCTAGGACTTATGTAACTTCCATGATGAAAAATGGAAATTGACAATTAGACAACCTAATTTGGAATTACTGCTCTATATTTAATAATAAGTCCATCTTCAGACTTACTTCATTCATTGCCAGGCATAACAAAATGGCAGAAACACATCCCTATTTTAGTTAGTATAATCTATTTTCTAAACTACCTCACCAATATTCATCTCAAGCAGGAACACTAAACTCCCGATGGAATTACGAGACATTTTGCTTCTTTAAAGTGTTTATTTACATGTAGCTCTATATAAAGTTTTTCTTGTTTAAATGTTTGTTGTTATTTTATGATCCCTACTGTGTGGTGTCCAACGTTTGGTGTCCAACTTTTGTACATTTTTATCTATAGTAAAAACAATATTTTTGAAAAATATTAGAAAACAGAGAAATCAACAAAATATAAGCAAAAATATATATTTTAAAAAGCCCAAACAAGTTACCTGCACATATTTGGGTTAATGAATACTATAGCAATGGCTGAAAGCAGAAGCAGGAACATAGGGCTAATGTCTGTGTTATTTTCTTTTGCTTTACACAGCCTGGCATCAAAACAGATGCCCACCCCACCTATACCTTTTTATGATTAGTTAGTTTAGAGTGATTCTCTATTATTTAAATGGACAGTTGAGTTTTGGGATAGAGCATGGGTAACTTGTTTGTGTTTTTTCTAGTTCCATCTAGTCTCCAGGGACCTGTTACAAAGAGAATATTAAACCAAGGGACCACTTTTCCAACTGGCCCTTGAGATTTATTAATCACACATTATTGTCCTGTAGTTCCCAATGTTGCTGCTATTGGCAAATTTAAGTGTAGCTAGTGTAGTAGGAGTTCTGAATTGTGCCGAGATACAGGAAATACTATTAAAGATTGGGTGGCTACTGCTCACGCAACCTGCCATTTTGGAAGATTTTTACTGTCTCGTAACCTTGATGGTCAATACTCCTCCACAATTCTTGTAATCATTCCAGCCTTGAGAAACCCCAACACTTCCCATGACAGTCAATGAGTTTTTAAAAATGCCAAGTTTAAATCACAGATGCTCAGGGTGTTCTGTTCTTATTCTCACCTAATTACTAAACCTCTTGCTTGTTTCTATGACCTCATGACTTTACAACCCTTTGTGGCCATGGATTGTTATTAGACTACTATCTTGACTGCTGACTAGGCTACCTCACCTAATCTAACGTGACGGAGCTCCGTAATCTAACTGAGTACCTCCACTAGTTCTGCTTCCTAACTGCTATCAGGTATCCTGGAGCGTTTCACACCCATTCGCCAAAGCTTGACCCGAGTTGCTGAGGACCTCTTCCACTGGAAAAGGCTGCTGCTCTCTCCTTCCAGGCAGGTATTGTCCCCTCTACCTTTGCCTTTTCTGTTCCTCTCCTGGGCAAGTATCAACACCTCTGCCTTAAGTGTCTCCAGTGCCTTTATAAAGGCATTTGTGGCTCTCAGACCTGGCTCTTTCTACCCCTGAACAAACCACACAGGACACACAGCTCCCAAATGGATCTAACACACACTACTTTATTTTGTACAATGATCTGGTGACTTGTACTTAAACACGTGATGAAAGCCATAAAAATATAAACAAACATGCATAACTTTAAGAATAAACAACATAATAATACCTCAAATATATAACACAATCACAACTTTGGAAAAATAGAGATATACAGATGCAGGTTCTTTTCAATTTCCTAATTTGCACATTGTGCAAATCAATGCCTTTTTCAGTTCCACCAACAGAGGGCAATAGAGAGTCATCACAAAATCTGAAAAATCATGGGCACCCCAACTTTGCAACAGTGGCAAACCCAAACCAGCGGGGTTAAGCAGTCAGAATAGCCACCGCATAGCTGCCTCCCCAAGACAAAACCCACATTCCAGGTCAGGGTCCATCATCGGTGGGAAGGAGGCTGACCGGCATTCCTCTCCAAATGCCAAGGTAATGGAGGCTTCCGTTACATCTAATAAATAACTAACTAAGGAATTCTGCTTACACCTATTTATATAAGAGTTGTTGTGTCATACAGTCACAACCCCTGCCTGATCCAGATATCCTTTTATGAACCTATAAGGGTTGATTCCTTTAAAAGAGGTACACTTGTTTATTATTTCAATCTATTATTCTGTGGGTGCATACTGACGCAGTTGTGTTCCAAAACCAAAAGAGGCACATAAGAGAACAGTAAGATATAGCGTCAACATTGAGCTAATTGTCATGATGGTTTGGGACTCCAAACTGTGAGGTACAATAAAAGGTTGCATCTATTTTGCCCTATTTTGCATATGTGCTTTTTTTTCATAATGCTAATACCTGCGTAACGTCACCTGAAGTATTAATCCTTTGAAAAGCCTGGCATTATACACGGATGAGCAATCAGTAAACCAGATTTTTCTTGTGATGGTCATGGATTGAATGGGTTTCGAGCTGGACCTATCCATCTGATTGATGGCACATGATACACTAAGATAGCAGGTATATAGTACCAGAATTGTTTATAAATTTTACTTTAACACCATTCACTGATGATCTAAAAAATACATACCACAGTTTAAGACTTTTACTTTTTTTTCGTATCAATTTTTAAACATCTTCACGGAGTGTCCAGGAATTTTTCTGCCATTCTACTTCTCAGAATAAAAATTCATCAGACATTGACCTTGTAGAATTAGAAATTAATCTCACTACATATGGCTATTTCATCTTGCTAAACCAACATGCCTGCAAGGCTGTTTTCTAGCTAATTCCTGCTAATGTCATGCATGGCTAGTTAACTTCCATTTGCTCTGTCTTGCTGAGATTTATTTATCAATAAAGACTCGATCACTCCTTTCATGATAGTTAGTATCATTTATATGAATTGTCTATTGACGTACACATTCAACAAAGGACATTGATGTGCTGAACAATCATCTGCTTTATTTATCCAATAACATATAATCATAGGATCAATTAAAAATGATTCAATCAGTCCACAAGGTTTCAGCAAGGGGTTCTTGGCCATCTATTCACATGTGATGGTAAAATTTTTCTGAATTATATTACCATTAGACAAACAACTCTCCTTTAAAAACCTAAAGTGCTCTAGCCTTGTACCATTGACATTGGGCACTTTATAGTCAATAAACTGTAATCTTCCTGGTGCGTTATACGGATTTCTAACAAATGTATAAATAACATTTTATTCAGTTCTGCTAATTCCGACATTATTCTCCATGCCAGAAATAGCTAACTTATGTGCTAAAAATATGTATGAATTTAATTTCTCATGATGTCAAGTCATTTCCTAACTACAGCCATGCTGGTCAGCAGCAACAGGGGCAGATTTACATATCAGGATCTTGTAAGCACAAAATTCTATGGTACACACTGCTCACTAAGCCCAAGATAAGGCAGACAAAGTAAATATACAGACACATACACTTGCAGACACATACACTTACAGACACACACACACAGTCATACACACTCACAGACACACTCAGAAACACATACACTTACAGACACACACACATGCACTCAGACACACACACTCACAGACAAGCACATACACACACACACACACTCAGACACACATACACTTACAGACACATACACATTCATACACATACACTTACAGACACACACATACACTTACAGACACACACAAATTATTAATATTAAATTAAATGTATGCTGTTTGAATCTGTGAGTATTGTGAGTGTATGCAGCTGTCCAAATACATGGAGGGTTAAAATAATGTTAGAAGTGGTTAGGGTAAAGGTGGTTTAAGGTAAGAGCGGGGTTAAGGGTGAAAGTTAGGAAAGATAGGGTATTTAGTGTTAAGAAGAGTAACAGATTGAGAGTTTAATGATGGCATTAGAACTGAAGGAGTGGTTATACAGTGTGTATCACTCAGAGGTTCCCCTGCCCCACCTGCAAGGCATTTCCTGTGTGAGAGGTTGTTAGTGGGCAGATAGGAAGTGATCCCTTCCACTTCCTGTTCAGCCTCACACACAGACACTGGAGGAGATGGGACAGCACTGAGTTTTACACCCTCTATAACCTTGTTACTGTAACTGTGCCATTAATGGTGACTGCACTACTGAGGACACAGACCAAGGCTCATGGTACTTATCTCTGCCCGCCAGTCATTTAAGCTCAGAAAGGCACCTTATAAGTGCTAAAAACAGGTGTCACTTAATGGTCAGGCACCTGCAGGCAAGTACCTATTCTGCCTAATGGAAAATGACTGTGAGGAACAAATAACCCTAACTTACAGGGATTAGGTAAGAGACCAGAGGTAGATATATTCAAGATCGCAAGTTTACATATCCTTAAAATGGACAGGGGCAATGTGACCACCTTCAGGTGGGAACATATAGAGAGCCTAAGTATAGAAGGAGAATAGTTGCAACCAGGATAGAGTCAATCGAATACAGAAATATGAATGAATGATAAATCAAGCCAAAGCAAGGGATAATGGAAGTAAAGAGAAACGGTCTATAAAGTCTAAAACCTAATCTTGTCTAAACTAGTGCTATAGCACACGCCAAGACCAAGAAGCAAACCAGACCAAGAAGCAAACCTCAGGTATATTATTCAGTCCATATATATTTTTTTAGTGTAGTGTATACATTAAATACTTGCAGTATAGTGTATAAATTAGACTAAAATACTTGCATGATACATACCTTCCAAAGGTCCTGTATCTATTGGAACAATCCAGATATTGGAACACAGTATAACATTCTCATGATTTTCTTGATACGCCAAAAAGATTAACCAGAAAGTGTTGTGCAAATATATAAATTGAAATTGGATTTGTTTGTATAAAAACGGTGTCTGGCATCTATGCCCGTACAAGACAAATTCTGCAGCACTCTGCTGGAACTGCGGTCTTATAGTTTTTCCCTGTATGTTAGCAATGAGGTGCGTTGCGTTGTTGACACTTGCCCTTATTGGCCTTGACTTCTCTTTGGCTAGTTTCATACCTTAAATGTTGAAAAATGTGTGATACATATCTTCTCATCCACACTTATTGCAGTTTATGATTATCACAGCTTTAAGTGTCTAATGAGACATTAAATATTTCTATCATGCAAATAGGTAATGCTGAATATAAACTTGACATTCTCACAATTGTAGCATTTAAGTGGCTTGTTGCAGATGAAAATCATCATTATATAGAATTGTGTGTTAACTGGACATACTAACACGAATAAGTACTCGTGGAACATGCATAGTAATTGCTTCTTTGTATCATTAAGTTCTATTTCATTTAAGACATTGTAGACATCTCTTACGTTTTAGCCCTGGCAATGATATGCATTATGTACCTTCACCTCTGAGTATAACTCATTAATTGGTTTTTACTTTGTATAATGGATTGAACATATTTTCACCAGGGAGGGACCAAATGCTAGACCCTTTCTTTAGACCTCTAGTGAAACTATATCCAGAAATTCTCTAAAATTCAGTTCACTGATTTAACTGGACTTTACAAAATCGTGAGATGAGCAATGTTTCTCAAAACGTGAAATTGCAGCTGTCCGTTGTGTGACTGGTTGGAGCACTCTAGCTCCACTCAAGATAATCTGGAGGAGAGATGGGCATCATGGTCAAGGTCTTCAAACCATGTGCTCTAGAAATGAGAAATATTTTTTAAAAAATGTTTTAAAAGCATTTCAAAAACAAAAATAATACATGACAGATACAAGAGGGAAGACCATGCTAAAACAAGCAAACAATCTAGGAGATATTTACATACATTAATTTAAAAGATGAAACCAGATTGCGTAACATAGCAATAAGTAATCTGTCGTCAATTTATTTCCCCAAAAATCCTAAAAAATCTGTAAAAAAAAAAAAAAAGTTAATTTTGTTCAAACACGGTAAATACAAACACGATATGTAATATAGTGCTCTTTTGGCATATAGTGCATGCCATTGACAACCTCCTCAGGGACAGGAAGGCATTTTTGCCTATACAGAACCAAGTGGTGTCATGTATGCTCTCTAAGGGTCTCTGGATTTTATAGGTAAAAAATATGTCCATCCCCTTAGATTTTTGGGGTTTGCCAATGGGTCCCAGAAAAATAAATAAGTATATATATACATATATACATACACACATGCACACATTTTTAAAATAGATTTTCTCACTCCTTCTGGGTGGTATGTTTATTCCTCATTCTTGGGTCCTGGGAGTTTGAGGGTTCTGCGCAGTATCTTAGCTGTTCCTAGAACTGCACTCTTTTGGATATTTTATATATATATATATATATATATATATATATATATATATATATATATGTTTAAAATCTTTTTTTCTTTTTCTTTTTTATAAAAGTGCTTATTATACAAGACAGTGAGAAAATTTGTTTCAGCCAAACCATTTCTCTGGAAAACAGAACATTTTTCGGAGGCCCGTGAATGTCGGTTTAGGTCTGCAGAATTTCGGTTAAGAAAAACTGATTCAGGAAACGAATCAGATGAAAAAAAAAGAGTGTGAAAATGGGTCAATCAGTGCACTGCAAAATAGATACACAATAGAATATATATATATTTATATATTACAGATAGGAGGAGTAGTAAAATGATATATTAGATATGTATTAAATATATATTTGATAAATATAGATTATTTTTGCTGCTCCCCCTTTTTTCCCTCAATTGATCACTTCTCTCTTGCTCTGTGAATAAAATCAACATTTAGTGACTGTCCACTAGCCGTGAATCATCTCTTTTTTTGGTGCCACAATTTAAATTCATACTCGGCCTTTGCGCGTTTTGTTTTGTTTGTGATTTGGGTACATTTTGGCTTGGAGTTCGGGAATTCGTAGATCACCTAATCGGACCAAATTTGGATTAATTGCAGTTTGGATCGAAACAAATCTTCAAGCCTTGAGCTAATATTTATGTAGTTTTTTCATTGTTTTGGGTAGAGATTCTCTAAGCAGAGGTGTTAAAAATGGTAATTTATGGACAGTTTAGTCTGTTAGAATGTGTGACATTTGATTAAATTACAAAAAGAAATATATTTCTTTCCTATTCTTTTTATTTATTTTTTTACCAGCAGAGATTCAGTAAGTCTATACAAAGATCTGTAACTGTTTATCAGAAGTAACATCAATGATTTTGCTAAACTAGATAGAATTTGGTCTCTTATATTGAATGAGTTTTTTCCTTAAGAAACACCTATTTTTTATTTTACAAATAAGCTTTGCAGGGGGACATTAAACAGTGAAATGACCAGTAAATATATCCGTTCATCAGATTTTTCAAAACATTTCTTTAGCTTGATACATTAAATAAGAACTAACGTCTCTCCTTGCCATCTGCATCACCCTTGTGTCAAATTTCAGATAGATATTTAAAACTCAATCGAGGTTTCCATTTATGTTTGCTTTAGAGAATAGACATCTACCTAGCCATTTTTGTTCTCTTTATCATTTGACTCTTGAAGGAATATTACATCTGCTCTTTATGGCCTTAAGGTGCTGCAAAACCTCTGACCTCTTAATCGGATACTTGAATCTCTTGACATTCTCTCAAGTAATGTTCATGCAGTGTAGAAAGAGCAAACAGCGGTAAATGACATCATATTTACAGGCCTATTTCCTAATAGAATGACTTTTTTTAATACTCCCCTGGTTTTACTGGTATTCCTTAGGGAAGAAAAATGAAACTGTCAGCTTTATGCCTAACCCTGAACTTTAGGAAACTATTGCTGGATTGTGCAAAAAAAATTGTGCACATGCAGTGGATTCTCCTTTTCTCACAAGCCCCCTTCCTTCCACAGAATCATTCGAAAAATAATATTAAAAAGATGAATATCTTTGGTCTTTTGATCATTTCAATTAGCAAATGCCTAAATTGTATATTCTGATTGCTGAGATTTGTGGACCCAACATTTCAAATGGACAAATGTTAAAAACAATATATTGAAACAAAATATAATTAGTACAAGAGCAATGTATCTTCTTTACAATAAGTGATTTCTAGACATTTATTGTAGTTCAAAGGCACGTTATTGTGAGTTTTATTGCTGTGGAACTCTGTTATACACTCGAATATACCAACAATATGGAACTCATAAAAATGAAGGTCAATAGGTGAGAAAAGAGAGACAAAGGGATTTGAGTGCAAAATATGGACTGTCTCTCTTAAAGAGAGGTATGTTGCAGTTCACTTCCTGTTTTTCTATAGCCATAAGAAAATGTTTGTGAAGTTATTGTTTGTGCTGTTGTGCTTTGTTTACATCCCATTTTACAAAATTGTCTTGTATGTCCTGCTTACTCGGACCTGGATCTGGATCTCAACATGTCCGTTTTCACTGATGGTCTGTAATGTCATAAAACTAGCGGTCATTTTTGAATGTACATTATTTTTCGAAAATGCAACCGATTTATCAGTCTTTGTATGCCAAAAAATGTTGTTTGTTTCACTTTCCTTTTTTCGCTCATTTTTTTTTCCTGAAATTTACTTTTTGTGAAAAATGGTGGAGTTTAGGCAGAGAAGAACTGTCACTTTTTAGACCAATTTTAGACCAATATTGTTTTAATCAGGCAAGATAACAGACATGTCTTAAAGGGTTAATAGAAGTACTGAGAACACAAAAAAAAAAATAGAACCTGTGGGCATTGGATTGAGAAATTCCTTCTTTGGCAAAAGCTGTAAATTATAATCTTACTGGAAATGGTGACCCACTCCAGGGAGATCTCACAGAAGCAATATTCACTTAAAGGAGCAATATTCAATATGAGGCACGCTCAAATAGAGCATGCTTGCCACTTCCGTTAGCTCAGGGGAGCTAATGGAAGTAGTAAAGAATCCTCCCAGGCTGTTTGTTTGACTATCAGAAGGAGGGGGGTGTTCCCTAGTTAGTTTATAAAAGTACAGATTTTTTATAGAAATCTGCACTTTTTTAAACTGGGTTAAACTATAATACTCCATAACCATAAAAATCTTCAGCAAGCTGGAGTGGTCCTTTAAGTAACAGTGCCCAAAATGGGAATTAAAGTTTAAAAAAAGTCCTTGAAACTTTAGATATGCAGAACTAGCAGGCCGGCAGTCTCAGTTCTGGGAAGCACATACGATAGTGTACTGGTTAAGGCTTAATAACTCATAGGGAGAGGGTTGACCCATACATGTTTGTCAAGTATGTAATTGACAAGGAAATAATCAAATAAAATAAAATCAGAAGAAAGTTCACAATTCATAATTAGATAGAGACAACAAACAAAAATAACCAACAATGTATTTGAAGGAGGTTCATTAGACACTAAATGTGAAAAACAGTTCCAACTCCCAGCTCTCATCCTGTGATTCTCGAAGGCTGTGGAACAAAGGGAACTATATTGTCCACATTCCAAACTGATGAAGCTGAGATTTCCACCCTCGGGCCTGATAGCCAGATTTTGTTGAAATGCTAAGTCGGCACTGACAAGGGAGCGTATGTGATAAGCATCTTCCAAGAAAGAGAGTGAAGTTCGAAACATAGAAACATATTGTGGCTAACCTTGTCCCTTGCATTGGGACTTCATCGTGTGGGCTGTACGGAGGTACCAAAGACATACAATGGACAACAAATAATACAAAACATTAAAATATTTGGGAATGGCTCCCTTCTGCTATATATATATATCTGTGCCATATTATACTCAAGGCACCAAAAAAAAAAAAGAAAGAATCTAACATAGATCCATGGTGAGGAGCAGCAGTGGTACAACATTTAAAAGGAAAGAATTCAAGGTGCCATATTGGAGCTAAGCCTTTGAAGCCTCCTTATGTTATCCCAAGCCAGGATATTATAACTCTACTGCAATATGATCAGATGTTGACATGTTTGGAAAACTCATAGAACTATGGCCTTGATTTAATAAGCTTTCCAAATGATTTAATATTGTTAAAAAAAAACTTTTCAAATTATTTATCTACAAAAATGCCCATCGACGTTAATGGTGACTTCTGCAGATACCTTAATTGGAAATATTTTCTAACAGTGTCCAAGAACAACCTAACACAGGGTTAAATTGTCTACACTGTCCCCATTTAAGTCCCTACTGGTACTTATGTTCCAGTGTAAAATAGCATTTTTCTTTATAAATACTCTTCATCATTTGATTCTCATTTAACACGTTACTAAGCGTTCAGTTTGTAATATTTTGATCAAAAATCAATTGTTTGGGTATGATTTAGTTTGACAGTTATTTTTAATATTGACCTTTAGTTAGAATGCTAATTTTTCAATAAATATTCTCTTTTTATTAAAATAAAAATATCCCAGAGTGCGCACCCAAATAAAACGATATGTGCGTGCCTATGATTAACATAATTGTAGTAAATCAGGAAATATTCATTATTCTTACAAAGGCAGAATTTTATTCTCCAAAGAGAATTACATTTTAGATATAATAAAATATGTATTATATGACCATCTTTCAAAATACTGTACATTTTAATACTGTGCATGTAAAATATATAAATTGTGAAAATAATTATGTGTGTAAAAGGTCATATACCTTAAACGACTATAATTACTGTTTTTTAGAACAATAATTGAGTATTATTTTGCCAATGAAGGTAAAAGATCCCTAATTTCTGTTTGCATGTAAGCTCACAATTAACCAGTTGGTGACCCATAACTAAATGAGGTTGGCTGATCAGGCGTGATAGTAAATGGCATATTACTGTTTTTTTTTTTTTCAGTTTTGCACGCAAAGGCGATCATTTAAAGTATAATGAATTGTATTGATTGGATATTTGGGTTTTTATTTGAATAAATGACTTTTCTCCCTAGATTTAATGCACAGTACAAACTAATAACATTTGAATTAGGTTTTAGATGATTATACTTTGGGAATTCCTAAAAAAATAAAAAAAACATTACTACAAGAAGGAAAAGCATCCAATGCATTCCAAAAAAATTGCTTTTTTGTACTAAGGGTTTAATTTAATATTTTTTTTAAGCATTCCAATGATTTCATATTTTTGGATAAACTTTTAAAATGATTTTTCAGCATATTAAAATATAAAAAATAAATACATATATACATATATAAAAAAAAAATCTAAATATTATTTTTTTTAAATGTTCATAATATTAAATCATTTTAAAGGTTTATCCAAAAATATTAAACATAAAAAAAAAATGATTTATATTCTTTATTTTTGCAAGGTGGTACAATTAACATAGAGGAATCAATACGTCATATCAGCTTTCAACATATTACACACTTACATGAAAATGTTTTATGACAAGATTATTCACCCATTTTATATATAAATAACGGTAGTTAGGCTAAATAGATGAAACAAAGAAGCTGTGATTTCGCTGGGTACTCAAGAACAAGGTAGATAGTAGAGAAACAAAGAGAATAAATGCTGAGACAGGTAACATTTCTGAACGATCACAATCAGCCTATAGCTTGTATAGGTCAAAGTAGACAAGCTAACTCTGTGTCAGGTACCGCTCCACTGTCAGCTCTCCTCAGCCTCTTGATTATCTTCGTAGCCACACATATGTGCAAGAAGACTATTCCATTAGGCCATATCCCTTCACTAAAATATGCATACAGTACAAACACAATGGATGGAGCATATACTTTTCCTCTTTTCTCAATAAGGTGCCGTGGAGATAGAGAGGTGTACAAAATAGTGCAGATAGTTTAACAATAAAATATTTAAGAATAGCATATACAAGGAAACACTCACAAAATCAGAGCCAATATAGGACCTGGCTCTGGTATTGCTGGCTCCAGGATCTATTCCAGGGTTATCCTAACCCTTCTGTGGATGGTTGGTATGTCCAATGGGAGTTGGTTCTAAATAATTTGCAGAGGATCCAATGGATAGGGTAATTCAAACTAAATTTATTAGGTGCTGTAACATAACAAATGTATAAAACAATAGAAAGATACAGTATCAGTATGGCCAATACTCGTTTCGCCTCTTATGGTTTCCCTAGTTGGCTCTATAGTCCTAAGCAAAGTCCATGTCCATTATAAATACTTGTGTAAATTAAAATTTGTGGGTAATTTCTTCTTGGAACGCATAGATGCGTTCCATTCGTTAATTTGCGTATATTTCCTGTTTCCGGTTTTCAATGTCACTTCCGGGTTCCTAAGTATAGTGTCGAGTGGAACGCATAGTGCGTTCCACTCAGAGTCACTTCCTGCTTCTGATGTGTGTATCCTCATTCTTGCGTTGGCAAATGGAACGCATTCATGCGTTCCATATCATCTCTGCTTCCTGATGTTCAATGTTATTCCGGTCACGTGACGTTTTTCGTGGAAAAAGGGAACAAGTGTCATAAAAATACCATGTAATCAAATATAAGTCCATTGGATGGGCACAGGCAGAAATTAAACATGAACTTAGAATGCAATCTTAAAATATTATTTCAGCATAAAGTTCATATTTAATCTATGCGTTCCAAGAAGAAATTACCCGCAAATTTTAATTTACACAAGTATTTATAATGGACATGGACTTTGCTTAGGACTATAGAGCCAACTGAGGAAGCCATATGAGGCGAAACGCGTATTGGTCATACTGATACTGTATCTTTCTATTGTTTTATACATTTTTTATGTTACAGCACCTAATAAATTTTGTTTGAATTACCCTATTCATTGGATCCTCTGCAAATTATTGAGAACCATCTCCCATTGGACATACCAACCATCCACAGAAGGGTTAGGATCACCCTGGAATAGATCCTGCAGCCAGCAATACCATAGCCAGGTCCTATATTGGCTCTGATTTTGTGAGTGTTTCCTTGTATATGCTTTTCTTAAATGTTTTATTGTTAAACTATCTGCACTATTTTGTACACCTCTCTATCTCCACAGCACCTTATTGAGAAAAGAGGAAAAGTATATGCTCCATCCATTGTGTTTGAACTGTATGTATATTTTTGTGTTGGTATAGGGGATACCACACGGGTGTTTTTGTGCATTACTGTCTACTACTAGTTGTACCACTGAGATTTGTTTTTGCATATCCCTTCACTGCCTTGAGCCCAGGCCTTGTTGGGAGATAATGCCATGTGTCCAGGGATCTTCATACTGCAAATGGCAGGATCAAAAACCCTCAAGGCTTCCAGAATGCAAAGGGCCCCTTGAGTGTGCGGACAGCAGTGTTGATGTAGCTCCACACAGGCCTTCAGACCAGTAGAGGCGCAGTAAGCTGAAGCTGCTTCCTAAATAAGCGGAGATCTGGTGAGGGAAGACTGTGAGACCACCTACTGATATTGCCTAGACTGCCTAGATTCCCGACACAGCTGCTCAAACCTCACGTTGAAGTGCAACATCCATGTCTGGATCTCAGGGTCTGGTTGGCATAAGGTAGGTTGCGGCTCAGTGGCCTGTCTCGAGATTGGCAGAATCAAGCTTTGTACAGCTGAAAGGCAAATTCCCCTGCGGGGAACAGAATATTCCTCACAGTTCCAAGGGGGGGGGGGGGGGGATTACAGGGCTTGAAAGTTGTTTAGAGGAGTAAGACCGTACGTAGCTAACAGGTCAGCAACCTCAATAGGCCTCAGGACCAGACTAAATATTTGTGGATCAGAGTGAGATTCTTGTGGACCATCAAAGCCTGCCTTGGTAGACTACTAGTCTGCTGAGTGTTGTGGTCCACTTGTGGCTCTGTATTATTATACAAATGATTAAAATACACAAATATACATTTAACACAGAACAGGTAAGAAATATAATCAACCATGATTACAAGTGTATTCTGTATCAAGGTATGTTGGCAGAGATCTCAAAGAATTTTAGACTGGAGGAAGATTTCATTGTCAGGAAGGTTATTCCATAATTGCAGTGCCACCTTTTTTGTGTATTACGCAGTTAAGGCATAATTGTAGCTTAGATTTGTAGAAGCAGCTAGAAAGCATGTCCAACCATCTTTGTGGTGAGGTCCCGCACCAAATATAAAACATTTTTGAAATATTAACTTGAGGCATAAATCAGTATTTCCATAATTGATTATGTCTCTTGGCATGATTAAGCGCCATCGCATCCTATGTTTAATATATAAATATATTTTTACATTTTTTTTTCAATACAATTCAATATGTCAATTATTGAGTGGGTACTTTGGTGAAACTATCATTGAAACTCAGCAGGTTTCTGTATCTGTTCAATATGTGGAACAACAAGAAACTGACTTTAGTTTGTGGTTTCTAATAGTATAGGTGCTAGAATAGCAACATAATTTGTTATACAGTGATGTGTTTGTCGAAGTGGACAGCAGGTGGAGCTGTAGTAAATGTATATAGTTATAGCATCAAATATGGCTTGTCCCTGCATCTTCTTGCACTCCATGATTAACTGACACTGTTACAGCTTTCATTTCTGTTTCTTATCTGATCCCTGTTTTTAGATGTAAACAAAATGCTCTGCATTCAATTGAGTCTTTTCAAAGTTCTTTCAGCTAATGTAACTAATAAGAAGTTTGAGTCATCAGTAATGTCACATGCGCAGTCAGATAAACGCCATGTCAATCTTTAACTCGGATGCCTCAATGAGACATTTGACCTTATATTCACAGGAAAAAAAAAACATGCAGCAATTGTTGAGTCAGAGAAACCCAGCTTCTTATCTGAGCTACTTTACTTACAGAAATTGACGTTACCACAGGCCAACTAGGGTAATATGCTCTGATAAATGGTATGGTAGACAGGAAAGACTGATGCGTAGTACGGCTAATTATTTAAATAAGGGTTGTATGCCTAATTACTAATTAATGCTATTACCACTTGCATTTGCTGTTTCTAGAGCACAAATAGTCCCAGCTGCTTACGCGGCAGCTAAATGTGCTAAAGATTCCTATAAATTATTAACGATCCCATTTAGCAGTTCTCAGTAAAAAAACCAAACAATAAACTAGCAAGGCAAGTTTTTCAACTTTTTAGCTCATCTCCAGATATTCATTTAATCCCAAAATTTTAGCTTAGGGATGGTGTAAAAAAATATATATATACCGTATTTTTCCATGTATAAGACTATTTTTTTCTAAAATTTTTTAGTCTGAAATTGGGGGTCGTCTTATACATAGAATGTCACTGTAGGGGTTAAAAAACAAAACTTTTTTACTCGGGGCCTAAGTTAACCCTTTAACGCTGTTACGGTGATCTATGCCGTCCAGCATTAAATGGGCTTTAAAGCCATTGCGGCGGCATAGAACGCCGTAACGGCTTGCAGCCCCAGGAGGTGAGATTTACTTACCTCCGCCACTATCCTCTTCGGGAGGACTGCCTGACAGCCCAAGCAGCCCTCCCCTGGCAAATGAGGCCCCCGGGGGCCATGTGATCACTCTCAAAGAGCGATCACATGGCCCCCTATAGCTGGCGGTGGATCTGCCAGCAGGGGGACTGTTTGAGCTGTCAGACAGTCCCCATGTTGGTGGGAAGAATAATACAAATATTATTAAACAAGTTTAAAATAAAATAAATGTGTGTATATATTATATATATATATATATATATATATGTAATATATATATATGTAACGTGATACATAATGTATTTTAATGTTAATATAAGTACATATATTAATCTTAAAATACACTTAGAATGACGTTACATATATATAAGATATATATATTGTGTATATATAATACATCTATATATATATATATATATCTATATACATATATATATTATATTTATATATACATATAATTACAATAGTAAATAAATAAAATAATAAAATAAATAAAATATTTAAAAAATGTTTTAAATAAATTCTATAATCATATGTAATCTCATTCTAATTGTGGGAGCTGTAGTCTCCCAGCATGCGCTATAAAACCATAATATCACAGAGTACTGTAGCACAGGGGAGGCATGAGAATCAGAAGTGTGTTGTTCTCCTTAGAAGTCACCCCTAATATATCAAAGTTCTATTTGATGTTTAAAATATTGTTTTCTTCATTTTGGTCTCAAAAAATAGGGGTTGTCTTATACATGTGGGCGTCTTATACATGGGGGAGTCTTAAACGTGGAAAAATATGGTTTTATAATTTTGTCTCTTAGCATATTTCTCACATCTATACCTTGGAATCTTTCTTCTAGCCCGTTGTCCGTCATAACAAAGAAACAACAAAACAACAACAACAAACAAAAATCTGATTGTACCTTTTCATCAATGTCTTTGTGTACGCTAACAATATAACTATATGGCATTAATAGTATTTGTGTTTCATTAGATGTATTGGCAATGCTAGTGGTATTTTCATGCAATATGCTGAGCAGAAAAAAAATGCTTTTCAAAAACAGAGTCGGCTCCATACATTTATTGATGGTGATCAAAAAAGCCTCAAAATGTCCCCAAGCCAAAAAAGTGACCAGCCTGATTATCAGTCATAGTCCACTACTGCGGCATAGATTAAGTATCTATTCCACACTAGTATAACTGACATCATGCAATAAAGACATAACAGGGGGACTCGCCAACTGTGTAACTGTTGCAAACTTAGTTAAAAAAAACAAAAAAAACTTTGCATGAGATGCTTAGCCACTAAACGTTAAGTCAAACTGGTCTT
The DNA here is from genome assembly GCA_933207985.1 of Pelobates cultripes. Taxonomy (NCBI): domain Eukaryota; kingdom Metazoa; phylum Chordata; class Amphibia; order Anura; family Pelobatidae; genus Pelobates; species Pelobates cultripes. The sequence goes on from OW240917.1 coordinate 38,320,530, forward strand.
ACAAGTTTGTTGCGCTAAATATGATTAAATAGATAACGTGGAGAAAATCTTCAAGTAAATTATTCAATAATGCAAACTGGTCACGTTTTGAAAAAACCTTTCTACGGTTGCATCTGCTGAGTGGGCCATGGCTTGTAAACTTACTTATGTGTTAGTATAGCTCTATCAAAATGGCCGAATCAAATACTCTAACTTATTTTACAATATTATCTGAACTTAAACTAACCAACATTTTCTTTTTATTTGCTTAATGAATCCATAATTAAATTCCCTCGGAAGCCATATAGAGTCTCACATTATAATTATCAAGCCCACGTTGAACTTTTAATGATTAGTCTGGTAATGCTTTTGCATTTGAGTCGATGAGTTGTACAATTAGCGTTATTATTTTACTACAGTCCATAATTATCGTGGTTATTACAATTTAAAAAGCTGTTTTGTTGGAGAGAAGAAAATTGTAAATTGCTTTTAAATATATTATGTTTAATACAGGCTGTGTCAAATTAAATGCTTGCCTCATTACTTGATTGATCAATTGATTGATTTTACGATGGGTTACTTAGTTAATTGATCAGTCAATAATGTACATATGATACATTGGATGTTCTATATTTCATTAAAGTTTGCATGTCCCCAAGTCTACGGTGTATTGATAAAATGTAAGGCAAAGTACACCATTAGCACAGTGTAACAATGCATTGTTTGTATGTATCTGTCAATGTTGAAATATAGCAAGCAGAAACTACAAACAATATTATAAAAAGATAGTGTTTTGAGGTTTTTTTTGTTAGAAGTAGCTTGATTTGTTTATGTATACAGTTTTTACAAATTAACCTAAATTGATTCATTAAACAACATTCAGTTAAAATATGCAGTCATTTATATTTTATTTCTAATTTTTTTTTACCAGGATAGATACATTGAGATTTCTCTCGTTTTCAAGTATGTCCTGGGTCCTCAAAACATTGCATTGATACATTAGGGTACAATAAAATACAAAAACAATATTAATACAAAACATATACAAAATTTAACATAGAACAGGTGGAAATATATAATCAACCATGACACGCGCATTCTGTTTTGAGGTATGTAGAGAGGGATTCCTAAAGGACTTTAGGCTTGGGGAAGATTTGAAAGGGAGCGGGATGTCGTTACATAATTGTGGTGCTCTGTAGGAAAAGGAAGATCGAGCCGCTTTATTTCTGCATTGAGGTAGACTAAATAAAATACTGGTACTGGATCGGAGGTTATAGGAGGTGGGAACAGCCGAGGAGAGCATTCGGCTCAGGTAGGGTGGGAGCTTCCCACAAAAGCTCTTAAACACAAGGTTGGAAAGATGAAGGGTGCGTTTGGATTCCAGCGACAACCAGTTAGTTATTTTAGCATGTCTCAATGGTGACATGAAAGAAAGGACAACTGTCAGCATACTATTTGGTTTTGTTCTGATGCATAGATGGGAAGTTTGTCATTTTGTGTAATTTTGTTACTGTTCCAAAGATCATTGTGACAGTTTTGTCAGTGTTTAGGAAAAAATTTGCAATGTAATGCCATGGTTTACTGTGTCAAATGCCTTGGCAAAATCAAGGAAAATAGCTCCAGTTAGGGCTCCTTGTTCCATGAGAGTTTGGATGTCATTGCAAACTTTTTAGAGTTGAATGATTTGGACGAAAGTCAAAGTGATCTGGGGTTTGATAGTTTGAATGTTGATAATACTCACATAGTTGAGTGTGAACACATTTTTCCAAGACTTTTGACAATACTAAGAGCAATGATATTGGGCGAAAGGTAAAAAACAAAGTAATGTCACCACTTTTATGGACAGGTACTAGCCTTGCAGTCTTCTAAAGTTTGGGTATGTATCCAGACACCAAGAATTCACAGGTTAGGGTATTCAACAGGTTTAGTAATTGCAACAAACATTCAGTTAAAATATGCCGTAATTGATATTTTATTTATAAAATAGAATACCAGGAAGGATATGTTGAGATTTCTCTCATTTTCAAGTATGTCCTGGGCCCACAAACATTCCACTGTTACAAGAGAAGAGAAGAAGAATATCTAGGAATTGAATCGGCTGGTGGACCATGGTTTCACTCCACATCATTTGCAAAGGAAAGTATCATAAGAAATGAGAATTTAGACATCATTTTTCTTTGGTAGTATTGTGACTGGGGGGTTTTATAACTTTGTGTGATGGGGTAGGAGGGCTGGATTTTAACACTCTCTACGGGCACTCAGCAGATAAGCTACAGCAACAGAGCAGGCCATGGTGCATAGAAACTTATTTTAAAGTTTGGGGGGTGTGCTTATGGGCGTAGTGATGGAAACTTGATTGGAGTAAGAAAAGGGTTATCAAAAATATGAGTATGGTCATATTTAAATTCATGTTAGTGGTATGTCTAGGAGATGTGGTGATGAAAACTATTTAAAAAAATAGGGAATAAAAGGACAACAAAAATCACAGGGTGTTTATAATATAATGAAATTATGTCATGCAGTAAAAAAGTCTTAACAGGGCAGTGGAACAGCTGATGGCGCTGTGAGTTTTTGGCAGATCTGGGGCTGTCCGGTTCACTTCTGCAACTTTTAGTGAGGCTGAAAATGTATTTACTTGATTGCATTATATGTTAGGTGAATGGTTTGGTGAAGGATATTTAACACCTTCTTGACCAGTCTGGAGTTTTTACTGGGTTTACTTTAGACTTGTGCACAGTGGGAAAATGCTGCATGACAGAACCATTATTTAATTTAAAAAAAAAATGTTTTTTATGGACACTCGAATGTTTAGCAGATTGTTGATTGTTGATAGGCGAATCTAAACTATAAAAACAAAAAAGGACAAAAACAGGCCATTCATGTGCTGCAATAAATATATATATATACATAATATTATTGTATCTATTTTGCAGTACAATGATAGGCACATTTTTCCACTATTAGATTCACAGATAAAGTTGGAAAAAGACAATAGTTTTGGGGGAAAAAACCATGGGGCGGTAAGAAAACCTATATTTAATCATTTATATGTTATAATAAATTTTTTTACTGCACCTCCTTTTTTCCTTCTCACTTTATCTGTGAATAAAATCAACATTTTGTGACTGTCCCATAGCCTTAAATTGTATTTTTTTCCCATAAATTCTCTCTTTTTTTTTTGGTGCCAGAGTTTGGGAATTGGGTAAATCACCTGATCACCCAAACTGGTCTAAATTGCACTTCAACAATCTTAAAACAAATCACCAAGTCTAGTTTCCTTTTGCAATTGACAGCTTGAGAATTGGAGCGATCTGTTTACACTACTTGTACTTATGTGTTAGCAGTTTGCAGTACCTGACTTTTCCCTGCTAAGGACCACAGCTAAATCTCTTTTAGTGTTTTTTTTTCTGTCTAACCTCATGTGTACAACAAAAAGGATTGTGAAATAAACATCTATAACCTATCTTGTATCCGAAGAAAATCAGAAACAGACCAGCATCCTTAAAGAAACACTGTAGCCTTAGAAAAATATATCTGTATTCTTACAGCCCTGATAACCCTTTTTAATTAACCCCACCAAAAATATTAAATAATTAGAAAATAAAACAAATTGCTCACCTTTGCTCGAGTGCCGTGTCTGCTCAGGCTGTATCATCCTGCAGGTGTACCTCCAGGATGACGGGCCAATCCAGTACTTCTCATCGAGAAGCATTGGGGAGCTTAGGCGCATGCGCAGTGCTCACCATGATGTGCCCACGATTCTGCCATGGAGAATCATTGACTATAATGATTCTTTATGGCCGACCATGACGGCACGGCATAGATGTGTGACGTCACGGTATGTTACAGTATGAAACTCAGGAATTAAGATTACTGAAGCCATGCTTCCAAGCCAGGGTTGAGCAGGATTGAAGGTCGTATAACAACTTCAATAAAATTAAGTTGTAAAAGTGCCTAAAGCGGCCCTTACATAGAACCTTGGAATCTAGAGGGTAAGAAATGGATTTTCAGGACTGACAAGGAAGGGGAGGCATGACTGCTGACCATAGTAAGGTGTTGGATATGTAGGGATACAATGTTGCAAGTAAGGGACCACATAAAAGGGAAATGAAGGGAGGAAACTTTCCAAAAGAGAAGAAGGAGCGTAGAGATCTGTACCCTTTCCCGTCATCCCTCCCTTGGTTAGAGGGTGTCTATTGTGGTTTGTTGTGTTTTGCTTCTGTTGTTTGTTTGTTTTTGTCACAGCAAGTGGTGTTCCTGGCCAGAGCAAGTAAGTCAAGTTCCGAGTCGACATGGGGAGTCACAGCCTAATAGGGCTGAAGGCAAATGGCAGGTTGCCTAGGACTCTGGAAATTAAGGAGTTATCTGTCCGTAGGGCAATCAACCCAACAGCTGACAGGAGGAAGGAATGCTGAAGTTTAATGTTTTAAATAATGTTGTGGCAATTGCCCATATCCACTCTTCAGGTGCCATGTGTTTTTTGGGCAACGGAATATTTGGTTGAGTCAGCAGTCAAGGAATATTATGTACTGTGCAGACCAGTCTTGGATGTATGCTGTGTTTCAGACAGAAGATACCGATAATTACTTTTCTCAGCAATCCCCTAGTTTCAGAATATTGCCATGTCCATGTCTATGGAGGGTAATAAAAGGGACATTCCAGATTACTTGTTTAAAATGCGTTCGTAAACTTGCTCTGTACATCTACTGGTCCCTGACTTTCAACAACAGGAAAACATTTGAAAATGGCATTGGGATTGGCATTTGTGATACATATTTAATTGATCAAATCTAATAGCGTTTGACCAAACTTTTAAGAAACACTTACAGTCGACCTGAGAATTTTGGAATCTTCAATGGTAAAATTATTCTTCTAATATTTCCTATTTGCTCTTTTTTTTTATTTTTCCTTGTGCCCAGTTTTTAGTTTCATTTTGTGTTAATATCAGAGGTTGGTCCATAGTAGCAAACAAGGCAGTGCCCCCCATCCATTTTTTTTTTTGCCATAAAAAAAATCTATTAAAAAAATCCATAATTTTTTTTTTATTAGTTTGTAAGTGCGTGTGTGTGCAGTTTTCCCACCACCCACCTCCGTCTCGATTGAAATGCGTAGGACCTGGTACAGCACCACTTTTTACTGTGCTTTTATTACTTTTACAATAAAGCAGAATTGTTACATCCATATATCCTGAGTCTACTCTCACCATCACTAGACGAAAAAGGAGCAGATTAAGCCCCCCATACTTTCTTCTATCCTGTGAGTGTTGCCTGTTTCAGCGTATTTTCAGATTTTTTACTGTGTTACACTATATATGTGTTTTTTCTGTTGTAGCTCTGCAGCTGTAGTCCCCATTTTTGTTTACAGCTACCCACCTCCTCTTTTCTGAAGATTGAAGATGCTACTGAGAGACTGAGTAACTAATCATGATTAAGGGGCATTTAAAAAAAATAATCTATACTCATTTCTGGGCAGTGTCCTCGCAGGCATGCTTAGTCTGCTTTAACAGGGTTTCTGAAATCACCCAAGGGCATTGCATTTTGGACATCCTAAAAGTCAGGTCTGCATATTGTCCTATCTTCTAGAACTGTCGTTGTGTAACTCCATCAATAGGTACGTAGTCAGACCACCTTCAGCTCTCCATTTACCACAATATACTGTGCAGTAACACATTACACAGGAGAGGAACTAGTTATATTGTGTTTTATTCCAGGAAGAGAAGCCCATGAGGTTGTATAGTCACCATAGTTAAAAAATAAAAAAAAAACTATAAAAGAGGAAACAGTATATATGTTCAGTATAGTATATATATTACTATGCAGAGAAAACTAAACACTCAGCAAATCTACTTTAAAAAAATAAACAAATAATATTCAGGTGGTTTTTCATGTGAATTTGATGTTTTTTCTACAGCAGGCCTAGTTTTCTATGTTTGCCTATATTTTTATTTTAATAATTATTTATTGTGTGTTTACATGTTGTACAAGGTAATCCTTGACAATCCAATAGAGATGATTTTTGGAATCCTTCTCATGAAACATTTTGGAGTTAAATAAATATTTATTGTAATGACTGAAAGCAAATGGCATTTTTTACGTGATGCTCAATAAAGAAAAGAAGCTAAATTGTCTTTTGTGATTTATATTAATACATATCAAAAATATTGTGGATATTCATCAAATTGGGAGGACTTATGGTGTGAAGAAAATAGACTAAGTTCAGTATTTTCTCCTATGTTTGGGCTTTTCTGCAGTATTTTGTTCAATTAGGATCTATTAGTTCGGTAGTTTAAAACTACCGAACACCGACCACCCTCCTGGCTCATTAACTTCAAAAGAACTGTCTATTAAGCGCTCTCTGAGCGGCCACTGTTCGTATAGTCGAATGCGACGTGGAACAGAAAACGGCGGCCGTCTTGTTTGCACGAACAGAGGCAGCGGGACTTGGTCGTCGAGTGTCTGGAACTAAAATCGGACACTCGACCTCCCGAACCACCGCTGAAACTACCGAACGCCTGCTTCCTTTAGTTGCCGAACAGCCAGGAGAGCGCCATTCTGTAGTTCAGTTCATAGAAACAAGGGGAGCAATCGCTCCTATGAGCCAGGAGGATCCATTTGGGACTTTTATTTGTTTTATGCATTTTTCTGAATTGACCGACCGCACACGCTGAATTCGTGGAACTGTTTTGGGCAGGAGCCTCGTGTATGGTCGGTAACTTGTGACTTCCCTACTTTTTAAGAACCCCTGAACCGATCTGGGTGAAATTTGGACATGTTGGTCCCCCAGATCGGGGCTATCAGGGGATATGGGGATACAATGGGGATATAATTTGTGTGGATACCTTGTGTGGAAAGGGGTGTTCTAATTTTTGGGAAAATTGTGTGCCCTCTGCCTGGAGATAATTGGGTTATTCCTTAACTTATCTCAATATCTCCCAGGCAGAGAGAGAGGGCGGGGGTTACTGTAAATCTGTATGTTGATTGGTTATTGTCTGTGGGAGGTCCTCTTGCAGGAGGATTTCTCATAAAAGCTAGTGTGGCATCAATAAACTTCATTCGTGTTAAACCCTTCATGAGGTCTAGGCTCATGTTTGGGGAATATTCTACTTGCTGGGGAGAATCATCTTGCATTCATCTACACTATTCCTCTACCTCCTAACTGCAGTTATAATCACTTATGCTCAGCTATTGGGAAAGGAATAGAAGACCGCAGTACCATCACCACTGCAGGTCTTAACATATGGGTAAACAGAAATTGATATTTTTTGTTGAAAACTACCAAACTGAAAAATTGTCCAAATCCTTTATCTTCACTTTCCTTGTCAGTTCTCCATATATTGTTTTTTAAAGAATAACTTTGCCTCTTGTGTAATTTTATGAGGGGATAGGGGCCGTAGTGGGGAATAGGGGCTGTAGTGCAGTGATGGGGGCCGTAGCGGGGGATAGAGGCTGTAGAGATAGGGGCTGTAGTGCAGAGATAGGGGCTGTAGTGGAGGATAGAGGTTGTAGTGCAGAGATAGGGGCTGTAGTAGGGGATAGAGACTCTAGTGTAGAAATAGGGGCTGTAGTGAGGGCTAGAGGCTGTAGTGCAGAGATAGGGGCCGTAGGGGGGGTAGGGGCTGTAGTGCAGCGATCGGGGCTGTAGTGGGGGGTAGGGGCTGTAGTGCAAAGATAGGGGCCATAGTGGGGGATAGAGGCTGTAGTGCCGAGATAGGGACTGTATTGATGGGTATAGGCTGTAATGCAGAGATAGGGGCCATAGTGGGGGATAGAGGCTGTTTTGCAGAGATAGAGGCTGTAGTGCAGATATAGAGGCTATAGTGCAGAGATAGGGGCTGTAGTGGAGGATCGAGGCTGTAGTGCAGAGATAGGGGTTGTAGTGAGGTGTAGAAGCTGTATTGCAGAGATAGGGGTTGTAGTGGGTTGAACAGGGCTGTAGTGGGTGATAGGGGCTGTAGGGAGCGATAGTGTCTGTAGTGCAAGGATAGGGGCTATAATGGGGGAATAGGGCTGTAGTGGGTCTAGGGGCTGTAGTGGGGGGATGGGGGCTGCAGTGTAGGTATAAGGGCTGTAGTGGTGGATAGGGTCTGTAGTGGAGGTTAGAGACTGCAGTTTGAAGTATGGATTGCATGGGGGGGTAGGGGCTGTAGTGAGGGCCTATGGGCTAGGGGGTGAATTAAGTGCTGAAGGGGGGGAATAGCGGCTGCAGTAGGGGATTATGGCTTTATGATTTCAGGCACTAGTAGGGGATAGAGGCTTTACTATGGGGATAGGGTCTGTAGTAAGGGAATAGTGGCTGTAGAGGGAGGATAGGGGTGGTAGTGGGGGCTAAGAGCAGTAATAGGGACAGGAGCCGTAATGGGGTTAAGGGCAGTAGTGGGGGGCTATGGTCTGTAGTGGAGGGGTAGAGGCTGTAACAGGGGATTGGGACTGTAGTGAGAGGTTGTGGGCTGTAATGGGGTTATATACTTTAGTGGGGGTTATGAGCTATATTTGGGGTTAGGAGTTGAAGTGGGTGGAGTTGTAGTGGGGGCTAGAGGTAGTAGTGGGGGATAGGTGCAGTAATGGAGTTTAGGCTGTGTCAGTCATAGCCAAGGGAGGTGTGGCTAGGGCTGCATAAACTGAAACAAAGTGATTTAACTCCTAAATGACAGTGAATTGAGCAGTGAAACCCGAGAAGCATGTTCTATTAACTAAAACTGCTTCATTAAGCTAAAGTTGTTTATGTGACTATAGTTTTCCTTTAAAAAGTCAAAACAAATCCTTAAAATGGATAATACACCTAATAATAATGACATACTGCACACATGCCATATATTATCTTTATTTTGACAGTGTGATAATTATTAACATGGTATAATATTAACATGGCACAAGCACTCATCTTTCCTGGTTGAAAGTGTGGCAGAATGAATATTAGTAAGTATGATTTTAGGTGTGATTGAAGAGGAGAAGAGATTGTTCAACTCTCTATGCACTTAGCAGAGAGGCAGTCAACTACCGAAATTAATGCATGACACCTACCGAAATTCGGTCGGTGTTCCATTTAGTTGCATTTTGGCTCAAATTAATGACAATTTGAATTTGTCTGAATCCAAATGCACATGTCTAGTAACTGTTTGTTAGTCCACCTATAGTACAGCTCTGCAGAAAATTATTATGTTATTATTTATATAGCGCTGTCAAATTCCGCAGCGCTTTACAATGAGTGGACGAACAGACATGTAGTTGTAACCAGACAAGTTGGACACACAGGAACAGAGGGGTTGAGGGCCCTGCTCAGTGAGCTTACATGCTAGAGAAATACTAGAACTTTCTAAATTTTAATAATAATGTTAGCCCTATATATGTTTCACAATGTCTGTGTATGCAAAATAAAACGTGTTGGTTTCCGATAAGTCTGTAACTTCCGAAGGACTTTGCTGCCATCTGGTGGGAGTTCCTTTCCATAACAAACGTCTATTAACACACCTAAGCATTTCCAACATTGTACCATTGTACCATCACAAACATTATATTCTATAGTACAAAGCAGCTTTTTATTTATTCACTGTTCTTCTATTCTTTTTATGGTAGCCTAAATTAGTAAAAGTCCAGCAAAGTGTTTAAAAGGGCACTTTAAGCACCATAAACAGTACAATTTTTTGAAGTTGTTAAGAGTGCTACAAGCCTATGGGAGCCAGTGTTCTATCAAAAAACCTATCCCGTGAAAATTCCCTACCCCCATCACTTTTGGTGATGCTTCCTCACCAAAAGTGAGCCAAATCAGCTGTAGGTTGGCTTACCTGTGTGGGGTTCCTGCACCCGACCAGGAGGGGAGATGGGGATTCTCCTTGTGTGCTGTAGTGATGCTGGACCGCATACAGAGCGCATGCACTTGCAGGGGCCAGGGGGAGTGTCAGTATGATGTTAAAAGTGCTCATGCGCAGTAGTAAAGAAGAGGAGACACCAGTGTTTGATAAGAGCATAGAGGGGTGACCGTGACACAGTTTTACTGTGAGCGCCACATTGTAACTATATGGAAAGAATGCTTTCAATTTCTATAACTACTTCCGGAGATGGGAAAGTCTCCTGCGTACAGTTTATTGCACCAAGAATGTTGAGAGATTATGGAAAAGTATCGCATCCTCCATTAGCATTAATCTTTTTTTTTTTTTTTTCCTGTAGGTGGGAAATGTAAAATGTCCCTTCTATCTTTTTAAATGAATATATAACTCGAGTTGGAAAAGTCTGCACTTTGAAAGTAGAAGAAGAAAAAAATCTGTAAAGCACAGATAAAATGAAATAAGCCATTGGTAAAATTACACTGCTGGGAAAAGTTTCCAAACAGAGCTTTTAATGTGTTACCATTCTGTTTATCAGGCAACAATATCAAAATCTGGAAGGGCTTTCTAAACTACCAGGTCCAAATGCTACTTCCTCTACCTGTCTAGTTATGCATGCATTTTGTCCAAACACATATCACTGGGCTCATTTTGACAATTCTTCGGTGATCGAGGTCCTGTAACAGATGACTTGCTATGTATATTTAGAAAACACTAGATAGTGCTGCACAACGGTTTAATTATATACAGGGGAAAGGCTACAGTGACAGTGCTACTTGTTGAACATAGTGATACAGATGGAATTGAGAATCCCGTTCAAGAGATTCACCTTCTAAAATGTAAGCTCAATGAGCAGGGCTCTCCACCTCTCTGTTCCTGTATGTCCAGTTGTCTGTTTACAATTACACGTCTGTTAGTCCACCCAATTTACAGCGCTATGGAATCTGATGGTGCTATATAAATAATAAAATAATTATAATTATAAATCAAGCACAATGTATGATAATGCCAGCTATGTGCATTAGGTATTTTAGTTAATTTCATTGCAAAATACCAAATGCATACGGTACATGCAGACACACAAATATGTAAAAAATTGTCATTATATAATTTATCCATAAAAATGTGTATATCTTTTCTGTGTTTTGGTATACAGTGATGCTTTGTATATCTAATGCAAAAGGCCATTATAATCTGTGAAACTAGCCCAAGTAGTCAACCTAGAATAACTGCACCATCTAGTGGCCATTTTTGGTTTTGCTGTAATGAAAACTGTGTTATTTGAGTATAGAAAGTTCTGCTTACTAAAGGATAAAACCAGTTTAAATAAGTATAAAAGGTTGCGTTCCTAGCAGACATGCTCATAAAAATTATTGCTATTGTTTAATTTTGCCATCTGATCATTCCACGTAGCACTTAATTTAGTTATTATGAGACTTGTCTATTCTTCTTGTTACATGAACTAAAATAACAGTATGGAAACAGGCACTGGGCACCCACATCAGGGTACCTAATTAGGGAAACCATCTAGTAAACAGTTCCCTAATTTGGTATCATACATAGGTGAATCCAACAACAGGGTAAAATTTGGGAGTCATCTATTGAACAGTGCCCTAATTTGGTATTCTAGGTAGCGCAATCCCACGTCATGGTATCAAATTGTTGGAGCTACCTGCTAAACAGCACCCTGATTTGGTATCCTTAGCAGGCAATATTATATCAGGGTACCAAAACAGGAAAGCCACCTACTAAACAGAACCCTATAACAGACATCCAAATGTTCCAAACTAACCAAATGTTTTGCCAATGCACATGTCTATATCCTACAAATTTATACTAAACGGGGCTTCATGGGATATACAAAACACTCCTGTTAAAGACAATGGGAAGGCTACTGTTAGATGAGAATGCTTCATTACTTTTAAGTGCCTGGGGGAACTGCATATTTTTGTTAACAAGGAAAGTTAGAAAGTGAATATCTTTCTTATCTACTATTTTCAGTCAAATATATCTTCATGTTTAACCTCTCCCATTCCAACCCTGTCGACAGATAAACAGACAGACAGATATGAAAGGTAGAGATGTGCAGACAGACAGATACATTAAATTTATTTTTTATTTATTTAATACATTTTTCAATTAATATGATTATCCATAGGTGGTAATTGTATGATTTCTATTAGATTGTTCACATTTTCAACATACACACTAACATCCCAATGCTTCTTAATCTTGATGATCTCAGCAAGGGATGCGGGGCAGCAGGATGGAGACTGAAATATTGTCAGGTCCATATCGGTGGGAAAAACTCTCTCTCATCTATTCTGGTGTTATGTGTCTGTGATTTATTTTATGCAGGCAGGCAGACAGACAGACGGGCAGCAGATAGAAGTTGTACATTATAGCTGTCAAGCCTATTCCACTTTCTTCACTTCTGACAACTGCCTTTCATGTGAGAATGAGAAGAACAAGCTGGTCTTCCACTAAAGAAAATAATAATGAAAAAGAATATTGCTCTTGCTCTTGAACCTTCTATGGAAGCTATTGTCATGGAAATGAAACTAATTTGTGTTTTTATCTAGTAGATTAGCATTGAGTGATACATAAGACAGCAGCACAATGAAGAGTACTACAGCCATTTAATTTCAACAATTTATTTAATAAAGAAAAATGCAAATAAAACCAATGGGAAAACATTTAGGGACATACATCAATATATAATATACTGTACATCTCTGAGTTCTTGTGAATCCTGTTTTCCATATACTGCGAGCTTACTCTGCTATGAGAAAAGACAAGGAATATTATAGCCCGGACTGATTTTACTTGAATAAGCAACAATAAGTATCCACAAATAGACAGATATGTGGATGGATGGATGGATGGATGAATGGGTGGTTGGATGGATATAGATATGAAATGTAATGCAGTGTTCGTCTTCTGCCCGTTAGAAAGATAAAGCTACACTAACCATAGTACTAAGTTTATCTACATAAAAGAAGATGTGTTTTAATCATCAGTGCTTACAGAGACTGATAATAAATCAATATCAGGGAATTTATATATGTGCAAGTTCCTTAACCCCTTAAGGACGGAGCCAAATGTATACGTTGTGAACGAAACAAAATGTAAACAAAACCTGGCATTTGCGCTACATGTCTGTCCAACCGTAATTCACCTCTTTCATAGTAAATGCACCCACCCTTATTATATATCATTTTATTCAGGGGAAACAGGGCTTTCATTTAATATCAAATATTTAGCTATGAAACATAATTTAATATGAAAAAATGTTCTACTGACATTTTAACGGTCAATGTCATAATACTGTTTGCTTTTACTGCAATAAAATACACATATTTGTATTCAGCAAAGTCTCACGTGTAAAACAGTACCCCCTATGTACAGGTTTTATGGCGTTTTGGGAAGTTACAGGGTCAAATATAGCAGGTTACATTTGAAATTGAAATTCGCCAGATTGGTTACGTTGCCTTTGGGACTTTATAGTAGCCAGGAATGAAATTTACACCCATAATGGCATACCATTTGCAATAGTAGACAACCCAAGGTATTGCAAATGGGGTATGTCCAGTCTTTTTTAGTAGCCATTTGGTCACAAACACTGGCCAAAGTTAGCGTTAGTATTTGTTTGTGTGTGAAAAATGCAAAAACACCAATTTTGGCCAGTGTTTGTGACTAAGTGGCTACTAAAAAAGACTGGACATACCCCGTTTGCAATACCTTGGGTTGTCTACTATTGCAAATGGTATGCCATCATAGGGGTAATTTTCATTCTTGGGCTACCATAGGGTCTCAAAGGCAACGTAACCAATCTGGCGAATTTTAATGTGAAAAAAATGAAACGCAAGCCTTATATTTGACGCTGTAACTTTTGAAAACACCATAAAACCTGTACATGAGGGGTACTGTTGTACTCGGGAGACTTCGCTGAACACAAATATTTGTGTTTCAAAACAGTAAAAAGTATCACAGCAATAATATTGTCCGTGTAATGCTGTTTGTGCGTGAAAAATGCAAAAAACGTCACTTTTACTGGCGATATCATCGTTGTAATACATTTTACTGTTTTGAAACACTAATATTTGTGTTCAGCGAAGTCTCCCGAGTAGAACAGTACCCCCCATGTACAGGTTTTATGGTGTCTTGGAAAGTTATAGGGTTAAATATAGTGCTAGCAAATTAAATTCCCTTTACTTTCGGCATGGGTTGTCAGGCAGGTCCCGCTAATTGTAATTAATTAAGATACCTAATTATGTAAAAATATTACATAAATATATATGTAGAATTAATATATGTATATATATATACGTATGTGAATCTAAATGTGTATATCTATATAATTTTTTTTTAATATTTTTATTTATATATAGGCATATATATATATATATATATATAGTGATATATACGTATATATTTATGTATGTAGATATATATATTATTTCATTCTACGTGTATTTTGATATAAATATATATATATATTAATATCACAATACAGTTAGAACGAAATAACACACATCTATATATTTTTTAATTAATTTTTTAAAATTTTTATTTTATTTTATTTTTTAACGTATTTACATATTTAAGTTTTTTATATTATATATAAATATATATATATAACAATAATTATATATATATTTAATCAGTATCGGTCTACGTGTAATTTGATATTAATATATATATATATATATAATTATATATAATAGTAAAATACACCTAGACAGTGTAAGTGTGTGTATGTATATGTGTATATATATATACTTAGATCATATATATATATAATGTATATATATATATATATGATCTAAGTATATATATATTTTTTTTTTACACTAATAAATTTTATTTTATTTTTATTTTCAGCCAACAGGGGGACCACCTGTCATTACAGGCAGTCCCCCTGCTGGCAATGCAGGAGGCAGCCTACCTGGCCATGTGATTGTGGGGTCCTCGCTATGATCTCTCTGCAGGGCTGCCACGAGAAATTGTGGGGCACTGTGCCAGTGTAGTGAATGCAGAGTGTGTGTTAGTGTAGTGGATGCAGAGTGTGTGTTAGTGTAATGAATGCAGTGTGTCAGTGTAGTGAATATAAAGTGTGTGTCAGTGTAGTGAATACAGAGTGTGTGTTAGTGTAGTGAATGCAGAGTGTCAGTGTAGTGAATACAGAGTGTGTGTTAGTGTAGTGTGTGTGTGTGTGTGTTTACTAGTGTATGAATGTTGTGCAAAATATAATGAAAACAATATTAAAGAAAAATTGAAATAGAAAATAAAATAAAATGTTCCCCTCCCCCCACATTAAATCTAATAAATGTTAATCCCCCCTCCCTGCTTCTTACCTGGTTCAGGTAGGGGGAGATTCCATCCCTGGTGGTCCGGTGGCATTGTGGGGCCCCCCGGCTCCCTATCCTTGCAGAGGGGGCACAGCAGACTGCAGCTGTATGTTACAGCTCTTCCCTCTCTCTAACTCTCGGCGTGCCTGCCGCTCGGAGCATTGCCATGGTAACCCATGGCAACGCCCTGACGGCCGCACGTCTCACGGAAGTTAGAGAGAGGGAAGAGCTGTAACATACAGCTGCAGTCTGCTGGGCCCCCTCTGCAAGTATAGGAAGCCAGGGGCCCGCAGCTGCACATATATATTGCGATCATCGCTATATATATGTGCAGAGAGGCAATGTGGGGCCCAGGACCGCTGGGCCTGTGACAACCGTCATGGTTGTCACCCCCTGCTGGCGGCCCTGTCTCTCTGCCTCTCATTCCTCAAAGTAAGGAAAGAGAGGGGCAGAGAACTTTGGGGTTGCCAGGCAGAACCCCAGACCGCAATCTTGTTGCTGGGTTAGTAGGAGGACAGGAGGGAGGGCCAGATTATTATGGCCTGCACAGCCGCCCTAACATTGTTAAGCCCTCCAATTGTAGGACAGCATAGCATGCTCTAACGTCAGGAAGGGATGTATGTGAAAGCACAGCACTCAGTGAGACATTTTATACACAGTGTTTTATCAAACATATCTTGCTAATATCACAGGTTATGTCAGATAGTAAACCTAAAAATGGAAACATCTCTAAGCTACAGGAGAATTTAATGCACCAAGGAAGTAAAAATACCAAGCCAAATAAACCAAGATGAAACCATGAATTTGAGATTTTTTCCAATTTGGCTAATCTGATATAAAGTCTGATATTCCACAATTTTTGTGAAACAAAAACCGCGTATAATGGAAATAGGACAGTTGGCCAATATTCTAAGATTATGATTCCTTGTTTTCATTTTCAAGAGCTGCCTGCCATATACAGACACAATGTAACAGCCTGACTTATCTCACTGTGATGTCAGCCAGTGACATCATCATTGTTACCTATACAAACCCCATGCATGTTACCATCTGCACAGAGCTCAGATAGGCTTGTAATAGTGACCTGTGCTTGTCACTGCACCTAACTGAAGTGAACATTTATTGATTTATTGACTGATTATGGACGGTGGGCAAAGGAGAAGAAGCCAAAGAGTCCGTAATAGACAGGAAGAAGCAGCTCCCCGATCAAGTAAGTGATAGCTCCACATTTGCACTGCATACTGCATACTATTCTTACACAGACACCAAATACACTACAAACAAAGCATACTATTCTTACACAGATACCCAACACTATCTAAAGGGAGATTGAATGCACTAAGGAAATAAAAATACCAAGCCACATAAACCAAGATGAAATTATGAATTTGAGATTTTTTCCAATTTGGCTATTTTGGTCTAAAGTCTGATATTCCACAATTTTGTGAAACAAAAACCCTCTATAATGGAAATAGGACAGTTGGCCAATATTCTAAGATTATGATTTCTTATTTCCATTTTCAAGAGCTGCCTGCCATATACAGACACAATGTAACAGCCTGACTTATCTCACTGTGATGTCAGCCAGTGACATCATCATTGTTACCTATACAAACCCCATGCATGTTACCATCTGCACAGAGCTCTGATAGGCTTGTAATAGTGACCTGTGCTTGTCGCTGTACCTAACTGAAGTGAACATTTATTGATTTATTGACTGATTATGGACGGTGGGCAAAGGAGGAGAAGCCAAAGAGTCCGTAATAGACTGGAAGAAGTAGCTCCCCGATCAAGTAAGTGATAGCTACACATTTGCACTATTGTTACACAAACCGTGTATCCCTTGGACATTCTTCTCCAGCATACTGGCAACATACAGTTTTTATATTAGCAACCAATTGTTCTTGCTGGGTAATTTGGCTGGGGCAGGTGGACTTATACCTCTGGAAATGTTATGAGGTATCTCAATATGAGCGACATTTCAGATTGAAACACTGCGCACGCAGACTCATTGCACCATGAACACTTTCAAAACACTTAGAGGTTCATGGTTTGGCAGTAACTCTTTAATTATACTTTTTTTTATGAGGGTTTCGGGGAAGGCAGTATGAAAAAAGAGAGAGACTGTGTGTATCGATCTCACACAATGTGGGAATCGAACGCACAGAGGTCAATATGGTGGTTCCAGATCCACCAAAAGGGGCTTGTACCCCAAATATTGCAAAGAAACGAAAATAATAAGTTAGAGTCTCCAGGAAGAGAGGCTCAAATCTGGTTTTGAAAAAAGGCAAGGACAATAATGATTACAAATATATACTATAGGTAAATGGTAAATCAGCACGGAGTGGTAGTGGGGGTGACCTAACCTAACTGATCACATATAACCGTTCCAAAGAGGTGCCAAAATTAATAGACGCTTTATTATGTGGAAAAGAGGCACTATAGATGGAACAAATTCAGTGAAGCAAAAAAGGACAATGATAGTGTCTAGATAAAAGGATAAAGTATAGAGCATTGGGCAGTTAAACATAAAATAGAGGTAATCCACACCAATAAAGAAATTGGCTGGTAAAAGAAAAACTGCTAAATGGTAATAGTACACATATCAAAGTCTATAGAGGAGGTCATGGACTCATATAATTAAAGGATGCTGTAAGGGTTAAATAGGAAAGGGAGGTTCCAGACAAAGTA
Source organism: Pelobates cultripes (assembly GCA_933207985.1). NCBI lineage: Eukaryota > Metazoa > Chordata > Amphibia > Anura > Pelobatidae > Pelobates > Pelobates cultripes. The sequence goes on from OW240917.1 coordinate 38,338,371, forward strand.
CTGCAGTGCTACAAACCCTGTCAGCTCCTAAATAGAACACCTTAAGGGGTGTATAATGCTGTCCCAATGAGGCTCCAAAAACCCACTTAGCAAATTGAAAGAAGTAAGCTGACTGCTCTTGAATCGGACACCTTAAGAGATTCTATATACTGGTGGTATAGGAATCTTGTTTACTAGAACAGGCTCCAAAAACAAATAGAACGAAGCTAAACAGCCCTGTCAGCTACTGAGACAAACACCTTCGAGGGTGTTCTATGCTGTCCCTAATAAATGGAGAAACTTCTCTCAACAAATTCCCCAAAAACTAAATAAACTCCGGCCTAAAAGAAAAAAAATATAGAAGTGCTAAACACCTAGTGCTACCATTAGTGAAAAAGAACACAAAACAAAGAACCCGACGCACGTTTCAGTGCGTGGAGGTTGCACCTTCGTCAGGGACTCTCGCTGGGTAATATTGCTGGGGCAGGTGGACTTATACCTCTGGAAATGTTATGAGGTATCTTAATATGAGCAACATTTCAGATTGAAACACTGCGCACACAGACTCATTGCACCATGAACACTTTCAAAACACTTAGAGGTTCATGGTTTGGCAGTAACTCTTTAATTATACTTTTTTTTATTAGGGTCTCGGGGAAGGGATGCTAATTCCAGAGCAAGCAGATCAAGAACGCCATCTGCAAGACAAGAAACCAGAAGAGGTGGGAGAAGCCGGAGTCCTCATGTCCCTGAAAGACGTTCCACCAGAAATGACGGACAAAGTCAGGGAATAAGAAGGGGACGCAGAGGAAGGCAAGAAAATTCCCCAAGACGGGGAACAGAAAGAGTAAGGGACAGAGCAGGAAGAAGGACTCGCAGGCGCAGAGATAGATCTGAAAGTGAAGGAGGAGAAGAGAGGCAAAGACCAGGGAGAAGTAGATCCCCCTTAAATCGCAATGATCTGCCACCTACTCCTAACGTATATAATGCTGGTGTACAGGAAAATATACCAAACCAGACAGCTGAAAACAGTGAGGGAATTCTCCAGCCAGTGCCTGTTCAAGGGCCTTCACAACCCGTTAATGCTCAAGATGTGGATAACAATGAGCCTGCTCTATCACAAAATGAGAACCCTCCCCAACCTATTCCACAGGGAGCTCAGGGAGATGATGAGCAGGATGAATGCAGCATTTGCTTGAGTGCGTTTGACCCTGGAGAGGAAATCATGCTGCTGCACTGTGGTCACAAATTCCATATTGAGTGCATACAGATGTGGCTGCAGGAACATTGCACCTGTCCCATGTGCAGGGCAGTAGTAATAATGTAAATGAACAAAGTTCAGCAACATGGCTGCCGAATCTGATTTCAACCTGCAAAAAAAGGTATGGACCTTCTAGAATTATACCTATACCCAATTTAAAAATAGAGAGAGCATTATTGAAATAAATAAATATGGAATGATTTTATATAGGTTACTATATTACAGGTTAAAAGGTATAGTGTCTGTCCACTTAGTTTAGTTTATTCAAATAATCCTCCCAATTAAATATAATTTTCTGTTCCTTTCTCAGTTTATACCGATATGGCTGGAGATTATTTTCACCTATCCCAACTACAGATCTGAAATAATTCTGGATTTAAAGCTGCAATAAAGGTATGTACCTCTAGAATTATACTATACCCTAAAGGAGATATGTTGTGGTGGTTTAGGGGTGGAAGAGATATAATTTTAAAATTGAGAACTAGAGCCTCAGACTAGGACGCATTATTCCCAAAACCGATCATAAATTCCCCCATACACAAAGCAATCAGAAAATGTCACTTGTATATAATTATAGGACGTTAAATTCGAAAGCTATAATGTCTGTCCACTCAGTTTAGGTTATTCAAGTAATAATTTAATTAAATATTCAAATACATTTTATTCTCGTGGCTGCAGGAGAGTTCCACCTGTCCTAACTGCAGAGCTGGAATAATCAAGTGAGTGAGCATGCAAAGTTCCCACTGGGGATGAACATCGAGACGGCTACAGGAAAGGTGAGCCTGGTCTGATTTCAAACTGCAACATATTATATAACCCTCTAGAGCAGAGATGTCCAAATGTAGATCCCCAGATGTTTTAAGCTATAGCTTCCATGATACTTTGTTATTATAAAGTCATGCAAAGCTTCCCATGACTTCCCTGTCCCATGTGCAGGGCAGTCGTTATAATCTAAGTAAACAAAGTTCAACAAAATGGCTGCCGGATCTGACTTCAACCTGCAGAAAAGGTATGGACCTTCTAGAATTATACCTATACCCAATTTATCCTACAGAAGAAATAGAGATAATTATTGAAATAAATAAATATGGAATGATTTCATATAGGTTACTATATTACAGGTTAAAAGGTATGGTGTCTGTACACACAGTTTAGTTTATTCAAATAATCCTCCTAATTAAATATCAGATTCTGTTCCATTCTTAGTTCATTCCGATATGGCTGGAGGAGATTTCCACCTATTCCAACTGCAGAGATTAAATAATTCTGGATTTCAAGCTGCAATAAAGGTATGTACCTCTAGCATTATACCATAGCCTAAAGGAGAGACAGGGTGGTGGTGTGGTGGTGAGGTGGTGGGAGAGAGAGATAATTTAAAAATTGAGAATTAGAGTCTCAGACTAGGACGCATTATTCCCAAAATCAATCATAAATTCCCCAATACACAAAGCAATCAGATTCAGGTTAAATTAGAAAGCTATAATGTCTGTCCGCTCAGTTTAGGTTATTCAAATAATAATTTAATTAAATATACAAATACATTTTATTCTTTTGGCTGCAGGAGAGTGCCACCTGTCTTAACTTTAGAGCTGGAATAATCAAGTGAGTGAGCAGGCAAAGTTCCCACTGGGGATGAACATCGAGATGGCTACAGGAAAGGTGAGCTTGGTCTGATTTCAAACTGCAACATGTTATATAACCCTCTAGAGCAGAGATGTCCAAATGTAGATCCCCAGATGTTTTAAGCTATAGCTTCCATGATACTTTGTCATGACAGGCGCACAGTCGGATTTGCCGGCATATGCGCTAACCTTACCCAAACCCCCATTAAAACACGGACACAGGTTATACTGTTGGAAATAATTCGTCCACAGCTTTATTAAATTATTAATAAAATAATTAAGGAATAACAAATGGGGTCATTGCCAACAAATTTTAATAACGTTAACATCACCCATATATATAACATACCCATAGCAATGACCCCACAATAATAACAATAGATAACAATCTAACTAACATGTTAATACAGAAACTGGCCGCCCAATTTGACCACATTTCCACCAGGTTAAATTGTAGGGGTGTACCGAGACACCACTACCCACCATATCGATTGTAGGGGTGTACCAAGACACCGCTACCCACCATATCCATTGTAGGGGTGTACCAAGACACCGCTACCCACCAGCTCCAGTATAGGGTGTACCAAGACACCACCACACCCCCAGGTTTGGAGCCACCGACGGGCTCGAACATACCAACCACGTGCAACACTGCCCAATCCACACTAAACCTTAGGATGCCCACTTTCTCCTCCATCTACCCTCCGATTTAACCAGGCCATTCCCCGCCGCTGTGAAAAAATGGAAAATCAACTAACCTAACCAAATACAGGGAGGGTGGGAGGGACAACTGACAGGTAAGCTTAGGTTCAGTTAAAATGGCCACTTCATATAATGGCTGGTATAAATACTCCCCTTATGGCTCTGCCCTACCCAGCATGCTAGCTGTCACTAACTTCCTGTGGCTGCTATGCCTACCTCCTGGCTCTGTCAAGGCCTATTCCTCTTAGCTGCGCTGATCCATGGGCTACATTCTAAAGCCATGCAACGTTTCCCATGACTTCCCTGTCCTAGTTCAACAAAATGGCTGCCGGATCTGACTTCAACCTGCAAAAAAAAGGTATGGACCTTCTAGAATTATGCCTATACCCAATTTATCCTAGAGAAGAAATAGAGAGAATTATTGAAATAAATAAATATGCAATGATTTAATATAGGTTACTATATTACAGGTTAAAAGGTATAGTGTCTGTACACACAGTTTAGTTCATTCAAATAATCCTCCCAATTAAATATAATTTTCTGTTCCTTTCTCAGTTTATACCGATATGGCTGGAGATTATTTTCACCTATCCCAACTACAGATCTGAAATAATTCTGGATTTAAAGCTGCAATAAAGGTATGTACCTCTAGAATTATACTATACCCTAAAGGAGATATGTTGTGGTGGTTTAGGGGTGGAAGAGATATAATTTTAAAATTGAGAACTAGAGCCTCAGACTAGGACGCATTATTCCCAAAACCGATCATAAATTCCCCCATACACAAAGCAATCAGAAAATGTCACTTGTATATAATTATAGGACGTTAAATTCGAAAGCTATAATGTCTGTCCACTCAGTTTAGGTTATTCAAGTAATAATTTAATTAAATATTCAAATACATTTTATTCTCGTGGCTGCAGGAGAGTTCCACCTGTCCTAACTGCAGAGGTGGAATAATCAAGTGAGTGAGCATGCAAAGTTCCCACTGGGGTTGAACACCGAGACGGCTACAGGAAAGGTGAGCCTGGTCTGATTTCAAACTGCAACATATTATATAACCCTCTAGAGCAGAGATGTCCAAATGTAGATCCCCACATGTTTTAAGCTATAGCTTCCATGATACTTTGTCATTCTAAAGTCATACAAAGCTTCCCATGACTTCCCTGTCCCATGTGCAGGGCAGTCGTTATAATCTAAGTAAACAAAGTTCAACAAAATGGCTGCCGGATCTGACTTCAACCTGCAGAAAAGGTATGGACCTTCTAGAATTATACCTATACCCAATTTATCCTAGAGAAGAAATAGAGAGAATTATTGAAATAAATAAATATGCAATGATTTAATATAGGTTACTATATTACAGGTTAAAAGGTATAGTGTCTGTACACACAGTTTAGTTCATTCAAATAATCCTCCTAATTAAATATCAGATTCTGTTCCATTCTTAGTTCATACCGATATGGCTGGAGGAGATTTCCACCTATTCCAACTTCAGAGATTAAATAATTCTGGATTTCAAGCTGCAATAAAGGTATGTACCTCTAGCATTATACCATAGCCTAAAGGAGAGACGGGGTGGTGGTGTGGTGGTGGGAGAGAGAGAGAATTTTAAAATTGAGAACTAGAATCTCAGACTAGGACGCATTATTCCCAAAATCAATCATAGATTCCCCAATACACAAAGCAATCAGATTGAGGTTAAATTAGAAAGCTATAATGTCTGTCCGCTCAGTTTAGTTTATACAAATAATAATTTAATTAAATATTCAAATACATTTTATTCTTTAGCTGCAGGAGAGTGCCACCTGTCCTAACTTTAGAGCTGTAATAATCAATTGAGTGAGCATGCAAAGTTCCCACTGGGGATGAACACCGAGACAGCTACAGGAAAGGTGAGCTTGGTCTGATTTCAAACTGCAACATGTTATATATAATCCTCTAGGGTAGTGCTTCCCAAACTTTTATGGGCCGAGACCCACTTTTCAAGTAATTGTTCGAGACCCACTTGCTTTTAATGCGTATTTTAAAACCCCATGAACACCATGGCAATCCGCTTTAGATGCATACAATTGGCACACCATGGCAAACAGCTTTAGAGGTATACAGTTGGCAAACTATAGCAATCTGCTTTAGATGCATACAATTGGCACACCGTGACAATCAGTTTTAGAGGCATAAAATTGGCACACCATGGAAATCCGCTTTACAGGCATACAAGTGGAACATTATGGCAACTTTAGATGCATAACATTGGCACATCATGGCAATCCGTTTTAGAAACTTACAATTGGCATACCATGGCAATCAGCTCTGGATGCATAAACTTGGCACATCATGGCAATCGGCTTCAGAGGCATACAATTGGCACACCATGGCAAACAGTCAGATGCATAAAATTGGCACACCATGGCAATCAGTCTTAAAAGCATAAAATTGGCACATCATGGCAATCAGCTTTAGATGCATAAAATTGGCATAACATGGCAATTCTAGAGGCATAATTGTGGGATATCATAGCAGTTTTAGAGGCAGAAACTTTGCACATCACGGCAGGCCCGGACTGGCCATCGGGCACACCGGGCAAATGCCCGGTGGGCCGCGGTGGCCGTGGGGCCGAGGCCGGCAGGGAGATCACATGATCTCTCCTGCCGGTCTTTGCAGGGCCGGCGCTATCTGAACGCCGGCCCTGCAGTAGTCTCCAGCGGGCCGGTGGGGAGATCAGAGATCTCCCCACCGGCCCACATGCAGGATAGTGCGGCCGCCGGGGGAGAGAGAGGGAGGGAGCCAGCCTGCCAGCAGAGGAACCCAGCGGAGCTTTAACTAACAGCTCCGCCGGGTTCCTCTCGCGAGATTCGGAGCGTTGCCATGGCAACGCTCCGGGTCTCGCGAGAGTGAACTCTAGCCTCACAGGCTAGAGTTCACTCACCACTAAGACCACCAGGGATGGATTGCAGCCCCAGCAGCAGGATCCCCCTCCAAGGCTAAAGGTAAGCAAGGAGGGGGGAAATAATCACCTAACTAACATCAGCCTCACAGACACCCAAAACACTCACAGCACCCTCATTCACACACACACACACTGCACCCCTGACACTCACACACACACACACTGCACCCCTGACACTCACACACACACACACTGAACCCCTGACACTCACACACACACACACTGCACCACACACACACACACTGCACACACACACACACACACACACTGCACCCTGACACTCACACACACGCGCACCCCTGACACACACACACACACCGCCCCTGACACTCCACACACACACACACACTGCACCCTGACACTCCGCACACACACACACACACTGCACCCTGACACTCCCTTTACACACACACACACACACGCTTTGCACCCCGACACTCACACACACGCACACTGAACCCCCCACCTGACACTCGCGCACTGCGCACGACGCCACAAACACACACACTGCACTGCTGACACTCACAGCACACACACACTGCACCCCTGACACTCAGCACACACACACAAACACACACACTGCACCGCTGACACTCACAGCACACACACACACACTGCACCACTGACACTCACAGCACACTCACACACACACTGCACCCCTGACACTCACAGCAGACACACACTGCACCCCTGACACTCACAGCACACACACTGCACCCCTGACACTCATAGCACACACACACACACTGCACCCCTGACACTCACAGCACCCTCACTCTCTCTCACACACACACACACACTGCACCCCTGACACTCACAGCACCCTCACTCACACACACACACCGCACCCCTGAGATTCACAGCACACACACACTGCACCCACACACACACACACACACTGCACCCCTGACATGCACAGCACCCTCACTCACACACACTGCACCCCTGACACAGCGCACACACACACACACTCACATCACCCTCACTCACACACACACACTGCACCCCTAACACTTACAGCACACACACACACTGCACCCCTGACATGCACAGCACACACTCACTGCAACTCTGACACGCACAGCACACACATACTGCACCCCTAACACTTACAGTACCCACACACACACACACACACTGCACCAGCTTCCTCACACACACATAGCACCCTCACGCAAACACAGCACCCAATCACACACAGCACACACACAGCACCCTTACCCACATAGCACCCTCACGCAAACACAGCACCCATCACTCACATACTACACACCTCAAACACACTGCACCCCTCTCGCACACACACTACACCCCTTACACACACACACAGCACCCTCACACACACTGCACAAATGCTTTCCTAGCATTTTTGTCTCCTGGTATCCCACCTATGGAGACACCAGAGACAAATTTCAAGCAAACACAGTGCAAGTATGTTATTGAATTTGCTTGCGTTGTGCAGAACAAATACAGGGTCCTTTTCTCATGTCAGAGCTCTTCAGCAGAGCTTTGCGCATGGTCTACCCTGGAAGAGCATTGAACCAACATGCTCACTTTGTGATGGGGCGTGCTTGTCATTGGTGATGACAAAACACACCCTATCTGGCCCGCCCCCTTTGTAGTGGGCCGCTGTAATTAAAAAATGCCCGGGCCGAATTATCTTCCCAGTCCGGCCCTGCATCACGGCAATCAGTTTTAAAAAAAATACAACTGCTTACTCACAGACTGTGAAGGGATTACAGCGTGGGGGGCAGGGAGTGAAGGGATTACAGCATGGGGGGGGCAGGGAGTTAAGGGGTTACAGTGTGGGGGGCAGGGAGAGAACAGGTTACAGTGTGGGGCAGAGAGAAGGGGTTACAGGTGGGGGGGCAGGGATAGAATGGGTTACAGTGGGGAGGGGGCAGGAGTGAAGGGCCATGGGGGAGGGGGCAGGTAGAGAAGGGTTACAGGGGGGGAGGGGGGCAGGTAGAGGTGCTGGCTTACAGTGAGGGAGGGAGAGGGAGAGAAGGGGTTATAGCTGGGAGGGGGAGGAGGAAGGCTATGTGGGGGGAGGTGGCAGAGAAGGGGTTACAGTGGGGGGAGGGGGGGGCAGGTGAGGCTGGTTTACAGTGAGGAGGAGAGGAGAGACAGTTATAGCGAGGGGAGGGATACGGGGCATGAAGTGAAGGGGGTTACATTGTGAGGGGCAGGGAGTGAAGGGGTTACATTGTGGGAGGGGGGGCAAGGGAGGAAGGGGTTACAGTGGGGGGGCAGGGAGTGAAGGGGTTACATTTTAGGGAGGGGGAGGGAGTAAAGGAGTTACAGTGGGGGAGGCAGGGCTGTGCAAACAGGAGCAGATTGTCACAAGTCAGATTTTCACATAGTCCAGGCACTTTATTTGTATGTTCACACAGGAGACAGCAACACAACCAAAGAACTGACTGATTTTTAATATCCCTCTCTATCAGGATTAAACTAACAAAATGTATCATTGGGTTGCACCAACCTTATTAGATAACACTCTGCACTCAGTCACCTTGACTGCTTTCCTTTCTGCACTCCCAGTGCTCCAAGCCAGCCTTGACTCTCTTACAGGAGAGAACAGAATCTCTCCTACCTGCTTCCAGGGTGGAAGCCCGCAATTTCCCTTTATCTGCCTAGCAGGGAGAGGTTTATTGGCCCACCCTGCTCTCCAAATGCTTCACCCCAGGGGCCCATAACTAAACTTAGGTTTGTGTTGCACACCATACATACAACATGTACTCCCCCTGGGGTTAAAAGTTATAGGCCTCTCTGCCTTCACTTTATCACATATCCTCGTCCCCAGCTCAGACCCATCGGGGCGAGCAGCCTTGGAACACAAACCGTGAACATTCACATCACCTAGGGCTGTACCAGCCCTGACTTGCTTCTCAGTTACAGGAAGTAGCCTATTGTAGATGGCTGTTACCTTGCTCCCTGATAGTTTAAGGAGCCCCCACTCAATTGGATAACCCAAATAGTTAACCTCCTCTAATCCTAGATAACACTTAGTGTTAGCGGTCAAACCGGCAGCCCTTACATTATTCACAACTAACTGGACCTTCATCAGGTGTGCTTCACAGTCCGTCCTGTATATCACCACACCATCAAGGTAGACAGATGCATACTCTCTGTGGGGCCAAAGTATCCTATTCATCATATGCTGAAAGGGGGCCAGTGCACTATGCAACCTGAATGGCAGTTTACGTTGCCATAACCCCTCGGGAGTAGAAAACGCTGTCCTTCCCTTTGCTTTCTCTGTCAGGGGAACCTGATCAGGTCCAAGTTACTCATACACCTGACCTTACTTATTCGCTCTTGCGTTTGAGCTACATGTTCCCCCAAGGGTGTCTTTTGCTCTGTACCAAATTCAAGATCAATATGGGAGAAAGGAAAATTATCTATTCCCTCTACCCCCTGTAGCATCCCATAACGCATTATCGGGTGAGCTGAGAATTTTTTCCATATGTGGCGGGAATGGGGGAAGTTCTTCCCTAACACCACATCCAGGGGTACCACGCCTATAGGACATTTAACCTTTACTACCTCTGTGACAAACTCTACCTCTGCCGTGGGGTATGTGTGGGTGTCACCATGTGTACACACAATATCAATCATTTGTCTTGTATCAAATTTCTCTGGCTGGAGGAGAACACTTTTCATCAAAGTAACCTGACTCCTTGAATCAATCAGTACTTGTACACTCTTCCCTTCCACCATCACTACTTTTAGCTGTGCTGTAACACCACCACTAGTCACCACACACATCTTTAAGGAAGTCAATACAATCCTATGCAGAGCCCTTATTCCTATGTCACATTGTATTGACTCTTCACTCTCAGGACAGTTATATGTAATATGTCCTTGCATGTGGCAGATGAAGCATCTGAGTTGTTCCTCAGTCTGGTCTCGCAGCCATAATGGGACTTTTGGGTATGTTCTACCGCTATAGTTCTATTGTCCCAGGCTCAGTATCAGGTTTTATCTTTTCTTTCCAGTTTCCCCGCTTATCTGGTTGTTAGCGGATCTGGACTTAGGCTGAGGATCAATACTGTGTGGCTCCTTAGCTCCCAAGTTCCTCTCAATCATCATCAGCTTCCACATCCGCAGCTTCTGGTTTGATAACCTCTCAATATCTGAGTAAACTTTCAAACGCAAACTTTACAAAGGCTTGGCGTGTAACTAGCCTTTTTATATCACCTATATGTCTAATTCCTTCATGAGCTGAATTATCCGGGTGCTCAACCTCTTCAAGACCTGGTTCTGTCACCAGCTCATCCTCCACTGGAACAGGTCCCTCCGTGAAGGGCTCCACGACATCCTCCATCTGTTTTGCGAATCCCTGGGAACCTTCCTTGCTCTCTGCGGGTAATGCTACAGGTCTCATCTCTATATCCTCAGAGGGTTGGCCAGGTAGGCTGTCTAGAGCACCCTCCTCCTGCATGAATGCAGCCTTTGATCCCAGCTCCATCCCATCATGCTCGGCCTGGCCTGGTATGGAGCACTGTTCTTGTGCTGGAGGCCCAAACTCCCGGCTTAGCTCATCTTTCCTTTGCCTGGTTTCCTCCCCAGGGGTATCCTCCACTTGCTCGGCCTAGAGTGGCCACCTCCAGGGGCGTACCTAGAGCATTTGGCATCCGGGGCGGATCCTGTGCTTGGCACCCCCCAAAAAATTTTTTTTAAAGGTTCTCTTTTTTTTAACAATTTGTAAACTTTGCAAAACCGCTGTCAGCCCCTCCTACAAAACCCTGTCCTGTCCCTTCTACAAATCTCCTGCTTATCCCCCCTTATAAAGACTCCAGGCCCAATACAAAACCCCCACCCCCTTCTACAAAATCCCTGCAGCCCCACAAACACACATTTACAGGCAGACAGTCACACACTCAGTTACAGACAGACAGTCACACACTCAGTTACAGGCAGACAGTCACACACTCAGTTACAGGCAGACAGTCACATACAGTCACAGGCAGACAGTCACACATACACATTTCCTCCGTGCACCAGTTTATCAGCTGTTTGCACGGCACCCTAACTTCCATGGGACACTGTGCGGCCACAGCTCACACAGCCCCCTCCAGCCAGGGCCGGTGCAAGGATTTTTGCCGCCCTAGGCAAAAGTAAAGTTTGCCGCCCCCCCCCATGTGACATCACAATGCCCCACCCATATGATTTGCCACGTTAACTAACGCCAGTGCTGCAGTTCCGCCGTGTTTACATTAAAAGGCCTGCAAGGACAGGCTATAGACACCAGAACCACTACATTAAGCTGAAGTGGTTCTGGGGACTATAGTGTTTCTTTAATGTGAGGTAAATTAGAGCTTAGTGCCACGAATAATATACTAGATTGCCTACTTACAACCAGATGAGGATGATGATGGGCTCTAGCTGCAGTCTGGCTCTACTGGTCTGGTGCAGAACAGGCTCTCTGGAGGTGGTTTGTAACTGTGGTCACAAAAATCAATGTTCTGGGAGAACGGGAAGCAGCTCCATTTTTTGGGGGTCCTTTACACAGCTCAAGGTCTGGGTCCCAGGGTCCACCTACATGTTCCACCAATGAGTTTGTTCACAGGGGGTGGAGTGTATAAGGGATGTTCTGATATGTGTGTAAGGAATGCATTGTGTGAAATTGTGTTTGTATGTGTAAGGGCTGCAAGGTGTGTTTCTGTGTATGTATGGGATGCATTGAATGTGTGTAAGGGGTGCATTGAGTGTGTGTAATGAATGCATTATGTGTTTCTGTGTGTGTAAGGGATGCATTGTGTGTAACGGTTGCATTGCTTGTGTATGTGTGTCTGTGTGTGTAATGCAGTGTGTGTAATGCATTGTGTGTTTTTCTGTGTGCAAGGGGTGCATTGTGTGTATGTGATGAATGTCAATCTCTCCTCCCGCTCCAATTTCCTTCTCCTCCTCCCAATTTCTCTTTCTCACCCCCCTCTAATTTCTCCTCCCCTAATTTCTCTTTCCCCCTCCTAATTTTCCAATTTCTCTTTCCCCCTCCTAATTTCTCTTTCCCCCCCTCCTAATTTCTCTTCCCCCTCCTCTCTCACCACCCTCCTCCTTTCTCACCCCCTCTCCTTTCTCCGCCCCCCCCTCCTTTCTCACCCCCCTCTTTCTCTTTCTCTGCCCCCCTCCTTTCTCCACCCCCCCCTTTCTCCTCTTTCTCACCCTCCTCCTTTCTCACCCCTCCTTTTCTCCCCCCCTCCTTTCTCCTCTTTCTCACCCCCCTTTTCCTTTTTCCACCCCCTCTCTCCTCTTTTCACCCCCCTCTCCTCTTTTCACCCCCCTTCTTTTCACCCCCTCTCCTTTTTCACCCCCTTTCTCCTTTTCACCCCCCTCCTCTTTTCACCCCTCCTCCTTTTCACCCCTTCTCCTTTTTCGCCCCTTCTCCTCTTTCACCCCTTCTCCTCTTTCACCCTCCCTTCTCCTCTTTCACCCCCCCCCTCTCCTTTCTCACCCCCCTCCCCACTACCTTTGCTGTAGCGTGGCTGAGCCCGGCAGCATGGTCCGACGGGTACAGGGAGCATCTGTCTCCTGTACCCGGCCGGACTAACAGGAAGTGCACACTGAGTCCGGCCTGGTACAGGAGACAGCTGCTCTCTGTACCCGTCGGACTAGCATGCTGCAGGGCTCGGCCACGCTACTACAGAGGGAGCTGACAGGTGGGAGCACTGAGCGTTTCCCTCCTGTCAGCCTCTCCCCATGCTGCGCCCTCATGGACGCACCGCCCGGGCAAAGCTGCAGCCGCCTGAGGCTCTCTACAGAGCGCTTGGGCGGCTGCGGCATGGGGAGAGACAGCCCCGGTATCAAAACAGCCAGTCAGGCTGTCCGAGTTCCGCCTTTAATTCCATTACTGTTTTCCCAGAATCAAGGTAGTCAGTGCGCCCAGGCATTGTAGATGTAGTCTTTGCCAGCAGATCCAGTTCTACTATGTCACTTTCGCCTTGGTTGGGCTTAGGTGCAGACGTGCCTATGTTATCACCACAGTTTGGTTCTGTAACGGTCGCTCTCTCTTGGCCTAGGTCAGAAGCAGCTACTTTGCCTTTCTTATTTTGACTTTGTTTTACCACTACTTCTCTGCCTTGCCTTTCTCTGCCAAACTGTCCAACAGCTGGTCGACATTCTTGGGTAGCCTCGGCTACTAAACAGTGCACAGCATTTTTTAACTCAACTGGGGTGCTTTGCTTCTCTCTATTTTGCTCCTCAGCTCCTTTGCTGTTGTTTTCTCTGACTCCCCAAGTCAGTCTGCTTTTCATGCCTTTGACTTGTTAACTTGGGTGAACATCAGTGGCTTCTGCTTCATGTTTCTTTCCCTGGCTGTATTCACTAGCTTTACTTACACCTTCTGGGTGGTTTTTGCTTACCACCAACACTTGGCCTTGCATACATTTTTTTCTCAGCTTTGCAGTTTTCTTTAGGATGTTTCTGCATGCTTTTGTCTTATCACCTTTACACTGTGTATTTTTACTTGTCTCATTTTTTTATAGCACAAACCGGCTTGACACTGTTGGCCCCAGTCACAGTCTTTCTTTCTCCTTTTGTTGCCTTGGTAAGATGCATCAGTACCTTTCTGTTTTCTAATGTCTTTCCAGCATTGTCTTGATTCTGATTCTTCTGCCCTTTCTTACTTTGGCGCATGTCATCAGTGTCACCATCACGGTCTCTCGACAATTGTGCTTTTTCCTTTAGTTTTGCCGGTCTCTTTACTACCTTTTTTTTCTTTTGCTTTTTGATCCACATTGTCACTACTTTCAGGCTCAAATTTTATCCTTCTAATTCCTGTTCTATCTCTTCTGCGTGTTTCTCAACATCACACTTTGCTTCCTCCATGCTTTTCAACTTGCTAAGGACTTCTTTTACTGCCTCTGTCATCTTATGCAGGATGTTAGTAGCTTGGTTACAGCATTGGCGGATCCAGGGGGGGGGCAACGGGGCAATTGCCCCCCCCGAGATTCCCCCCTGCCGGCTAACGCAGGGCTGGCATTGCCCAAGTGCCAGCGGACCGGGGAGGAAGATCAGAGCTCTCCCTCCCCGGTCCGCAGGCACCGTGCTGACAGCCGGCGGCGGAGGGAGTGAGAGAGAGAGAGGACCCGGAGCTCAGTCTGCAGCTCCTCCGGGTCCTCCTCTCTCGAGATTTGGAGCGTTGCCGCGGTTACCACGGCAACGCTCCAAATCTCGCGAGAGTGAACTCTAGCCCGGGAGCGCGGGCTAGAGTTCACTCCAACCACTGGGACCACCAGGGAATCACCACTGGGACCACCAGGGAAATGTCCCCCCTCCTCCTAAATAAAGGTAAGAAGGGAGGGGGGACATAGAATATTTATTTTATTAAATTTAAAAAAAGATTATTATTAAAAAGCCTCCTTCCCTCCCCCCATTACACACACTGCCCCTACACACTGCCCCCCATACACTGCCCCATACACACACTGCCCATACACACACTGCCCCCACACACACTGCCCCCATTATACACACACTGCCCCATACACAGTGCCCCAGTACACACACACTGCCCCCAAACACTTGTCCCCATACACACACTGCCCCAAACACTGTCCCCATTACACACACTGCCCCCCATACACACACACTGTCCCCATACACACACACACTGTCCCCATACACACACTGCCCCCCATACACACACTGCCCCACAAACACTGTCCCCATACACACACTGTCCCCATACACACACTTCTCCACAAACATTGTCCCCATACACACACTGCCCCGACACTGTCCCCATACACACACTGCCCCCCACACACACACTGCCACACACACTGCCCCAAAAGCACATACAGTGCCCCATACATACACTGCCCCCTAACACACACACTACAACCCTGACATACTGCTGCCGCACTCACACACTTCACCCTTAACACACACCACTGCTCCTATACCTATATCCCAGCAGACCCCAGGTAAGTTGTCAAACTGTTCTTAAACGGTATGACTACTTACTCTGGGGTGGAATCCTGGCACTACTGACACCATAACTACTACACTGAGCTGTAGTGGTTATTGTGCCTGGATTATTTATTTAAATAATCTACAAGTGCCCCTCCCGAGATCAGGCTCTGGATCCGCCACTGGGTTACAGGGTCCCTTGTCCCCACGCTCCCTGCAGGGGGCAATCTGCAAAACCTCAGTAAGGGCAGCTCTATTCTCCTTCTGAGCGTCCCTCAGGTTCTTAACCTGTGCAGCCAGTAAATGGTTGGTGTCTTGTTGTACAGCGGTTGCCTGTACCAGAGCCTTCAGCAGGTCCTCCATTATAGCACCAAGCCGGTAACCGTCTTAAAGGTACAGTGTTACTTGTCTTTAACAGATCTGCCAAAATAAAAGTCCTCAATAAGCAGACTAACGGATGACTGGCACACCCACAGACCCTCAATGTGCTACAGTGCCCGCATTTTCCACCATATTGTGATCCTTGTTTGTAGTTAGCACGGTCCTCTAGGGTAAACAACAGGCGCAGTCCTTTGATTCACATAATCCAGGCACTTTATTTGTAAGTCTGCTAGATTTGTACTTATTTAACTTATTTGTAAGCTGCACTAGAATGGCGCAAGTCTCCTGCACTGTATAAAAGTGTGCCCTCTTATGGCGAGTTGTAAAGCAAATCACCTACCAGCCTAAAACCCACTAGCTCACCCCAAAAATTACCTACCATGCTTACTACTTCACTTACTCCCCAATTTCCACTTCCACCCACAGAAAACCCCAAACCCAACCCAAAAATGAATATAAAATTACAACTACAACCAGCACCAAAAGGGTTTTAGAATAGAATAGAAATAAAAAAATGTCAGCTTGATCGGAGAGCCCTCTGATTTCACTGATCACTGATATAGTAGCTAGCTGACTATTGATTTTCTACTGCCTACTCTCTACTTTAACTTTCATTTTGACAGCATTTATTCTCTGAAGATTAACTAGAAGTATTTGAGATATTGGATCCACATCCATATCCTTTTTGCTATATCCCATTAGTCACTACCAATAAATCATCATTTTTTCTGGTATTCCTAATGAATACTACAGACTGGTACACTTAGTACTCCCTGAGGGGACACCAGTTTATACAAGTGGGCCTGTACTTTAATAGGGCTATGGCATATAATTTATGAGGAGAATCTTTACAGTATTTAACAGGACTTAGAAAAACAGGTGGTGTTTCTCTTCTACTTACAGCCAGTCTTAATAAAGCTCATTTTCTTTAATTTTGAACTACACCTATACATGATACCCTGACCTGTTTTATATCCTTGATACATAGGAGCTTATTAGGCAATAATTATTTATTATCGATTATTTGGTCACTGCGATATGTCTATATCTATCGGTCTATAGTTATTTAGTATTCTATTTTTGTATAGTGATTATCCACAGTACTACATGTATTTCCAGGAGATACATTGAGTCTTAAAACACTTTAGGTGTTGTGACTATTGGTATCTTTCTTTGTTTTTTGTTATTGTTTTCGGGGTTAAGCCCCTAAAGACCCCTGTAGTCTTATTTCGGTACTTAGATAGATGGACACTCCTGACGCTGTCCCTTTGGGGTATAGCGTCTCTGGTGATGGCCAATATCTTATATTTGCTCGCTCAACCCATTCAGCACAGATACTGGACAGTACAATGATCAGACAACAGAGCAGAGGTTTTAAAAAGGTTTTTTTTGTTTTTGTTAAACTGCTGTAGTTAACAAGGGTTAGAAATAATATTTTGCTCCTAAAAAAAAAAAATTGAAAAAAATAATAGTATTAACTTACCTATCAGCCCAATCAGACTGATCACAGAATTAATACTGTGATCAGCACTGAAAGGGTTTAAAAAAACAAGAGATTTCCCCCCCCACACACACTTTTTATCAGTTTCACACTAAGTATCAATCAGGGCCGGACTGGCCCACCAGGATACCGGGAAATTTCCCGGTGGGCCGTCGGCACCTGGGGCCGGGCAGGCAGCTGGCTCACCTGTGGCCGCAGAGGGAGCTCTTTTGGCGGCCGCAGGGGGAGCTGGCTGTTCTGGCGGCCGCAGGGGGAGCTGGCTGTTCTGTCTCTGCTCCCCCGCCCCAGCCGCTACTTAATGAGACCGAGGCCGGAATATGACATCATATTCTGGCCCCGGTCTCATTAAGCAGTGCACTGGGGAGGGGGAGCAGAGACAGAACAGCCAGCTCCCCCTGCGGCCGCCAGAACAGCCAGCTCCCCCTGTGTCATGGTGTGTGTGTCTCTGTGTCGTGGTGTGTGTGTCTGTCTGTGTCATGTAATGTGTGTCTGTGTTATGGTGTGTGTGTGTGTTAAGGTGTGTGTCTCTTTTTTAAAGGACCACTATAGGCACCCAGACCACTTCAGCTTAATGAAGTGATCTGGGTGCCAGGTCCATCTAGGATTAACCCTTTTTTTTATAAACATAGCAGTTTCAGAGAAACTGCTATGTTTATAATATGGTTAATCCAGCCTCTAGTGGCTGTCTCTTGACAGCTGCTAGAGGCGCTTGCGTGCTTCTCACTGTGAAAATCACAGTGAGAAGATGCCAGCGTCCATAGGAAAGCATTGTTAATGCTTTCCTATGAACTGGCTGAATGTGCGCGCGGCTCCTGTCACGCATGCGCATTCAGCCGATGACGTCGCTATGGAGGAGGAGAGGAGGAGGAGAGCTCCCCGCCCGGCGCTGGAGAAAGGTAAGATTTTAACCCCTTCCTCTCCCCAGAGCCCGGCGGGAGGGGGACCCTGAGGGTGGGGGCACCCTCAGGGCACTATAGTGCCAGGAAAACGAGTATGTTTTCCTGGCACTAAAGTGGTCCTTTAGTGTGTGTCTGTCATGGTATGTGTGTGTGTGTGTCTGTCATGGTATGTGTGTGTCTATGTCATGGTGTGTGTGTGTGTATCTGTCTGTGTCATGGTGTGTTTGTCTGTCATGGTGTGTGTGTGTTTCTGTCTGTGTCACGGTGTGTGTGTGTGTGTGTATGTGTCACGGTCTGTCTGTGTCATGGTGTGTGTCTGTCATGGTATGTGTGTGTGTATGTGTGTTTTTACGCACCTTTTTTTTTCCCCCACGTCGTGCTGGTTTCCCCTCGACTGGCCCTGCCTCTACGGCTGAGATCATCAAGCTTGATGATCTCAGCCAATCCGCACTGACACAGGAAGCATCTCTAGTGACCGTCACTAGGAAGCAATGTAAACACTGCCTTTTCTCTAAAAAGTCAGTGTTTACATTGAAAATCCTGCAGGGACAAGCTATAGACACCAGAGCCACTACATTAAGCTGTGTGTGTGTGCGCGCCTGCTAGTGAGTGGGCTTGCTTGTGTGTGTGTGTGTGTGTGTGTACGCCTGCTACTGAGTGAGCTTGTGTTTTTATGTCAATGACCTTATGTATTTCAGTGAGATTGTTTGTCTGTGAGGCTGTGAATCAATCATCTTGTGTCAGTGAGATTGTCTGTGTCTACATGTGAGTATGCTTACTGTATAATTAAAAATTTTACTCTGAAAGGACCAATATTTTATATTGGAAAAAGCAATATATATATATCAATCATCTAGGGTTGCAAGACATAGCCTTACATATTACATGCGACAATATATGGCGCAATGACTTATGGGGCTGGCATAGATTTTTTCTCCAGGGCTGCTTTAGAATCCCCAGTCCGGCCCTGGTATCAATGATATCTCTGCCTCTCATTTCAGATTGAAGTGAGGATAGAGAGGAGCGAAGAATTTTGGGGTTGCCATGCAGACCCCCAGACTGCAATCTGGTTGCTGGGTTAGTAGGAGGACAGGAGGGAGGGCCAGATCATTATGGCCTGCTCAGCCGCCCTAACATTGTTAAACCCTCCTATTGTAGGACAGCATAGGGATGTATGTGAAAGCACAGCACTCAGTGAGCCATTTTATACACAGTGTTTTACTAAACGTATCTTGCTAATATCACAGGTTATGTCAGATAGTGTCACGGTAGTGTACCCCAACATGCAAGATTTAGTCCAATGAGAGACAAGATAAAAAAGATACGTCTTACCGGGCCTTAGAATGGCCGGACTCAATGTAGTACAGAGAAAAAACAGAGTCAGGAACGAGCCGAGGTCAAGGGAACAGAGAGACAGCGAAAACAAGAACTAGCCCAGGACTGGTACACAGGAGTTAGGAGACCGGCAAACAAGACAAAGCAGAGATAAAGAGAAAAACGGAGTCAGGTACAAAGCCAAGGTCGAGCACGAAAAAAACACTACTGGACGAAACAAGCACTAAAGGGAACTGAGGCAGAAATCTGATAGGGCAGGGAGTTAAAGGAAAGGTGAGTATAAATACCATAGAGTTTAATTTGATTGGCCCCTGTCATATCCACGGCCCCAAAATGTGAGTGTATGTGGAATGACATGGGCCAATGGGAGACCGTTTTACATTTCGGCTCCCACTGTCCCTTTTAAAGCATGCCTGAGACGCGCGGCGCGCTCCCAGAGCCAGGCGAGTCACGTGGCCGCGTCTCGCAGTCAGTGCACACCTTCCGGATCTCCTCGTCGGACGAACCGCGCACTGCGGGGACAGAGGACCTTGCCCGACCCCAGAGAGGGTAAGTAACGCTACAGATAGTAAACCTAAAAATGGAAACATCCAGGGTTATTCTCTAAGCTACATGAGAATTTAATGCACAAAGGAAGTAAAAATACCAAGCCAAATAAACCAAGATGAAACCACGAATTTGAGATTTTTTCCAATTTGGCTATTCTGATATAAAGTCTGATATTCCACAATTTTTGGGAAACAAAAACCCTCTATAATGGAAATAGGACAGTTGGCCAATATTCTAAGATTATGATTCCTTATTTCTATTTTAAAGAGCTGCCTGCCATATACAGACACACAGTGTAATAGCCTGACTTATCTCACTGTGATGTCAGACAGAGACATCTTCATTGTTACCTATACAAACCCCATGCATGTTACCATCTGCACAGAGCTCAGATAGGCTTGTAATAGTGACCTGTGCTTGTCACTGTACCTAACTGAAGTGAACACTTATTGATTTATTGACTGATTATGGACGGTGGGCAAAGGAGGAGAAGCCAAAGAGTCCGTAATAGACAGGAAGAAGCAGTTCCCCGATCAAGTAAGTGATAGCTACACATTTGCACTATTCTTACACAAACCGTGTATCCCTTGGACATCCTTCTCCAGCATGCTGACAACAAACATTATTTATGCACAGTTTTAATATTAGCAACCAATTGTTCTCGCTGGCTAATATTGCTGGCGCAGGTGGACTTATACCTCTGGAAATGTTATGAGGTATCTCAACATGAGCGACATTTCAGACTGAAACTATGCACATACAGACTCATTGCACCATGAACACTTCAAAACACTTAGGGGATCATGGTTTGGTAGTAACTCTTTAACTATGCTTTTTTTCATTAGGGTCTCGGGGAACGCATGCTAATTCCAGAGCAAGCAGATCAAGAACGCCATCTGCACGGCAAGAAACCAGGAGGGGTGGGAGAAGCCGGAGTCCTCATGTCCCTGAAAGACGTTCCACCAGAAATGATGGACAAAGACAGGGAATAAGAAGGGGACGCAGAGGAAGGCAAGAAAATTCCCCAAGACAGGGAACAGAAAGAGTAAGGGACAGAGCAGAAAGAAGGAATATGAGGACAGGCAGGCACAGAGATAGATCTGAAAGTGAAGGATTAGAAGATAGGCCAAGACCAGGGAGAAGCAGATCTCCCTTAAATCGCAATGATGTGCCACCTCCTCCTAACGTATATGATGCTGGTGAACTGGAAAATGTAGCAAACCAGCCGGCTGAGAACAATGAAGAAATTCGCCAGCCAGTGTCTGTTCCACAAACTTCTCAACCTGTTAATGCCCAAGATGAGAATAACCATGAGCCTCCTCTTGCACAAAATGAGGAACCTCCCCAACCTATTCCACAGGGAGCTCAGGGAGATGATGACCAAGATGAATGCAGCATTTGCTTGAGTGCGTTTGACCCTGGAGAGGAAATCATGCTGCTGCACTGTAGTCACAGATTCCATATTGAGTGCATACAGATGTGGCTGCAGGGACATTGCACCTGTCCCATGTGCAGGGCAGTAGTTATAATCTAAATGAACAAAGTTCAAAAGATCCAAATATAGATCCACAGATGTTTTAAACTATTGCTTCCATGATACTTTGTCATTCTAAAGCCAATCAAAGCTTCCCATGACTTCCCTGTCCTAGTTCAACAAAATGGCTGCCTGATCTGACTGCAACCTGAAAAAAAAGGTATGGACCTTTTAGAATTACACCTATACTCTGTTTACCCTAGAGAAAAAATAGAGAGAGTTATTGAAATATATATATCATGATTTTATATAGGTAACTATATTACAGGTTAAAAGGTATAATGTCTGTCCACTTAGTTTATTCAAATAATCCTCCTAATTAAATATGAGATTCTGTTCCATTCTCAGTTAATACCGATATGGCTGGATGAGATTTTCACCTATCCCAACTGCAGAGCTGAAACAATTATGGATTTCAAGCTGCAATAAAGGTATGTACCTCTAGCATTCTACTATAGCCTAAAGGAGAGATTGGGTGGTGGTGTGGTGGTGTGGTGGTGGGAGAGATATAATTTTAAAATTGAGAATTAGAGTCTCTAGGACTAGGACGCATTATTCCCAAAACCGATCATAAATTCCTCCATACACAAAGCAATCGGAAAATGTCACTTAAATGTCATTTTAAATCAGAAAGCTATAATGTCTGTCCACTCAGGATTGCTGATTCAAATAATTTAATTAAATATTCCAATACATTTTATTCTTTTGTGGCTGCAGGAGAGTGCCACCTGTCCTAATTGTAGAGCTGCAATAATCAAGTGATTGAGCATGCAAAGTTCCCACTGGGGATGAGCACCGAGACGGCTACAGGAAAGGTGAGCTTGGTCTGATTTCAAACTGCAACATATTATATAACCCTCTAGAGCAGAGATGTCCAAATGTAGATCCCCAGATGTTTTAAACTATAGCTTCCATGATGCTTTGTCATTCTAAAGTCATGCAAAGCTTCATGGGAGTTGTAGTTCTACAACATCTGGGGATCTACCTTTTGTGCACGCCTGCTTTAGAATAAAGGGTTACTCCGAGCACCATGACCACTTCAGTAATTTTAAGTTTGTAGTCTGTATGTGCAGTGTTTCACTGAGAAAGCATCCTGATGAAAGACTACAATGGCGGCATGGTTTCACCTAAGTCCTCCTCTTAGCCTGTCCTCACAGACACTCCTCATCCTGCAATAAGGGGGATTGACAACATTTAATGAGGATTGGGCTGAGAGAGAACTTGGCCTCTGCATGGGATAGAATGAAACATTGGAGTAACCTGTTAATATTTTTTGTATTTTATGTTCATGTAATTTATTGAATTGTTGTTTTCTTTAGAATCTATCCTGAGTGCAACATCACGCAATAGCAACAAAACAAGATACGTTACAAGAGAAAATGAAAGATTAACATCTATTAACGTCTATTAATTGTAAAAATGACATGTATTTTATTAAAGTGTGGTTTTGTATTAAAATAAATTTGAAAAAAAACATATCACTGATGTTTTACTATGTGTTATTAGTTAACATTACATAAAAGGCCACTCCTTGCTACAATTCGTTACTATTTACTGAAGTGTTGATGGTTTACTCTAAGAGCAGTCCCCCTGTTATTTCTCAGGGGATTAGAGTAATTTGACCAAATAAAGAGCACTCATTGTGCTATAAAGCTCAGCCTCTCTGCAGCTCGCAACAGAATGCGGAACTTTCACTTTATCTGCGTAAATCTGTTCAGGTTTAGACAGCAATGACAAGCTGCACGAGCTTTGTGATCGATTTTGTTTATAACATTCATTGATGTCAAGCATGGACGTCATTCCCTCATTAATCACTAAAAGGGACACCATAGTCACCAGAACCACTATAGCTTAATGTATAGGTTCTGGTGTCTATAGTCTGTCCCAGCAGGCTGAGCACTGTAAATGTTGCTACTTCAGAGAAAACAACTGTTTACATTGCTGCCTAGGAACACCTCTAGTGGTAGTCACTCAAAGTGCCACTAGAGGTGCTTCCTGTGTAAGTGCTGCACAGTGTGGCGTTCAGTATCTCCACACTCTGCATTACTATAAGGAGATGTTGATTGATGCAGTGCAGCGTTGTGCTGCACATGCGTAATAGCCTCCCAATGCTTTCCTAAGGTAAAGCTTTGGATTGGCTGAGATCATCAAGTTTGATAATCTCAGCCATGGAGGGGGGCCAGCCGCCGTGAGACTGGCACAGCGTGGGAGAAGGGGTGAGTTTAAACACTTTTCTGGAGCGATCTAAGGGGAATGGGGGACCTAAGTAGATAGTTTAACATTATAGTTTCAGAAATACATGTGTGTATTCCTGACACTATATTGTTCCTTTAAAACCCACATGACTATCTGCTGGTACCAAGGAACGCAAGGTATATTTTGATATCTGGGGTCCCCTTTATCAGCTAGGGCGAGAATTAGTGCTCCCAGCATGACGTATGCTTTTCTTGCAGAGCTTAAAATGATCACTACAGCTAGCCCTTTAAATCCATAGAGATTTATTTATTTATAAAATATTTTACCAGGAAAGATACATTGAGATTTCTCTCGTTTTTAAGTATGTCCTGGGTCCACAAAACATTGCATTGATACAATAGGGTACAATAAAATACAAAAACAATATTAATACACAATATATACAAAATGTAACATAGAACAGGTAGGAAATATATAATCAACCATGACAGGTGCATTCTGTTTTGAGATATGTAGAGCGGGATCTCTTAAAGGACTTTAGACCTGGGGAAGATTTGAAAGTTTGCAGGAGGTCATTCTATAATTGTGGTGCTCCATAGGAAAAGGAGGATCGGGCTGCTTTCTTTTTGCATTGTGGTAGACTAAATGAAGTGTTGGTACTGGATCGGAGGTTATAGTAGGTGGGAACAGCCGGGGAGAGCATGCTGCTCAGGTAGGGTGGGATCTTCCAAGAAAAGCTCTTAAACACAAAGCTGGAAAGATGAAGGGTACGTCTGAATTCTAGCGAAAGCCAATTTAGTTCTTTAAGCTTGTCACAATGGTGGGTCGTGTAATTACATTGTAGCACAAAGCGGAAGAACAGGTTATACAATGTATTAAGTTTATTAGGTGGGTTTGTGGTGCAGGTGCATATACTACATCCCCATAATCAATGACTGGCATCAGCATTTGCTGTACAATTGTTTCCTTTAATGTGGGGCTCAGGCAGGATTTGTTTCTGTACATGGCACCTAGTTTTGGATAAAGTTTAGATGCAGGTTTTTCAATGTGGAGGCCAAAAAGTAGATTGGGGTCTAAAATATACCCTGGTATTTGAAAGAGTGGGCTGCAGTCAGTGTGCTATTTGATTTTGTTTTGATCCATAGATTGAAATTTTGTAATTAGTGTAATTTAGGTACTGTTCCAAAGATCATTGTGACAGTTTTGTCAGTGTTTAGTAAGAGTTTGTTTTTTGTGATCAACTTTTCTACCTCTGCGTACATGTGTACATTTGAGGATTTGCAGACATTAGGCAGGTCATTTATAAATAATGTGAATAGTAGAGGGCCGAGAATGGAAACTTGGGGAACACCACACGTGACTGGGAGAGGGAGGGAGTCGCTGTCAGAAATGGACACATATTGTGAGCAATCTGATACTTATGATCGAAACCAGGTAGCGGACAATCACCAATACCTGAGTTTTTTAGTTTGTTCAGTAGAATGTCGTCGTCTACTGTGTCAAAGGCCTTTGCAAAATCAAGGAAAATAGCTCCAGTTTGGTCTCCTCATTCCATGCCAGTTTGGATGTCACTGCAAACTTTTAAGAGGGCAGTTGGAGTGGAGTGATACGGGCGAAAACCTGATTGATCATGGGTCAGATAGTGCAGCCATGAGTTTTATTGTTGTTAATACTCACATAGTTGCGTATTTTTCTAAGATTTTTGCTAGCCAACCAATCAGAAAGCTCATTCACATACTGCATAGCGTTTAAAATTTTCCATGCATTGCTATTGCTGATATAGCGTGTCAAAACCTGTCGGCACAGAGCACCCTATGGGTGAAAACTGATTATTTTTATTGTGTCACATTTTTATATTTCTGGTTCGGATTTTTTGGTTTGTTTGTTTTTTGCAATCAGCTAATTTTTTTTATTTTAAAAAGTTGCATTGTGAGATGATGGATTTTTATTTTGGCTGAAGATAAGAATTAGTAAAAGAAGACTTATGGTAAGTATCATATTTACTTTACAGTCATTAGTTTTATTGTCCATCCCGGCAGGGGTAGATGCATTTATTTTTAATATGGGTGGTTGGGTGGATGGGAATTGGCATGTCTACTCCCCCTATTGCATGTAGGCAAGTTAACATTAATTTTAAAATGTGCAATCTGCTGGATGCATTCGGTCCCTTTAAGATTAAAGGGACACTGTAGGCACCCAGACCACTTCTGCCCATTGGAGTGGTCTGGGTGCCAACTCCCACTACCCTTAACCCTGCAGGTGTAATTATTGCAGTTTTTTATAATCTGCAATAATTACCTTGCAGGGTTAACTCCTCCTCTAGTGGCTATCTACTAGACAGCCACTAGAGGGCACTTCTTGCTTCATAGCACAGGAAGCCTGTGCTAGAGCGTCGCTGGACATCCTCACGCTGTGTGAGGACCTCCAGGGTCACTCAATTCCCCATAGGAAAGCATTGAAAAGCATTTTCAATGCTTACCTTTGGTGAGCTCTAATGCGCTGCGCTGCATGCATTAGGTCTGCTCAGCCGGCGGGCGGGATCAATCTCACCCACCGGCTGACGTAAGGAAGAGGAGTGTTGGTGTCCCGAAACCACCGCCGAGAGACAACTGCGGGGGTCTCAGTTAAGTGACTGAAGGGGTTTTCACCCCTTCAGCAACCGGGGATGGGGGGTGGGAGTAAAAGGGGACCTGCAGTGCCAGGAAAACAGACTTTAGTAAATATGAGAATTGCAATTGCTGATGGAATTTGTTCATTTTCACTGGAATTTGTGCATCTAAAAAAAAATGTGGTGTTTAGTAAATAATCCCAATAGTCTATTTAATTTACTTCTCAATGTCTTTACATGTTGAAGTTAGTGATTGGCAATTTGCCACTGGGTCAGTTCAGTATTCATGGTATTATCCATTATATACATATATTGCTGTCACAGCTTTATTCATACACGTTATAGAAGAACTCATTGTTTCTCCATACTGAGATTATGACATTCACTAAGCTAAATTCTCCAATTAACACAGTCTAAACAGCAACAGCTGGACCCCTAAACTGTGCTGTATCAGGTACCATTTTATCATTAACCATGTATATTCATGTAACATATTTAATCTGTTTCACTTTACAGTATAACAAAAAAATCACATGACCCTTAGTCAACATATTACAAAGAAGTACTCCCATCAGCTCAGCATTAAATCGGCAAAGCTGAATACCCCCAAATAAAATGACTCCATTTCAATAAGATCAAATCAAATCCACAATAAAACGCAGGGAGTGAAAGCAAGAATATTTTAAGCAATTGGTAAACCATGTTTTAAGGCTATTTACTATTCTCCTGTCTTATGTACAAAATACAGAGATTTAGTCACACCACGTGACCACATTTTATTTAAGCACACCACTATTTACACTGAAGTCTGGTTTAAGATCGGGCTGAGCATTGTGGCAAATGCAGCTCAATACCCTCTATATCACCATTGCCCTTGATGCCATAACTCCCAACTTTGGAACATACGAGATCAGGCAGGGGGTGGGCTAAAATGGTTATGCTACCCAGAAAGTGGGTAAGGCTGCCCACAGTACAGAGTGCACACCAGGCTGACTGACAGCATGCTGGACGGCCTCACTCGAGGCAGCAGAAGTAGTAGAATTCTGGGGAAAAGATAGAAAGGTTGGCAAAAAAAACTTTTGAAATTATGTAATTTTTTCCCCAAAATTTCTGTTTAAGAAATAAATCCTCTAAAAAAGTAATGAAATGAGTACAACGTTATAGTAGCATAATACAGGCTGATAAATCTTCTGCTGGACATATATATTTAGCCAAGGAATCTTAAGCGTTGGCCCCCTGATGTTGATGGCCTACAATTCTCAGAATTTTTTCAATGCAATAGATGGCAAGAGAATTATGGGAGTTGTAGTTCAGCAACATCTGGGAGAGGGGCAATGAAAACAATTAACAATCAATCAAGGAAAGATTAACTTACAAGGAAAGGTTGAAGGATCTTAACATGTATAGCTTGGAGGAAAGACGAGACAGGGGGGATATGATAGAAACATTTAAATACATAAAGGGAATCAACACAGTGAAGGGGGAGACTATATTTAAAAAAAGAAAAACTACCACAACAAGAGGATATAGTCTTAAATTAGAGGGACAAAGGTTTAAAAATAATATCATGAAGTATTACTTTACTGAGAGGGTAGTGGATGCATGGAATAGCCTTCCAGCTGAAGTGGTAGAGGTTAACACAGTAAAGGAGTTTAAGCATGCGTGGGATAGGCATAAGGCTATCCTAACTATAAGATAAGGACAGGGACAAATGAAAATATTTAGAAAATTGGGCAGACTAGATGGGCCGAATGGTTCTTATCTGCCGTCACATTCTATGTTTCTATGTTCTATGTAAATTGCTTGATTAGGTAAATTAAGTAAATTCATGCTACACCCTGTGAATTCTGCATACTTAGCGCAGAACCTTTCCTGTGCTAGCCAACATTTTATGGAAGTAATACATACCCACAAAAACATGGTGGTGGATCTGGCAACTCTAGACACATCCTGATCCCCCAGCATTTTACAAGGTAAAGCCTACTAGCAGTCCAATTTACATCAACTGTCATGGGTGTCCACAGGGGGGTAGGGAGGGGGGCTATTGCCCACCCCCCCTGGGTTTTTCAGCTTGTTTGGCAAATTTTTGTGTGAGATTAAAAATACAATGCAATACTGGTGGAGTGTATGGAGAGAGACAGGGATAGGACGCTGCATCTTATCCCTGCTTCTCTCTGACTGAATCCGCAGAGGAGCAACACATGCAGCCAGCAGAGACAGCCAACAGATCAGGGAAGTGAGGCATGGGGGGGCAGAGATAGCCTACAAATCAGGAAAGTGAGGCATATGTGGGGGCAGAGATAGCCTACAAATCAGGGAAGTGAGGCATATGGGGGGGGGGCAGAGATAGCCTACAGATCAAGAAAGTGAGGCATGGGGGGCAGAGATAGCCTACAGATCAGGGAAGTAAGGCATATGGGGGAGTGGGGCCGAGATAGCCTACAGATCATGGAAGTGGGGCAGAGATAGCCTACAGATCAGGGAAGTAAGGCATATGGGGGGGCAGAGATAGCCAACAGATCAGGGAAGTGAGGCATATGGGTGGGGGCAGATATAGCCTATAGATCAGGGAAGTGAGGCATATGGGGGGGCAGAGATAGCCTACAGATCAGGGAAGTGGGGCAGAGATAGCCTACAGATCAGGGAAGTGAGGCATATGGGGGGGGCAGAGATAGCCTATAGATCAGGGAAGTGAGGCATATGGGGGGTAGAGATAGCCTACAGATCATCGAAGTGAGGGATGGGGAGGGGGGTAGACAGCCTATAGATCAGGTAAGTAAGGGATGGGGGAGACAGCCTACAGGAAGCGTCAGCAAGAACCAGGAAGGTAAAGTAAGAGAAGGAGCAGAAAGGAGAAGGAATAGAAATGAGCAGAAAGGGGCAGCAAGGAGCTGGAATGGACAGCAAGGAGCACAACAGGTAAAGTAGGAGAAGGAACACAAATGAGCAGGAAGGGTCTGCAAGGAGCACGAAGGGTCAACAAGGAGAAGGAAGGGTCTACAAGGAGCATGAAGGGACAACAAGGAGCAGGAAGGGTCATCAAGGAGCAGGAAGGGTCAGCAAGGAGCTGGAAGGTAAAGCAGCACAAAGGTATAGTAGAAGGAGCAGAAAGGGTCAAGGAGCTGAAAATGGCAGCAAGGAGCAGGAAGGGACAGAAGAAGCACAAAGGTGAAGTAGGAGAAGGAACATAAATGAGCAGGAAGGGTCTGCAATAGGCAGCAAGGAGAAGGAAGGGTCTGCAAAGAGCAGAAAGGGACAGAAGGAGCACAAAGGTAAAGGAGCAGAAAGAATCAGAAGGAGCACAAAGGTAAAGTAGGAGAAGGAGCAGAAAAGGGTAGCAAGGCGCAGAAAGGGACAGCAAGGAGCACAAAGGTAAAGTAGCACAATAAGCAGAAAATAGCAGAAAGGTAAAGAAGCAGAAGGAGCCAAGGAGGAGAGAAGACAGTGTCAGAAGAAAAAGAAGACTGTGTCAAATGAAGGAGAAGAAAAGGAGATTGGAGCAGGAAGGACAAGTGAAGTGAACCCTCCACTTTATTCTGGACACCACATCATAAGGCTTTGGTACCTGGGCCTGGCAGGGAAACTTTGGACCTTCTCATCTCCCCAGGTAAAAAAAAAAATCAGTGTTAATGTTTTCACTTTCATTTACTAAGTGTCAGGAAGCACCGAGGGCTGCTGGGGAGGGGTGTCGCAGACTGGCTAGAGCGGTCAGCTGGCACTCCAAGCCAATCAGTAGCTCCCCATTCATAAAAAAGTTAAAAAGATTTATGAACCGTGAACTAGATTGGCTTAGAGTGTCAACTGACCATTCTAGCCAATCTGTAGCACCCATGCCTGACGTCAATCTGCACTTCCTGACACTCCGTTTTAGAAGCCGAATACCACTGAACGACCTGGAAATCTGGAGCTGGAGGAAGCCTTTGGGGTTAAACCATTTGAGAGCGGCTTAACCCCTTGAAGGAAAGAGAGCACCCAGGGGCTTTCTGGCATCATAGCATTTTCATTTAGATGAAGTTGTTATGGTGACCAGAATGTTCCTTTCATTTGCTTAAAGGAACACTATAGTGTCAGAAATACAAACATGTATTCCTGACACCATAGTTGTGAAAACGCTATTCACCCTGGCTTTATGTAATAATGACTATGCTCCTTCCCTTTCATTACACTGTCAAAAAGGGACCAAGCATGGATGTCATTGCAATTACGCCCCCCCCCCACCCCCCCCCGGAAAAATTCCTGTGGATGCCCATATCAACTGTATGAAGGTTTTAGTAGAGAATTTAATAATGAATTTAAATTGGAATAACTGTGGTTTTGACTCCTTAAGCAGCAGCATGGGGTCATCATGGGTGGCACAATGGCTACTGCAGCTGCTGCAGCTGTTGGCCCTGACTATGCAGTCCTAGAAAGTCTCTAAGATTAAGTTCACACCGGTTTGTAAAACAGGCACATACAGTATTTAATTGGACTTGTGTTAAATAGAATTTAATTTTAATTGCCGTGTCATTCCAGAACTGCTGCAAGGATATTTTACAGAGCCAATTTCAACTCCCTCTTCTGCCTGGGCTGGTTATGTGTTACAGAAATGGACATTAGTGGATGGCAAGTGGCGTTTTTCTGAGAATTCTGTTACGTCAAAACTTGAGTGTATGGCTTGTATTTTATTAACTCTT
The DNA here is from genome assembly GCA_933207985.1 of Pelobates cultripes. Taxonomy (NCBI): domain Eukaryota; kingdom Metazoa; phylum Chordata; class Amphibia; order Anura; family Pelobatidae; genus Pelobates; species Pelobates cultripes. The sequence goes on from OW240917.1 coordinate 38,369,477, forward strand.
TGAGTACTCTTGTTTGACACATACACAAGTACTTGGAAAATGCAGATAAGCTATTGGCGTCACTCTGTGTGATGTGAAATGTCTGAGGTGATATTACTGTGCCTCCACTTCATTCTTGTCAGTAGCTGTCTGTCTTTTGTGATTGATTGATTGATTGATTAATAATTGTTATTTACAAGCCACGGATGTAGAAGATCACATACTAGGTATCTGTTGAACCTCATGAGACAATATGCCTTATTCCATCAGCAGAGCCGGCCTTTAGGGTGTGCGAGCGGTGCAGTCGCACAGGACGCCATGGCAACAAGGCCGCCATGGCAGCCGCACAACTCACAGCACGTATCTAGGCTGAACAGAACCCAGAGCTTCATTCCCTCTTTGCATATTGTACTCTGCGCAGTGTGAGTTTCCACAGGCTGATAGGCAGGGCCGGCCTTACGCTTTTAGACGCCCTGTGCAAAAAATTAATTACAGCGGCACTTCCCGGCCACACCCCCTCATCCAGTACCTCCCACCATTTAAAACATCTGATTCTAATTAATCCTAAAACAAAGATATTAGACAGCCTGATGAAAATTAGATGCTTAGTCACAAAGTGTAATTGTTAAATAAAACAGCAGTAAATAAACTGAAGTGGTAAGCAATTATTGTCAAACTAATATACTTACACAGGGGCCTACAATCTCTATCCACATGACAGATGCCATGTCCAGGGCCGGATTAAGAGCCCATTGGGCCTGGTGCTTACAATTATGATGGGTCTAAGTACAGAATCTCATCGACAGAAATCACTATAACAGTCCTACCTCCCAAGTGGAGGTGGTGCTGGAGGGAAACTCACAGGATATAGCCATCAGAAAACACATACTATATGCTGATCTCTCGCTTTCATCTTTCAAGTAAATCTATACCCCCTAACAGCAGTGTCTGGTGAAGCAGAATTTCGAGGGGTGGGGTAAAAGGGTGGGCCACTGACGCAAATCACGTAATCAGAACCGCCCAAAGTGCAGAGAGCACCCTGAACTTGCCATAAATGTGTCTAATGATGCGCTAGCTCTACGCTTTCCAAAGACTGTCCTCTAGCACTCGCTGGTCCACTTCTCTACTAACCTTCTCATTAGCAGGCAGAAGCTCATGTTATACAGTCTGGGACAGAGAAAAAGTGTATGAAGTGAGTGTAGAAGAAAGGGAACATGGCACAGTGTTAGAGAGACTGAAGCAGCAAGAGCATTTGCATAGTGCGCAAAGTCAGCTTTACCTTAACTAATTTCATTGTCAGCCAGGCCACACCAGTTTTTGTTCCCCAAGATCCCTCTGAAGTTTCCACACTGAAGCAAGAGCATATGAAGAATAGTAAAAAAAAAACAGTTTCAAGGGCCCTAGAGATCCTCGGTACTCCTTCACAGTGTAATATATAGTCCTTCATTAGTCCCATATATTGACAAATATCTGTTTCTCACTGTGTGTGTTGTATTGAAATAAATATTTAAAACATGTATTCCTAACACTAAAGTGTTAAAATCACCAACTAGCCCCCCCAGTACACTGCCCCTCCCATTCCCCCCCCAAATATAGTAAAATATTGCTTTTGTTCAAGTCTGCAGCTGCTGGATCTGTCCCTGAACTGCCTGCTTGGCTGAAATAATCAGAAGTGTTGTTCGAAAACCAATCACAGTGCTTCCCCATAGGATTGGTTGAGACTGTCAATGAGGCAGATCAGGGGCAGAGCCAGCACAAGTCAAACACAGCCCTGGCCAATCAGCATCTCCTCAAAGAGCTGTAATGAATCAATGCATCTCTATGAGGAAAGTTCAGTGTCTCCATGCAGAGTGTGGACACTCCATGCACACTGTGCAGCACTGCCCCAGGAACCACATCTAGTAGCCATATGAGGAGTGGCCAGTGGAGTTATCCCTAGGCTGTATCGATATGAAAGAGGAAGGTCTGTGTGTTCAAATCTCACAAAAAGTGAAAATCGGACACACAGAGGTAAGTGTGGTGGTTCCAGATCCACCAGAGGGGGCTTGGACCCGAAACATAGTTTAGAAAAAGAGAGTAATCAATAGAGTCTCAAACGGGATGGGACTCAAAACTAGTTTTAAACAAAGTTAAGGAAGAAATAATCATAGTACATACTGTGACTGATGGGGAAATCAGCACTGAGTACTGGTCGTGGGGATTGCCAACATAATAAATCCCATAAAGGTTCCACAGAGTGCATAGAAAATAATAAATACTTTATTTATGCATAATGGATAAAAAGGCACTGTGTATGGAACAAATGCTGTAAGGCAGAGATAGAACTTTGGTCGTGTCTGTGTATAGAGGATAGGCACAAAAGGCAGTTTAGTTAAAGATAAACCCAGGCCGATAGTCAAATATAGACTTATAAGGGGAAAACTGCTAAGTAGTGGTAGTACACGTACCAAAGTCAGTAGGAGAGGTTGTGAAAAAATCAGTGAAAGACTGACAGCGATACTGGGACAGAAGTGGTGGCTATAGGGCATAGATCTGGGATACCAGGGGAGCATAAGATGCTAAAGGAGGTAAAAAGAGCAAGTGGTAAATAAATAAAGAGATACTTCGAACCTCTGCAGTAAGCAGATAGTACTGAATATACCAGAAAGCTCTGAACTAGACATATACAGAGCTAGTTTGCCCTATTGCTCCTAAGTGAAACACCTTCGAGGGTGTTCTATGCTCTCCCTAATAAGGTATCGAGAGAAGCCTCTGCGGTGACCAGATAATACTAAATTAAACAGATAGATCCGAACTAAACATATACAGAGCTAGTTACCCTATTGCTCCTAAGTCAAACACCTTCGAGGGTGTTTTATGCTGTCCCTAATAAGGTATCGGATAAAAACCTCTCAAAGTGCCCCACTAGACCACATAGCTCTGAGCTGAAGCAAGAGAAATTAAATTAAAAGTGTGTTAAACACTTAGTGCCACCATGCGTGAAAAATAAATTAAAAACAAAAGGAAACCTGACGTGCGTTTCGGTGCGTGTAGTTGCACCTTCGTCAGTGGAGTTATCCCTAGGCTGTAATGTAAACACTGCATTTTCTCTGAAAAGACAGTGTTTACTGCCTGAAGGGAATGATTATACTCAACATAATTAATACAATAAGCTGTTGTTGTTGTTCTGGTGACCAAAGTGTCCCTTTAAATAGAAATTACATAGCAAAACACATTTATAAAGAAGTGCTCCCTCCAAAAGACACTAAAAATAAAGTATCATAAAAAACTAAAGAAATGGCAGATAGGCCAAAAATGAGACCAAATGTGAAATATACAAATATACATAATATTCAGATATATAGAATAAATAATAGTCCAGGCACTCAGGTAACAGGCAAAAATATCAGCTTTATTGAAGCAAAAGCAGCAACTTGTTTTGTTTTTATGCATGTATTTTTTTTTTTTGCTTGTAACTAATTTTCAATTTGCACTATTTGCATTATCGTCTGTGGGTAGGGGGATTAATGTAAACACTCTTTTTCTCTGAAAAGGCAGCATTTACATTAAAAAGCCTACAGGGACAGGCTATAGACACCAAAACAACTACATTAAGCTGTAGTTGTACTGGTTACTATAGTGTCCCTTTAAAAACACAATTGTTATGGTCTGAAGACCCATAGCTTACACTAATAGAAAACTAATGTAATTCCTTTCAGGGGTCATACTTGCTTTCCTTTATAATGGGGCTATTATAGGAGAACAGATCACCTACCGATATTCTTGATCATTTGTGGATTATGCCATCTTGTGTCCTTTGTTTCACTTATACTGGGTATGTTTCTATAAATGAGGAATCACCAAAACTTAAATTGCACCTTTTATTTTAGCTGAGAAGGCTTGCAGTAGCACATTGAGTTTTCACAAAGGCATTGCAAACACAAAAATAGTTTTTTCTATTCCCAGTCATTATTTCTGGTCCTATATTGTAGATTAAGAAAATTGGTGCCAATTGCCATTTGTAAGCAACATAAGCAGATACCGATAAAGGCTAGTTAGAGATTTCACAATGCATTCTACATAAGTAATTATGAGTGTATGCTTTATCATATATAACCTGAATTGTTTCTCTCTACAAGGGTCATTTACATTGTTGCTAAATCTAAAATATTTTACCCCGGAGCTCGATCCACTATTGAAATACTATGTTAATGTTGAGTTATTTTTTATTACTATATGTAATCAGTCTGCCAGAAGTGAAGTTTAACTGAAGCTGCGTCTAAGCATGACACAGTTGGATGACCCTGGTGGAACAATTTCTCAAAGAAGATTACTTTGCATTCTCCAAAGAAGTCCTCCTGTCCCAATGGAAGCTTACCAAAGCCAAAACAACATTTCCATAATCAGTCAGGGGATACATACATGGAACAAAACGTCGGACATGACTATCTTCATCCTACAGCCATTTAGGTATGAAAATAACATAATAAAACAATACTTGTGGATACTTGTGGATCTGAGATTTAGGATCACCAGTATAGTGCAATAGTTAGAACGTTCATACAGGCTAAATGTTTGCCACCCAGTTTCATCTGATTACATAATTATGTTCCTAGAAGATTTAAATTAAGACCTATCCTATCCAAAGACACTTGTATATGGCAACAGCATATATATAATGTGGAGACTGAAAAGACACTCTACAAGATTCAACACCTGTAATACTCCACCATATAGTCATATATGATAAATAGGGGGTAATACCCACCGAATAACATTTCTTTCATGACCAGGTCAGGGTACAGAGTAGTCAATGTTTAACAATGGTAGAGTCATCTGCACGTATTAATTACAGAAAATCAAATCTCATTATTATCGCATGATTTGTTTTTTTTAAAACCACACGATTTGTGGTTAACATGCTCTTGAATTCCTTTTAAACTGCATATGGGATGAGAAAAGACATTTCCCTCAGTTTAAACAATAGAGCTCTGTGTAGTGCTTTAATGGCGTAAATATTTGATTCAGCTGACAGTAGTATAATGACAGCTCTATTGACAATTCTGGAGACAGGCCAGATTGATTACTTCATTTCTATTTGAAGAATATTGTTACCCTCCTTTTAAAGCTAAAATGTTGCTTACGACTGTCTACTATGTTTCTTTTCTCTAGTATCGCAAATGGGTATAAATTCCAAATATATATATATATTCTTTTTTTTTATAGATATATCGTCCAGTTTCCTTCATGTCTAACACTGGCCCTTCATCATTCGCTAGACCAAGGCAACCTTTTAGCAACTCTCTGCCAAAAAGAAATACTTTGAAGTCCCTTAGTGTGCCGGTCCTATTTATTTACATTAACATGTGTAAGTTGCCGTATTCCGCTTATGTTGTGTATGGGTATTGCAGCTACTTGGTTGTAGTTCTGCACTATGTTACAGTTGTATTTGTGCACTATGCTATATTGTGTGTGAGAGAGGTTTGTGGTATTGTGTGTGTTGTGTATGCATGTGAACTCTGTATTGTTATGTGTGTGAATGTGGACTGTAAGGCAGTTGCTTGTGAGATTGTGTGGGTGATACATTGTATAGAGTTTGTGTATAAGTAGGCCGTTTGTTGGGTTTTGTGTGTATGTGGGTTGTCAGTGGTGTTGTGTTTATGGGAGTTTTGTGTGTATTTGGGTGCCAGCTGTTTGTAGGCAGAGGCGGCTCTCTAATTAGGCGGTTTAGGCGGCCGCCATAGGCCTCGCACTGGCTGGGGCCTAAACCGCCTGTGGGCAGACTGTGTCAGGTCCTCGGTCACTGACCGAGGACCTGACACCAGGAGGGTGCCCGGCGGCTTGCCCAGTATGCCGCCGGGTGCGAGGCCCCTCCTGGATGCCCGGCCAGCCACCGCAGACACAGGTCTGCAGCTCCGCAGTGAGCCAATCAGAGCGTTGCCATGGGTTACCACGGCAACACTGACATCTCGCGAGATTACATGGTCTGCAGCTCTGGTGGCAATGGCCACCGGACCACCAGGGAGCCCACTGGACCACCAGGGAACAGAAGGTAAACTCTCTTCCTGAATCCTGCAGCATGCCTTATTACCCTCAGCCTCACTACCCCCTTCAGCCTCACCACCCCCTTCACCCTCAGCCTCACTCCCCCTTCACACTCAGCCTCACCATCCCTACCACCCTCAGCCTCACCACCCCCCTTCACCCTCAGCCTCACCATCCCCACCACCCTCAGCCTCACCACCACCCTTCACCCTTAGCCTCACCCCCCACCACCCTCAGCATCACCCTCCCCACCACCCTCAGCATAACCCCCCCTCACCAGCCTCAGCATCATCATCACCCTCCACCAGCCCCAGCCTCACCCCCCCTTCACCCTCAGCCTCACCCATCCCACCACCCCTCAGCCACACTACCACCACCCTTCACCCAGCCTCCTCACCCCCCACCACCCTCAGCAAAGCCCCTCACCACCCTCAGCATCATCCCCCACCACCCTCAGCATCACCCTCTCCCCACCACTCTCAGCATCACCCCTCCTCACCATCAACCCTCTCACCATCAACCCTCACTCACCTCATCCCCCCCCTCCCTCACCATCATCCCCCCTCCTTCTCACCACATCACCCCCTCCTCTCACCATCACCCCTTCCTCTCACATTACCCCCCTTCTTCTCATTACCTCCCTCTCACATTACCCCATTATCCTCTCACTCTCACATTACCATCACCCCCTCTCCCTCTCACCATCACCTCCCTCTCACCATCACCCCTCACACCATCACCCCCTCCTCACCATCACCCGCCTCTCCCTCTCACCATCACCCCCTCATACACACTTCAAGCAGTTACCCCATACACATAGGGTCTCAGACAAAAACGCAAACATGCTCACAGAGACATACATTTACACACAAGGATACTCTCTGTCAGACACACTCTCAGGCACATACACAGGTAAACTGTGCATCAATGTGACACTTTTTTGTTAGTGGGGCCTCATGTTTGAGTTTCGCCTAAGGCCTCATAAAGTCTAGAGCCGCCTCTGTTTGTAGGGGAGGCTTCTTCTGCAGCTGTGTGCATCTCTGGCTGTGGTTAGGGGTAGGGACTGTGGTGGCTGCTCTATGCTGATCTCCTTTAGTGCAGATTCCCCTTCACAGATGCTGTGAGAAGGTGATCTGAGATCACTACCTCCAAGCACTGCAGTGAATAAATTGAGGAGTGCCCCTCACCACCTGCTGCAATCACCAAAAATTGAGGCTCTGCCACCTCCGTGCTGCACTGCCATCTTTTTTCCTCCCATCCGATCCTTCACTATGCGAGCGTTATTGCCGCATAGTGAAGAATGGACTTGCTCCTCCTCAAAACCTCCCCAGTAGCGTATGTGGCGTGTTACATGACGTCACGCAGAGGCAGAGTCACAGCAACGCTAGGGTGAGGTGAGGCCCGGGTCATAGCGCAGCAGCGTCTTCTCCAAGAACGGCAGGTACCGTTTATTTCTCCTCGCTTCCTGAATCCTGCAGCATGCCTTATTATGGCATTTACAGTTTCAAATGTTTATTGTAATGAGAAATAAATGAAAGACTTTCATTTATTTCTTACTAACTACAGTAAACATTTGAAACCTTAAATGCCATAATAAGCCTATCAATCGTCTGGTCATTACATCAATATAATGTTTATTGTCATTGTCAAAAAGTAAAAAAAATGTTGTGTAAATTAATCAAAATTCTAATAATGCCTTTGTACAATATATAAGTGGCCTAATATTTTATGAATATAATATAATGTATTTGGGGGGAAGGGTCATAATTGTGAACTGGCAGCATCCAACATTAGATGAGGGGATTATGTGGGTGCCTACCCTGTCTGAAAGAGATACTAGGCACCATAACCCCTGTTGTGTGCTACAGTGGTTATGGTGCTATAAGTCCCTGGATGCAGTTCGCTGGTAATATGAAAAACTGCTTATGAGCATTTTCACCATGGTCTTTTGGTCTAAGCTGATCTGATAAAGCAGAAGATGATTCATCTTATATGTCAAGAACCTTTCATTAAAATAAATATTATTGCACACAGGACATTTTACATTTCTAGCCAGGAACAGAGAGAATCCATTTTTTGTTTATTTTTAAACTGCTACAAAGATTTTGATTGCTGACTGAGATATTAAGGAAAGGATTTAATTTCACCTAAATATTGCAATGGATACATTATTAGCATATCTTTAACCCCTTAAGGACACATGACATGTGTGACATGTCATGATTCCCTTTTATTCTAGAAGTTTGGTCCTTAAGGGGTTAAAGGAACACTATAGTGTCAGGAACACAAACAGGTATTCCTGACGCTACAGGGTTAAACTAACTATTTAGGTTACTAGCCCTCTCTGATTGCGTATGTGTGTGTATATATATATATATATATATATATATATATATATACGCGGCGGGTGTTTGTGCTTTAGGGTGCACACCCTAATGCAATAGGCTGCGCACGCCTATGACGAGGACCAAACATTCCACGTGAGTGCATTTTCACTTTATTACTTATCCATTTCTATCCAGATATACTACACTAGATTAGTCTATCTGTATGTTTTATATTTTTTATACAAATTCCCGGACTGCTGACTGAAACCAAGGGAACCCGCAAGAATCCAGAAGCGGGATTGTATCACGCTCATACAAATGGAGCTTTCAACAGCTCCCAAAAAATGTATTCCTTACTTTTGCTTCTAGCTTACTAGAAATACTGTACTATGTACCACGAGATTCATAGGCACATACGATAAACATTGGACTCAAGCATTTGCAGGTGCTGAATCGTAACTGGTCATTATTACAGTATGACACATGTCTGAAAAACACTATTGCCAACCAGCCCTCAATGACCTATCGAAGAGCAAGAAATTTGGCAGACATTTTAACACATAGCCATTTAAAACCTTCACAAATTACATCCACTTGGCTTCAAACCAAAAGTCTCTTTAAATGTGGGCTTTGTAAGGCCTGCAATTTTATTTTACCTTCTAAAAAAGTGCACAACAAGAGAACATCTAAAGACATAGTGGTCAATTCATTTATCAATTGTAGTTCCACTAATGTCATTTACCTTATAACATGTGTTTGTGGGCTACAGTACATTGGCAAAACGTACCAACAATTACGTCGTCAGATTCTACAACATATCAACTCCGTTATGAATCCACATATTGAAACGCCCATTGCAAAACATGTACGACTTAACCATGCTTCCAAACCTAGCGTACTTAAATTTCAGGTAATTCAAAAAGTATTTCAGAATCACCGTAAAGGCCACATTAATATCTCTCTATTAAAAGCTGAGTCTCGCTGGATCTATTCCTTCCAAGCATTATACCCCAAAGGACTGAATGAAGAGTTCAATTTCACTCCGTTCATTCATTCCTGAAGGGCAAAAGAATAGTTTTTTTTGTTTGTTTGTTTTTTTTCTCTCCACCCCTTCTGACACCTTGAGGTGTGTATTTACATGACCAATGGTCCTCTTGTAACTGGCATCATATGTATATATATATTTTTTTTCTAACATTAACCTAAACCGATTGAAGCATGGAGATGATTTCAGAGTGAACTTAACTCTGTTCATTCTCCTTTTAATGGCAACTAATCGCTTTAGCTCCTATCTGGCTTTCTTTTTTATTGGTTATTTTCATGACCAATTGACTTTTTGTAATGGTTACATTTTCAATTTAGAAACATGTAGCTGTATCTTTAAATCATAGTCTTTCTTGATGACAATGCTTTAACCAGGCTTTGCTATTATACCATATTGGTATATAGTCAGAAATCCTCTTCTTCTATAAGGTTTACTAAAAGACCTCCCAAAAGTAAGTTTTTGTGTTGGCACTGACTTAATTTACTAAGGTCTAAACCATTTAGATCTCAATTTACATATAGTAACACTTTGGATGAGTTATTGTTACTAATTGAAGTAACAATCATAGGGTACACTAAATAACCCCTTATGGAATTGCCGTTTTCATTTTGGATAGTTCCCTCATAAGAGATTCATGTGGTTATCATTATAATCTTTAACATTTCATTGTTTCCTAAATGATTCAGTACATTACTTCAATACACAAATCAAGTTATTTACACTTATTTATTTAAACTATCTTTCCTCCTATCCAGCTTATTGACCTTTTTAGGGTTAACTGGTGTGGAGGATAAGGCTCTTCCCCCCTTTCTCCAACTGGCCAGATTAGTAGCCAATTATAGGAGAGGGCGGGATATTTAAATGACCGTTTATTCTTTGCTCGGTTCCCCTGGAAGAGCCGACTTTCGGCGAAACGCGCGTCATTGTACATTTATACTAAACCTCCTTTCTCCTTCTCCTAGTCAATACTAACTTTAGATACTATTTATATATTCTTTACATTGTGGCTATTGTGCCTCTTTTATAATATATTATTAAAAGTTATATTTTATCTGGATAAGGGTTGCTTTATAGTAATACTAGATACCCATAGGTGTACTTTTTAGATCTTTGTACCCTCTGGGTCTTTTGGTATTTTTCTCTCTTTTTTGCTGTACTATGTATTACTCCATCTCTGTCACATATATCATCGAGAAATACTGAAAGGTGCTACCCTTTCGTTCCTGTACAAGCCATTAACATTTATCCGTAAAGACCGTAAAGAGGAGAGATTCTGCATCAGATGTTCGGGCTGCCTACCCTCATCTAATACTACTGGATCGCTGAGCCACCATGTAGACTCCATCTGTTAATTAATCAAACCTTCATCCCAATATTACATGGGTATGAAAGGGTTATACTCCACCAGTGCTATTATCTTTAGAACACATACTTTTGGTTTTCTGAAACCTTTATGAATACTTCATTAGCTTTTGAAATACCTGTCCTGTTGAAAATACTTTTCTTTCTCTTTAACCTTTAGGTGTACCTTTTTGGACTTTACTGAAGACCAAGTACTTGCACCTGTTTAACATCTATAATAATTAGCATTTGAGCCCGAGAGAAGTCAAGTAACTTACATTAATAAATGGGGAATTTTATTAAAATGCACTATATACAATAATGTCAACTACTCTGTTAAAGTATGCACATTGTTTCCACTGTTATTTGTGGTGAAGGTTGTGGGTTATGGTCTTTTGTAGTTATTACAAGACTTATGAACTTTTCTCAAGAAATCTTAGTATCTTCAAGTATGTGGATTAATAAAGCAAATTAACTTATGTGCTTACTCAGAATACGGTACATTAACTGATAGAATTTGGTTGGTAAACTTTTCGATTGTATACAAAAAATGTTTGCTCTGCCCACCCCCTCTCTCCATCCTTTGCACTTGCTGGCGGTAAGTACCTTTAAATAACTATCTTATCTCCATTCCTGTTCCTTAGGTCTCACTTCACACACCTTGATCCAAGCAATACTGAATGTCTTCATTTTCTTTAAGCATTTTTTGAGCCCTCCTATGTGATTTTGTTTAATGGTGTCTAAGTGTGACATAGGGCAGATATACTTACATGAAATCCAGGAATTCTGGGAACCTAGGGCAGTTGAGTTGCCAATAAACCAGCAATAGCCTTCTTGTAGATGAACAGAAACTTGCTGAGGACCTGCTCGCCACTGTCCCACAAATTTAGACATTTAGATCATGGAAGAACTGCTGGGTGTGTTTTACTGCTTAGTGAAAATGATACGTATAGCAAGAATAAGTCAGATATTTTACCTGATTAAAGGGTGGTGGAACTTATAGTTGTTTGAAGAAGAATTGAGTATATTGATTCTTATAGAACTTACCCTTTAACCTCGGGTAAAGCAATCAATTACAATTATACAATTATTATGACTTAAAATACAAGAGTTCTTGTGCTTGCTAGCTTCGTGGTCTCTAAAAGACCTGGATAATGCTTCCCAGAGACTGTTTTGGCCTGAGGCTACTTGCATTTTTCATTTATCATGATTATAGCCAGTGATTTTGATGTTAAGCACATTTCCACTTGCATTGCCAGTCTGCTTATTTGTGAACTGCTGCCCAGTCTGAGAATGTTTATGCCATTTCCAGCGTGTCTACGTAATTTCAGGGTATAGATTAGTAGAATTCACTCTGATACTGTGTTGTATTATCTTCTCCAAGTCTTGATAATTTCCTGTCCCAATGAACTCAACAAAACAAATACATTTGTTTTCAAGGTTAACATAAGAGAACATTTTATTTTTATCTTCTACTACCTTCAAAAATCCAACAACATTTCAGTAGATTTAGAATTCTAGTCTTCTCAAAGATCCAATGCAAGCAAAAGACAACCTATACCAGTATTACCAGGAGTGATTCTTATTTACATAAAGGTTACCTACAAACCCACGAGTGCCTCTCTTGTCAAGGTAAAACTCAGACAGGACTAGTCTTTGAGGGCCGGTACATTTGTCTTTCTCTTTTGATGTTGCTATTCTACATGAAATGAGAAAATAGTCTGATCATATTCACACAATAGTGTGAGTAAAAGAAATTATTCAGTGGTGGTTAGAGAGGAATTATCCAGGTGATCCAATATGGAGTCATCCAGCAATTTCTGTTTAGTTTTTTTAATACTTTCTTTTCATACCACTCAAGAGTTCCTATTTAGGTGGGAACGGGCCATATATTAGTTCCAAATTCATTCCTCCTTGCTATCCTAATGTCCCTCTCTTCTTGGAGCTCCATATTGTTGGTGTGTCTAAGTATATACCAAAGATCCACAGTAATGGCACTCACAGTAATGTGTCTTTAATCTACAATAAATGTGTTTAGAAATCAGTCTGTGTAAATAAGATACATCGTTCTTGCTCTAAATTACATTTTAGTTGTTATTAGCAAATCACCTAAAATTTATCAGAACAGCCCGTCCCTAGCCACACCCACACCCCTAAAATTTAAGTGTCTCTCTTTGTCCATTTGAAATCTATTCAGATATGTTACTCTACTATGCACATCTTGATAATTTTCTGGATCTTTTGCTTCCAAACTTTGTTTTTCAGTCCCTATCTTCCCACTGCAGCCCATACCCCACCCCCCAATACAGCCCTGAATCCACAAATACAGGCCCTATCACCACCACTAAAGCTCCCCATCTCCTACTACAGCCCCAAAACATCCAACTGCAGCCCTAACCCCCATTTGCACCCCCTACCCTTCTATTACAGTCCCAAAACCCCCAAAGGTAAGCTTATATTGACCACTAGTGACCATATTCCCGAACTATAGCCCCTACTCCCCACTACAGCACCTATTCCCCTGCTGCAGTGCCTAACCCAGTAGTTGTAGCCCCCAACTGCCTCTATAGCTCCTACTTCAGCTTCAAGCCCCCACTGCAGCTCTGATCCCCCCTACAGTACCTAATCCCCCAGTTGCAGCTCTTATCCCACACTACAGCCCCTAACCCCCTACTACAGCCCCTACAACCCCCCCACTGCAGCTTCTAACTAACCCCTATCAACCCACTATCAGTTCCCCTTACAGAGATTAGGTTCTGGATCCACCCCTGAGCTTCCAAATGCCAACTGTAAGAAGGAGTTAAGCATCCATAGGCAATATATAGTGTAAAGGTACTAAAATAAATCTACATTAAAAAGTTATATAATCATGCAGTGTTATATGCGTGCAAGCAAAAATACAATTAATTTAGGCTTCACAGTGATTTGTAAGCTAAACAATATAGCTAAACAAAAATACAATTAATTTAGGCTTCACAGTGATTTGTAAGCTAAACAATATAGTTACCGATGACAGATTTACAAAGAAGTTAGAAACCTGTGTTTGTATTGCACACAAATGGCATTAAATACACCATATAGTATTTTATAGATTAATTTTGGCTCTCCTTCACTGCGTATAACTCCAATTCCTCTTCTTGTTGCCAATACCTACAGCTTAAATTCCTCTGGTAGTAGACTTCATGTCTCCTGTCATTCTGCGTATCTCTCATAAGCTCGTTAACCTACACTCCCATTCCAGAACATACTTGCAGCCAAGGACTTTCTTGAAATTCTGTTTTTCCAAGTTCTGTGTGCTTTCTAAGTTTCTGTGCCTGAAGATTGAACCTATGGACATATGAATAGCACAATTTCCTATTGTCCCTAGATGCATCTACATATATCAAAACATAACTTGACCTCCACCATCCTTACCATTTTCCCAAACCTCCCCCTATAGCAAGGAGACACGGAGAACAGATTGGAAGGGGAAAACCATCAATGTTTGCTTTAATACAGGGATCTACAAATCCCAGACGTCAGGTCGCCATGGCCCCTAGGAATTTTGCCTTTGCGTCTGGGATTTGTGAGCCCTTTACCTCCGAGGTGGGTGGCTGGGAAATTGTGGAGGCGGACTGCAAGTTGGGGTATTATGGAGGCGGATAGCATTCTGGGAGGTCATGGAGGCAGGAGGCTAGGTGCGTGAATAGTTTGCGGGTGGCGAGGGAGCTGTGGTGTCCCTGCTCTGCTCCCTCGCTTGCCGCTTATTGAGACGGGGCCGGAAAATGACGTCCGCCTACATAATCCCCCAACTTGCTGCTCACCTGCATGATCCCTCAGCATGCCGGCCAACTGCGCAGTCCCCCAGCTGGTCGCCCACAGGACCCCACAGGTATCAATACAAGCAATCAGTGTGAGTGTATGTCTGCCATAGTGTGAGTGTATGTCTGCCATAGTGTGAGTGTATGGGTCTGTCATGGTGTTTGTGTCTGTCTGTCAGTCATGGTATACGTGTGTGTCTGTCTGTCATGGTATGCGTGTCTGTCTGTCATGGTGTGTGGGAGTGTATGTCTGTCATGGTGTGTGTGTGTTTGTTTGTCATGGTACATGTGCGTGTCTGTCATGATATGTGTGTGTGTCTGTCATAGTGTGTGTGTGTCATGATGTGTGTTTTTAAGTTACCAGACCCCTTCCATTTGCCCAACTTTTTTTTCCATGCCGTGCTGGTCTCCCCTTGACTGGCCCTGCCTCTATGGGTGAGATCATCAAGCCTGATGATCTCAGCCAATCAAATGATTTCCCATAGAATTGGCTGCAAAACACTGCACCAATGTTTCTCTGGGAGACATTCAGTAACCCCATACAGAGCGCTCTAGTGACTGTCACCAGAGGTGTCACTAGGAAGCAATGTTTACATTGAAGTGTTTACATTGAAAAGCCTGCAGGGACAGGCTATAGACACCAGAACCACTACATTAAGCTATAGTGGTCCTGGTGACTATCGTGTCCCTTTAAGAATTGTATTTTTGTCATTGAATATAAAGCTATGTAAGTTTTAAAAAAATCTGGCTTCTAACTATTTTAGCTGGCTCCTGGATTCAATGCAAATTTGTCAAGCCCTATTTTAATAAACATGATCTTAAAAGGCATTCAACGTTAAACTGACAAAATGAATAGCAAATAATAATACAGAATAAATGTTGACTAGGGTGGAGGCACTAAGGATGTAGCTCCCACCTACTGCTGCAGCGCAGCCCCCATTGCTTATGCCTAAGCAGAGACCCAAACAGATGGGGTGGTTTGCATAGAAAATGGGTGTGAGTGTGTTATGTTTGTGAATGGGAGGAGTTAGCAATATAGCAACGCCCACCTGGAGGGCACCAAAATTTATTATACAAAGGCATCAGTGACTCCAGGATCGCCCTGCGTGTACTGGATAAAATTGTGAGAATGTATTTATAATTCCCACTAAAAATCACATATATTCCGTTTTGGTGGCTGTCTTCTTCCCAAATTTGTAAAATTAGATGTAAATGTTTAAAGCTTTTAGAGAATTATTTAATTTGCTAGAGTTTAAATTTGCATATAAAAAAAACAACAACAAAAAAAACAAGACTATTTAGGAGATATTATTTAAACATTTTTTACTCATTGTACCGTATTTTTATTTTTGTACAGCTTGTCATCTTGGAAGAGTACATTTTTTTCCAATTTTAAATCCATCAAATCATACTATTCAGGAGGAAGGCAAGTGATTTAAATCCCATGCTTGACACGCTGTTTCATTTTTTGTACCAAAGTGTCTTTTGGAAAGAGCAATAAAACAGACGTTCTTTATTAATCATACCCACTTTAAATATATTTTCTGAATGTAATCTATGTTTTAATTAATGCTAATTTTTTAAGTGGGAGTACCATAGATTTTTGAATACAAGGAATCTTTGAGCAATCTATAAACTGAATTAAAGAACACATTAGCATACTTACAGGATACTACGCCAAAGCTGAATGTTCACTGAAGGTTTTTCTTGAATAATATCTTGCACTGACATCACTTTGTATAAATGTCATTTCAAACATTTAGTACAATGTTTTATTCTTTGCTCTAAAAAAATACCCATCTTACGTTGTAATTCTTTCAACGACCAAAGCCACATTCACAACAAAATAAAATCTGTATATCAAGGATTAGCTTTGGAACATAGACAATGTGCTGGTTTTCCCAATGTGCTAAATGATATGCATGCAACTATGCATACTAAGGGTAAGCCCCCATACTTATAACTGTATTCTTATAAATGTTATATTGAGAGAATGTCAAAAGAAAGCAAACGGCTAATTAAACTCATTGTTATAAAGCTGTGTGTGAATCCCAATTACATTAAGCCACAAAATAATCTACAAACTGTTTTGCCTTTCCAAGTAAATTTCCTTCCTCTGCCTCCCACATAGTTTTATTTGTATTGTCCATCACATTAATCTTGGAAATATGACGCATGAGTAAAGGAACACTCCACAGACATAACGCACTTTAGCTTTCTGAAGTGTTTTATGTGTGAGAAGTGTATCTTTTTTTTCCATTTTACAAAAAGTGCAAAATTCAACAGAAATTTACGGTTTCTTAAAAAATTCTTGTTACACAGCCCTGGCCGTCAACCACACAACCGTTCCTGTTACCTCCTGGTCATTTAGCTCAGTGGAGCTAATCTCAAGAGGCAGGAGATTGCTCAAAGCACCTGCCTTGCCAAGACTTCTCGTTGAGCTGCATTGGGAAGTCTGTGATTGGACAGCCGCACAAAGTCTGGGCGGGGTTAGAATGGGAGGGCTTTCAAAGCTGCAGGCGAGTGTTCTGCAGCTTTTGCAAGCTGTTTTTAGATATAAGCTTAATTAAAATATGCATAATTAAATGCATGCATATATTCATTGCAATCTTAACATGGATTTTTCAGATTTTTTTTATTTCTCCATTTAAAGGTGCATTGAATCTGCGAATTAATGTGAGGCTAATTGCAAAGGGAAGTTGAAGATTATGCCCATCCCGCATACTGCAGACAAGTAATGATGCCACAAAGTGTTTGCATAATGGCCTTCAGTTACAGAATTTATATAAAACATATTTTTCTTAAACGGTAAACTTGGCAAAACATACAAATCTAGACATGTATCACAGAAGGATTCCGGTTTGTTTAATTGTGTACAGTTTTGTTCGTGAATCAGGGTACTTGTAGGTAAAGAGGCATTCTGCAATGTTTTAATACATTTTTACAAGCAACTGTAATTTATGATCGAGCTAACCACTTCAAAGTAAAAGCTGTATAATGTCATCTTTTCCTTTCCTGTGAGCCAGAGATGTGGATGTTCTAGGAAGAAAATAGATAAAAATAGATTTTTTTGCCTTTTGGGGGTTTTCTGTAGAGTGCTTTATTCCCCAAGATTTTTTCATTGTAATTTGTCTTTCACAAATCAACTTTGTATCCCTTTAATAGTGAAATGTTACTTCAGGATTCCTGTTACCATAACCTCTACAATGCACTGTAGTGGGTATAATCTTTGATTGCACTTTAAAGCACCATTGTATTTTTGGATTAAGCATGTCTAAGGAGTCTATGCCCAGAAAATTTGAAATTTGGTAAATAATACCCCACATTTTAATATGATTAGTTGTTCAGCTGCTCAAAGCACCTATATATTAAAGGGACACTCCACTGCCCAAATACAAAATAAATAAAAATTCACTCTTTAGTAGGTATGCACCAAATACAATGTGCACGCGTTTAATTATGCATTTTTACATCTAAAATCTAAAAACAGCTTGCAAAACCTGCACTTCTCTTGTCTGCAGCTTTTGCAAACCCTCCCCTTCTAACCTTACCCAGTCTTTCTGTGGCTGTCCAATCACAGACTTCATAATGAAGAAGTCTTTAAGAGGCAGGTGCTCTGAGGAATTGCTGCCTTGTGAGTTTAGCTCAACCGACCTAACCAACCAGGAAGTAAACAGACTTTTTGATTGACTGCTAGGGGGTATAACCAAATTCATTTATAAAATGGTCAATTTCCATTGAAATCTGCACTTTTTCAAAATGAAAAAAGGGGACACACTCTTCACACATAAACATTTTTAGCAAGCTAAAGTGATTTAGGGGTCTGGTGTGATCCTTTAAGAATGAAGGATTACACATAAAAACCCGAAATTCTGGATATGTCCTGCCCTAGGCATGATGAAACTCGGAAACCAAACCATTCTAAATTTACCCCACCCCTACCTGTTTAAGACGAAACACACAGTTTGACTAACAGACTCACACTGACACACCCACTCACTGACAGGCACACACTCTCAGATACACATACAGTAAAATACATTCACTGACAGACACACACTCACTCACAGACACACACATTCGCTCACAGAGACACACACATTAACTCAGACACACACACATTCACTGACAGACATAAACCTTCACACTCCCAGTCCTCTGATAGAGGACCCAAGAATAAAGAATATACCACTGAGGCAGTTGAGGAAATCAATTAGGGGGAACGCAACTGCAGAACAAATCAAGACATACACCAAATTTTTCCTCTAACATTAACTTTACGTTAGTCCTTATCACAATAGTTATTTTTTATTATTGCAAAGAAAACTGGGAGCGTGGGGGTGATTTCTCCTAATGCCCCTATGGACCAACCTCCACTGATTGCCACATTTAAGAATGTTTTGGATTTTTTTAAGTATTAGAGTATCAAAAATATTTTTTTTTAAAGTTTTAGTATATATATAAAAAAAAAACATATTTCAAAATATGAAATCATATGAAATCATTTTAAATGTTTTTCCAAAAAGAGTAAATCATTTGAAAAGCATATTCAAAAATATTAAATTGGAGCCATTATTCTTTATTTGGCTTTATCTTATATGTGTGGGAGGCGGTTTGAATAATGACACAGAAACATCTATCGATTAATTGAAATTTTTCCACCACTGCTCCTATGAAGGAAAATTTGTTGACCATCTGTAATTAAAAAAATATAAATGTTTTTGTGTTTTCATTTTATTATGTATGTATGAATTTGATTTCCCATGAAAAGGAGTGTCAAAAACTACATCTCAAAATATCAAGACACTCTCAAATTATTTGCTGGAAGACATATCTTGACAGGTGCATTGTCGCCATACAGGCAGGAGGAGATGTACGCTAACAACCCACACCCCATCCGAAAACCCAATCAAAGGCAGGCACTTGTATGGGTATGGGTCAATATGTCCACAGCTTTAATAAATAATATAATAATAATAACAACTTCAAAATATATAAACATGTAAAGTTATTGCCCGCCCCCACCCAACCACGGGTCAACAATACATATCCCATACATCATAAATAAGGCAATGACCCATATTGTAAACATTATTATAATATAATGACAACTCAACATAAATATACACAATTAAAGTTCAACATACCCCTACCCCACTAAGGTTCTGAGCCACCAACAGGCTCGAAACCCACCAACATAACACCAACTTTTTAACCAACCAACTTGTAACCAATCAACCAGCATCCTTAACTCTTCTGTAACTACACCAGGGACCCTTTTCTCCCTAGCCTTCCACTCACTAGCCCTGCCGCTGTGACTAAACGAGGCCAGAAACCATGGCGTCAACCCAAGGCAGGGAGGGAAGGACCAACACGGACTGGTATGTGGATTAATAGTGACAAGGGCTAAAATGGCCGACCTATTTATCCTAGGCTGGCCCCTAATCATCCTCCCAATCACCACCCACATATTCTCCCCTTAAGCCCGCCTCCAAGCCCTGTCAAGGCCCTATTCCCCTTATGCTGCTCATGTTCCATAGGGCTACATTCTATTTCCTCTACTGAGAAGAAAAGTCCAATGTTCCATTTTTCTCTTCATCATTCCTGTAGAAATGTTAAAAAACATGAGCCTTTAATTCCTTTCTATCAGGGATGCAATTTTTATAAATACATGGAGGGGTGGATTGATGGGTGGATGGATGGATGGACAGACAAGTTGATAGATGGATGGATGGATGGATAGATAAGTTGATGGATGGACAGACAGACAGATTGAGAGATGGATGGATGGATCTCATAAGTCTGATTAACAGCATGTTCAACTTGGGTTCATCATGACAGGTACACGTTAGGGTACAGTGTCCACTTTATCCTATGAGATTTAGAGAAAAAAATAAGACACAATCTCTAGGGAACCCTACTAAGCTGAGTGGAGGGGAAGCTATGATGGCTTGTAAGGGGTGTGAGAATAGGTCCCATGGACAACATACTAATTATGCTGCCCAAATTGTCCCTTTAGAACCTTATCTGCCTTCTTATTTGAAAAAAAAGTAAAGATCCTTCTGGAAACTATGTTTTTCCATAGTGAATTATGAAAAGCAAATGTATCTCTTTGACCCGTAGCAAAGTTCTAAAATTGTCGAAATCATTTTGGAACAAATCATATCTTCATTGCTGAATGCTACACTTTTAGAACTTTGCCTCACATTTATGTTTATAAGAAAATAAATTGAGGACGCAATGCATCTGTGAACTTTATTCTTTCTTGATATCCTTATGCAATGTCTACACATTACTTTGGCAGCATATAACAATCCATATTAAATTAGGCGTGTATTTATCTAGACATTTTTATTTATAAATATCCTAGCAGCAAGTTATGCACCGGAACCTTTTTCAAGTGGGTGAAGATATTTTAAGAGCTGTATTATCAAACTTTCAGGGTTTGGCAAGGTAAGTATGCAGTTAGGTTAGAACCTTCGCGAGCAATGCACCTGACCGGCTGTCCTACAGCTAACATTCCATTTTCTCGTTCAACAAGTCAGGACTCCTTAAATCTCACTACAGTCAAACCAACACAAAGGGCTGTTCATATGAAAAAAGGTCTCACCTTTCTATTTATTTTTACATGTTTGGTTTGGCTCCAGATCTCAGTTTTATTTAAAAGATTTGCAAAACTCTTTATAAAGCCAGCCATCAAATAAAAGAGTGTAGCCTAAACTGTTGCCAAAAATCTCAGAGGAGAACAGCTGATTGCTAAGAAAACATGGTGCCCCCTCAGTATACATACCTCATCCCACACAGAGACATTGGAGGGGTGTAACATCACAGAGGAGGGGGTGGTATGCTTGGGGCACTGAAATACTTTTTGAGTTTGACTTACCAAGTTTGAGGTAAGTTGTTGTTTTTTTTTCTTTAGTTTTTTCTGAAAATATAAAAAAAATGGGTCTATAGATTAATCAAAGTAACTTAAATAAATCACTCACAATAGGAGGAGTTCTTCGAGAGTGCAGACATTATAATACAAAAGGTGGACCATTTAGTGCATTTTAGTGCTACTTTATATAGGTTGCTTCTTCATGTTGAAATATGATTGTTTTAAAAATATCATGAAGATAACCAATGATGGAAAACGAGGGTTACCAATGCTTCAAATCCAGGGGTAAATTAATGATGGTCAACCATGTGGCGACTGACCAGTGGTTTCCGGCCAGCTTTCACATTCACAAAAAAAATGCCCACGAGAGTCAATTTGACTCCCTTAATACCTCCGATATTCCCTCATACCTGTTAATCAGGTGAAACAATGTATCTTCTTTATTGATGGAATGATGCAATGAACGAAATCAGGGTGATGCTTAATAGTAGATATATGTGGACTTGTGTGAGAGAATTCCCCTTAGATGTTCCTTCCTATAGATGTTGGGTTTATCTATTTACAATCGCTTATTGTGAAGCAAGGAGAATATCTTAATGTCACATTCTTGGTATTTCAGCACTGCTCGTATTTCACTCCTTCTTTATACTTATTTTGGCCTCTCCTCTAAAGCTCTAAGAAGCAATTTAACAATAGCAACATTTATTCATATTAGTGACACATGATAATGAAGTCTTACAGCAGCTGGTGAAGCCTATAGTAGCCTACAGTAGGCTCAGCCTTGCACTGAATATTAATAAAAGATGCTATGATCATTGGCTAAATCTTCCAAATATCACTAGGGATTTATTAACTAAACAGACAGCTTTAGTGAATTGAAATCCAAATAGTAAAATTTGAGCTACAGAAGCTGATATGTAAAAATTCTCCAAATCCACAATATATTCATAACATCGCTATTTTGGCATACATTATGTCATTTGGTTTTCAATTCACTATAACAGAGTCCCTGTTTAGGTGAAAAAGAATGCTAGGTATCAAATAAATGTAATAGATCAATGATACTGCATCTTAGCAGCCAGAAGACTTTGCAAGTTATCTGCAAATGACAGGGTGGTAGTATAATGAAAAAAGAATGTTCACAAAAATAACTTAATTAATTAATTACAACTCATCACATCTATTGCACAAACGACAGATTCGACATGTGGCATGTTTAACATATTTAATCTTGTGGGAACCTATGGCCCTTGAAAATGCTAATCTTTCTTTCAGACTATAAGTTGTCTTCTATCTCTGAGACCTCTGTCCACCCCCTTTGATGTTAAAAATGTTCACTTAAAGGGACTCTCCAGTGCCAGGAAAACAAACCGTTTTCCTGGCACTGCAGGTCCCCTCTTCCTCCCACCCCCATCCCAAGTTGCTGAAGGGGTTAAAACCCTTTTTGTGACTTATCTGTATCCAGCGCCGATGTCACTCAGCACTGGGTCATGGATTCAGCCCACGCTCCTCCCCCGCCGACGTCATCCGGCGGGGGAGACCTATTGAGCATGTGCGGCCGCCGGCGGGGGAGACCTAATGCGCATGGGCGGCAATGCCGCGCACGCGCATTAGACCTCCCCATAGGAAAGCATTGAAAAATGCTTTCCTATGGGGATTTCAGCGACGCTGGAGGTCCTCACATAGCGTGAGGACGTCCAGCGACGTTATAGCACACTTTTCATGTGCTAGAAACACGGAAGTGCCCTCTAGTAGACAGCCACTAGAGGAGGAGGTAACCCTGCAAGGTAAATATTGCAGTTTATAAAAGCTGCAACAATTACACTAGCAGGGTTAAGGGTAGTGGGAGTTTGCACCCAGACCACTCCAATGGGCATAAGTGGTCTGGGTGCCTGGAGTCTCCCTTTAAATATATTTTACGCCCGCTCTGCCTCTGTCTTTATCAGTAAGCCTGCTGATGTCTTCCACGTTCTCATCCAACCAATGTGTCTCATAAAGAAACACTGGGGACATGATACTCATGCCCTTCAAAACAGTACACTTGTCTGATCAAATATTCTCTATGAGAAGCATTTGAATGAAGAACCAAGTCTGACCCGGTTATTGCAGTGGAAGCACATCTAGTGGCTGTCAGGAAGATAGCTACTGGAGATGAATTTAACCCTGCAATAAAAAACATTGGAATTCTAGAAAACAACAATGTTTTACATTGCTGGGTTAAATGATAGAAACACTGCACCCAGCCTATAGAGTCCCTTTAAGTGTTTTGGAAAGTGCAGCAAAATACGTATTTTGCTAATATAATAGAAACATAGAATGTGGCAGCAGATATTAACCATTTGGCCCATCTAGTCTGCCCAATATTTCAAAATACTTTTAATTAATCTTATCTTATAGTTATGATGGTCTTATGCCTATCCCACACATGCTTAAACTCCTTTACTCTGTTAACCTCTACCACTTCAGCAGCAAGGCTATTCAATGCATCCACTACCCTCTCAGTAAAGTAATACTTCCTGATATTATTTTTAAGCCTTTGTCCCTCTAATTTAAGACTATGTCCTCTTGTTGTGGTAGTTTTTCTTCTTTTAAATATAGTCTCCTCCTTTACTGTGTTGATTCCCTTTATATATTTAAATGTTTCTATCATATCCCCCCTGTCTCGTCTTTCCTCCAAGCTATACATGTTAAGATCCTTTAACCTTTCCTGGTAAGTTTTATCCCGCAATCCATGAACCAGTTTAGTAGCCATTCTCTGAACCCTCTCTAAGGTATCAATATCCTTCTGAATATACGGTCTCCAGTACTGCGTGCAATACTCCAAGTGAGGTCTCACCAGTGTTCTGTACAATGGCATGAGCACTTCCCTATTTCTACAGCTAATACCTCTCCCTATACAACCAAGCATTCTGCTAGCATTTCCTGCTGCTCTATTACATTGTCTGCCTACCTTTAAGTCATCAGAAATAATCACCCCTAAATCCCTTTCCTCAGATGTTGAGGTTAGGACTCTATCAAATATTCTGTACTCTGCCCTTGGGTTTTTACGTCCAAGATGCATTATCTTGCACTTATCCACATTAAATGTCAGTTGCCACAACTCTGACCATTTTTCTAGTTTACCTAAATCATTTGCCATTTGGCTTATCCCTCCTGGAACATCAACCCTGTTTCATATCTTAGTATCATCAGCAAAAAGACATACCTTACCATCAAGACCTTCAGCAATATCACTAATAAAAATATTAAAGAGAATGGGTCCAAGTACAGATCCCTGAGGTACCCCACTGGTGCACTCTCCATTCCTCCTCTTCCACGTACATTGTTACATGACAGAAAAGTGATTGACAAGAAGTCAAGGAGGAGGCACGTAGTTCCAGGATCGAGGTAAAAAGAGAGATATGGATTTCTATGTAATATTTTTCAGACATCAAAACCACGTATTTTGTTAAAGACAGGATACAAACATAATATTAAAAGTTCCCTTTTATAGCCAAGAAGGCAGATATTATAGAAAGAAGGATGTAGCCTGGTTTGAAGATAGGTGATTAAGTTAGGTACCTGGTAGGGAGATAATGACTGTGGCTAGAGCCTGTTCCCATTGGTTATATTGGAAGGGTAAAAATAGTTTCACATTTAGTGACGTCTGGTGTGGAATCCAAAGCCAGATCTCCCAGTACTGGTATGAGTAAATGTTACAACTGGTGTGGTGACACATCATGAATAACCCATCATGTTTTCCCAAAGAGTGTTGTTTTTGTTATCAATCTGCTCCCAAAAACCTTGAGAACAAAATGGGCAAATGTGCCCAGAGGCCTATTGGTAGCATAACCAACTAAGCAGAGCTGTAGTGGTTAAGAGGCCCCTTTAATGAAGTGTATTACTTTATATGTGCAATATATATAATACATATATTTTATATAACATTTTTTTAAAAAGAGGCAGTTGGAGTCATCAAAACAAAGATCCGGAGTCTTATTTTGTGGATGAAACCACTGAAAACATAACATAAAAAAACAAAGACCAAGTAGAGACAATTAAAAAAAAAAGATAAAAAGCTAAAATGTGGGGATTTCAGCTGTGAGGCAAGACTTTATGAATTCTGTTTGTTTACATTACAAAGAGACGCCTACAAGACGCTATGATTACTCTATATAAATATATTCAAGGTCACAGGGATGATCTCTTGGGGGAACTTTTCATGCCACGGGCTGTACAGATGACATAAGGTCACCCCTTGAAATAAGAACAAAAGAGGCTTCACTGGCAAAATAAAAGGAAATTGTTCTTTACTGCAAGAGTAGTAAAACACGCAATCAATGATGGTTGTGTGTTGTGCGACACCACAGGATAATGAATGCTGTAACGAAGGTTATACAGAGATTTGTTGCCTCCATGAAAGACTATTCAGTTATTCACCCAGGGGGATATCTCATTGCTATATTTGGAAAAGTAAAATATACTCCCTCTATTGTAACAAAAAAACAGTAACATTATCAACACACACTGTATATTTATTTAACTCGTTCTCTATTAATTTCATGATGACAAGGTTAACGTTTTCTCTCCCTTGAAGATTCTGGTATGGGCTAGAATGGTAAAATATTATCAAGATCATTATGTGTGTTTGTTTCTTTTAGGAAACATGTTCGGTGTGTTCTTTCTCAGTTTATTTCTGATTTCCTGCTTGGATTCCTCAACTGATCTTGAAAAAAAATAAACATATATCTCTATAAGCAATGCAGAAGGATGTCTGCTTTCGCATCACTTTTTTTTTTTTTTTATCACAGTGATAGAATTCACTCTAGGTCCCCCCCGGCCCTCTGGGTCCCCCTCCCAGGCTCAAGGGGGTGAAAGGGGTTTATCCCTTACCTTTTTTCCCTGCCGGGCTCCCTCTGCGCGGAGAACTCTCCTCCTCCTTTTCGCCGTCATCGGCTGAATGCGCATTCGCGATAAGAGCCGCGCGCCTTCAGCCAGTCCATTGGAAAGCATTGTCAATGCTTTCCTATGGACACTGGCGTCTTCTCACTGTGAAAATCACAGTGAGAAGCACGGAAGCACCTCTAGCGGCTGTCAATGAGACAGCCACTAGAGGCTGGATTAACCCTATTGTAAACATAGCAGTTTCTCTGTAAACAGTAAAAAGGGTTAAACCTAGCTGGACCTGGCACCCAGACCACTTCATTAAGCTGAAGTGGTCTGGGTGCCTATAGTGGTCCTTTAAAGAAATAATCGTAAACATTATAACACAAGATAATATAATCCACCTTAAAAATAGTCTGTTTTACAAATATCTTGCATAATGGATTTTTAAAAGAAATTAGACACCCCACTGAAAAAAAAGAAATGTGTTTGGAGGATGATTTCAAAGTTGCAAAATGCCCTGGTTAATTACACGGAATACAATT
This sequence comes from Pelobates cultripes, assembly GCA_933207985.1. Classification (NCBI taxonomy): domain Eukaryota; kingdom Metazoa; phylum Chordata; class Amphibia; order Anura; family Pelobatidae; genus Pelobates; species Pelobates cultripes. Next base: position 38,396,278 of record OW240917.1, read on the forward strand.
TACTGTATGGTTAATCCTTAAATTGGACAAACGTCTTATATGCGAAAGAGGCAAAATATTTTCTCATAGATTTCCACTTTGAAAAGCAGCCAACGCACATAAGCTGCACCAGTATGAATCTCTAAAGAATTACGAGACTAAAATGAAAAACTGACTTTGATTTCGGAGGACTGTAAGGCTTGGTCACTGTACAGTATTGCTGCTGCTTAAAGGGAAAATCCCACCAGACTTAGAAAAACATTCCTATCAAAGAACTTGTTCATTTCTCTCACAGCCTGTAAAGCAAGGGTCTTTTTTCCATAATTAAGTATAATACTGATGGAATGGGACTGGAGTTTATATGTTGGCATACACTGTATATCCAGAAAGTTGTTTTGGAAACTTGGCCAGTTTCATGAACTTTAGCTAGAGAAATTAATTTATCCACAGGTCTCTCACTTTAGTAGATCTCTAAAGATTATGAAATCCCAATATTTAGTTACGGTACTCCTTCTTTAAGAACACAGAAGGTTAAACAGAATGCTACTTTTTTTCTGTAACCAGGCTGCCGATCTATATTAATGCACAACTAGACTGTAATTTGCATTTTTCATTTATGGCAAATGAATGAACTTGATTTCCCCTCATAACTGGTAAATGGCACCAGTGAAGAGTTGCTTTGGAATTACGACTTCAGGGTCAAAAGAAAAATACTTAGAATTTTGCTAGATTTTCCAATAAATGAAGAGTTGTACTATGCCCGTAAAAAAAATGTCAGTGCAAAAAGACAGCCAATGAGTCTCTGTGTTTGAGTTAGATACAATCTGGGCCATAATTTATGCCAATAACTTGATTTGACATGTCCAACCCAACAGACACAAAATTCCCTCATTTAGAACTGATTCTTTGTATACAAGTTTTGACTTAATACTTACAAGTTGGGTTGCAACCTTTGCCCCTCTACCAAATGAACATAAAAACTAGTAGAAAAAAGTCACAGATAAGAGCAGTTGTCTGTGTATTTGCTGTGGCCGAAGTTTACGTTTCAAATAGCTTTCATTCATTTTGAGAGTGTATAGTACGCACTCCACCTACACCTCCCCTGAAGCTTTGCCATCATTATGGCTCTAAGAGCATTATTGGAGATGAAGTCCACAATATCTGGAGTGCCAAAGGTTACCACCCCTGGTATATAGTATCAATGCCAACTAGCTAAGTATACCTTCATCATAACACAATATAATAAGGAATAACTGTATATGACATGATTTGGGTGCTGATTAAAAAATCGTTTGGAAGAGTGAGTTTAATGTTTTGCCTGACTAGTAAGGGGAAGAATGACAGAATTGCAACGCTATACTTTTTTCCGATAGGAGTTCCATTCCACCAATGTGGGAGCCAGGTAATGTTTACACCTACAAGTAGTCTTGTTTTTCCACAACCTGTCTCAATCGAAGAAAATTCCTATTAGAAGGTTGATGTCGCTTTTCCATGATAGATTGTATTTGCTTGTAAGGATTGAATGGGTTGAAGTTAAATGTCAAAGGTAGAGGAGGCTGATATATTGAATGGAGCAAAGACTGGCAAAGAACAGGGCCAGAAAACAGAAGATCGAGCAAGAACATGGAAGTCTTGTGACTGCAAAATCAGGGGAATCTGAACCAGCTGGGGCAAGTAAAAATGCAATTGTACTTAAGAGGATTTGTTAAAACATTTATACAATTTGAAATTAGGAAGGTAAAGTTGCATGAACTGACTTCCAATTTACAGTTATCTGATAATTAAACAAAACTAAAATGTTGAATATTGGTGACTTGGACTGAACAGGAAAGCTTCAAAGATATGATATTGCAAACGTCAAATAGCTCACAAAAATAATACGTTTTGTTTTTTTTAAAACCGGATCAGTAACATTATTGCCACTATTTATATAGGAGATAATGGTAGAGATACAGAAATATTTTCCAGCTGGTACTATATTTCCTTACATCAAGGAGAAATGAGGGGTAATATTATAATTTATATTATTATATTTTTTTAATATAAAATAGAAAGAATAGAAAAAATAGAGAAAAACAAGTAACAAGAGAGGTGAGAACGGACAACAGCTCAATAAGCCTGCCCTTCGGTGGGTCCCCACTCAGATCTCAAACTGATTTTAGCTCATCTTGTGCCATTACAGAGAGAACAGATCTGAAGCATATCAGACGGGTCCCACCCGTACGGGAAGTCCATATCCGAAATGCCAGCAAGTTCCCTCTGCACGAGAGATACAGCAACCTCAGACGATTGTTTCAACCTTGTTAGGTATCTTCAGTGAGGTATAGCCAATATCCCTCTAAGCACCGTGAGCAAGGGGTCCACGTCTGGAATGCCCTTTAAACTTAAGGAGAGAAAAACAAGTAACAAGAGAGGTGAGAATGGACAACAGCTCAATTAGCCTGCCCTTCGGTGGGTCCCCACTCAGATCTCAAACTGGTTTTAGCTCATCTTGTGCCAATGCAGAAAGAACAGATCTGAAGCATATCAGACTGGTCCCACCCGTACGGGAAGTCCATATCCGAAATGCCAGCAAGTTCCCTCTGCACGAGAGATACAGCAACTTCAGACGATTGTTTAAACCTTGTAAGGTATCATCAGTGGGGTATAGCCAATATCCCTCTACGCACCGCGAGCAAGGGGTCCATGTCTGGATTGCAAAATAAGTAGCAAGAGAGGTGAGAATGGACAACAGCTCAATTAGCCTGCCCTAATCATAGAAAAAAATAGTACAATGAGAACATTAGAATACTAATAAAAAAATCAACATGGATGTAAAATTGTCAAATATATGAGGATCAAGAAACATAATATACATATTCCCAAATCCTACTTAAATAAAAACAGTACAAACAAAAGAGTACTGTACGTGTATGTGTACAGGTAACGTAGGAATTTAGAATATTCACAGCTATATTAATTATCATTCTTGAACAGTGCCGGAGGTTCTATGTTTACTATAAGCAGCTCCAAAGTAAAAAGTCTACTGTCTTATTTTAAATTATAGTTGTCAGAGAAATAAAAAAAATGTCATAACTAGGTATCACCTGTGTTTTCCAAGTCAAACTAGAACCCTACTCATAAATAAGACTTGACAACAAAGTTTTGGGGTCAGGCCACAGCTTTTACTGAAGTGAAACACTGAAACAAGAAAGTTATACGTGTGACATTATCCAAAATGAAGTCTCATTGTACGTGCAGGCAGATAGAATATCATAATTCTCAGAGCATGAAATGTTTTCAGTATTCTAAGCCAGGATCGAGGTATATTTACATGAGCTCAGACTAGAAGAATTAGTTGTCAACTACATTCAGGTCAAATGTAATGGACAGGATACAACTCAGCTGTAAAAATAACTGGGGGGGGGAAATAAAATAAAAGGGAAATGTTAAATATTGGTGGAACAGGCTTATTCTGCCTCCTTCCCAACATTCCAAGAAAAAAAGATGGAAATAAATATACTCCGTTACATTTTACAACACTTTACTACATTATTATGGGAAGAATATGAGTAGCTCAACGTAATTAGGAAAGAGTACATTACCGCTGCCCTATCACAGAGCAGCTTTCATAATAAATATCATGAACAAGCCACTCGGAGAAAGTCAGATGCAAAAAAAAAAGGTATAACACCTAGGAAATCAGAATTCAATGTTGATGCAAAAATAACACTTTGATTTCTACATTTGAGGTGGACCTTTTATTCACAAATGTGTGGTTTGTATTTCTTCTGTTGAGTATAATCATTCCCTTCAAACTTTTGGCAGTAAATACTATCTTTTCAGAGAAAATGCAGTGTTTACATTACAGCTTAGGGATACCTCCACTGACCACTCCTCAGGTGGCTACTAGAAGTGATTCCTGGGGCAGTGCTACACAGTGAGCAGAACTGCCATTCAGTGTCTCCATCCTCTACATCAGTGGTTCCTAACCAAGTCCTCAAGTACCCCCTAACAGTCCAGGGCTGTGTTTGACTTGTACTGGTTCTGTCCCCGATCTGCCTCCTTGACAATCCTATGGGAAAGCATTGTGATTGACTCAAAGAATCACTTCTGATGATGTCAGCAGATAAAAGGCAGTATTTGCAGACAGAAGCAGCAGCTGCAGACTTGAATACAAGTAAGATTTCCCTATATTTGGGGGGCAGGTAAAGGATGGTGGTTTTAACACTATAGGGTCAGGAATACAAGTTTGTGATCCTGATCCTAAAGTGTTCGTTTAAAGCCGGATGTGCAGTGTCACAAGTGGAAAAACACAAAAGTGGCCACTGCAGTTGCAATATTTGTCGATTATACCTTTATAAATTAAATACTTTTCTTCCACAGTCATTAGGGGTTCTGCTGACTTCTTGAAACCTTGCCATTTTCACTGTATTGCATATATTGATAATAAGGATATGTATAGTATTTATTCACAAATATAGTCCTCAATTTAATATTGTTGGATAAGCTTTTCAAATTATTATTATTATTGGCATTAACATAGCGCCAACTAATTCCATAGCTCTTTACAATATTATAAAAGGGGGAAACTTAACCATATTAACAGGAACAATAGGCTCAGGAGGAACCTTACAGTCTAGAGATGATTTAATATTTCTGGATAAACTTTTCAACTATTTATTTTCCAGATATTAAAATATCACAAAATAAATCATATAATAAATGTATCAGTGTATAAAAAAAATAATAATAAAAAAATGTAAATATGCTGTATAATAGAAATAATTTGAAATCATTTCTAACAATATTAAATCCAGGCCATAGTGTTTTGGAAAGTGATTACAGGAAAGTTATTTAGTATGAATATATCTAATCTTAAGTGAGTATGTCTTTTTTTTATTTCCTTTATTGACCCTTATGATTATGATGTACTAATATTTGTTATTTTATTCACTGTTTCTTTGTTGTTTTAGTGTTCCTTGGAAACAAACATTTAAAGGAGTCGAAATTATTTTGCTATGTTTTTATTCAGTAAAACTTCAATCACATGAAATTTAGTGAAATCTTTAATAAGCCTTTCTTTAAATCCAATGCTGTCCCTGCAGACTACTTCCTGTCATTCATTCACCAGCCCATTCGCTCCCAATCCGCCAAGACTTTTCTTGCCAACTCCATACCCATCAGCAGTTGCTGAAAAGAAACATGAGTCCATCAAGTTCAGCCTTTCTCACATCTGTTTTGTTGTCGATCCAAAAGAAGGCAAAATAAAATAATTTTTAAAGCACTTTCCAATTTTGCAACAAAATATTCCTTCTTGACCCCAAAATGGCAGTCAGATCTCTCCTTGGCTCAAGAAGCTATTACTCCACAAATTAAATCATCTCTGTTGTCAGCTTCCTTCCCTTATAGTATCTGTACTATTAGAATCGGCTTATCGTTATTGTGTACCTCTAGAATCCCTGACCTTTGTTCCTTGACCTCGTTATTTCGCCTGCTACGGGAATTGCGTTAAGCCCGGCCACTCTAAAGACTGATAACAAGTCGCTATACTTTTGTTCCTCTCGTTGGCTAGTATAGGTTTTGCGTGTAGGGTCGTTATACTTACGTTGACAGTAACGGATTCTCTCTACTTTACTGAAGCCATCTCTTATGCTGATTTCTTTCTCATTTTCTCCAAATGTAACAAACTGGGCTCTTGTTAAGCTGTGCTGTAAGGTGAAAGGCCACCGAGGTGGGAGAAGAGACTAGCTTCAGTGCAGTACTGACTTTGCCATATCACATGTGCCTTAGCAGTCCATTTGCAGCTATGATTATATTATTAGAAACCTGGTTTCTCTAATAAGCATATAGCAATATAAATAAAGAAGCACATTAGCCGTTGTTGGGCACAAGGCAAGCCACTAGAGAGCACTGTAGAATGCTCGGTCCCTGGAGACTTCCCATTTTTTGTGTTTAACTGAAATATATGCAAAGTGCAAAAAATGACATTTTCTACATTCATTGTCGATTTTTAGAGACTCCCACCAAATGAGATCTAACTTAATAGATTGGAGGATGTTTTCCTACATTAAAAAAAAATGAAAATTAAAATGAATACATTTAATACAACAATTAGTCCATTCTGTTCTCAATCACAAACAATACTTATTTGTGAATATTGAAAAAAAAATAAAAAAAAATACTAGATTCATTGAAAGGTCAGTTAAACCCCTTCTTAATTGCAATATAAGCATGATATCACAAAAATAGACTGTTTTAATGTCTCTATTACAAAATATAATCCATTTCATATAGGCTTGGCAATAGGTACTGCATATCTTTGACTTCTGCTACACTTGGCAAAATGAATACACATCTCCCCGGCTCTGTCTTTGACAAACTGTAACAAGTGCCCTTTAACACAGTCGCCGGTTAAGTCTTGCATGCCTCGTAAGATATGCACTGGGTTCAGATTCCACAGCTGCAGAATGTCATACAGCTATAGCCTCCTTCCTGTGCTGCACTCACACATGGTATGTATCATACAGAAGATTATGTTGAAAAATAAATTAAAAATTGTCATCCTCTTGGCACAGGGTGCCAGTTGGCATGGGAGATGCATTGGCTTTGTTATTGGAACAGGTGCTCTCATTATTCCCAGTTACAGCCATAATGCAAAACAGCAGCTGAACATACAGACAGGCCGGGTCAGAAGCCAGGCAACAGTTATATTTATTTTCCTGGAATAGGGTCACACCATTCATTGTATACATGGCTAAGCTTGCCATGCTTTTTAACACCTTCAGAGTCAATTACTCTGTATGTGATCACAACAACTGTCTATAAAGAATGGACATACAAACTAAATTAATTAGAATCTGAAAACCTAAAATGTTTGTCATGATATTGTGATGAGGTTAATCATTTAATGGAGAAATTAGAGATATAATTGTGTGTAGCTGATGTAAAACGTTGCACATTTTAGAACTCAGAGCACCCAATGAATGACACATTCCATCTTCCCTGCATTATCAAAATGGCTATTATTGACAAATCTTCAGGCATTCTACTTATTCCTTCTGTACTGAGTGATTAATAGAGAATGTTGTTTGGATGATTCCCTGTTGTGTGCACCTGATACTTGTAAGCAATAGAAGAGGTACTAGGGGAATACCTTGAGGAGAACACACAAGAGGGTATCACATGTAGTACGAGATGGTTGCCCACATAATGGTGGTGAGGAGATACATAATAAATTGGGTGGGCGTTGAGGAGGAAAAGGTTTGTCTCTGTCCAGTCAGGTCTCCTGGATGTGCTGAAACGTCTGGAGAGAACTGGAGTCCAAAAATAAAGCCAAATCCAATGCCATAATGCTGGAGAAGATACAGAAAGTTAGACAAAACCTAGAGGAAATGCAATTACAAGTGACAGAAAGGGGCCTGTCCGTAATGGGATTTCACTTTACTCTCAGGAGAACAGGGAAGGAAAGCTGCTAGGATTTCTGCTATTTAGCATTTCTGCTAAATAGGACAGGAGACAAACCAGTAAATCAAACCAATACTGTATACGAACTAGTAAGCTATGAGTCGTTAGATAACTTAAACAAAGAATCATCCCAAGTTTAAACATCCCTTGAAGAGATAGACAAATATCACAGATTACTCCCCAACAAGTGGAGGCTATAGTCAAGCCATTTACAGAAACCAAAGTGCTTAATTTGACCAGGTCCCTCCCGGCTCATACAGCCCCAGGGCTTGACGGGTTCTCCAATTACTCCCTAACCAAATTCGCCAATTCCCTAGTCCCACATTTAACAATATTGTTCAATACGATTTTATATGAGGGTGACGCCCAAGAAGAAAGGTTGAAAGCCCATGTCATAACAAAGCCAGGTAAACCCCCCTACACGTGGTCTGAATTTCAGACATATGTCTTTGCTGAATTCCAACATAAAGCTCTATGCAAAATTGCTAGCATCGCGACTGCTATTGTCCAGTTTGGAATCGCCTGAACAGGCAGGCTTTGTACCACATAGACATGCAAACAACAATGCGCACTGCTTCCTGTCCCTTACAGATTTAGCCAAAAGTTCAAGTAAATTGAGCCTTCTACTTGCTTTGGATGTTGAAAAGGCAACTGATCACTTGCATTGGGGGTACTTGGCATCAACTTCCATAAGTTTGGTCAAGTTCCTTGATGCCATTCTAGCTTTGTATTCCAAACCTTCCGCACATGTATTATAGTCTGGCTTTTTGTCAAAAAAGGTAGTCATCACCAATGGCATGCTTCAGGGCTGCCCTCTCTCCCCTCTTATATTCATCTTTATTATTATTATGTTATTATTTACATAGCGCCAACAAATTCCGCAGCGCTTTACAGTGGGTGGAGGAACAGACATTTAGTTGTAACCAGACAAGTTGGACACACATGAACAGAATGGTTGATGGCCTTGCTCAATGAGCTTATATGTAAGAGGGAGTGGGGTAAAGTGACACAAAAGGTAAGGATAGTATTGGACTAATTACAGTTGAAAGAGAGGAATCAGTCAGGAGCTATTAACAGTTTAATTGATACGCTTTTATGAAGAAGTGTGTTTTTAACGCTTTTTTGAAGGAGTGGAGACTGGGTGAGCATCTAACAGAGGAGGGAAATTAGTTCCACAGGAACGGAGCAGCCCTCAAGAAGTCTTGAAGGCGAGCATAAGAGGTGGGAGTACGGACAGAAGATAGACGTAAGTCTTCAGCAGAGCCTAAGGGCTTAGATAGGACATACTTAACCCTAAAGCCACTGGTATGTCTCATCAAATAAGATCTCAGCATCAAAGGGTTCAAGGCCCCATCAGCTGAACACAAAATGGCATTTTATGCTGACAATATTCTGCTATTCTTGACTGACACCTATTTGTTGGGAATGTTCCCCTCTAAAATGATATACCACATATTAATTGAAGCCCATAGTTGCAGAATCCCTAAGGTAAGGGGTAAATTTGAGGCCACTTACAGGTATGACCAGTGTCATTCTACTAAAGAATTCTACTAAAGGACTAATTTAAAGTGAAGTTTAAATTTAAAAAGCTAAAAGACTTAAAGGACCACTCTAGGCACCCAGACCACTTCAGCTTAATGAAGTGGTCTGGGTGCCAGGTCCAGCTAGGGTTAACCCATTTTTTCATAAACATAGGAGTTTCATTGACAGCCACTAGAGGCGCTTGCATGCTTCTCACTGTGATTTTCACAGTGAGAACACGCAAGCGTCCATAGGAAAGCATTATGAATGCTTTCCTATGTGACCGGCTGAATGCGCGCGCAGCTCTTGCCGCGCGTGCGCATTCAGCCCAGGAGGAGGAACGGAGGAGGATCGGAGGAGGAGAGCTCCCCACCCAGCACTGGAAAAAGGTAAGTTTAACCCCTTTTCCCCTTTCCAGAGCCGGGCGGGAGAGGGTCACTGAGGGTGGGGGCACCCTCAGGGCACTATAGTGCCAGGAAAACGAGTATGTTTTCCTGGCACTATAGTGGTCCTTTAAGCTGAAAATATAGTTGACTTGATGACTTTTCCAGTTCAGCTATTGTTCCCTAAAATCTGAAATTCTCTGTAGGTAGTGACATGCTGTCCATATAACTGGAAACTGGACTTGATCAGGTATTGTCCAAGTCTGCAGTCTTCTTTGACCAGGAAGTGGAGGAGATCTTCCAGCCAAACCTTGGTCTCCTACTAATTTTTAATAAAGGGTTGCAGAGTATTTGTGTGTATGACTTCATGGGCATCCAAATGCTCAATACAATTGCTACCAATTTTGTGCTAGCAGTTCTCTTAATTTATTTTTTAAAGGGTCATTATATTTTTTACGTATTATCTGTATAATGTATTCAAACTTGGAGAACCACTTATTGTCTACTGTATACTCTCGAAAGTCAATGAAGCGTTGAAAGCTGATTGGGCTATTGGGCATGCATGGTATTTTCCTTTTCTTTTTATTAAAAAATCTGTGCCTTCATTTAACAATGATAAGACAGTCTCAACACTTATAAAATATTAGGGAGTTACGCTAAGGTGCAATGGATTCTTGTATTATTATTTTGCTTCATGTCAAACAATGTTGATATTTGTTTTTATCAAATATATAGGGTCATTCAATAAATTGATAAGTCAAAGTGAATTCAATGTGAATAGAAGGCCAGATTAGCTGAAATACCTACTAGCTGACTTAGAGAGTTTTTCCAGTTACGCGATTTTGACCCTAAATTTGAAATTCACCTTGAACTGATTTTGACATTCTGCAGAAAGACAGTCCTCTTAACCCCAAATGAATCCCAATGATCACTTGGGAGGACTGTTCCAGTAATAGGGAATCTGCAAAGCCCTGGTTCTGAAGGGGTTAAATCTGATGCTTTTTTTTTTTTTATCGGTGTCTATATCTGAAGAAACCATTCAAGCATTTCCTAAATAAATCCAAACGCAAATTCTCTGATCATTTATAATGGAAAACCTTCTGTTTAAGCCCATTCTGTCTTGGTTTCTGGCTTGGACAACAAGTTCTCCGACTCCCCATCTCTTATGTAGATTTTTTTATTACCATTATCATGTCTCCTTTTGTATGTTCAATAGATTCAAATCATTTCCGAGCAGTGAGTTCCGTCCTTAATTAAAGGAATCAAAGAGAACACCTCCTTAATCAAACAAGTGCTTGATCATTGGCCTTTTTTTGATGGCAGTTACTACAATACGATTTCATACAACCAAAGAGGAACTATATGCACAGGACAAGGGAAGTATTGCAGCAACAAATTGCTATTCAAACATGCCATTCAGGCAAGTGGTTACGAGAGATGCAATAATAACATTCGGTCTCAAAGTAATAAAAACGGAACATGATCAAAGAGTCTGTTTGGACCAGGTGCTTTGCATATCGCACTTTGCGTGAATTAGATACTCTTTTGCATAAAGGAATTATGTAGAATACATTTTGCAGAAGGACCGTCTATCAGAGTTATTGTAATGCAATAATCCTGACTTAGATATACAATGAAACTGGAAAAAGTACAAGATATAATAAAGACAAAATCACAATGAGAGCAATGCTGTATTCTACGACTTATTTTAAATTATAAGGAGGCGGCTGTTTGGATTATAAGAGGATTTCTGTGTTAAAGCTAGTTTATTGTAGTATTCTTTAGTGTTTTCTAGAACGTCAAGGTGAATCTGTTTTGGAGCAGGTACAAAGAAGGTTATTCAATGAAAGCTCGATCTGTAGCCAAATTGCAAATTGTGTGTGTAATTGCAGACTTGGATCAAAAGCTCAAATTTGGCAATTCACTATAGACAACCTGTTTGCACATTCAGCTATTGTTCCTTAACATGTGTATTTAATTCAATAAGATTATGAAAACAAAAATAGTTGAATTGTATTGATAGTTTTAGGAATTGTGACTTTTAGAAAAAAAAATAATATTATTTTCCGTCAATTTCGTAGAAGATAGCAAATTTAATAAACAAAGTATCTATGTAGATATAATGTGTCTTCCCAAATTTTAGCAAAAAAACCCAAAACTATATAGTCAAACAATGCAAGAAACATATCCCGATCTTCTACCCATGAAAATAAGCTATCTATAAGAATTCCAAATGTAATAAAAGAAAATAAAAAACAGCAACACAAAACAATGACTATACACATTACACTGTGTGTCCCAAGTTTTTAAGTTGGCTTAAAACGTACATACATTTTTCAGTAAATGCCTATTTTCATGAGAAGAGGAGGAGCACACATAGGCACAGTTGTATAATGCAGAATTTTGCTATGTTTTAAAATATTTTGCCTCATATGCTTGTTTATCAAATCTAAGGAAGATAACATGCAATGTCCATGTGTTTTCAGTTATGAGCAGGGCCGGTGAAAGGCTTTTTGGGTACACAGGCGAAGATGATGTTGGCACCCCCCTCACCCTAAAAAAAAAGCATCTTCACCTGTGTGCCTCTTAACCCGCCTTATGTTTCTTATCACCTTTTTTAAATGTCATAAGTGTTTTGTATCCTCTATTTCCCCCATTGTGTGTCTATCACCTCCCTTGTGTATCTCTTACAACTCCCCTTTGTGTGTCTTATTTCCCCCAGCCGCTTAGTGTGACTCCTTCTCTCCCAGACCCTTTGTGTCTTTTACTCTTACCAGCTCCTTTGTGTGTTTCTCCTTCACCACCAGCCGGTCTATCTCCCCCCAGCCCCTCTTTTTCCTCTTCTCCAGTCCCTCTGTGTCTCATATCCCCAGACCCTTTGTATTTCCACCCCAGGCCCTTATGTGTGTTGCTTTCACCCCAGCCCCCCTGTGAACTTTCTCACCCCAGGCCCATCTGTGTGTCTTTTTCCTGCACCTGCCTTGCAAAGACTTCTCATTGAGCTACAATGGGAAGTATGTGATTGGACAGCCACAGAAAGTCTCAGCGGGGTTGAAATTGGAGGGCTGCAAAGGCAGTAGACAAGAGATCTGCAGCATTTGCAAGCTGTTTTTATATAAACCTCAATGAAAAAAATATGCATAATTAAATGCATGCTTTTTTCATAGTCGGTATATCTAATAAATAGTGATTTTTTAATTTTTTTTATTTGGGCAGCAGAGTGTCCCTTTAAGTCTGTTTTAATTTAAATATTATATCAGGGGAACATAGTTGGACATATAAGGGTAGATAAATAGTGATAACCAATATGAATTCTTAGACAAGCAATTTTTTTACCCTTGTGCTAAAATCAATGCTATGAACGTTGATTCTTTCGTGGGAATGAATAAATCTGATAAATGCATCATCTTCACCTTTCTAATGATACCCAGCAGACGACAAAACATATACAATGTGTTTAGAGCAAACCCCGCACTGCTTGTTTTGGTATTATTTTTGTGCTTCTAGTCTAGTGTATGCGTATGATTGTATATCTAGGTTGTTTACTGTTCTCTTGTGCAGAAAGAATTTGCATGGTATTTGGTGCACAATGCTTTCAAAGAAAACAGTTTCCTTTATAATGAGTTAAAACTTGTTCCCTAGCTGTACCAGCCCACCAAATGAGCTCTTTATTATAGTGTTTACAACGTGATTATTTAATAAAAGTTTCAGGACAATAAAATATGAACTAATCTCCGAGGATACATTATGTAAACGGATTTAACATTTTAATGCAAAAAAAAAAAAAAGAGCTATAATTTGTGCCTGTTCAAGGTTTACCAAACTTTGGTCTTTGAAAAAGAAATACAACTCTGTTCTAGTCAGGTCTAAGTAGTCATGTTGTAATATAGATTTTGAATTAGTAAATCTTTGAATTAGTAGAACTTCTCCCTGGTCTGCAGATCAGTTGTGGTCCAGTAGTGTATGATGATAGTTTTAGTGAGTTCTCTTACCGTGACACCAGATTTAATTTTTTTCTTTATTCATGCATGTAGTTGCATTATGTTTAAAGTTTAATTATAATGCATCTCACTATGGTGTGCTGAGAGGTACTGGTTAATACCACAATAGTACAAGCTGGGAAAAAAAGAAACTCACTAGTGTCACTAGCTCAGTGTAGAATAGTGAGTTCATGTTCAAATGACTAAAACATTTGACAACTAGACCCAGTCCATATTTTTTTAAGCGCCATATTGAAGCCAGGTGTCCGCTGGCACCATTCTATGGTTAAGAGTCATACTGTTTTCAAAATGTGTGACAATTACCTGGGTACCCTGGGCACTCGTAGTCTTGCCCCTCTTCACAAATATTGGTGAAGCTGAAGTTCCTCTTCCACATTAGCATTGCTAATTATATCTCTGTTTGGATGGAATTTATTGTCTGGGAGTGTCAGAGATGTCTGTGAACAGGGGATAGAGCGTGGGTGCCTGGTGGTACCAGGTAAGTGCTACACTATTTGAAATTGGTTTGACTCTTAAAAGTAGGACAACGCCAAGGGATACCTGCCACCATAACCACTGCAGTGCTTTGTAGCTGTTATGGTTCTAAGAATGCCCCTTTTAAGCATGTTTCAAATTTTAAAATCTAGCTCAGTCCATTTAATTTATCAAAACATAAAGTCTCATCTATGAAGTATCTCCATATGTTCAAATTATAGGCCTATCCTATCAATGTAATGCAAAGATAAATAGATAAGGCTCATCTGGGTATTACTGCATACATATTGTGCACTGCAATATTTTTCGATTGTCACATTACAAGAATTGCAGTTCCTAACTTGTCAAGTCCATTATGACATCACTGAAAAACATTGAGTGGTCAGGCGACTGATCCCCTCCAAGCTGTGCAAATCAAGCCGCTGCTAAATTGTTGTTGAAGTTTTCACGATAGTTCCCCTTTAAGTAAATCTAAGTGAAATATTAAAACTACAAATCCAATGGAAATTACCAAAGCCACACATTCAATCTAAGTTTACTTGTGCTGCTGTTTATTCATTCAAGGTATATTTTATGTCCAAGTATATCATTAGAGTAACACAGACAGTTAATAATATTAGTAATTAAGGTTTCAAAAAGCAAAGAATGATATTATGGATTACGAAGAAGATCCATCCAATCTCTGTGATAAAATGTTACAAACCTCTTTTCAAGACTTTGCTATGGCAAAAACACACAAAACTTGTTTTAAAAACAGGAATTGAGTAACAGGAAGATGTCTGTCTTTTGAAACGCACAGACATTCTTGTAGGGAGGATATATTCTCTTAACAGTCATGGGTGAATTTTTCAGTACAATAGTAAGTAAACACACAGTTAGAATCGTGGTCTATTTATAGCCATTCCTTAATGATGAATGAATTGCTCAGGGTAATTAGACCAATCAGGACTTCCAAAAAAAGTTGTTGTTTTTTTCGTCTCTAGACAAGATATGCGATAAGAGGGCGTCATTTACTTTTTCAAATTTTGAATGAACAGTGTTTTTGTTTTGTTTTAAGAAAAATATATGAAGACTAAATGAAAGTGAACGTTAATGTATCTGAGTAAAACTGAAGAAATAAAAAAAAAACATTATATATGTCATTTGGAGAATATGATTGACACCACAGTAAATGAATACAAACACTGGCAAAAATTAGCGTTCGTATTTGTTTTTTGCATTTTTCACACAAAAAAAATAATATGAAAGCTATCTTTGGCCAGTGTTTGAGACTAAGTGGCTACTAAAAAAGACTGGACATTCAACATATTAAATACCCTGGGTCCTCTACTTTTGCAAATGGTATGCCATCGTCGGGGTGATTCTCATTCAGCTAAGGTGGGGGGAGGGGGGTGCAGGCTTCCTACATGAGTTTCTATAACTATAGGGTCAGGAATACATTTTTGTATTATTCCTGACCCTATAGTATTCCTTTAACACCGAGTTTACTAATTCCCTGCTTCTTTCATGCCTAGATTAATTTAATACGCCTGCAATGGTTGGTCTTACCCCTTGTAAGTCTTCATGCCCAGCAACCACAGCCTGCAGTGTACTTAACAAACTGTAGTGCAACAACTTTAGATCCAAGGATCCACAGTAACCCAACTTTATAATGTTATAACTTTATAATGCTTAAAGTCACTTCTCTGGAAATTACACAGCTGAATAAACATAGCAGAGTGTTCTATTTAATTTTAAATTTATATTCGATTTAGCAAATTACATCACAATCCAGTTGAGTCGAGGCACATCCAGGGCATATGATGAAAATGAAGTGGAGAATAGAAACATTGTTTAATTTCTCCTATTCTCTCTCCCTCCCCACACCTCACTGCAACTTCGTCATCATTATTGGTAAACTCTCCTAGCAACATACTTTTCCATTACATGAAATACATCTTACCCTCACCTCTTGTTTCATTTTACCCCACTGCCTCAGCACCTTCTGTTCCTGTATGTCCCGCATGTCTTCTTGCTGCTACTTGTATGTTAGTCCACTGGAACAGTCTCTTCTTGGAAGATTGGCAACTGCCTTAAATATTTCCACTTTTGAATAATCTTTCTCACTGTAGAATGATGGACTTTACATTTTTTGGAAATAGCCTTAAACCCCTCCTGGTTTGATGGGCAGCAACAATTGTTTCTCTAAGATCACTACTGATGTCTTTCCTCCTTGGCTTTGTGTTAACACACTCCCGGATGCTCCAGACCATCAAACAGTCAAAATTCAGTTTTTATAGAGGTGGTCACACTTGCTGATGATTAATTAACCAAGGGCATTTGATTAGCAGCAACTGTCTACTACTTAGCCTCTTAAATCCTATGGAAGCAGTAAGGGTGTACTTAGTTTTTAACACATGGAGAGTGGTCAGTCTGACAGGTCTGTACACACTGATCTTTGTGCATCTTTTCATGTTTGTTGTTCCAGACTCTCTTATACAGTTTGCCGATCAAATCTAGTAAGCAGAGCCCAACAAATCAGGAAGGTAGAGTCAAATTCCAGGGGTAGAGACTAGTGCCAGTCATCCTTAAATTTCACCGGCAGCCGATGAATGACCTCCCAGAATATGCCTATCAACCACTAGTCTAAAGATTTTGAAAACATCTCCATCAATCTGACCTCAATCAAAAAGCATTTGTAAACATTGCTAATGTGTCATTTGTATTATACATGTCTTGTAAAATGCAAAACCTTGTGCTTATACATGTTCTATTATACATGTTACATGAATGTTAGTCTTTGCTTCCTGTTTAAATATGTATTGATCAAACTATTTAAAAAGACTACATGCAGCGCCCTTACAAAAATACACAGTTGCATCTACTACAACAGCAGAAAGATTTCTGTCTCGCTTCTAATTCATTTCTTCCAGTTTTCGAATGCAGGAAGCTAACTCAGACTCTCCTACTGTACATGTTTGTATTTTTCCAAGAAACTCCATTCTAGCTAATATGACAATAACATGCTTCCAAATGAAGAGAATCAATGGATTACTGTGTAAAATGACAAAGAGTGTGACTTCTTGGCGATACTTCTAAGGAATTATTTTATTAAGTTAATTGGCTACGAATAGAATAGCAATAGCAAATCAGTACTCCCTCTATTGTTTTGTTTCTTCCTTGAGTCGTACAGTTTGATGTGGATTTTTTTTCTTTATAGCATTTTTATTTTATTTTTGAGTCCGCCTCAACTATGCCTATGTATGTGACCATAAAAAGTTGAAAGAATTTCTCATTGTTCATCTACATCCTTGTAAAAAAGAAGAATTTATTGGAACTCAACCAAGATGGCCATAAGTAATTGTGTTGTGTATACAGAGAAGGGACTCTAGCAACGAATAAATTAAACTAATGCTGCGGATGAGACTCCAGTTAGTTTAATCCCATGGTTGGGACTTGGGGCCCCAAAAAAAAAAAAGGTCCCCGTGTAATTTCAGTTAATTTTTGTGGGTCTTCATTACAAGAAACAGGCACAATTTTTTTTATCAATTTCCACTAATCTGCCCATAAAAAAAATGAGTTATTGTACTGACATTTTGTACCACCAGTATAATAGGGAAACATTGATGTTGATTGATATTTAATGTCACTTATATTATAATTGTAAAATTAATCTTTGAATAATAATTATCCACGCTAATGTACTATAAATAACCTGGTACCCTGGCGTAAAATCGCCAAAAACCATTAGTTTAAACTAAAAAAAAATTGGGCCCAGGCAATTTTTAATCACAGTGGCCCACTGAAAAGGGGGCGGGACCATTGTCACCAATGACAAGCACACCCCATATCAATGCTCTTCCTGGGCAGACCATCCGCAGAGCTCTGCTGAAGAGCTCTCGCATGAGAAAAGGGCCCTGTATTTGTTCTGCACAGTGCAAGCAATTTTAATAACCTGCGTGCATTCTGTTTGCTTGAAACTGGTCTCTGGTGTCTCCATAAGTGGGATACCAGGAGACAATAAAATGCCAGGGAAGAGTACTGTGCATGTGTTTGGAGCCTGCTTATGGGATTGCGTGTGTGTAGAGTGAGCTGATTGTGGTGTGGTATTGTGTTAATAGGTTGGTTTCAGTCATATTGTGTTTGTGGTGTAATCTAATGTATGTGTGTCTAGGTGCTGTACAGAGTGTGTGTAAAGGGAGCATGGTGTGTATAGGGGATATAGCGAGTGTGTGCATACAGGCTGTAGTGAGAATGTATAGGTGATGTAGTGTGTGTAGGGGTTGTAGAGAGTGTGTGTTTAGGGAATGTAGTATGTGTTTGCTTACAAGGAATCTAGTGTGTGCAATAATGATCCAGAGTGTGTATGTCAGAAATGTAGTGTGTATGTAGGTGGTGCAGTGTGTGTGTGTAGAGGATCTAGTGTGTAAATGTGGAGGTGATCCAAAGTTGGAAAAGTTATGTTTGTCTGGAATGTAATGTGTTTAGGGGTGCAGTATGTGTGCGAGGGGTTCTGTAGTATATATACATATATGTTTGGAAGTATTGTGTGTGTGTGTGTGTGGTGCAGTGTGTCTATGTGTGAGGTGTGCAGTATGTGTGTGAAGGGTGTAGTGCAAGCATGTCAAACTTGCTATTGACAAGTGATTTTTCCCCTGGCAGTGTGTGGCTCCATAAGGGAACATCATGCACTATACACTGGGAGGGGAAGCACCTACCACTCCTGCTCTGAGTAGGAGCACCGGGTGTCACTAGCTACCCAGCACTCAGTCTGACACAATGCACGCGCCGCCAGAGAGTGAGAGACCCACCTCCCCTGCTATGACAGGTAAAAATGCATTGAGGGGGCCATCTATCTATTGGAGACATAAATGGAAGTGTTAGGAAGGGAGACATGGCATGGGGGAGCTATAAATACAAGGGGGAGGGAGCTACAAATGGAAGGGGGTAAGGAAGCTATGAATGGAAGCTGGGGAGGGAGCTATGAATGGAAGGGGGTAAGGAAGCTATGAATGGAAGGGAGGAGGGAGCTGTGAATGGAAGGTGGGAGAGGGAGCTGTAAATGGAAGGGGAGGAAGAAGACATGGATGGACGGGGGGGAAAGGCATGGATGGAAGTGGGAGAGACATGGATGGAAGAGGAGGAGACATGGATAGAAGGGGGAAGAGGTGGATGAAAGGGGGGGAGACATGGATAGAAGGGGAAGAAGTGGATGGAAGTGGGGTAGAAGCTAGAGGAGTTGAGTGTGCAGCTACACCTTACCTTGCCTGGAGATTGCAGAGGGACTAGTGAGCAAGTGGAGCGGACAGTGCGGGAACCTACCTGGCTGAGACTGTAGTTTGCAGAGGGACTGAGGGACCAAACGGAATGGACACTTCAGACAGTGGAATTACTACTGAGATAGTAAGTAACTTGAAGTGAAGCTTTTGAGTGAATTATATATACATACCCAGGATTACATATTGATTGCATGAGAATGAAACAAGTAATTTTAGTTTGTGTTGGTCTAGATCTAAACTTTTTTTTTTTTTTGGCCCTCATAAGCTTAAGTCTTGTTTATTTGGCCCCAGTTAGCCTTTGAGTTTGACATGCTTGGTGCAGTTTGTATGTGTCAGGGGTGTAGTGTGCATTTGTGAGGAGCATAGTGTGTGTGTGTGTGTGAGGGGTGCAGAGTGTGTGTGTGTGTGTTTGTGGGTGCAGTATATGTGTGTGAATTGTGCAGTGTGTGTGTGAGGGTGCTGTGTGTGAGGTGTGCAGTGTGTGTGTGAGGGTGCTGTGTGAGTGAGGGTGCTGTGTGTGTGAGGGTGCAGTGTGTGAGAGTGCTGTGTGTGTAAGGTGTGAGTATGTGGGTGCTGTGTGAGTGAGGGTGCTGTGTGTGTGTGAGGTTGCTGTGTGTGTGTATGTGTTAGGGTGCTGTGTGAGGGTGATGTGTGTGTTTGAGGCTGGTGTGTGTGTATGTAGGGATTGTGTGTTGGGGGAGGCAGGTTAAGGCCAGTATGTATGTAGTTATTTTTTTTTAATAATAATAAAAAAACAATTTTTAAAAACGGTATTGTATCCCCCCTCCTTTCTTACCTTTAGCCTTGGAGGGGGATTGTGCTGCCGTCTCTGATGGTACTAGTGGTGAGTGAATTCTAGCCTGTGGGGCTAGAGTTCACTATCGCGAGACCCGGAGCGTTGCCATGGGAATGCTCTGCATCTCGCAAGAGCAACCTGGTGGGCTACAAGATAGAGCTCCTCTGGGTCCTCTCCAGTCTCCCTCCCTTCCCAGCCAGCGGCCGCAATACACTGCATGTGGCCCAGTGAGGGAGCCGGTGCTAGGGTGGTGTCGGCCCTGCAAAGACCGGCCGGGAAGATCCTGTAACCTCCCCTGCCGGCCTTGGCCCATGGCCACCGTGGCCCACCAGACATTTGCCCGGTGTGCCTGATGGCCAGTCTGGGCCTGCACCACAGCATTGTTTTATTTTCTGCTGATCTTCAGCGGCCATGCCATTTTTCCTTGGCCTCATTTTCAAAGAAACGTATTATTTTTGAGTTTATATTAAATAAATGTCTCTGTATTGGAAGGAAGGCCACTATTGGTTTTTTTCACAGTTTTTTTTGGCATACCGAGTACTCTCGACTGACTTCTGCCACATTGAAGTAAGATTGTAATTAATCAATTTATATGTAATTTATTCACGTGTGTGATTTTTTAAATTGTGATTTTTAACTTTTTACATAGAATACACACATGTTGTACGATACGAAGGAAAAAAGTAAAGAGAAGAAAAAAAAATATTAATATATATGTATATAGTGTTCTGCATCTTCTTATATTTATCCAAAATTCATATTATCCAAAATTTACAGTTGAAAATAATAGTAGAAAAATGACAAGATTTAGACAATATTACACTGGATATGAAAAAATATATGTTCATACATTCCATAATGAACCTCAAAGATCTGCTACTCTCATTTCTCACTTCATTTCATATTGACGTGTTTAATCTTTATGTTAATGGTTTGCCTTATAAATAACTGTACGCCTGATCTGCACATTACGCTTGGTAAGTCTCCTGTAGGGAGCCATAATGTTGCTTTAAGTCTAAAAAGATCGTTCACTAATACCTCTTTGACTGCTCAGGCATTTTTCTTTGTACTGAAGCTTTGCTTTTGGGCTTCGTCAATCCAGCCGGATGTACTTTAGATGGTTATATCTCTGAATGTGTGCATCCCCCTCCTTAACTTGGATACCTATCATATGAACTGTATCTGGGAAGTAATGGGTTAAATCTTGGTGATGTCTGGAAAATACCTGAAATACTATAGCAATTAAGGCATGTTTTTTTTTCCTGTTTATAAACCGAACAGTGTAAAGGAATTTTACAATTGGCCTCTAAAGCCCACTAAAATTTATTACCGGACTTTATCAGATCGAACTTGACAAATGGCTCCACACTTATACTGTGTATTGTAAGTTTGGTGAATGGTCATTCACTTAACGTTTAGGAAGTGATTTTAGATAATATTTTGGTTTTTGTGCATTATGTATGAAATATATGTCATGTTTGGTTTCCAATTTATTGTCTGTATTCGCCGAGATGACCTGGCCTAGTTACAAAGATATCAGAAGCATCTGTACATAAATGTAAAGAACTGCACATGTTCAGCTGGAATTCCTGCACCCCTGCCCTCACCCCTAGGAGGGCAGGTAGAACATGAGATGAGGATAAAAGTTGATATACACCAAGATGAACCCTAAAGAAATGTGTAATTTATTTTGCGATCCAAATCAAATTTGTGGAATTCCATTTTCGTAATCAAAAGCTCTATAGGGACAGAAAGAATGGTCGTTTGCTAGTACAGTGAGTATTAGCGTTTTCTGTTAATTTTCTTCCTTTATATTTTAGCTGTTTGTTGGTGCATGTAAAATTTGTTTGTAAACTATTTTTTATTTGTGACTATGTGTGTTCATAGTATATGTTCCTTTATTAAGTCCTGCCATTGACTGATATAAGAATAACACTGTACTGTGTTTTCCTAGGCATTCTGCTAAACTGTGCTTTGTACGTTTTATATATGATTTGTTTAGGGTAACGTAAGATGCCCCATTTTCAATTTGTCTGGTGGCAGGCTTTACACTTGTGGGAGGTGTTAAAAGGGATTTGTTTTTAATTATTTGTGATCTGGTGCAGACAAATAAGGATTTTTGACTCTTTCACACACTAAAGCAAGTTACATGCCTGCCTGAATGGTGTGATTTGTGGCCGAGATAGTCAGTAGTCAGGGTGTGAAAATTAGGTAAAGAGATAATACTAATAATATATTATTTGAGTAATCTCATCAGTTAGAACATGAATGCTTGGGTTCGTGTTTCATATGGACCAGGAAATAGTCACCTAACACAACAGAAACCCCTTTAACTCCTTAAAGACACATGACTTGTCTGACATGTCATGATTCCCTTTTATTCCAGAAGTTTGGTCCTTAAGGGGTTAATAGAAGACCTTTTAGTAGTTTGTTGGTTTGTTTTATTAATTAAATAGACGGAAACATATTTATTTTACTTTTACTTTTTACATTTTCTTTTGAAAAAGTAAAAAGTGTGTCTAAACAATTCTATATTATGCTTTTATACAAATAATCTTCAGATTACACATTTTTTATTTATGAACTAACTGTTGCCTTTTCAGGATAGATTCTCATGCCAAATACATATTCCATGAAGTTATGACAATATGTCACTTAAGCCTGACTTTGATGTTTAGGAAACGGATGATCTTTAATCAGTCCGTCCCATGTTCTAAATTGCTGTTACTACTCATGTGTAATCTATCTGATTTAACATCAAGGAGAAACTGTCTGACAGCAGAGATGTTGACGGAAATCCTTACCTAATCCTATAATCAATGATAGTTCTGCTTCCTCTGATGCTTGTTATTAACTCCCTGTTTTGGGGGAAAACACCTTTTATAGAAATTATTGAAATCCCAATGTCAGCTCAACAAGACATGCCTTCTTAATCTGTTTTAATCAACATCACTGCAGGTATTTGGGTCTCAGGACAATTCATTGTGACATATTTTAATATTTGCTCTTAAATCTCGTGTTCATAGTCTCTGTTTTGTAGTGATTGTAAATATTAGAATGTGCATGTTGTGGTTTATATTAGACATGTGCATAAATTTATTTTAACCAGTTTGTCTAAATAAAATGCCTGGTAATTGTCAAAAGAATTGATTCTGAAATTTGGTTTGTTCATAAAGGAACCGAATCATGTGAATTAAAACCTTTTTAATCTATACCTGAAGACCGATTTTGATTTGCTTAGTTTCTGAATAGTGTATACACAGAAAAAGAATCTGGCTCCACCAATATTGGGCTTCTTTGACATAATGGAAGACTCAAAGGGACAATGGCTCTTTCCATGATGTTTAATATAATGTTTACTTATAAATTTATATATAAATGCATTTGTGAGGTATGAAAAATGAAATTTCACATAGAAATCCTCACCACATTATCCTGCAGTTGGGCATCTCAATCTTTGCTTGCAGTTAATAATTGTTGAAAGCACTGTCCTTTGCACCTTGCCGTTAGCATAGAGAAAGCATTTAGGGAAGAAGATAAGTGAAAAAATGTTTAATTTTCTCTTTCTAATTTGTAACGTGTACCTTGCCTGTGCCTGGATTAAAATGGTCTGAACTGGACTGTGATATTATATGTTTTATTCAATGGGGTAAATGCCAGAAAAGTGACAGTTCCTGTTCCCATATCATTAAGATGATATGATCTAATATTTGTTTTGTGATTTTATGTTACCTTGAAAATTGTTTATTATCTGTGTGTACGACCTGTTTGTCTATTTTACATTAGCACAGAAAGGAAATCCTCATAACTTTTTAAAAACAAACTGAAAGAACATTGCGCAAATAGTTATTTCTATTTTTTATAATTTGAAACATGCAAAAAAAAAATAAGTAGTCAGAGAAACTATATGTAAGCTATTTTATCTAAAGCAATGTCTGCCAATTGGTGTTCCGCGGCAAAACTGGGGTTCCGTGACGGTTAGTCCATCTGTTCAGCTTTACTGATCGGGTAGCCTTAACAGCATGGGTCAAATGATCAATAATGCTGAACAGGGGCCTGGTCAGGCGCCGCGGCCATTTATGAGCGTGACTGGGCCCCTGTAGGATCGGATGCTGGGAGGAAGTGACAGCCTGTCATTTCCTCCCACACATAGAGCACACTAAGTGGGACAGAGAGAGGCAGCAGCAGCCAATGAGCAGCAGCACACCTCAGCCAGCAACACGTCAGCAGCACACCAGCCTCAGCCAGCAACACGCCAGCAGCACACTAGTCTCAGCCAGCAACACCACAGCAGCACACTAGCCACAGCCAGCAACACGCCAGCAGCACACCAGCCTCAGCCAGCAACACCACAGCAGCACACTAGCCTCAGCCAGCAACACCACAGCAGCACACTAGCCTCAGCCAGCAACACGCAGCAGCACACTAGCCACAGCCAGCAACACGCCAGCAGCACACCAGCCTCAGCCAGCAACACGCCAGCAGCACACTAGCCTCAGCCAGCAACACCACAGCAGCACACTAGCCTCAGCCAGCAACACCACAGCAGCACACCAGCCTCAGCCAGCAACACGCCAGCAGCACACTAGCCTCAGCCAGCAACACACCAGCAGCACACCAGCCTCAGCCAGCAGCATTCCATGCAAGTCACCCTCCTGCAGAAATAAGGTAACCTAACAGGAGGGTGACTGCAAATAGTAACATTATGACCTGTTTGTGTATATGTATCTGTGTGTGTGTATATGTATCTTTTTGTGTGTATCTGTGTGTCCAGGTGTGTATGTGTCACTGTTTGTATCTGAGTATGTGTATCTGTAGGGCACTGTGTGTATCTCAGTGTCAGTGTGTGTACTTGTGTTTCATTGTGTGTACCTGTGTCTGTATGTCCAGTGTGTATCTGTGTGTCAAGGTCTGTTTAACCCCTTAAGGACACATGACATGTGTGACATGTCATGATTCCCTTTTATTCCAGAAGGGGTTAAGTGTCACTTTGTGTATCTGTGTGTCAAGATGTGTATTTGTGTGTGCATCTGTGTGTATGTGCCAGTGTGTATCTGTCAGTGTGTGTATCTGTGTATCTGTGTGCTAATGTGTGCATCTGTGTGTCAGTCTATCTGTTAGTGTGTGCAAAGGCGTAACTAGAAACCACGGGGCCCCGGTGGGAAAATTGCCCTGGGCCCCCAACCCATACTTCTACCCCCCACCCCACATGTCTCTATCCCATCACACACGTCTCTGCCCCCCCACACTTCCCCGCCCCTCCACACATGCAGACAAACAGATACACATGCAGACACACACATATAGGCACTAATACATGTAGACACACACATACAAACACACATACATACATACAGACACACATACAAACACATACACATACACACAGACACACACACAGACACACAAACACACACACATACATACAAACACACACACATACACACAGAGAACCATACATACAGACACACACACACACAGAGACCCATACATAAAGACATACAAACACACACACACATACAGACAAACACACACACATCCACACAACCACACAGAGACACATACATACAGACATACACTAATACACTAACACACACACATGCAAATGTCACCCTCCTGTTTCCTACCTTTTAGGTGCAGGAGGGTTACTTTTCCTGGGGTTCAGTGGTAGCTCAAGCTGATGAGAGTCAGAGTTCCCACTCTGATTCCCTCCTCTCTTCCTCCCACGTAGCGCTGTGATTGCTGGGACAGTGACCCGGGCTGTAACTTCCTCCCAGCTCTGATATAATCAAAGGGGGCCAGGTCAAGCTGTTAAAGCGGTACATCGCTGACCGGGCCCCCTGGTAATGCATTTCATGCCGGGGCCACGTGTTCAGGGGCCCACTGGGTGGCCCGAGTGTGCCGAGGGCCGCAACACATGGCGGCGGGCACACCAACACTACATCTAAAAACACCGCTGCACGTAAATGCAAGCATAACATACAAACACACCCCTGTATTAAAATGCTCGAATTATATACAAACATCAACTCTATACACAGAAGCACACCTGCTACTAAGTACTACAATCTGTTTACGATCTGTAGAAATTTACCAAAAGAAAACATAACACTATGTTATACCAAAGGTTTGTGCTACAGAGCTAAATTTTTTAGGGGGGTTCCACAAAGTTTGTACACTATGTCAAAGGGTTCCACAGGAAAATTAATAGAGAACCCCTGATCTAGAGGTACTTAGGGGATAAAGTCAGCACTGCAGATACGTACTTGCTGCTTTCACCTTCTTAAAATCTTTCCTTTCTCTTCAAAATTAAGTAGCCCAGATGTTGAAGTACAGTTGTACAGTACTCACTAGTTACCAAAAACATGTGGGCTTATGCAAAACAATTGACTAAAATACATATTTTTAACCAAACTGGGATCATGGAAACATAGTGCTTTGCACTTTCACAGCTTTTTCTTGCCAGCAGCATCTGTCATGTTTTAGAAATTACATAGATGAATTCATGCTGTGCTAAATATTTTAAAAATAAAGGGCAAAATGAGATTTTAATGCAATCACAATAAATTACGAAATCATAATCTTGTGTATTTACAATCTGTATGTGCAGGTATCTGTAAGAAAATATATATTTTTTTAACATCACATTAATGTACAACTGTACACCCCATATGTACAACGCTGCAGAATTTGTTTGCGCTTTATAAATAATAATAATAACAATTTAATTATTATATTTATATTCCATAGCGCTTTACAATGTGCGGACTAACAAACGTTATTGTAACCAGACAAATTGGACACACAGGAACTGAGGGGCTGGGGCCCTGCTCAATGAGCTTACATGCTCATGAGGGAGTGGGGTAAAGTGACGCAAAAAGTAAGGATGGTATTAGAGAAGTAGATTGGTAGAATAGTATTCACTGAAGACTTAGTGTGGTGTTTTTTTTTTTTGTGTGTGTTTTTTTATGACAGTTGCAGAAGAGGACCCAGTTGGGAGCCATTAACAATTTAATTGATACGCTTTTGTGAAAAAGTGAATTTTTAATTATTTTTTGAAGGAGGGGAGACTGGGTGAGCGTCTAACGGAAAAGGGAAGGGAGTTCCACAGAAACGGTGCAGCCCTCGAGAAATCTTGGAAGTGAGCATCAGAGGTGGGAGTACGAACAGAGGATAGACGTAGAGCGTAAGGGGCCCCGACGGACATATTGTGTATTAAGGAAGATAGATAGGAGGGAGTAGTTTTTCATATAGCCAAAAGATTTCAAACTATATGATTATTAACGTATTGTCTTAGGAAGGCTGGAATGCAGTTAGGGAGGTTACACATTGTGAGCTAGTTGATGCAAGTGATACAATATAATGACGTCCCCCACGAGTGAGAATACAAAGAATTCTGTCATCCAGCTCTCTCTAGGCATTTGCTTTGAAATACAAAGGATGCATGCAGTAAAAATATACAGGGATTTGTAATAACAGAGTGCATTGTAGTAAAGGCTGTGAAATGTAAGCCTTCACGGCAAAACAGCTGAGAATTATTATAAATTGCCAAAGATTTGCATTCCTTACTAACCACATTCAAGAGAGACTATGCCAAAAATAAAAAAATAAAAACACTCCTAATTAACATTAGCCAATTACTTTTAATAGCTACAATGTTATTAAAAGTAAACATTCATCAGATTAATGTATAATTAATCAAATGGACATTTACATTCATGATACCGGGCTGCTCCAGCTCCTTAAATAGCGTAGGACGTGTTATTTAAGTACCGATTGCATAACGTACAGTGCTAGTGATTTGTGGCGTTTAGTATTGACACTAATTTTGCAATTCTCATCTTCTCTGCCTCTGTGTTTCCGTGATTCAGGGAACAAGGACAAGCTAAGTAAATTTCCTAATTAAAAAAAAAGGACTGTACACTAATAAAAGGCTTGAAAGGACTTTCACTAAATGATGATCCAACATGTTAATTAGACATTTTAGGGGAGGTTTCATGCTCAGTTCTTTGTGTATTGGCCTACATAATGAAACCTGTCTGTCATCGCATGACAAGTTGCTGTTTGATAAATAGTCCCCCTTTTGCACAGTGTATTCAATGATGGTAGTACTGTTTGTCCGATGTTTTGTGTGCGGATGACTCAGGTGCCAATGAGTCTGTGACACTGGGTGCTTCAGGCATTCTGTCATTAGACAAATTGTGCATTGGAGCAGCCATCGCTTGTGATAATATTAACGTTATTGATGTTTTGCGTTTATTTGATTCTAATGTTGTCATAACAAACTCCGAGTTTACACTGTCAAGACTTGCTGGAAAGATACAAGAATCCTAACACATGTTAATGATTGTTAAAATTATTAACACACATTAGACACATTAGGCATTTTGAGGTATGGACATCGCGGCTCATTTAACACACAGGAAGGAAGGCTTTGCTGGATCTCTGTGTGAATAGATAGATGGATGGATGGATGGATGGATGGATGGATGGATAGATAGATAGATAGGTAGATAAGTGCCTTGCAAAAGTATTCACCCCCCTTGGCATTTTTCGTGTTTTGATGCCTCACAACCTGGAATTAACATGGATTGTTTGAGGATTTGCATCATTTAATTTACAGAACATGCCCACAACTTTGAAGATGTTTTTGTTTTTTGTTTTTTTTATTGTGAAGCAAACAACAAATAGGACAAAATAACAGAAAAAGTCAATGTGCGTAACTATTCACCCCCTAAAGTCAATACTTTGTAGAGCCACCATTTGCGGCAATCACAGCTCCAAGTCGCTTTGGATAAGTCTCTATGAGCTAGCCACATCTTACCACTGGGATTTTTGCCCATTCCTCCTTGCAAAACTGCTCCAGCTCCTTCAGGTTGCATGGTTTGCGCTTGTGAACAGCAATCTTTAAGTCTGACCACAGATTTCCTATTGGATTGAGGGCTTTGACTAGGCCATTCCAACACATTTACATGTTCCCCCTTAAACCACTCGAGTGTTGCTTTAGCAGTGTGTTTGGAGTCATTGTCCTGCTGGAAGGTGAACCTCCATCCTAGCCTCAAATCACGCACAGAGTAGTACAGGTTTTGCTAAAACATATCCCTGTACTTAGCACCATCCATCTTTCCCTCAACTCTGACCAGTTTCCCAGTCCCGGCTGCTGAAAAACATGGTGTTCTTTGGGTGATGTGATGTGTTGGGTTTGCGCCAGACATAGCGTTTTCTTTGATGGCCGAAAAGTTAAATTTTAGTCTCATCAGACCAGAGCACCTTCCTCCATACATTTTTGGAGTGTCCCACATGCCTTTTCGCAAACCCAAAATGTGCCATTCTGTTTTTTGCTGAAAGTAATGACTTTCTTTTGGCCACTCTGCCATGAAGCCCAACTTTATGGAGCGTACGGCTTATTGTCGTCCTATGTACAGATACTCCAGTCTCTGCTGTGGAACTCTGCAGCTCTGAAGGCAGGGTTACCTTAGGTCTCTGTGCTGCCTCTCTGATTAATGTCCTCCTTGCCCGGGCCGTGAGTTTTGATGGGCGGCTGTCTCTTGGCAGGTTTGCTGTTGTGCCATGTTCTTTCCATTTGGTTATGATAGATTTGATGGTGCTCCTGGGGATCATCAAAGATTTGGATATGTTTTTATACCCTAACCCTGACTTGTACTTCTCTTTTTTTTTTTTTTTTATTGTCTTTTTATTAGCAGGTTTTCCACCATAAATACATTTTACAAAAGAATAATTAAAATACATTCATCCACATAAAAACAGATAAAGAAAAGAAAAAACAAAAACAAACAAAAAAAAAACAAAAAAAAACAAAAAAAACTTTCCACCACCCCACGGGAGTTCTACAGACTTCAAACTTTTTCCAACTTTTTCAAATGACATTCCTTTTACAGTTGTAATAATTTTTTCTCCAATTTTTCCCATAGGCTCAAATCATCCCTCAAAAGTTTGCAATGATCTTTCTCCATTTTTAGTTGGTAAACCAACTGAATTGTTATTAATTTTATGTTAAAGAGGATATCTCCCTTCCAATTTCTTGCTATTATTATTTTACATGCCATTAAACAATGAATAATTAAGAATTGATTTATTTTATTCAATTTTGGCCATTTATAATGTAATAACATTACTTCAGGTTTTAAAGGCATTTTAACATCACATAATGTATGAATGATAATTTGAGCCCACTGCCATATAACAATCACTTGTTTACATGACCACCACATATGGATATAATTTCCCTTTTCCTCCCTGCATTTCCAACATTTAATATCCCTTGATACATCAAATTTAGCTATTTTTGTTGGCGTCATATACCATTGATTAACCAACTTAAAATGTGTTTCTATCAATACAAAGGAGTGGACATATTTGTTAATTTTTTGTGCCATACATAGCCATTCAAATAATTCAATATTTATTTTTAATTCAGTGTTCCATTTTTTAATGGCAGTGGGCAGAACAGAATCATCCATTAAATCCAACAATCTAACACATCTGGAGAACAATTGCTTTGTCTTATTCTGATGTAAGATTGTTTTTAAAATATCATACATCTTACCTTCTTTTACTACCTCAACTTTCTCCAAGTAATGTTTTACTCTATAATAAGTAAAAATATCTTTGTCATGGAACTTAAATTCCTCAACTAACTTTTTATAAGATTTAATTTTATTTCCTTCAAATAGATCCTCCAAAGTATTTATTCCTTTTTCTTTCCATAATTTTAAGGATATACTCTCCACATTTAATTCTATTATTTCTAAATTTTGAAAGCCAAATATCTTATTTACCAAACCTATTTTTTTCCTTATTTTTTGCCAAATAGGAATAATCTGTCCTAAAACATATGATCTGGGCAGATTATGTTTTTTTGTACTCCAGACGACTTCTAATTTACTTCTTAGTTGGCTATAATCTAATTCCAACCACCACCATACTTCCTCTTTGTTTTGAATCAGTTGACTAGCCATAACATGCGTAATAATTCCTGCTTCATAATATTTTCTTATATTTGGAAATCCTAGACCTCCCTTCTTTATTCCTCTTGCTAAAACTCCATTTTTAACTCTGGGTTTTTTTCCTCGCCATACAAAATCCGAAAAAGCCTTATTAATCATTGTCAGCCATGCATTCGGAATTTCTAACGGAAGCATTCTGAACAAGTAAATCCATTTTGGTAGAACATATGATTTCAGAATATTTATTCTTCCTCCCCAAGATACTTCTAGTTTTCTCCATTCTTTCAAATTCTTATTAGTCTCTTTAAGGAGATCCATAAAATTTATTCTCATAATACTTTCTACCTTTCTGCAAATTTTGATTCCCAAATACAAAAACGTTTTGGCTTTAATAAAACCATATGTTTCTTGATAAGAATCTATTTCTTGCTTTGTCATATTCATATATATGGCAGTTGATTTTGTTTTATTTAATTTATAATTTGATACTGCACTATATATATCAATTTCTGACATTGCATTTGTTATTGATCTTGATGATTTCAAAAAAAGAATAGTATCATCGGCATAAAGGGATATTTTCATTTCTTTCTGTTTTGCTGTAAAAACCTTAATCTTTTCATTATTTCTGATTCTGTTAGCTAAAACCTCTAGTGTTAAAATAAACAATAAAGGAGATAATGATTTTGTCATTGTCCTGCTGGAAGGTGAACCTCCATCCTAGCCTCAAATCACGCACAGAGTAGTACAGGTTTTGCTAAAACATATCCCTGTACTTAGCACCATCCATCTTTCCCTCAACTCTGACCAGTTTCCCAGTCCCGGCTGCTGAAAAACATGGTGTTCTTTGGGTGATGTGATGTGTTGGGTTTGCGCCAGACATAGCATTTTCTTTGATGGCCGAAAAGTTAAATTTTAGTCTCATCAGACCAGAGCACCTTCCTCCATACATTTTTGGAGTGTCCCACATGCCTTTTCGCAAACCCAAAATGTGCCATTCTGTTTTTTGCTGAAAGTAATGACTTTCTTTTGGCCACTCTGCCATGAAGCCCAACTTTATGGAGCGTACGGCTTATTGTCGTCCTATGTACAGATACTCCAGTCTCTGCTGTGGAACTCTGCAGCTCCTTCAGGGTTACCTTAGGTCTCTGTGCTGCCTCTCTGATTAATGTCCTCCTTGCCCGGGCCGTGAGTTTTGATGGGCGGCTGTCTCTTGGCAGGTTTGCTGTTGTGCC
The DNA here is from genome assembly GCA_933207985.1 of Pelobates cultripes. Classification (NCBI taxonomy): domain Eukaryota; kingdom Metazoa; phylum Chordata; class Amphibia; order Anura; family Pelobatidae; genus Pelobates; species Pelobates cultripes. Next base: position 38,428,338 of record OW240917.1, read on the forward strand.
ATGTTCTTTCCATTTGGTTATGATAGATTTGATGGTGCTCCTGGGGATCATCAAAGATTTGGATATGTTTTTATACCCTAACCCTGACTTGTACTTCTCAACAACATTGTCACTTACTTGTTTGGAGAGTTCCTTGGTCTTCATGGCAATGTTTGGTTAGCAGTGCCTCTTGCTTAGGTGCTGCAACCTCTGGGGCCTTTCAAAAAAGGTGTGTATATGTAATGACAGGTCATGTGACACTTAGATTGCACACAGGTGGACATCATTTCACTAAGTATGTGACTTCTGAAGGTAATTGGTTGAACCAGAGCTTTTTATGGGCTTTGTAACAAAGGGGGTGAATACATACGCACATGCCAATTTTCTGTTTTCTATTTCTAAAAAATAGTTTTATGTATATATTTTTCTCATTTTACTTCACCAACTTAGACTTTTGTGTTCTGATCCATCAGATACAATTCAGATTAATAAAACATTGAACTTAAGACTGTAATGTAACAAAATAGGCACTGTAAATAGATAGATAGACAGATAATAGATAGATAGATAGATAGATAGATAGATCAAATTGTCAGATAGACACAATTAGGCATGTATACTTCTATATAAATAAGATGATTAAGTCACAACATATGGCCATATAATGCTAAGCCCATCTACTGCATCAAACTACTCTGTACAGATGGGTCCTAAGAGAGAATGTTTTTTAGGTAGCCCAGTGATAAAGTTGAATATAACCTTAAAGGGAGAGGTGTGTAACTGGTTGTAACAATTCCACCATTGATTTCTATGGGGAAAGTGCTATTCAATAAGCACATTAATCAAGGGTGACTGAATCCAGCTCTGTATATGTATTAAATGTATGTTTTACTGAATCCAAAATTGAATTAAGAATAATAAGATAGATAAGTAGATAGACAAGTAGATAGGTAGATTGGTAGGTATGTAGATAGGTAGATTGGTAGGTAGATAGGTAGATTGGTAGGTAGATAGGTAGATTAGTAGGTAGATAGGTAGATTGGTAGGTAGGTATATTGGTAGGTAGGTAGATTAGACAGACAGACAGATTGAAAGATGGACAGAAAAATTAGGGGGGGAAATCATTAACTCAGTTATAGTCACACTTTTCATCTTTGAAATGTAAACTTTTTTATTTATTTGTGGTACCACAACTCTTTAACGAACAGGTCCCCTAGTAATAATTAATGTTTTCAAAATAGATACTCTGATGTAATTTAACCTCTCGTGTTATCTTACCTTACACCACTTAGCATGTAAGCTTGTGTGATCAGAGCACTCAGCTCCTTCTGTTCCTGTACGTACAACGTCTTGTTTGTCAGTCCACCTACTGTACAACATCTTTGCGGAATATGTTAGTGCTGTATAAATTAAAATAATATTAACTAAACATAATTGCATTACTTTGACTTGCACGTAGTGCACAAGCCTCGCAATAAATATGTTTATTTCCTGGGCAGTGGGTGGTGTCTGAAAAAATATATAAAACAATAAAACAACAATAAACAGCTCTCATTCTCTCATACGGGGTTGTACCCATTGTTAAAAGAAAAAAAGAAACTTGTGTGAGAGAGAGTAACTAATGTTACTAAAGTATTGAACTTTTCAAAAAAACAACCTCAGGCAAAACCTTTTTTGCTTTTCAGTATCCTAATCTTCCCTCTAAGTTTGTCTTTACTCAAGCCCAGTATTATATTCTGTGCAATGCCTTTCATGTGCATTATTTTAGCCGGTCCTTTCAACATGACATGACAGAGTCTACTGAATCCTCTGACTATTCACTCAGCTTAAATAATAGGTTCAAACTATACACACTGGGAGTGCCAACGTATAAAACTTCGAAATGCAACACAATTACTTTCACAACTTTGCTTATTACGGCTGACCATTAGAGGAAAACAGTATTAATAGATATATTATAAAACATCATTAAATGCCTTGATGACGTGGACCTTTTTAACATGTTTGTAAAGAGCAATGTATATGTGTGTTTAACAATAATGTATCTCTTTCTTATTCAGGCCACCTATTAACATTGTATTCAGCTGTTAAACTGCAAAGAGAAATATATTTAGATTATATATTTAGACATTTAAGTCTTATTTCAATATGAATAAAATATTTAAACATGTCGATTTAGTGCTTTAGTGGGAGCAGCTAAAATAAAAAGTCACCTTTTTATTTAAATTCCAATAAAGTTAAATGTTTATATATGATTGGAAATTACAGACCAAATGTGCATAATTTTCTAAAAAATAATCCAATTAACGTGTTATGTCAAGGAAAAACAAACTTTCAATCATTTTAATAATATAGCTTTATTGCAATAGTGTACAAGGAAATGCAGAATGTATATGATTATTCACCTAAAGAAACACTGTAGTATAAGGAATATAATGTTAAAAACACATTTTAGGTGCCCAGCCCCCCCCCCTTACCCCTGTTAAAAAGGGTAAAAACTCACCTTGATTCTAGTGCCAGGCAGGTCTGCCTTTCCTGGCTCTGCCCCTACTCTGCCTCCATGGCCGAGATGATCAAATTAGACATTCTTAGCCAATCCAAACCTTTCCTATAGGAAAACATTGGGAGGCTATTGCGTATGCGGGGTGAAACGCTGCGCTGCACCAGTCAGCATCTCCTCATAGAGATTGAATCAATGAATCTCTGTGAGGAACATTCAGCACCTCCATGCAAAGTGTGGAGATGCTGACTGTCAGTACTGCACAATGTGCAGCACTGGACTAGGAAGCACCTCTAGTGGCCGTCTGAGTGACTGTCGCTAGAGATGTTACTAGACATTAATGTAAACACTGCCTTTTCTTCCTAAAAAGCCTGCAGGGACATACCGTACACACCAGAACAACCAGAGCATACATTTTTATAGGATATTGACTTCCTTCCCAATGTTCCAGCGCCACCATTAGCCCTCCATCATTGGTGTGAAGCCTTTCCTAAGTCGTACCTCTCTTTGGGAAAGCCTTGGGTGGCTTTTCCAATGGCTGGCACAGAACCGCTGATGACATCGATGTGGTAACTTCATTGCCAGCACATGATTCCATTGCATGGCATTCCATTATTTTGCAGTGGTGGTGGGAGAGCATAGACAAGTAAAGATTTGTTTGTTAACGATGCAGCAATTGCTACTAAGTATAATGTCTTTGTTCTCTATGTGCATTTTATTTGTTTCCTTTTCCAGTATACCAGTGGGCCTCATGGGAGTGTGTATCTCTCATTACACGGATTCAGAACATTGCTGCTGGGTTTTTCTCAGTTCTTCATTTTGCATGACGCTCGTGGACCCCATGCCCTATTAAATCCTATGAAGCCCAAACTGCAAACAGCCTGCAGGCAGGCCTCAGCATAGAGCCTATACTGCCTATAGTCTGTCTGCCAGGAGTGAGGTGAAGCATGGTGTTTAGGTGATTTTCCAACAATATTATATACATTTGCTAGCAATCTCACTAGCATAATCAATAGATCAAATCTGATGGAGATTTCATTGAAAACAATTGAAAAGTGAAATGACAAGTAGTACCCTTAAATTGTGAATTGGCAGGAATTCGACATTAATTTCAAATTCTAAAGCAAAATAGAAACATAAGAAATTATCTATGCCAATTATGTTTTCAGTTTAGAAGGTTTGTCCTATGTTTTGAAATGCACTTTGCATTTACTTTGACCTTCCAAAAATTCATACCTGACAAAATTTAAATGAACTAATATGGCTTCCTTTCTAACTTGCTAATTTAACAATATCACGAAAACGAGCTGTTGGCTATAAAAAAACAATTTGTGAAAAACATTGAGGTTTGTGCTCTCTTTTATATATATATATGTTTCTGAGGAAAGTCCCGACTAGGGACAGAAATGTCGACATAAATGCAAAGGTATTTGATCCTGATGAAAGTCTTCTATGCAGGACTGAAACGTTGATCATCTTTTTTAACATTTATCAATACATTTTGGACTTTTAAAATCTGTGAGTGCAGCTACCTATTTGGAAGAATGGATAATACAGCCTTGGCTTGCTAGCACCCGGTTATAAAGGGACACTAAAGCGTGAGTGCAACAGCATTATTTTATTTTATTTATTTATATGTATATATATATATATACAAGTAACCCCTGCATTCCAACAAAAAGAAAACAATACCTGGTGCTCTGGTGGCTCAATTATAAGCAAAGGAAAAGTACCGGCACTCAAAATCACTTCTCCATTTATTGTGGAAAAATATATATAAAATTTAGGGTTAATAAGTATATAGGAGTTTATAAAACACCCCTTCATGTCTCATTAGAGATGTTTACACTTTGTCTGATACCAGCAAAGTTTATTGTATGTGTAGAAGCCCTATAAAGGGTTAAATGTGAAAGGGTTTATAAAATACCTCTTCCTGTCTCACTGGAGATTCTGGGCTGATATCAGCATATCTAATGGCTAGTGTAGGACTCACCTATTGAGGCTTGCCTTGACGTGGCAGGTGAGCTTATATATTCAAATGGCCATTGGAATAAAACCAAAGAGCCTCCATTCTGTTTAAATGTACATGGGGATTTAGGCCAGAGTGCATGTAACGTTCTCTTTGTTTTTACTATGTATTTTAAGCTGTTGGATACTAAGCTACTGCTGCTGTAAGCGCGGTGCTTTATCTTTGTGTTTGTGTATATATATATATATATATATATATATATATAGTTTCCTAACCTAGCATAGTATTATAGTACAATTGTGTTAATGAGGGAAGCTAATAATTTTAATTATATTCACAATGCACCTTCTCAAATAATTATGGATCACAGAGTTTAAAATGTTTTTCCTCATGAAACAAAGAGTAACCGTATATTAAATACAATGCAGGTGAATTTATGCATTCTAATAACTTGCCTAAAACCTCTTTTAAAACACTTAATACACGTTATCTATTCATTGTGAAAACTGTCTCATCAAAGTTAATGGCAAATACTACTAGTTAACTTAAGTTTGTTAAAAGTTGTTTTTTTAAGATTTTTGTTCCTTATTTTTTTTAATTGTTTTATTTAAATAATTGAGTTCTTTAAACTCTGCCCGACATTAGAATGTGCTATGCAGTCCCACAATAGGAGGGATTTAAGGACGTTAGGGAACTTAGGGCAGCATAGCACATCCTAATGATATTGCCATCCTTACGGCCCGGCTACTACTCTAGCATGCCAATCACAGTCTGGGGGTTTGTCTGGCAACCCAATTACTCATGCCAGCAATTTGTGTCACTTAATCACTGTTACTATGTTAATTGTACATTGTTCTCTGCCCCCCTCTTCTCATTTTGTTCTGAGGTGAGAAAGGCAGAGAGATCACAGAGTTACAGTGTCCCATGCCACTGTCCTCTCTCGCCTTGAGTACTGTAATCCGCTTCTCAGTGGTCTTACATGCTCCCAACTTGCCCCATTACAATTTATAACCTTGTTGCAATAGCTTAGTTGGTAAATATATCATCTGGTTTTATCTAGATATAGATAAAATATATAATCTGGCAGGTTACACTCTGTCTTTCACCCTTCCAATGTCAATAAAACCTGTAGAATCGAGTTGGGTGATATTTATTACCATTATATAAGTATGCCACTTTGAGCCCTCTTAGGGAAAAGAGAACAATATTAATTAGTAGATAGATTTTCCTACAATGTTCATCAGATACATAATTGGTGATCTCCTATTATCTGAGCTTATAAAAGTCATATCTAAGTTATAAAAGCTTATCTGAGTTCAAGCTAACTGAGCTTGTTGCACTATATAACTTGTAATTAAGTAATTAGGTGTGGTAAGTTGACAAGTTACCAAAACATGAGCCAAACATCCTCAATGGGAAAATACATGAATGCATATATAATGGGAATTTCATTAGGGAAATAGAACTGTAGATCAAAGTGTTGCAAACGATGTGATCTATTATATTGCATTTTCCACATGCGTTTGTCACATTATGTTGCCACACAGGAGATTACTGTGCAAAATTGAGGAAATTAGTTTGGGTGCCAGCATGTGCACCTGCATTGGGAGTAATTTTTGACAACTTATACATAACTCAGATTTTCCTAAAATTTATTACTGGTAAATTTACTGACTATTTAGTAGGCAAAGGGCTGGGTATATAGAGTATTTGACGATACGTTAAAAAGTGCCAATTGTCTATCTTTAATTAACCTCTTATTTCATAAAATAGTGCATGTCTATAGCACATTGTTAATATAATTGTTTATATCGCTAACATGTTCAGTAGTGTTTAACAATTTGACCATAGGGATAAAATGTACACTTTTAGAGAAGGGCCACTAAACTGGTTCATGGATTGCAGGATAAAACTTACCAGGAAAGGTTAAAGGATCTTAACTGGTATAGCTTGGAAGAAAGACTAGACAGGGGGGATATGATAGTAACATTTAAATACATAAAGGGAATCAACAGTAAAGGAAGAGACTATATTTAATGGAAGAAAAACTACCACAACAAGAGGACATAGTCTTAAATTAGAGGGGCAAAGGTTTAAAAATATCAGGAAGTATTACTTTACTGAGAGGGTAGTGGATGCATGGAATAGCTTTCCAGCTGAAGTAGTAGAGGTTAACACAGTAAAGGAGTTTAGGCATGCGTGGGATAGGCACAAGGCTATCCTAGCTATAAGATAAGGCCAGGGACTAATGAGAATATTTAGGCAATTGGGGAGACTAGATGGGACGAATTGTTCTTATCTACCATCACATTCTATGTTTCTATGTTTACACATATTCTTATTTTTGTTGAACATTGATTTGTTAATTATTTTAACTTTCAAACCTCTGGGAGGGCCAGCGCTAGACAACCGCAACAAAAATGTCTCGGTTTTCTTTGAGATTAATTTTTTTAAGACATGAAGGATGTTACAAACCCTTAGAAAACAGACGTGTGTTTTGACAAAAACAGAAAAGTAAATCGTACGAAAGTCCCATTTACACTTGATCTGTTTGAAGTTTGTCGGAATGCAAAACGACTGAATTCCAAGTCATGGAATCCTGCAGATCCACACTACAGGAGTATTCACGCAGTATCTGCGGCTCTTGTAAGCCATGTACTGTAAGTGGTAACTGATCCCTTGGAGGTCATTAACTCTGGTAGCAATATAAACATACTCCTATCAACACTTGCATCTGCCGCACAAACACAAATATGTATTAATAACATTTTGTGTGTATACTTCCATGTATGTGGTTAAGGTGTATGCAAACGTAGATAAATCATAATGCTCTGAAGAACATTTATGAGATTTATGTACTAAGGGGCTTTTAGGAAACATATTTATTTTCAAAACTTCATAGGGTTTCTTAATAACATTTACTTGTATATTTGAGATAAAGGCTATGGTATAAAGCTTTATTTAAAAACACAACTCATAGGAATAATATTTATGAATAAATAGTTTAATATTTTATATTCTTGCACTACTGCTTCATTACGGACTTAACGTGGAAGTGTCACTTGCAAATGAACCTTTGCCGATATCCAACTATGTGAATTAACAGCTTCCTTAAATCAACTATCGATCCCCTGAATTAACTTCAATAGATTGTGATATGTGTGAACATCACCAACATCCTGAGTTTACAGAGGACAATCAGTTGATGGATGGTTCATAGTTGGATCTGAGAAAACATTCTAACCATTAACCCCTTAAGGACACATGACATGTGTGACATGTCACGATTCCCTTTTATTCTAGAATTTTGGTCCTTAAGGGGTTAAACAAGCACTGTGAAAACTACATTTGTGAACATATTTGTCCAAATTTTTTATTTTTTTTTGGGTGGTCTGAAATTCGTCAATAGGGAATTTTGGATTGGACAAATTTCGATCACGCAAAAATGTCCAGTAAAATGATTCATACAAATCAAAATGGCACAAAAATGGGGGCCAATAAGTGTACTATAAAGTATAAATTGTATGTATATATTTTGCAATAAAGATGAGCACATTTTCATAACATTTGGTTAATGGATTAAGAAGAAGAAGAAAACAGTCTATACTTACACATTTATATATGATATATATATTTATTAAATATGTAACATGACAATATAGATTTTCTTTGCTGCTCCTCTTGTTTCCATCTTGGAGGTACTTCTTACTTGATCTGTAAACAAAATAAACATTTAGTTACTGTTCCGTAACCATCAATCCTCTTTTTTTAGGGGGACCACGGACGAAACTCTGAACAAACTAAATGTCTCATGCATTGTTCCTGATTCGACCACATGCCATTTCAGACAAGTCACCAATCTCCCAAAATTCAGATAGAGCTAGATTTGAGAAAACCCGAATACACAAGTCTTGTGAAAACCCTCTGGAAATCTCCTCTAATCTATATGGTTGGCACTGGCAGAACTACCCGGTGCCCGCCGCCATGTATTGCGGCCCTGTATGTAACTGCATGTGTGTACCTATGTGTCTGTGTATGTGTGCCAGCGTGTGTATATGTGCATACATCTCAGCATTTTGCCTACACTACACACAAATACAACTCTGCATCCAAATGTCAACACTACATAAAAACACACCACCATATTCAAAAGCCACACTACAGAAAGTTCAAACACACAAACACTGTTTGATGCTAAATACATAAAATAAAATACAAACACTATTCGGTACTAGATACATTAAAAACATTTGTGGGTGTTTTTTACATTTTTTACCTGCGGGGTGCCAAATGTTGGATGCGCCCCAGGTGCCAAATGCTCCAGGTACGCCCCTGCATGTGGATCTGTATGTAAGTACGTGTGTGTCTGTAAGTACGTGTGTGTCTGTATGTATGTGTGTGTCTATGTGTGTGTCTGCATGTGTATCTGTTTGTCTGCATGTGTTTGTGGGGAGGGAGGTGGACGTATGGGGGGGAAGTAGACGTATGGGGGGTGTAGATGTATGGGGGGGGAATAGATGTATGGGGGGGAGTAGACTTACTGGGGCCCCGTGGTTTGTAGTTACGCCCCGTGGTTTGTAGTTACGCCCCATGGTTTGTAGTTATGCCTCTGATGGTAGGTGTTCTCTCAAGGTTCCTCTGTTACTTTCCCTCGAACATATTTTATACGTCTATACCTTTCAGTAAAATATGGTATAGGCAATTAATAATTTGTTAATATGTTTCAATTAGTTTATCATTGTCTATAAAATTGTCATACTGCAAGTTTAATCGGGTGTATTTTAAATTAAATAAATCATTTTATTATTGCAGCCTTTATGCTATTGAAACTCTTAAACCAAACATATCTATAACCATATAAACGTTTTATTTCATTTGAAGCTAAAAAGCTGAAGTTTTATTTATTTTTTTAAAGCAAATTACATCAAAATATTTCAGGATGTCACAAAGTCCCATTGGAAGACACTGACTCAGTTGTTTCCACCAAGCTCTGGCAGCCCTGGAAATCCTGTAGAAACAATGTCTAAAAACAATGTCCCATCTGCTGGAATGAACTAATCATCACATGCCCTTTGATATATATATATTTTTTTTTATTGAATGATAAAATTGTGCATATTGTTAGAACTTGAAGAAGGCATATGGTATGTGGTATTTTCATAGTGGTACACCCATTTTTTTCACAATGTAAGCAGAACATTTTTATAACTAATCTTATTTTACCTCTAACTCGAAACATTACACAACAAGTTTCGAGCTTTAAAATTACAGTTTATACTGGATTTCTCTCATTATGGTACATCGTACTTAGTCTTAAGTAGCAGGAGATCTGCAGATATTTTCTCTGCACCAAATGGGTGAATTGCACTATTATCAAACTGAAGAACACAAAGTATGATGTAATATACTGGCATCACAGCCACTAACCAAAAGTTGTGTGTCTTTTTAGTACAGGGTACATAAAAATGAAATGGGCATTATCACTCAAACAATTGAAAGAGCATCCCAAGACGCATTAGGTGGTGTGTACCACTTACAACGATGAAACCTGTTTTATTGTTCTGTCTCAAATCAAATTATTCAACTATGCTGTTGCATTTTAAACTATTCCTATCGAATAAGGTTGGATATCAGGAGGTGTGAACCTAATCTGGCAATGTACTGGACTCAAAATTAGTAACCATATTGCCACAATGGTTTTGTTAAGCTGTTATGGCAATCTTGTGAAGAAGGTCAGTTTTGGCAGCATTCAATTCAATGTATGACCACAAATGTAAAGCTATCATTGTCCAGACCATTTAGACAGGGAAGCATGAATAATGCAGCCTGGATGCATATATAATTAAAACTAAAACACACTATAGGTTTAATTCATCTAATTTTTTGAAAAAAGAAACACTTTTACATTGTGTCACTAAAGTCACCTTCCGGTTCTTCCCTGCAAAACAACTTTAACCCCTTAGGGGTTAAATGAAAGATTCACTTGGAAATGTATGTCTACAAGTTCCAAAACCAGACCAGTCTGTTTCCTATCAGTCCAGTTGCTGTAGAATTTAATTCAAAAAGTTTGCATACAAAATTCAGCTCCCTTTGCTTGCCTGCTATGGGTGAAGGAGGAGAGTATTAATGCGGGTTAAAGAGCCCCACCACTGCCTGCCTAAATATCTCGGAACTCAGTAAAACTAAAATTAACTGCACTGGCAAGCTAAATCCCAGCATGTGCTTTTAATTTTCTAGGGGGGTGTTCAGTGGGGTGTATCTGTATATATACATATATATATATATATAAATAGTTAATACATTGCTAAACACAAATACACACACACCAGTCAAGCCTTAGGACTTGCTTTTCCCACAGAAACTACTACTCTCACTACTGCAAGGGTTTTGCATATGCAAATGAGCTCAAGAAAGAACCACATTTTTGCCTCATAATTCCAATTCATACATGGATTCCTTGGAGTATGTGTCTGCTGTATACACCAGCTTTGAAACACAACTTAGGTAGAGGAGCAAAGCCAGTGAACCACTCATGGACAGCTGTTTCGTTGTTAATGCAACTCATCAGCATGAGATTGGCTACTGGCTTGCTATGGAGGCTTGGCGAGGAATCCATGTATAAAGTGGAATTATGAGGCAAAAATGTTGTTCTTTGTTGAGCTCATTTGCATACTGTTACCCAGAATCCCTTGCAGTAGTGAGAGCACTGTTTAAGTGAGATTTCTGTGGGAAAAGCAAGTCTTATGGCTTGACTGATGTGTGTATTTGTGTTTATCAATGTATTAACTATCCACTTACTTCAGATGGTACGGATTTTTATCCACACTTTTTTCCCCACCACATATATTTATATTAGTTATATATTATACTTGAGTATTTGTTTTCAGCTGAATTCCATATTTTCCCAAATTTAGGTTAATTGCTTCTTTGACTAAATTGCTTAATACCAAACAGATGTATATACAAGCAAGTGACTAGCACAATATCATGTTATGTTCTAAATACAGATTTCAACACCCTTTTTGGCTCATCAGAATTATTTACCAAATATTTTTAATGGTTGAAATTCATGCAAGCTAAACTGTCAACTAACTTAGTGATAAACATTCCTAAACTAAATTTCATTTAAGAAAAAAAAAATGGTTCAGCTGAACAACACATTAGATGGAAGTGAGATTCACATTAAGTTAAACAGCCAGGAGCTGTAGTCTTCATTGCTTCTGTTTTGTCCCTTTATCAGAAAAGATTCCATGGGGCCCCTTCATTCTTCACATAGGGATTCTTAATGGGGCCAAGCAAATGTATGGTTCCACAGCACTGTCTAATCTCTGTTCACCTAGGCGGCTGCCTAGGGTCGCCTTATTATTAATCGTGCTCAGCCCACACTGTGCAGAATAGAGTTTTTTAATGCATGTGCTGCCCACTATTAGACCAGGCATATCAATATGTGTGTGCCTGCGTGTTCATGTGTGTGCATGTTATACAAAATGGAAAACATCCTTTTTCTCTCAATTTCCTTGAGTCGCTTTTTTATTTTCACTAGTTTTCCATGTAACAAAGTGGAAAATACCTTTCATAGCTAAAGTGAAATTTCTCACAGCATTCCCAGCTTTATGTTTTACTCTAGAGTATAAAAAGTATCTCCTTCTTGGAGTGCGTGTTGCTAAGTGCCTGACATACACGGCCTTTTTATTTCTATAGGAAACGACTGTTAGACATCACTCCATGTTTTCATTGTTTTAGTGATCCTACATAAGAATTGTGTCTGTGGTTTTAGAAAAAATTCCCTTTACTTATAAAGACTCCTGACTCGAAAAACACAGACTTTAACTGGTGTAAGTGAGCCGTTTAATTTACTATACACGTGTACTAAATATTTAAAGAGAAAACATTGCACACAGTCCCACAGACACTGTTTGTTTTAACATGAAATATTATGCATTACAATAAGGTATGTGTATGACATCATTTATAAATGTGGGAACTATGTTTCACAGAAACAGATACTCTGTAAACCTCAGAGATATGTGGCTTTGATACTTTTGCACACAAGATTCTATATTTAATTTTTTTTAAACTGTATATAAAGTAGACTGAAAATATTCAGCACTCTTAGTTCTACCACACAATATATTTTTGAATGTACCTCTTACAAAGACCTGTAACATTGTAGTCTTGAGCACAGGACATAAAAATTATCTGGGTGATCTGAAATCCATCCAGAGACTGTTTTGGTTCGGAGGGATTTCATCAGCGAATGTTTCTTGAAAAACAATTCAGACGAACCAAAATTGTGCGAAAATTTGCCCATCAGTATACTGAAAAATATATACATGATATAATTGTCATATTTATTATGGTACATTTTTTTTCTCATTTTTTCACTCTATTGATAACTTCTTCTCACTTGATCTGTTAATAAAATCAATCATTAGTGACTGTCCCCTACCCATCAATCATATATTTTGAAATCAGTTATCTGATTTTTTGGGACCACATGTGGAACTCTTAATCACAAAACAAACAAATCTGTCCCTTATTCATTTTGTTTCATGATACATCTATTACGGAATTCAGACAATCCGCCAATGGCCCAAAATCTGAATGAATCACAATTTATTTAAAACCAAACATAAAGATCTGTAAATCTTCTATCTTGCAATACTATTTAGTGATGCTGCAATTCTGATAGAATGAAATAGCGCAGTTGCATTATAGTACAGTGTTACAACAGTGTAGCTGGTGTTATAATGATAAATGGTTGAGCAATGTGCAGGTTTCCCTGCAATCACATCTAAAGGCAGAGAATCCTATCCATAAGCCCACTGATCATAAACATCTGCTAGCCCTAAGCCCCCATAAAACATACTATATAGAGTCAATATGTAAAATGGCACTCAATGATACCCTGGTGTAATTATAAACAGGTCGGAAACACATTAACCATAAGGAACAAGGGCACTCAAAGGACTTCTCAGCAAAGCTCTTTCTCTATTGTAAAACAGGTCAACGTTTCAGCCTCTTCTGATACCAATTTCTAAATCTTATTATTATCATTACTAGTATTTATATAGAGTCAGGACATTCCACAACAATTTACAATTATAGAATAGGGATATTAACAGAGTCAAGAGGTGAAGAAGACCCTGCTCAAATGAGCTTACACACTATATCTATCTTAAAATAGAATAAAAATTAAAATCTGTTGATGTTGTGGCAGGCTTATGTAATATATGATCATATAATGTTACTAAACCCCCATTATTTTTTGCCTAGATTAGGTGTTTTTAAAAAAATTAACAAAATCTATCAGCACCAAAGTTGCTGTTTAGTGCATAAGGATTTTCATTGTTATTGTACTTATTGGCTCCCAGCAGCACCCTATTTATGCATGTTTAGGTGAGTGCAGCCAGCCCCTTGTTTTCTCATATATATCTTAAGATAGAAAGCATAACAAGACTGTGGTGTTTTAAGAATTAATATTTTTTTGTGTAATTCAAAACTAAGTGAATCATTCTGTAGAGGTTGTTTTATAGAAGGAGGTATGGGGAGGATATCCAGACAAAAATCTACAGAGTATAATCTCTCGGGAGCACAAATAGAATTCAGGGTAGTGAGACACCAGTTTGACCCAGGGAAGTCTGGCATTGGGTTTATAATAGTCTTTTTGGGGGGTATTTGCATCTGCTTGATGGACCACTTCCAAATCAGTTACACCTATCCTTGTCATGCTGTCAAAAACAGTAACTATGCTTTTGGCATTCAAAATAGTCCCTATTAAACTTGCAGAATGACAATTCCACAGACAATGATAAAATAATTGACACAAATTATAACTTTTTCAGAAGTACATCAAATTATTTTGCACCTTTCATTTAGTTTCCAAGATATATATTTCCCTCTCCATGGTATGTACTTTCGGCAGACAGACAATCTTGCCAGTGGTCTGAAAAAGCTGAAAGATATAATTTAGAGTAGACAATATTCATAGCAGCAATGAAATGGGCACTCAGCAGCAGATCAATAGAAGCAAGGGTCTACCCACCAGACTGGACCTAAGGTGCAAAGTGTGCAAAGATGCTTTGTTAGTCCAGCACATACTAGATGGGTGCAAGAGGTCAACAGGGACAGCATATACTGAGAGGCACAACCAAGTTGCTGTGTACCAAAACACTGTACAGAATATGGTCTGATCCTGTCTATGTCTAGATGTGAGGTATCACAAAGGATAATGGTGGTGGATGTGGCAATACCACGTGACCATGAGATCAATATGAAGGAACAACAAAGGTTGACAAATACCAAGGACTGAAAGTGTGTGGAAAGTGAAGACATTAGTAGTTCCAGTTGTGATAGGAGCACTCTGGGCTATAACCACCAAGTGAGGAGAGAGGCTTCAACAGATTCCAGGTGGAACATCTGAGATCACAATCCAGAAGAGTGCAGTTCTAGGAACAGCTAAGATACTGCACGAAACCCTCAGAATACCAGGCTTCTGGTAGAGGACCTAAGAATAAATAATACTCAAACTACCACCTGGAAGAGTGAGAAATGAATATATATTTATGCAAAATTATTAAAAACAAAGCCAAATATATTTCCAATTATTTGTAAATGGTGTGCCTTAGCCATGGCTCTTTGCCTGCAAAATGTAACTACATGGCTGCATCTGCTCTTTGATGCGGTGCTTTAGTATAGACATGTAGATGACTAGATGTCCCCATCTAATTATTCCAATAAAGGCTGAGAGACAGGCAATTACCTATTTCCTACTGACAAACTTCAAGAGTCAAGGAATCATGGCTCTGGAGAATTTTTTACCCTGCTCCAGACTTCTATATGCAGTATCTTAAACAATGTCTGGCTCCACGATAAGTCTGGCTGGTGTAGTATAACTTATACAGACCTGTGACTGCTGTTTGCAAATTATGTTTGACGTGTTCTGTGCTAGATGCCCAGAGAGACATTGAGAATATAATAAAGGCTAAAAGCTATGGATGAAATCCAATAGAAAATATATTATCAAACTGTATTTGTTGAATTCATTTTACTTTTATTATAAACAATAACAATAATAGTAAAAATAGCTTAATATTATTGATCACGTTAAAGTCAAATTGCAATATGATATATTTTTATAATGGTTATTTCGGTTTAGATGTTAAACAAAACATAAGCTGTGTTTATTACCTGCCAGCTGGTTACATTCTCTCGTTCCAAACTGAAAAGATGTCTGTAGGTCTACGTCCTCTCTGTGACACACCCAACCACAGTAGACACTGGGCAACTTGGCAGATTTCATGGAAAGAAATAGAAAAAGCTTATAACTTCAACAACTGACGTCTCCGGTTCCTCAATAATGAATCTGTTAGTACAATAGTTCTTATAGCATTATGTAAAATGTTCTTATTAAAAAGGATGAACCGACATGGCACTGAGAACCGTTGGAAAATAAATATTAACTACATGTAAATCCAGATAATATGTTTATATTCTCTAAGGTCAAAACAAAATAGATATGAGGCAACATTGATTTTAGTTAATTACAAGAACAAACGATTAATCTAGATTACTCAATACCTATTTCAAACATTTGTCTTCTTGATTTCTAAAAAATATATATATAGTTAGTTTTAAATTATATTCCAGTTGAGAGTTTGTGTGCCAAATACATTCAACAGGATTAAACATTGCTAATAATGATGCATGATACATGGATTTCCATGTATCCACTGCCATTCAGTGCTATAGTGTAAAATTTACAATGGTATCTCAAATATTACCGATTATTATGCCTATAATATGAGCTAAAGCCAACAAGGTGCATCTTGGACACAATGCTTAAAAGAGTCAACTCTAATACAGTGAATATTCATTACCTTATCAAGTTGTAAAGACATAGAAACATAGAATATGACGGCAGATAAGAACCATTCGGCCCATCTAGTCTGCCCGATTATAAGACACATATTTATAACCTAATGGAAACTATCCGATTCATTGAACTAGGGTTATGGTCAAAACAACAAATGGATTGATACGCAAGTATACCAAGTCAGCTATCCACAAATATTTTAGTCTGGAAAATATGGCAGGTCTGTTCTTTAAATTGGACGTTTTGGTCTGTTTCACTAATTAAAAAAGCCTGCTGGAAGAATAAATAAGGACTACTATGAAATAAGATTTAGAAATTCTAAGGTACACTGTCACCACAGTATATATGAAACCAGAAGGGATGTGATAGTTGAACTCAATAGGCTTGGTAAGCATTTGTGATCCTAAACTTTTTTGAAAGTTCATTTTTAATTTTTAATGTCTAAATTTGGAATCCTTCCTCCTTTTTATTCTTTGTTTGCATTTAGGAGATTTTGTTCCCTTTTTTCTACTTCTGGCAGAGCCGGATTACCCATTAGGTGACCCCTGTGGGCCCCTGTCTGGGCTTGAAGCTCTTGATCTGAGCAGTCACTCCTCAAGCCGGCAGGGAGAACAAAAGGCCTCCCTGCATGTTTCTGTCCCTTCTCACTCAATGGAGCATTGTGGTTTGTACTAATATCAGGTACAGACCACTTTAAGAGTGTGCTCACTGTATCCCATCACTTTCTGATGTATCAGAGTACCATGTATGGCTCTCTGAGTCATTGACTGAGTGGGGAAGCACAAAGGTGCCCTGAAAGTTGTCTGTACCTGATGTTGGTGCCAATGATGGAGCTCTCCCACTGGGCCACCAAGGTCCAGCTCACCCTCCGCTGTACCACCAGGGAAGATAATCAGCATGGGGGGACATACACACAACACTCAGTCGCACTTAGACTCTACTACAGACACACACAAAATCCAGAGACCATACACATGCAACACTTAAACAGCCTTCCCCGTACAGCTGTCACCCACTCTTTCACATACACTCAGCCACTACACACACTCTCTCAAACACACCACTCACAGAAACAGAGCCCAGGACTCTAGGAGGCTGCCCCATTCTGGCACCCTTTTGTGGTCCCTGGGCAACTTTAATCTGGCTCTGACTTCTGGGAGCCGTAGTACAGGAGGGCTCAAGCTAACGTTTACTACCACAGAACATTTTTATCTAGCTTTTTTCAGGTGCAATTTTTAAGTAGTAAAATTTTATGTACCAGTGGTCAATAGAGACTATATGGAAGAGGGCTGGAATTGCTCACACTGCAAAATGGAAATCTAAAAAAATGTAATTAAGATTTCAAAATGACTAAAGCACATTGCATAAATACAAACAAAAGGCATGCAGTTTGACTGGTTAGAAGTCTATTCAAGGGAATGTATATTATGGAAGGCACTTACATGGTGAAATAGCTGCAATGAAATTGTTATAAATAGAATAAAACATGTCACCTGCTCTACGGGTTTCTTCATGTTTATGGAAATGAAGTAGTTTAATAAATATCGGTCATATAAATGGAAAAGTGTTACTCTTCTAACTTGTGTTTCTATAATTAATTACATTATTTATACACTTTTTTTTGTTTTGTTTTACTTCAATTAATTAAATAATACAAGCACATCCATAGCATGCACAAGACATAACACATCCGTAACTCACAAATGCCATCACATCCCTATTTTAGACGTGGAGATTTGTTTTGTTAAGAACTGCAATTCTTACAAATTTGGGCTTATTGGGTAATCATATGATTTCCTGAACTCAAAGCCGAAATGTAGTCGTGCCAATTTCGGTCGGTTCGGTTTAATTAGTGAATTGCCCATGTTCCAAAAAAATAGGTGATTGATGGGGGGGAAAAAGATCATTGATGATTAGTGGACAGTCACTAATTGTTGATTAATTCAATAGAAAAATCTATATTTATATATTACATATTTAACCAATGTTTTTATTTTAATTTTATTTTTACTGCTCCTACCCTTTTTCCCTCTATTGCTTACTTTTTTTTTTTCACTTGGTCTGTTAACCAAATAACAGGAAAATGCTCCTATCAGTGTACCGCTAAAAAAAAAATAAACAGAATATTCGTATTTTGCAGTTCACCGATGGGCCTTATTACTTTTAATTTGTCTAATTCATTTTCCCAAATGTTTTTTCGTTAACAAAATTTGGACAAGTCAATCCTCCATATGGTTGAAATTTGCCTGTCTCAAAAACAAAAAATGTTTTTGTACGAAGTGTTTCATCCAAAACGTACATTCTGCCATACACAATTCAAATGTATACTGTAACATAACGAGCCACATGATATCACCCACATGACATTTATCAAATCCACACAACTACCCAGACATACATCACTCATAACACATGCAACACCGTCATGATTTCCATGTACAGCTTGACGTATACAGGGATCCTGTCCCGACTGATGACTTTAAAATTAGTTTGACAGGCTAGGAATCTACATAATAGAAAACTAAGAATGTTCCTTTAAGGATAACAAATCTAGATGCTGACGAGGAACACAGCAATCTATTATTTATCATTGACATATAACGAAACACAGTGGTTACTAAGCTGTTATCAAATTCCACAGTTAAGAAAGCATAACCTCTAACAAACTTCATTCAAACATACATGGAAGACAGTATTTCAGCGGCAATCTAAATGTGGGCATGGGAAGTTCCTGTCTAACAAGATTTTTCTAAATACAAATGTCTCTTGTTCATTTGAGAAAATTTCCGGTTTGCTAATAAAACATTAGAGACCCACCTAACAGCCGTCTAAATTACTACAAAAACAAAATTAGAATAAGATAGAAGTCTTTCTCATGGGAATAAGCTCTAGGTTACAGTGGTAAACAGTAAAGTAAGTATCTCTGCTCCAGGGATAGTTTCTCGTAACTTCGCCATCACATGGGTATACTTTTCAATGGGTGGTACGCATCCCAGTATACCATTCTGCAGCGACACTCCATACATCTAAAGGGACACTCCAGTGCCAGGAAAACAATCCGTTTCAGGTCCCCTCTCCCTCCCACCTCCCATTCCTGGTTGCTGAAGGGGCAAAAACCCCTTCAGTCACTTCCCTGAGAACCCCGCCGCTGGCGGTGGTTTCGGGTCGCCGCCGCTCCTCCCCTTCCTTACGCTAGCCGGTGGGCGAGACTGATCCCGTCCGCCGGCCTGGGAGACCTAATGCGAATGTGCACGCGCATTAGTGCTCTCCATATTAGAGCATTGAAAATGCTTTTCAATGCTTTCCTATGGAGAATTGAGCGACGCTAGAGGTCCTCACACAGCGTAAGTACGTCAATCGACGCTCCAGCACAGAAAACCTGTGCTATAGACATGGAAGTGCCCTCTAGTGGCTGTCTAGTAGACAGCCACTAGAGGTGGAGTTAACCCTGCAAGGTAATTATTGCAGTTTATAAAAAACTGCAATAATTACACTTGCAGGGTTAAGGGTAGTGGGAGTTGGCACCCAGGCCACTCCAATGGGCAGAAGTGGTCTGGGTGCCTGGAGTGTCCCTTTAAACAGTAAACAAAATATATTTTTTAGGAGTACAGGGATATTTACATTTATTTTTGGATGAATGCAAAAAAAAATCAGACACTTTTTATTTGTTGCACTTGTCTGCATCAGAATTATAAATGGCAACGTGGCCAAAATTGTCACATTGACAAACTGCACAAATAATAATAATAATAATAACAACAAAGTATTTAACCAGGAAAGGTACATTCAGATTACTCTGGTTTTCAAGTATGTCCTGGGGATGTTACCTTAGCCCAACATGCAGGGGTTATTACTATTACCCAGTTTAATGGTACTTGGAAATCAGTTTGGTTGTGGTGAAGCCACCACTAACAGGGTTATTTGCTAAATTGAGAATCCAAAGTGAATTCTAAGGGAATCTCAAATCCAAGGCCAAGAAAAAAAAAATCTTTTTGTTGCAAATTCTGCAACAACTTCTTGTTTTTTTAAAAAAGTGTTGTGCTTAAAAAAGTTACGATTATAAATAAATGTATTGAATTTTTTGCATATGTAACATATTAAAATATTGCCATTACAAGATTTAAGCCACACACCCGCATACCACTCATGTCTATACAACCCACATCAACCACGTCTTAAGTTTTGCTAAACACCCTAGACATGTTTGAAAACCACGTGACCTAGCTACTACTAAAAAAGAAAAATGTGTGCAGTGATCCACCATGCCCTCTATTTGTTCATTTATGTATTTGCTTATCTTGTACTTGCTGTTGGGGCAACGCAAGAGTCTGTGTCAATTGTTTACACCACAAAATAAAGAATTTATAAAAAAAAAAAAATTGCCATTAAAACGCTGCTAGTATAATTACAAAGTTACCTTTTTACCTAGTATTCTGGATAGAATCCAACCTTTAAACACAGCTGATGATCCATAAGGCAAATAAATAAACACATTTGAAGTTATAGAAAATTATGAAATAAAACAGCATAAGTTCATTTTTGACTCTATAATGGAAATCTGTTTTCTTCTCGGATCATCTTCCCATGTGATTACATCCTTGAATATTTTGTTTTTTCGTGAAACCACAGGCCTTTAAAAAAAAAAAATAATAATAATATCTACAACATCTCATAGGACAACCTCATTAAGCAGAGAATTCCACATCTTTAAAGTTCTTACTGTAAAGAACTCTTACCTCTGCTGTCAGTGAAAATATCTTTCGTACACTCATAATGGCTGACCTCTTATCTGTTGTATCTCTCTGATAGTGAAAAGGTTATTACATTATCCCCGTCTAATAAAGCAAATGCAGTTTTGCTTGGTGTTCTTCACAAATAATGTTTTCCATTATTCATTTTGTAGCTCACCTCTGCACTTTTTCCTAGTTCTGTAAAAAGCTTCTACAGAACTGGTTCCCAAAACTGCACCACGTATCCATGTGGTTTTATGTTTCCGTCATGTGAATACCCCTTTTTGTGCATTACAACATCGTACTGGTCTTTGCAATGACAGACTGACTGTTGCTTAGTTTGCCTAGTGTGCTTCAAAATATACATATAATATTATCAAGATCAAGTGAGAAAAGCTAATTAAAAAAGCAATAAAAAATGTGTATTTATATATTATGTATTTCATAAATATTTAGTATATAAATATATTGGGTTTTTTTTCTCTATTGCTCACTTCTCACTTCTTTGTGATGGAAATCAACATTTACCCCCACTCCGAAACATATTCCGGATTACACAGTTTATTTAGCTCGTGATCTGAGAACATGTCGTGAATTCACTGAACACCCGATCAGCCCAAATTTGGCTGAATTGTGGTTTGGCACAAAACAAATGTCCAGATCTAGCTGTATTACACAACCTAGTTTTGTGTTACCAGCAAACACAGACACAAGACTTTTAATAGCCACTTCAAGATCATTTAGAAATAGATTAGTGAGAAGTGGATCATTTTTGTAATGTCTGTGTTGAAATATAAGGGTATGACTGTGGTATGGAAAGGTTTAAAAAGTATTAATTTTTTTCAGGTGTACAGCATTTGTTAGGCACTTACTGTTTCCAGAGACCATTTCATCAAAGTTTAACAATTTCATTCAGAGTTGGTGAACTTTTTTTGATAGAATGTGTTATCCACCCATACATAAACCACCATCTTAGAGTCAGGCATAAAGGGGATGTTTAGAAAAGACCCCTATGTACAGTAGTTTAAATATATTCACATCTGCAATACACACCTGGCAAAGGGAATGTGTGGTACATTCTATACATTTGGAAAAACTAACACAAATTGTTAGGAAACATACCATCATTGCATGCATTGCCATGTGGACTATGCGTTTTTACTGTTGAAATGAATTTTGGAGCTCAGTAGCGAGTGATTTTGTAAAATACCTTTTGACCCATGAAGACTGGTACCATGCAGAGCCTACTAGGCTACGCTCAGAATCCAGCCCGTAGTTTCTAAATAGCTTCAGTAGAAAATATAGTTTGTTTACAAACTAAAAATACAAAAATGGGGAAAGTTTTTTTTTGTCAAATTATATCTTGATTTTTATATTGTGCAGCCTTAAACTCATACATACGTTTAAATTAGATGTTGAATTAGAGATTTGTTTTGTCATGAACTGCATTTCATCCATATATGGGCCAATCAAGTGATAGTTCAAATTCTCGGGGTCTGAGCCAAATTGTAGCCGAATCACAAACTATATGAAACACACAATGGCCAAGCATGCCTGTGTTGGCACTCCACTTGTGGCATCAAGAGAAGAGATGATTGATGGGAAACATCAATAGAAATATTTACTATGTAAATATAGCTTTTTACTAATCCTCTTGTTATTCCCTCTATTGGTTACTTCTTCTCACTTGATCTATAAATCACCTTGCGTAAAAATGCTCCTATCAGAGTACTGCCATATATACAAATAATATTATAATATGTATATGTTTTGTTGTGCATTGATTGACCCAATTTTTTAGCATTTTGGTCAATCTGATTTGTTTTCCTAAAGCTTTCTTTGTTAACAAAATTCGACTAAGCCGAACCACCAGATGGATAGAATGCAGCCGTCCTGAAAAATGTTTTATTTTTGGCTTGAAAAATAATTCCACCATACATATTTACATATTTGTATCAGTCTCCGAGGTATCATAATGAAAGTTTAGAAGGATAAGCCATTAAAGAAGTCTTATAGAAAATAAAGTATTTGTTTTAATTCTAATTCATTTTTAATCAGTAGTATTAATTTTAATTCTTTGAAAAACATTAATTTTGGTTACATGTATCCCAATAGGAGGTGTAATTTGTCAAAGACAATAGAATTGTCCTGTCCTGCAGTCATGGAATATAATAGGGTGATTCTCGATCAGTATAGATATAGATATTGTATTACTGCCCAGGGCAAAGTGCTTGAAATATTAGCTTCAAATTTGGTTTTTCCTTCACATCTTATCTTCAATTTACATTTTACCCTTGGAGCTTCTATTCTTTTGCAACAGCAATACATGGGAGGGAAGAGGTTTAGCTATGAGCTATGTTAAAGCCTGTCCCTTAAATTTTGGGTGGGGTAATGGCATTTGACATGTATTTCTTTTCATCAAGGGAACTATTTGAAGCCCACGTTATACAGATATTCTCAATACCTGAATATCTGGTTGGTTGTCAAAGTAGCAAAATGAAAAGTAGATAAACAAGTGCTCTTGTAAATGACTGAGCTTAAGGATACTTCCAACCGTAAGCTCCGAAAAATATTGAATGGTGTATAGTAACAAATATCAGATTCCGGCTCCATGACGATAATGTTGTCATTATATATTGTTAGATGTTTCTGTGTATGAATGTGGGTTGAATAACATTTAAAATGGGCATACATTTCCTAAATGCTAGGATGCTTTTAGGGCGCCTTGGAAATTTAGTGACACCATTAGATGATATTTTTGGGAAAATTATTTTGATCTCATTAAGAAAACAACAGAATGAATAACTTCAGATGTCAGATAGCCACCAGACTACAAAGTGTGGTTAGACTACCAACAAAGAATCAATGCCTATGGCAATGTTTTAAGAAGTGTAAGCATGGTACCCCTCCTCAAACCAACAAATTGCTGAGATTCTTGCTCCGTATGGCACAATTATTTAAATATAAAAAGAAAGAAGAGAATAATTCTTACTCTTTTCCTGAACATGGCAAACATTGAGAGTTTCTTAAAAATCTATACTTTGAATTCCTCCACATGAAAAAAAAATACATTATGGTATGCACGTAAAACAGAAATCACAGAAATGTAAAAAATGTTGAGCGTTATTTTATTTAATGACACTGCATTTTTGAGCTCAGAAAAATTAAAATAATGCAGTTTTGACTAGAGATGATTTAAGGTTAGAGTGAGGGGTGGCTTATGTTATGGGTATTTAGGGTTTCTAACCTAAGCAATTGCGAGAGAACACTCAGGTGGTAAAGAAATGGCTTGGGGGCAACAGCATGACTGCTTCACACAATACATAGTGGAGGGAGATCAGGGAAAATAATTAAGCTTATTTCATGGACCTCCTACTAACATGAGATACCTGATAGATTTCCTTGTCACACAAACTTGGCCTAGTGCAGGGGACATGGTAGGCGACCTTCTGCACTCCAGATGTTGAGGACTACATCTTCCATAATGCTCTTACGGCCATAATGCTGGCAAAGCATCAGGGGAGCTGTAAGTAACATGAATACATTGATATTTATCTGCACTTATTTTGCTTGATTTCTTTTGAGTCACCTACAATCTTGAAGATTTGTGTCTAGGATAGATACTACTTGCAATATAGCTGGGATCCCTAATATACCAGTTATGTATTGAACTGGACTAGAAATCTCCAAAATACCTAACAGATTTTCAGTCCTTGCTCTATGTCCCAATGAATGAAACACGTTATCTAACTGATTCATTGTATAATAGAGATAGCCTAAAAAGCAAACAATTGTGCATATTCAGAATTTTCACAATTTGGAACTCAAGTTGGCAAAATTGTAGCTAACAATACGAACAGATGTAACCTGGGTGCTAAATAGTTTTCAAAATTGTTTTCAAAATTGCTTCACACTCTGGTGTAATCCCAAAACTCCACCAAAAAGAGAAAGTAATGTGTGCTAGTGAGTGGAGCAATTTATACCATATATAAGACAGAAGAAAGAGTATATATATACAAACTGGTTTCGATTTTAAGTGTAACTTCCAGCAATAATGGTATATATGTAAAGAAAAAAGGGAAAAAAAGCAATGATAGTGCAGATTGTATAAAAAATATATAAGCATATATACTTATAACAATTCATAAATTGTGAAGTATCACTTTAAGAAATATTTGGTGAAACCCCAATAGGAAAAAGCTGACATAAATTTATTATCTGCCACATGCAGAAAAAGCAGTACATATATACATAAAATAGAATAATAAAAAATGATGATAAAAAATAGGGTGACAAGCCCCTTACTAGATAAGGTGGTGAGTTTGACACATATATGTCAACTCACTATCAGAGTTCAATCATTAGGGTGGTAGGCTGCTCGTCCGGCGTTCTTCCTGTTCGGCTGCTAGAGAATCTCCTCGTGTATTGTCTGCTGCCAGAAAACAAACGCCTCCGGACTCCGTGGTCTGTAAGCTCCTCCCCCTTTGTATGACGTCAACGCGTTTCGCCAATCGGCTTCCTCAGGACGTGCTCACAACCTTCATCTTGGTTGTGGGCTTAAATAGGGCAACAATCCCTCATGATTGGTTTATCACTAATTCAATTGAAAAAGTCCAATTGTTCAATTAAATTAACTAAATATCTTGACATAAAGTTTAATGGGACTTGGATTCAAATCTACAGCTGTCATTAAAGACTCATTTAAGACTCTTTAAAGGATTGTTCATGGCAGAAAAATAAATAACATGGCAAAATTAAACAGCAAAAGGGCATTGATAAAATCACAAAATCACAAAGATACACAGCAGAAAAAAAAAAATAACATGGCAAAATTGAACAGCAAAAAGGCATTGATAGAATCACAAAATCACAAAGATACACAGCATATTAATATTGATTAAGATTTAAATTTAGTTATGATTTAAAGCAATATTGCCTAAAAAGGATAAAAAGAGAGAACTATTAATTGGCATATCTCAAAACTTACTCTTATTGTAGTTTTGGCAAACACAATATAATAGATAAAACATGAATAAAATGTAATAATAATTAGAATCAACAGTGGTAATTATTTATCAGAGAGTGTCCCAGTGGGAAAGGTGCATAACAAAGTGCAATCACAAAAAAGTGCAATCACAAAAAGACTTATCATCCATATAAATGTGAACAATATAATTGTGAAACAAAATAGGAATAGAACTGAGAGCATGAAAATCTGAGGTTCAAAAAATAATTGATGAATTGGAAAAAATTGATAAGTTTAAAAAAACAATTAATTTAAAAATGCTTTTGAAAAGCAGTTATAAAACATTGAAGGATAAAAGTGTATATTTAAAAAAATAAATTTAATTAAAAGTATACGGCTTCCTGAGGTTCCTAGTTGGTCTCCCATACAAGTACTAAGCAGGCCCAAGTCTGTATGACTTCTGAGATCTGACGAGATCAGGCACTTTCAGACTGGTATGTCCGTAGGCTATAATTAATTAAAAAATGTATTCATATAAAATGAAAAATATATAAAAAAATATATATACATATGATTCATTATTTTAAAAAATGGCAAATTTCAAAGTCATTGTTCAGGCCATATGGAACCATAGTATTTAAAGTAAAAATCCATTGCATCTCAGCCTTCCCTATTTTTTCTATGAAATCCCCTCCCCTCCATGTTCTCGAGATTCGTTGGATTGCAATAAAACATAATTGTGTAAAATCAGCCTGATGGTGTTGTGCAAAGTGTGCTGACACTTGGTGTAGCGCATATTTCCTCTTTATGTTATAGACATGCTCACCTATACGTGTGTATAACGGTCTCGTCGTTCGTCCTACATAATGTAGACCACACGTACAGGTAAGTAGGTATATAACGTTTTTGGAACTACATGTTATACCTTCCTTTATTCGGTATGTGATATTATTGACAGTAAAATCCTTAACATGTTGCTTTTTACTTCCTATTTTTTTGCACGTACTACAATACCCACATCTAAGAAAACCCTGTTGTTGATTTAAAAAATTCTCCTGTTGGTGTGGTTCATCTAAAACATTTTTAACTAAAATTGTATTTAAATTGGGAACTTCTTTATGTATAATTGTAGGTGTATCTGTTAAAATATCATTCAAAATGGGATCATCCCTGAGTATTGGCCAATGTTTCTTAATAATATTACGCACTTTATAATTATGCCCTCCCGAGAACTGACATATAAATGGGATATTCGGCACCGTATTATTTTTCTTCTTCTCCTTATACTTTAAAATCTCATTTCTTTCTAATTTGTCTACTTTTCTTTTAGCTTCATTTAAAAAACCTTCCTTATACCCACGTTCTTTAAAATCTTTAATAATCTTTTGGCTTTGTTCTAAAAAAATTATTTCTTCTGTGCAGTTTCTTTTCATCCTAATTAATTGACTGCTTGGCACATTATTTAGCCATGGACTAAAATGGCAACTTGTGTGTTGGATGTAGCTGTTCACATCCACTGTTCACATCTTCCATAATGCTCTTACGGCCATAATGCTGGCAAAGCATCAGGGGAGCTGTAAGTAACATGAATACATTGATATTTATCTGCACTTATTTTGCTTGATTTCTTTTGAGTCACCTACAATCATGAAGATTTGTGTCTAGGATAGATACTACTTGCAATATAGCTGGGATCCCTAATATACCAGTTATGTATTGAACTGGACTAGAAATCTCCAAAATACCTGACAGATTTTCAGTCCTTGCTCTATGTCCCAATGAATGAAACACGTTATCTAACTGATTCATTGTATAATAGAGATAGCTTAAAAAGCAAACAATTGTGCATATTCAGAATTTTCACAATTTGGAACTCAAGTTGGCAAAATTGTAGCTAAATAGCTATGACATACACTCAATGAAATGTTTTGTTTCAAACCCTGAATGAACACCTTCAGGGTTGGACTGGGGATACAAAGCAGTCCTGGAAAAAAAATGTATGCCAGCCCCATAAGTCTCTGTGTGTGTAATATCTTTCTCTGATGGATTGAAAGCGTAATACAGCAGTTTTGGTATCGGACGACCCAGAGTGCCAGTATATATATATATATAAACCAAAAGCAAAGTGGTGCACTCAGCGGCCTTTTCAACATGTTTAATCAAATAAACTTTGTGTCCTGATCTTTTTTTTTTCAATCCATACTGGCACTCTGGGTCATCCAATTTTAAAAAAACAAAAACGTTATTATGCTTTTAAGCCATCAGATCAAGGTTGACGTTTCAATTCACTACAGGACCATTCATCAGGACAATAAAAAGATAATAAACAAAATACATATATACAAAAAATGCTCTATGATATATATTATTGGTATGTTTGTTTTACAAATTCAAAATATTGGACTTTTTATGGTTAAAAAATAAATTATACAGTAAGCATACTCACAGGCAGACACAGGCAATCTTACTGACACAAGCTCATTGTTACACAGGCTCACAGACAGACAATATTATGGTAGGGTGTGGAACTGCGCTCTGTCCCTTTAAGTAGTTTGTAGCTGGGTGCAACTCTGACAGTCTTAGTACCAGAGACCAAATGCTGAGTAACAAAGTGAAGAAAGGTCCAGGCACTCCAAGGTACAAACCAGGCAATTTTATTGAACCCACTCCATCAAAATGTTTCGATCTACACGGTCTTTGTCAAGCTTGGAGTGCCTGGACATTTCTTCTATTTTGTTAGACAGACAATATTATTGATACACATAAGGTCATTGACATAAAAACACTTCACTGATACACACAAATAGGCTCAATGAAAGGCAATCTCACTGACACACACGCAAACATAGTACAGACAAACTCTGACACACACACAAGCTTACTACAGACCAACTCACTTGTATACACACAAAACTTTACTACAGACATGCTTACTGTCACATATGCAAGATTACTGTCATACATTTATACATGCTCACTCCAGACAACCTCACTGACACAGACACACACATACTCACTACTGACAGGCTCACTGTCACACACATGCTCACTAAAGACAAACTCACTGACAAACGCGCTCACTACAGACAAGCTCACTGCCGACAAGTTCACTGATACATATACAAGCTCACTGCAGACAAGCTCACTGACACATACAAGCTCACTACATATGACCACCACAGACAAGCTTACTGAAAAACATATGCTCAATACAGACAAGGCAACTGTCACATACATGCCCTCTACAGACAAGCTCACTGACACACATATGCGCACTGCAGACAAGCTCACTGTCACATACATGCTCACTACAGACAAGCTCACTGACACACACAATCTCACTACAGACAAGCTCAATGACAAACATATGCTCACTACAGGCAAGCTCACTGACACACACAAACTCACTACAGACAAGCTCGCTGACACACACATACTCACTACAGACAAGCTAACTGACACACACACACACACCCACGCTCACTACAGACAAACTCACTGACACACAAACATACAAGCTCACTCACTAGCAGGCACAGACACACATAGACTGAAGCTTAGCCACTGATGCTGGGGGAGTACTGGTATGTGAAGTTGCCATTTTTTGGCCTCTTCCTGCTTGAGTGTAGCGGAGGATCTGGAATGTGGGAGGCATGGTTTGTGTGCAGGGTGGGTCTTGCATGCAGGAGGCAGATCATGGACACCAAATCTCAGGGAATTTTGAAGGCAGACTCATAGGTCTCCAGCCAGCCTTGGGTAGTCTGAATGCGGTCGCACCAGCCCCCAGCTTCTTATTTCCCTCGGACTGACACAGGCTGTCACACTCTGAGGGGAAATCATTTAAAGGGCATTCCTGTAATGATTAGGCCTGTCTGGCCGGCCCCAGGTTCCACAGCCCACCATGAAATGTCCTGGTTTCCCGGTGGGCCTGTCCAGCCCTGAACACATTCCCCTAAATTTCTTGGAACACTATTGAGAAGTTTTTGCCCTTTCATAATAAATATAATTATATATTTTTGTGAAATTCTAACTCATCTAAACACTTTTTTTAAATGAATTATACACTAATACCCAATAAATAAATCAAAATAAAGTGCAGTGGTATTATTTTTCATCGTCAATTGGAATTTTACAGACTTGAGGAACAGAACTAAATAAAGATTTGGGTTGGAGTTAATACACTCACTGAACTCGCTCAATGACTCACATCATGAATGTTTCATGCTGCAAAATAATTATTTAAGGAAGAGATTAGATTCAAAATTTATTGTAGGTACACAATGTACATGCTAGACTGAACAAGTTGCACTGGCCTGTCATTACATTCTATGCTAGTATTTTAAGTAAGATTTAAAGCAAAGAGGGTGGTAATTATACAGACAAATCCTGGGATAAGTTTAAAGGAACACTATAGGGTAAGGAATACAAACGTGTATTCCTGACCCCATAGTTTTAAAAGTGCCGTCTATGTTATCGGCCACTCCTCTTAACCTCCTTAAAAACGGGGTCTGCTGGTGCTTGGTCCGGTCACTCTCCACTCCCTTGGCTGAGATCATCACAATTGACGATCTCAGCCAATCCAATGCTTTCCCTTAGGCAAAACACAGCATTGATTCAATGCATCTCTATGAGGAATGTTCAGCGCCTCCATGAAGAGCGTTGAGATGCTGAACGTTAGTGCTGTACCTTGTGCAGCATTGACACAGTAAGCACCTCTTTTAGCTGTCTGGGGAGTGGCCTCTAGAGGTGTTACTAGGAAGCAATGTGAACACTGCATTTTCTCTGAAAAGACAGTGTTTACTGCAAAAAGCCTGCAGAGACTTACTATACTCATCAGAACAACTACAATAAGCTGTAGTTGTTCTGGTGACTATAGTGTCCCTTTAAGAAGTGGAGCAGTTATCATGGAAAACAACAGAAAGCTAAGCACATTTCAACTTTTCTCCAGAATTGCTTTTTATAAATACCTCTCAATGAATAAACACAAATGATTATCTCCTACTATTGCCTATATTTTTCCATAATGCTTACAACAGAAACCTTTGGTTTTATCTGACACTGCCCTCCACATGGTGGCACTCAGCAACTTGCAAACATAGCTTTGGAGTGATTCTCATGTTCCATCTCAACACATCTGTTCAAGCTAAGGAGAAATTGTAGAGAGTAGCAATGCTGGGTATTCATTTCTTAGAACCTTAATGCTATGTTGAAGACAAAGTGAATTTCAAGGATTATCCCATTGTATGTTTGTTTGAAAAGAAAACTGTCGGGGAGCTATTGTCAAAACTCCCTTCGAGGCTCCATGAAATAATCATTGTGCAGAGAAGATGTTGCACTTTCTGGAGTGCATTAAAAATGGATTTTAAAGAAACTCGACACAAGTACAGTTTTTGTTGATTTTTTTTTTTAATGTTCATTTGTGAGAAATTAGAAGATGAACTAAGAGTACACAAAGTCAGATTCTTTGCTGAGTACAGTATCTCACAAAAGTGAGTACACCCTTCACATTATTGTAAATATTTTATTATCTTTTCATGTGACAACACTGAAGAAATTACACTCTGCTACAATGTCAAGTAGTAAGTGTACAGTCTGTATAACAGTGTAAATGTGTTGTCCCCACAAAATAACTCAACTCACAGCCATTAATGTCTAAACCGTTGGCAACAAAAAGGAGTACACCCAGTGTCGGAACTACCACGGTCGCAGGGGTCGCAGCTGAGTAACATGGCCCCGGTGTAACCACTGGAGCTGGAGTCACACTGAAGGGGCCCATCGGGTGACCAATGCTGTTAGGTCCACCCGATGCTATGTATTTCCAGGCGGCGCAGTCACCGCTTTAACAGCACAACCGGGCTCCCTCTTATGATGTCTGACGCTGGGAGGAAGTGACTGCCCCGGTGTGTGCCTGTGTTTGTGTGTTTGTATGTATGTGATTATGTGTGTCTATTTGTGTGTCTGTATGTGTATTTGTTTGCATGTGTGGGCGGAGGTGGGAATGTATGGGAGGGGGATGGTAGACATTTGGGAGCAGGGTGGCAGGGAGATTACGGGGGGAGGGCCAAGGGCAATTTTCGCACCGGGGACCCATGGTTTCTAGTTATGCCTCTGAGTACACCCCTAAGTGGAAATGTTCATATTGGGGCTAATTAGCTATTTTCCCTCCCCGTAGTCATGTGACTTGTTAGCGTTACAAGGTCTCAGGTGTGAATGGGGAGCAGGTGTCTCTCATACTGGTCACTGGAAGTTCAACATGGCACCTCATGGCAAAGAACTCTCTGAGGATGTGAAAAAAAGAATTGTTGCTCTACATAAAGATGGCCTATGCTATAAGAAGATTGCCAAGACCCTGAAACTGAGCTGCAGCATGGTGGACTAGACCATATAGTGGTTTCACTCAGAACAGGCCTCACCATGGTCGACAAAAGAAGTTGAGTGCACGTGCTCAGCATCATATCCAGAGGTTGTCTTTGGGAAATAGACTTATGAGCGTTGCCAGCATTGCTGCAGAGGTTGAAGGGGTGGGGGCTCAGCCTTCAGCCTCAGACCATATGCCGCACACTGAATCAAATTGGTCTGCATGGCTGTCATCCCAGAAGGAAGCCTCTTCTAAAGATGATGCACAAGAAAGCCCGCAAACAGTTTGCTGAAGACAAGCAGATTAGGGACATGGATTACTGGAACCATGTCCTGTGGTCCGATGAGACCATGATAAACGTATTTGGTTCAGATGGTGTCAAGCGTGTGTGGCTGCAACCAGGTGAGGAGTACAAAGACAAGTGTGTCTTGCCTACAGTCAAGCATGGTGGTGGGAGTGTCATGGTCTAGGCCTGCATTAGTGCTGCTGGCACTGGGAAGCTACAGTTTATTGAGGGAACCCTGAATGCCAACATGTACTGTGACATACTGAAGCAGAGCATGATCCCCTCCCTTTGGAGACTGGGCCGCAGGGCAGTATTCCAACATGATTACGATCCCAAACACACCTCCAAGATGACCACTACCTTGCCAAAGAAGCTGAAGGTAAAGGTGATGGACTGGACAAGCATGTCTCCAGACCTAAACCATATTAAGCATCTGTGGGGCATCCTCAAACGGAAGGTGGGGGAGCACAAGGTCTCTAACATCCACCAGCTCCGTGGCATTGTCATGGAGGAGTGAAAGAGGACTCCAGTGACAACTTGTAAAACTCTAGTGAACTCCATGCCCATGAGGGTTAAGGTAGTGCTGGAAAATAATGGTGGCCACACAAAATATTGACACTTTGGGCCCAATTTGGACATTTCCACTTAGTGGTGTACTCACTTTTGTTGCCAACGGTATTAGATATTAATGGCTGTGTATTGAGTTATTTTGAGGGGACAGCAAACTTACACTGTTATACAGGCTGTACAATTACTACTTTACATTGTAGCAGAGTGTCATTTCGTCAGTGTTGTCACATGAAAAGATATAATAAAATATTTACAAAAATGCGAGGGGTGTACTCACTTTTATGAGATATTGTATGTTTATTTCATAAACTAAAAGATTTATTTAGAAAAAAGGAGATTTGGGAGGGCACATCTTGGAACATATATTTGTAAGTAGTAGTGGTGCCGTAAAAAACAAATTATGCAGAAAATACAGATTAGAGAACAGCACACACACACAAAAAATTTTTTTTTAAACTTTACACAGCTTCTTAAAACCACCTATCTTAGCAAGTGCAGGTGAGTCCTACACTCATTTTAATGTGGGAGAGTAACATGCTAATTGCAATACATATTGTATAGGTGGCCAGCCTTTACACACTTCCACCATGTCCAGACTTTTCTCACGAGCCATGTAGTATCGGAGCATTGCCTTGATAACCCGCGGCACCCTTCTGACAGGCAAGGCCTTGCAAGATAGAGAGGACTCAACTCAGGAGAGATGAAGACTGAGAGTTTCCCAGGATGCCCTCCTGCAACAGAATCCTGCAGTGGCCCCTTACATTAGTAAAGATAGACCTGTCTATAGGTATAATGTGTCTTCATGATAAATAAGTAGAACAATTCATCCTGGCATATGATCTTTAAACATTGTGTCAGAATGTTGCCTCTGACCGTTATGAATTCTTAAAAGGACACTGTAGTCACTACAACCATGTCATCTTTTTGAATTGGTTATAGTGCCTGGAGTCCCCTGACACTGTCCATCCATTCAGTGTTAAACCATGTTTGAGCAGTTTAACACTAAGTAAAGGTTCTGGCCACTCACAGTCTGGCCCCTTCTGGAGGTGTGATTAAGACAGAGATTTCACACTTCCTTGTAGTCATACCCATTCATACCATCAGTTGGAGCTCTGATAGGCTAAAAGCAGTCAGCTGATAATCTCAGCAAATCACAACTGCCCATTGCTGCACAGGCTAATACTTCCTCATTAGCCAAAGCAGCACAGAGGGAATGGACTGCTGGGAACTTTTGTTTAACATTAAAACATAAAAACATTAAAAACGGTTTAATGCTGAATAAAATAACAGTACCAGGGGAATCCAGACACTATAACCAGTTTAATGAGATGGAGCAGATACAGTGTCTACAGTGTCCCTTGGAAACATGGAATATTGTCTCCCTCTTTTGCAGTTCCTCTCAGTAAAATTTTCAATCTCTCCCTTTACTCTGGCACATTTCCTTCACTCTTCAAGCATGCAACTATAATGCCGATTCTGAAAAAAAGCCCAACCTTGACCGCATATCCCCATCCAACTACCACCCTATATCGCTACTGTCGTTTGCCTCCAAGATCCTTGAGAGAGTTGTGTATGCGACATTGACAGACTTCCTCAAATCCAGCTCTCTGTTTGACCCGCTTCAGTTTGGATTCCGCGCTCATCACTCTATTGAAACACCGGTGACCAAAGTATCCAACGATTTAATTGCTGCAAAATCTCGCGGTCATTACTCTAGCCTAATTCTCCTTGATCTTTCTGCTTCCTTTGACACTGTTGATCAACAACAGTGTCAAAGCTTCTTCTCATTCTCCGTAATCTCCGTCTACGAGATACTGCTCTCTCCACGTGCTACTCCTACGTCTCTCAGCGCTTTTTCAGTGTTTCATTCTCTGGCTCTGTCTCTTCTTCCAAACTGCTCTCTGTTGGCGTTCCCCAAGGTTCTGTACCTGGTCCCCTACTGTTCTCCATCTATACTGCCTTCCTTGGTAAACTTATCAGCTCCTTTGGCTTCCATTATTATTTATTTGCACATAACACACAATCTACCTGTCCTCTTTTGATCTCTCTCCTCCCATTTTGTCTCATGTCTCTGGCTGCCTCTCCGTGATTTCCAACTGGATGGCTGCTCACTTCCTTAAACTCAACCTGTTCAAAACAGAACTTCTGGTCTTTCCTCCCTCAAGTGTTGCTACTTCCGTGTCTCCCTCCCTCCAACTCAACTGCGCCACCATCACCTCTACCACACAGGCTCGCTGCCTAAGTGTTCTCTTTGACTCAGACCGCTCCTTCCGATATCCAGTCGATCCTGCTGCTTCCATCTAAAAACATAGCTCTCATCCGCCCCTATTTAACACCAGACGTGGCTAAGGTGCTGGTCCATGCAGTTTTTCTTTCTCTCCTTGACTACTGCAATCCCCTTCTCAGTTGTCTTACGTGTTCCCAGATTGCACCGCTGCAATCTATAATGAATGCGGCAGCAAGGCTCATTTTCCTGTCCGCCAGCACCTCCCACGCCTGCCCCCTCTGTCAGTCCCTACATTGGCTTCCAGTTAGATATAGGGCTCAATTTAAGATTCTGGTGCTTGCTTACAAGTCCCTACATAATGCTGCTCCAACATACCTATTCTCCCTAATACTCAAGTATGTCCCGTCGAGGCCCCTGCGACTTACGTCTATCCTCTGTCCGGACTCCCTACAACTGATGCTCACCTCCTAGACTTCTCCAGGGCTGCACCTTTTTGGTGGAACTCCCTTCCCTTCTCTGTTAGACTTTCACCCAGTCTCCACTCCTTCAAAAAATACTTGAAAACACACTTCTTCAGGAAAGAATATAATTTAAACTGTTAGCAGGTTTTCAGTCGTCCCCCCTCCAACCGACCGACCTCTCCTGCAACTGTCAAAAATAAACTACTAAGTTCTCAGTGAATACTTTTCTAGCAACCTATTACATTAGCTCTACTTATACCCTTTGTGTCACTATACCCCACTCCCTCTAGCATGTAAGCTCATTGAGCAGGGCCCTCAACCCTTCTGTTCTTGTGCGTCCATTTGTCTGGTTACAATTACATGTCTGTTAGTCCACCCATTGTACAGCTCTATGAAATTGGCTGGCGCTATATAAATAATAAAATAATAATAATATTACAATATTTCTTTTATTCATGATTCGAGAAAAGGTGGACAGACACTGTGGAATGGAAAGAACAGAAGTTTGCAAATGTACAAAAGATGACTTTAAACAGATGGGCACAGAATTTCAGAAGGCGGATTCATGTAGGTTGCTTTGACATAAATAGGTCTGTGGGATAAGTTTCAAAAAAGGTTTGAAATGAATAAAACCATACCATGAAGAAAATGTGGTATAACTGCTGCCTTCATATATATAATGTTTTACAATCATTACATTATCACTATTGGTAGATAAACCCTGGCCCAAAATTACTCCTTGTTCCATTAGGGGCCAATGATAATACATCAACATAACTGGGAGCTTTAAGACACAAACACCATAAGCAAGGTATTTGACCATTTTTATTTATCTATTTTTGTTACACCTACTGTATGTTAGGAAAAAAATTATTTTTGCTTTAAAGAAACACTATAGTCACCTAAAAAACATTAGCTTAATGAAGCAGTTTTAGTGTTTCACTGCTCAATTATTTGCCATTTAGGAGTTAAATCACTTTGTTTCTGTTCATGCAGCCCTTGCCACATCTCCCCTGACTCTGATTGACACAGCCTGCACAAAAACAAAAGATGGTCTCACTTTCAATCAGATGTAATTTATGTTATTTATTTTTTTATTTTATCTCTTGCTCTGTAAATTGAACTTTAATCACATACAGGAGGCTCTTGTAGGGTCTAGCAAGCTATTAAAATAGCAGGGGATAAGAAAATCTAAGTTAAACAGAACTTGCAATAAAGGAAGGATAAACATTAGATGACTCTTTACAGGAAGTGTTTAGGAAGGTTGTGCAAGTCACATGCAGGGTGTGATTAGGGTTTATTAACAAAGTGATTTAACTCCTAAATGGCAGAGAATTGAGCAGTGAGACTGCAGGGGCATGATCTATACACCAAAATTGCTTCATTAAAGGATCACTATAGTGTCAG
The DNA here is from genome assembly GCA_933207985.1 of Pelobates cultripes. NCBI lineage: Eukaryota > Metazoa > Chordata > Amphibia > Anura > Pelobatidae > Pelobates > Pelobates cultripes. The sequence continues at coordinate 38,465,666 of OW240917.1, forward strand.
GAAAACAAACTTGTTTTCCTGACACTATCTAACCCTTTGTTCCCCCACCCTCAGGGCCCCCCTCCCACGGGGCTGAAGGGGTTAAAGCCCCTTCAGCTTCTTACTTTAATCCAGTGCCGGGCTACCTCGGGGTTGGTGACCTCTCCTTCCACTCCGACATCAGCTCCCGAGTGGAATGGAATGCGCACGCATGGCCAGATCCGCGAGCGCATTAAAAACACCCATAGGAAAGCATTTCTCAATGGACGTTCCTTTTCTATGGATGTTCTGCACGCTGAATGCGATTTTCGCATTCAGCTTTGCTGAAACGCCTCTAGCGGCTGTCAGGAAGACAGCCCCTAGAGGCTGGATTAACCCTGCAATGCAAACATATGCTATGTTTACATCTGAAGGGTTAAAACCTGGGGGACCTGGCACGCAGACCACTTCATTGAGCTGAAGTGGTCTGGGTGACTATAGTGGTCCTTTAAGGTAAAGTTGTTTTGGTGACTATAGTGTCCCTTTAATACTAACATTGCAGACCCTGTATGAAATAGTGAAAGATCAAGGCCACTGTATAAAGCTGTTGATTTATCAATAATTTTTTTCTAAAAGCTAAATGAATAAGTTCAAAATAAAAATGGTTACATTTACATAATTTACATTTTTAAGTTTGCCAGCAAAGCAATCTATACACAGAACTGACCAAAAAACTTTGAAAAATTTCAGATTTATCAGGTGTCTATCCCTTTAAACCCTCAATTTCCATGAGTGTAGCGCTTAAGTATAAATTTAACAGTTGTGAATATACATATGTAGTGCCAAAAAAGCACTTACCATCTATACAATGCTTATATTCCCATGTATATAAAAAAGAAAAGAGATATATACAAATAATAGTGCAATATGTCTGAAAAATTTATGTTTAAATTATACGTGTGAGTTGTAACGTAAATTAACTCACATTTTTTAGAGCCTTTTACAGTGGTAAGGCTCTAAACTTCCAAGCGTCTGTGTCTTTTGGGTAGACCACACAAACCCTCTCTCTCAGTGAAGGAACGTCTTATTTAGAGCCTTTTTGACTGGCTCTAAGTATATAGGTTCAGTGTCAGTTTGTAGGGTGACACTATCCCTTTCTTGAATCACTTGTACAGGATGCAGGAAGTGAAGTATATAACAACTATGTTTATTATCAATATTAAAATGTATACAAACTATTATAAAAACAAAAAATATATAAAAACATATATAAATAATACTAATGTATTAAGTGGTCTGGCATAGGTCCACTTGCAGCCAAATGCATTTCACCGAAAATCGGCTTCCTCAGTCAGCTTCAGGGTGTCTTCTATCTTCTCTGCCTTTTAAATCTTTATTTGCCGGCCAAAAATTCTCTTTTGCCGGTCCGTAATGATTTGTTATGACGCGCCCGAAATGGCGTCGCGTCACTTCCGGTTTGTTCTTACTACATGTCCCATAGTTCTTTGCGTTCGTGGATGTCACTTCCGGTTATAAACCGATATAGTGATGGGTAATGTAGTCCTTGATATCATCGTTTTCTTCAGTTCGTATCGGGCTCAAAAATAAAGAGCCGAAATGGCATAAAAAAGTATCAAAGAGCATGTGTCAACATTCAATAATCCATATACAGATTTCCAAATTTAGACAATGTATATCATATATCTTGTAAGCAATACATATTCTACACTTAGTGAACATTTCATATTATATATTTCTTATTTCAGAAACAAGGAGGGGGGGGAGTGAAAATATTTTAGATAGACTTTATATTCTGGACTTTAACTTATATACAATAAGTGTTTAGAAGTAGTGTTACCTCTGAATCTCATTTATAACATTTTAAATTAGAATTGCAGACTATGTAGAATATGTATTGCTTACAAGATATATGATATACATTGTCTAAATTTGGAAATCTGTATATGGATTATTGAATGTTGACACATGCTCTTTGATACTTTTTTATGCCATTTCGGCTCTTTATTTTTGAGCCCGATACGAACTGAAGAAAACGATGATATCAAGGACTACATTACCCATCACTATATCGGTTTATAACCGGAAGTGACATCCACGAACGCAAAGAACTATGGGACATGTAGTAAGAACGAACCTGAAGTGACGCGACGCCATTTCGGGCGCGTCATAACAAATCATTACGGACCGGCAAAAGAGAATTTTTGGCCGGCAAATAAAGATTTAAAAGGCAGAGAAGATAGAAGACACCCTGAAGCTGACTGAGGAAGCCGATTTTCGGTGAAACGCGTTTTGGCTGCAAGTGGACCTATGCCAGACCACTTAATACATTAGTATTATTTATATATGTTTTTATATATTTTTTGTTTTTATAATAGTTTGTATACATTTTAATATTGATAATAAACATAGTTGTTATATACTTCACTTCCTGCATCCTGTACAAGTGATTCAAGAAAAGGATAGTCACCCTACAAACTGACACTGAACCTATATACTTAGAGCCAGTCAAAAAGGCTCTAAATAAGACGTTCCTTCACTGAGAGAGAGGGTTTGTGTGGTCTACCCAAAAGACACAGACGCTTGGAAGTTTAGAGCCTTATCACTGTAAAAGGCTCTAAAAAATGTGAGTTAATTTACGTTACAACTCACACGTATAATTTAAACATAAATTTTTCAGACATATTGCACTATTATTTGTATATATCTCTTTTCTTTTTTATATACATGGGAATATAAGCATTGTATAGATGGTAAGTGCTTTTTTGGCACTACATATGTATATTCACAACTGTTAAATTTATACTTAAGCGCTACACTCATGGAAATTGAGGATTTAAAGGGATAGACACCTGATAAATCTGAAATTTTTCCTTGTTGTTTTTTGGTGATTTCTATGTGTGTTGGGTCTTTAGGAGTACCCACAGAGTGTATAGCAGCTAAATTCACTTCAATATCACAATTCTATAGCGCCACTTTTCCACAGCCTGTGTGTGTACACTCAATTTCTTTGTATACACAGAACTGCTCTGTTATGATATGCTTACCACCGTTTGAACATCACTCTCACAGAAACCTCCAATGTCTTGACCTAGAGCATTTCTCCACTAATCTCTAAATCTCCTTTTACCTATCTCAAACCTCACCTGTCCTAGTTCTGCAACCTCCTTCTACAATTCCACCCTCTCCTCTCAACTAGACATCATGGCACCTTGTACATTTAAACGCCACAGGCGCCCCCAACAACAACCCTGGCACACCAAGCTCACTCGATACCTCCAAATATGCTCTAGAACTGCTGAACGCTGTTGGAGAAAGTCTCACTGTGCATCTGACTTTCTCCACTATAAATTTATGCTGAGCTCATACAGCTTGGCTCTTTCCTCTGCAAAAGTTAATTACTTCAATACCCTCATAACCACACTCTCCCGCGAACCCAAACGACTATTTCACACATTTAACTCTCTTCTTCGCCCTGCTGTTCCTCCTCCACCTACTAACTTGACCGCTTCAGACTTTGCAACTCACTTCACTGACAAGATCTCTACAATCAGAGAAGAGATCTCTCATCTTTCTTCTTCCCCTTACAATACTTCCCCTAACTTCACTCCCTCTGCTGTTCTATGTTCATTCGCACCTGCAACATTGGAAGGGGTTCTGCTCTGCTCCAGTCCTCCCGCCCCACCACCTGCTCCCTACATCCAATTCCCTCGCATCTCATCCGTACTCTGTCTTCTTCTCTTTCTCCACCTCTCACTAAAATTCTCAATCTCTCTCTCTCCTCTGGTATATTTCCATTGCCCTTCAAACATGCAACTGTAACCCCAATTCTAAAGAAGCCCAATCTTGACCCTAACTCCCCATCCAACTATTGTCCTATCTCGCTACTGCCTTTTGCATCCAAGATCCTTGAAAGAATTGTGTATGCGAGATTGACAGACTCCCTTGAGTCCAATTCTCTGCTAGACCCACTTCAGTCTGGTTTTAGTGCTAAGCACTCTGTGGAAACGGCACTGACCAAAGTATCCAATGATCTACTCACTGCAAAATCTCGTGGTCACTACTCTATCCTAATTCTCCTTGACCTATCTGCGGCTTTTGACACTGTTGATCGTCAACAGCTTCTTCTCATCCTCCGCAATATCGGTCTACAAGATATTGCTCTCTCCTTGTGCTCCTCCTACCTCTCCCAGCGCTCTTTCAGTGTTTCTTTCTCTGGCTTTGCTTCTTCTCCCCAACTCCTCTCTGTTGGTGTCCCCTAAGGTTCAGTCCTTGGTCTCCTACTGTTCTCCATCTATACTGCCTCTCTTGGTAAACTCATTAGCTCCTTTGGCTTCCAATATCATTTCAATGTGGATGACATGCAAATCTACCTGTCCTCTCCTGATCTCTCTCCGTCCCTCTTAAATAATGTATCTGACTGCCTCTCTGCTATTTCTAATTGAATGGCTGCCCACTTCCTTAAACTAAACTTGACCAAAACTGAAATTCTGGTCTTTCCTCCCTTAAGTGTTGTTACTCCTGTGTCTGTCTCCCTCCAAGTCAACGGTGCTACCATCAGCTCCACCTCGCAGGCTCGCTGCCTAGGTGTTCTCTTTGACTCCGACCTCTCCTTCAAGCCTCATGTTCAATCTATCGTCAAATCCTGTCATTTCCATCTCAAAAACATTGCGCGCATTCGCCATTACTTAACGTCAGATGCGACTAAGGTGTTGGTCCATTCCACTGTCCTTTCTCGCCTTGACTACTGTAATCCTCTTCCCAGTGGTCTTACGTGCTCCCAACTTGTGCCGTTACAGTCCATAATGAATGCGGCGGCGAGGCTCATCTTCCTGTCCGCCCACACCTCCCATGCCTCACCCTTCAGTCAGTCCCTACATTGGCTTCCTATAAAATATAGAGCTCAGTTTAAAATTCTGGTTCTTGCTTTCAAATCTCTACATAATGCTGCTCCCACCTATCTATCCTCCCTTATACACAAGTATGTCCCATCTAGGCCCTTACGATCTGCTGAAGACTTACATCTATCTTCTGTCCGTACTCCCACCTCTCATGCTCGCCTTCAAGATTTCTCGAGGGCTGCACCATTCCTGTGAAACTCGCTTCCCTCCTCCGTTAGATGCTCACCCCGTCTCCACTCCTTCAAAAAATCGTTAAAAAACCACTTCTTCATAAAAGCGTGTCAATTAAACTGTTAATAGCTCCTGACTGATTCCTCTTCTGCAACTGTCACTAGTCTAATACTATCCTTACCTTTTTGTGTCATTTTACCCCACTCCCTCTAGCATGTAAACTCATTGAGCAGGGCCCTCAACTCCTCTGTTCCTGTGTGTCCAACTTGTCTCGTTACAACTACATGTCTGTTCGTTCACCCATTGTAAAGTGCTGCAGAATTTGATGGTGCTATATAAATATCATAATAATAATAATATGCTAACTAAAAAGTGTTGCTTCAGATACATGTTATTTTAATACAAACACAAAGATAAAGCGCCGCGCTTACAGCAGCAGTAGCTTAGTATCCAACAGCTTAAAATACATAATAAAAACAAAGAGAACGTTACCTGCGCTCTGGCCTAAATCCCAATGTACATTTAAACAAAATGGAGGCTCTTTAGTTTTATTCCAATGGCCATTTGAATATATAAGCTCACCTGCCACGTCAAGGCAAGCCTCAATAGGTGAGTTCCTACACTAGCCCATTAGATATGCTGATATCAGCCAAGAATCTCCAGTGAGACAGGAAGGGGTATTTTATAAACCCTTTCACATTTAACCCTTTATAGGGCTTCTACACATACAATAAACTTTGCTGGTATCAGACAAAGTGTAAACATCTCTAATGAGACAGGAAGGGGTATTTTATAAACCCTTTTACATTTAACCCTTTAACCCTTTATAGGGCGTCTACACATACAATAAACTTTGCTGGTATCAGACAAAGTGTAAACATCTCTAATGAGACATGAAGGGGTATTTTATAAACCCTTTTACATTTAACCCTAAATAGGGCCATAACACATACAAATCACCTTGCTGGTATCAGCTAAAAGGCAAATTTCTCTGATGAGACAGGAAGGGGTGCTGCCCCTACATACTTGTAAACTCTTAATAAGACAAACGTGGGGAGGCTGGCAGCACTGTAACATAGCTGTGTGATACAAACATCATATACAAACACAAAGATAAAGCACCGCGCTTACAGCAGCAGTAGCTTAGTATCCAACAGCTTAAAATACATAGTAAAAACAAAGAGAACGTTACCTGCGCTATGGCCTAAATCCCCATGTACATATAAACAAAATGGAGGCTCTTTAGTTTTAGGGTTAAGTATGTATGGGTTTATAAAACACCCCTTCATGTATCATACCAGCAAAGTTTATTTTTTTAGTGGAAAGAATTCTCACCACCTTGCCCCTCTATTTCTCGACCACACCTGGATCATGCTTTTTCTACCCTTTGGACTTTCTCCCAGGCTACTGAACAAGAGGTGGCTGCGCTTCTCCTTACATCTCGCCCCACCACCTGCCTGCTTGATCCTGTCCCGTCTTACCTTATCAGATCTCTCTCCTCTTGTCTTGTGCCTTCCTTAACATACATCTTCAACTGCTCTCTCTCTTCTGGTAATGTCCCTGCTGCCCTTAAACATGCTACTGTAGTACCCATCTTAAGAAAATCTTGACCCATCCTCCCCTTCTAACTATCGTCCTATATCTCTGCTCCCTTTTTCCTCAAAGCTTCTGGAAAGACTGGTCTTTACTCGTCTGACTTGTTTCCTCAATTCCAACTCTCTCCTTGACCCTCTTCAATCTGGCTTCCGTCCCCTCAACTCTGCTGAGACTGCTCTTATTAAAGTCACTAACGACTTAATCGTAGCTAAATCCAAAGGGCACTACTCCATACTAATTCTTACTATTGAGTTAACCCACAAAGGTAATTATTGCAGTTTATTAAAAACTGTAATTATTACCTTTGCATGGTTAAGGGACTTGGGAATATGCACACAGACCACTTCAATGTGCTGAAGTGGTCTGGATGCCTATAGCATCCCTTTAATGGAACACTACAATAATATATATATATATATATATATATATATATATATATTTATTTATTTCTAAATTGGAGAACTGCTATTTGTGTTTAGATATCTGTCCCCTGCTTTGGCATTGAAAATGTTAAAACTAATAAACTTAATCCTTATTCCAGCACTTTGCTAGATAATTAAAAAATCGATACTATGACTGATATTGGCACAGTTAAGTTATGCTCAAGATTATTTACCGTAATAGTTACTAAACTGTGAATTTTGGGGAATTCCCCAGAGAAAATAGCCAAAGTGAAAAAAATATCTATATACGCTATGCTCCCAGCTCAGCAACTTAGCCTTAAATTTCCAATTCATGAGTGAATTCCTGACAAGGCATGGCTTAGTGAATAACTGTCGGTTGTAGGAGTTTTAAAGATGTGAAGTTTCAGAGTGTTCTTTATTTATTGGGTAGGAAAGAGCTAGATATTCTATGAAAGTAAATTCCAAAAAATAAGGAGCACCTTGAGTGATGTCTTGCAAGCTTCATAGCTTATAGGGTATAGATCCATGAGTCATGGGAAGGATAGAACCAGCAGCATTTTGGCCAGATATTAGTGGACAATATTAGGTTTCCACCAGTTGAGTCAGGACATAAATAAGAAGGTCTTTTCTGCTTCATGGATGAAGTGAAGATTGAATAATTTAGGAAGAGATTAAACGTGAGAGGTAAAATTAGAGAAGACAGTTAAAGTGCCTCGGAAAAACATCTGGTGGAGTTAGTTGGTGCAACAGCTATATTATTAATAGGAAGTGTCAAATTACCTAGAAAGTGGAGAGGGGGCGGGGAGTGGTATTCTACTAGTTCTGTTTTGGACAAATCAGGTTTTAGATTTTTTTTAAAGTGAGATGTGGGAGAATATAGGTTGCGATGGAGTGTGTGAACATTGAAAGAAAAGAGAGGATGAATGGGTGAAAATGGTGGGTTCATATACACAAGGTTTCGATCTAGGTAGAGGAACGGCCAATCCACCATAAACCCCTGTTGTGTCAAGAGGATCAGAGGAATAGAACTGCTGTTGACACCAAGTACAGTGTCCAATGTCAGACATAAAAGGTTTACATGCACATAATGAACATTCTATCAAAGAAATACATCCAACAATTACTACAAGATATTGCAATTGTTTTGAATAGCCAAGAGGCTCCTTTAGGTTCTTTGACTGTTATTATTTGCAAGGTGCTTTTTCAAGGAATATGGTGCTGTATTGAATAACAGCACTTAATAAGTGAGGGCTGCGTGTAAAGTCCATAGGATGTCATTATTTCTAAAGCCCATGTAAACAAAAAGCTTGTCATTGTGTTGTCTGTATGTGATCATTGATTACATGCACAAATGTCTCAGTAGCGAGACACTCCTGAGATTTTTGGAGATACCCAGGGGCTGTAAATTAATGCACTTCTCACAGAGCACATGGCAATTCTATTGTCAAAATCTCCTTAACATCATAGATTGAGTTTCACACAGAGCCTCTGACATGCTGCATTATCCTGCGTGTCCACCCTCATCAATATGCAAAGAAAAAAAAGAAAAAGCCAGAGCGAGTTATCCCAATATATGGAACATTTTCAAACATTAGGCAAAAAAAAAAATGGAATAAATGAAATTGGTTATTTTCCCACTTACGAAAATAATTGGGATGAAACATAATTTTATTTATTTTGCAGCCTACAACATATGTAATGGGAATATTTTAACAATGTAAAAGGGTGTAACTCAATAGGATTCAATGTGGCCAATTACACTGTGATTGCTTTTGAGGATATTAAATTATCCCCTTAATATACAATAGAAGTGGGAACTAATCATTAGAATGCCAAATGGTGCAGATGTAAGTGTCTGGGAATCATGACAATAAATCCCAATTATAGAATTAGATAAAATGCACTATATTTACTGTCAATCCTATTGATTACATGGGATTAGTTTCAAACCCACATATGTTATATCCTGTCAATTTTGTTTATTTTTTTTTGGTCGCCTTACTGCCAAAAAACAAGGGGATAGATAGATAGATAGATAGATAGATAGATAGATAGATCAAATTGTCAAATAGATAGACACAATTAGGCATGTATACTTCTATATAAATAAGATGATTAAGTCACACCATATGGCCATATTATGCTAAGCCCATCTACTGCATCAAACTACTCTGTACAGATGGGTCATAAAAGAAAATGTTTTTCAGGTAGCCCAGTGATAAAGTTAAATATAACCTTAAAGGGAGAGGTATGTAACTGGTTGTAACAATTCCACCATTGAATTCTATGGGGAAAGTGCTATTCAATAAGCATATGACGGAATCCATCCCTGTCTATGTATTAAATTTATTTTTTACTGAATCCGAAATTTAATTAATAATAATAATAATAAAGTTTATGTTTAGGATGTAAATCCATTTCACAGGGCCAGTACGGAATTATTTTACTAGTCTTGCTATGGTTATAGTTACTATCGGTTTCCTTGGTAATAGAATGTTTATTTACCTCTTCAAATGCAGGTAACTAATTTACCACCACTAAACATTGGCCAGGGATATTTACTAAAGTATTGTCAGGAATGGAAGTGAATTCAGAGTCATTTGACATTTTAGTCCAAAATAATAACAACGTATTTAACCAGGAAAGGCACATTTAGATTACTCTGGTTTTCAAGTACATCCAGGGGTTGTTACCATTACCCAATTTAATGTTACTCATTTTATCTACCTCTGAAGGATGAAGGGCTGAGTCAACCTTGCCGGAATTCGAACCTGCAACCCAAGGATTGAACAGATTCTACTGATGTTGCATTAGCCCATTAGCGCTTGGATCTTGGAGTATAACTGACTTTTTCCGGCTAAGCTATTTTGAAATTCACTATGAGTTCAATAGCATATGATGTCATTGGCATTAATGAACACGTCTAGATGCATCCTATCACAAGTTTATAAAAGTCTCCTTGTTTTAGAAGAGAAGAAACACTATGCTTTATGTATATGTGAGCTGGAATACCATGGATAATTGTTTTTATTTATGTTATGTAACACCTATAAATGTGTACAATCATTTGCAATGTCACACAGAATGGTTCATACTTACTATCTTTATTAGAGCGGCCTCAATAGCCAAGAATGGAAAGCCTTGCAGGGAGTGTAAGCCATCAGTTTTTATAATACAATTTTTTAACGGCGTAACTGTCCCTTTAAACATAAATGAAAAAGAAAACTAATTTAACTGGAAACAAAGACTCAAGTGCTGAGACAGAGGTTTAAAGATCAAGGTTACAAAAGATCAATACAGATTAGAATATACATAGGGTTCTGTTACTTTAAGAAAATCAATGCTATTTTACCTCAAATAGCTGAACTGAATCCTCTGAAATAAAAAGCCACTTATAATCCCGCTTTAAATGGTTACAAACTACTTTTCAACCACAATTAGTATATTTCCAGGGCCATTACTGTTTGAGGTCATTAAGAAGCAGTTGGAGTTCCTCAGTAATGAGTTATGTTATGGTATTAAAATTGAAACTTATATTATATTTAATTATATTATATTAAATTATAAATTATATCTGTGTGGTTTGTCACTATACCAGTTTAGAGCTGAGAATGGAAGATTAGGTTTTTAGATAAATTAACCAAATCAAAAAAACTGTTTGCAATGCTTAATTATGCTGTGATAAAACTTTCAAACTGTCTCCACAATTTGCGTTTTAGTGAATCATCCACATTTTTACATGTTGAACCTTTTTCATCATAAACTGTCTGCCTAGTCATAGCTATTAAAGAGATACTAAAGTCACCAAGTCCACCTTATCTCACTTAACTGGTCTGGGTGAAGTGCCCTGTCCTTTTAATGATGCAATGTTAAACATTAGCCACAAGAGGAGATTCGTCTGCACTAACAGAGTAAAACTCGGTCACATGAAGCAGGAGTCCATAAGAAAGCACTGAATACAATGATTTCTTATGGGGAAGCTTGGATGCACGCACTGAGTTTGCCGCACATACACATCAGGTCCCCAATAGTGATGTCCCGAAGCTGTATTCTTAGTGAGCTGTCCAGGAGGTGGGAGGATCTGGAAGGGAGAGTCTGCTGCTGATTGGCTGGAATGTGTCTGCAGACCGGAGTTCGCGGCGAACCGTGGCGAACAGTTCGGCGAACAGTTCGGGACATCACTAGTCCCCAATGCTCCTCATTGGAGGAAGCCATCGGAGGAAGCCATGTCCCCTCAATGATTTTGGGGGAGGCAGAAAGTTTAACAGTGCCAAATGAGCCTCAGCACTGGAAAAGGGTTAATATAACTTTCATTTCATTCATTATTGCATCCCGGATTCAACTTAAATGCAACTTAAAGGGACACTAGTCACCAAAACAACTTTAGCTTAATGAAGCAGTTTGGTGTACAAATCATGTCCCTGCAGTGTCACTGCTCAATTCTCTGCCATATAGGAGTTAAATCCTTTTGTTTATGAACCCTAGTTACACCTCCCTGCATGTGACTTGCACAGCCTTCCTAAACACTTCCTATAAAGAGTCATCTAAAGTTTATCCTTCCTTTATTGCAAGTTCTGTTTAATTTCGTTTTTCTTATCCCCTACTATGTTATCCTGGACCCTGTAAGAGCCTCCTGTATGTGATTAAAATTCAATTTACAGAGCAAGGGTTACAATTGTTTAAGGTAACTTACATCTGATTGAAAGTGAAACCAGTTTTTTTTCATGCAGGTTCTGTCAATCATAGCCAGGGGAGGTGTGGCTAGGGCTGCATAAGCAGAAACAAAGTGATTTAACTCCTAAATGACAGTGAATTGAGCAGTGCAACATGAGAGGCATGATCTATACACTAAAACTGCTTCATTAAGCTAAAGTTGTTTAGGTGACTATAGTGTCCCTTTAATTATATGAGATACGAAAGTTATACGCAAATTACACTATGTGAAGATGTCAATCAGTTTCTATACAGTGGGTGTATGTATACTAAAGGTTGAGTCATTGATTACTGATGCCATTAGTTTATTTGAATAATTACATGAAGCCATTTGAATTAGTTGTTAGATTTGATTTAAAGTAATTTAGGTATAATGGGAACTATCCACTCAATCAATTAAATAAAAACAAAAAGCAATAATCTGCATTTTAATAAGGCATTTACAAAGAGATTTGATGAAGACCTTATGACACAGAAAACTTATCTTAGAATCGATCAGAGTCTTTGTATGTCTTATGCAAAACTTTCTAACGTACTAGTTTTCAGCCTTTTGTCATTGTATGTAGCTCTATTTAAACTGACACAAATTCATAGATCTCCGGCCCAACACTGCAAGTGAAGCATAATACTCAGTGCACTTCCCTTTGACGTTATAGTTGCTGTTTGATCAGACTATGGTTTTATCCGCAGGAAAGTACTTTTGAATATTCAGATCAGCAAGTAAAGAAAAAAAAATATTTATTCCAGATCTACTTTTCCTCCATGCCAGTTTCTCTTTCCTCTTTGTCGTTTGACCCCTGTCATGTTTACCAAACAACTTCCCTAAGGATTCTTTGCAGCTGCAGTAGCAGCCTGCAATGATGTGCCTTCTCTAGATGTTTAATGTAACATCAGGGACTAACTAAAGGGCAAGCTACTGAGTTTCTCAAAGTTTTTGTCCGTTCTTAGAGTTTTCACATTCTCTCTTTTTGTTGCAATGCAATGCATTTGCAAGGGCTCTCACTAAGCAAAAAGGGTAATCCAGACGTGGACCCTGTACTCACTGTTTCTAGAGGGATATCAGCTAAAAGCAGCGGACGAGTTCTAAAGAAGGCAGAAACAATTGTCCAGGGTTGCTGTATCTCTCATGCAGCGACAACTTGCTGGCGTTTAGATTATGGACTGCTCTTACGGGTGGGATCAGTCTGATATGATGATGGTATAGCTTCTCTTTGTAATGGAACACGTGAGAAAAAAAGTATTTTTGAGTCGAGAGCGGGGACTCACCAAAGGGCAAGCCACTGAGTATCTATAAACTTGTGTCCATTCTCAGAGTTCTCATGTCCTCTGTTTTTGTTTTAATGTAACTGTATTTACTGTATGTGCAATTAGACAAATGAACAGACAATATTTTTATACGTTGTTGGTATTTTAGGAAGCACATGTCAGACTCGGGAATCATTTAACCAACTATATCAAGGGGAACATTGGGGCAAAAAGAACAGTTCCTGTCTCTCTACAATGTACAGAACTTAAGCTTCCATAGCTACATTGTACGTTTGTAAAAGAGGATAGGAAACATGTTTGCAAAGTCCATATCCCACAAATTACGAGTAAGACAAGAACAGAGACATGACAGCAAATGAACTAGAAATAAAGCTGTGATGTAGGCTAGGCATGTTCCACACATTACAAATTCAAACAAATGAAACGTTCAAAATGCTCATAGGTCATATAAACAGTGAGTTATGCATTCTTTTGACTAGTGTACAGTTTTTAGTGCTGTGCATTTTATAAAATAATATAAAAACATGATTCTGTTGCAAAATGTTTGTTGGCAAGACGGAAATGATTCAATGAGATGAAGTGGGAGCTATACTTCGTCAGTTAGTTATATGTTGATCAGATGTTATAATGTAGCCTGTGATTAATCACTGTTAATATTTGAATTGGAAGACACCTACTCTGTAATATACACATTTTAAAATATTTCCACAATAAATATACACCATTGAGCTCATTTGTTTTCTTTCTACACAAAGTACAAAGAATATATGTTTTCTTTCAGTTTTTTTGCTTGTGAACACCTGGATACATGGATAATTAACACTACCTGCTTCACTTCCCAACATGTAAAGAAAATGCATTTATCAAAGACAAACCTCTGCCCTGTCAGGAAGATATTACTCGGAATGAAAGGTATGTATTTGTAAATACGTATGATCTGATAAAGCAGTACATTCAAATATGTTGTATTTGTTTTTAGAAGTCTTTTGTCTGGTCAGCATTCCATAACAATAGTCCTAGGTTCAATGAAAACAATGGCACTTAGTGGAGGGTTCACACTACCCCACGTTATGGATAGGACCTGCAAGGACAGCTGACTCTTTGGCAAATACTGAAAACCAGGCACGGAGCACAATGACAAAGGAGAATAGTTGGCAGAGCTAAGGTCCCCTTAGCCCCTGAACTGACGTAAAAAAAAGTCTGCAGGTTCCGTGTTTGTTCCTGCGAGGCTCAAGAACCTCAATAAAGTGGCTGTCTGAAACGGAAAATGGTAGGAAAGTGACATGTATAAAAGGGATGGGTTGGACAATTGAGAGAGGAGGGCTGTAACTGACCAGTTGCATTGCTGATTCAAAAGAGCACAACTGGAAAAATTACTAGAAAGAAAAGATGAATGGACAGGTCTTGGATCCAGAAGGATAGCGGAAATGACACATAGATTGTTGGACGTGATGTAAGTATAAGGGAGCTGGAAGGTCTGAAATACGAAAAATAAAAGAGGAATACATGACCAATATAATGGATGGAAAACAAGAACAGAGGTAGGTGTTGGAAAGGCAGGAAATACAAATGACAAGTTATATAGCTTTGAGGTCTAACTGAAAAGAAATGAAAAAATTAGTTTGTATCACTTGTTGCCAAGTAACAAAGCACACACAGAGATAACATGATCACGGTATAGTAACGACTGTCAATCCATAAACTAGTGTTTTTATCAGTGGTATGGCCTATGAATCACTTAGCCTGACTACTAATGCATCATCATGCAGAACACAAAGGAGCAGATGAAAAGTAAAATATAGTTTTTAATCTGTAACATCTATATCCAGGGATGTAGAACTGGAGTATTTCAAGGAATTCTAAGCAGGTATCTGCCTCTAACTATCTTTGGGAGACAAATCTGGGATATCTGTGTCTCCTGCATCCATGTTAGGGGAATAGTATGTGTAATATGTTGTGGTACCCTTCGTTACCATAGATACACATGGAACTACCAGGCTCATAGATTTGTCTGCTCTTTCAGACTACAAAAAAATGAACATTAGGTGGACTAGGAACAGAGTGACTAAGAAAAAATAAGTCTGTTTAGTCATCCATGGGAGAGATCACTCTAATATTGTTCCTTCATGTTCTCTGGGCTTCTGAATGCAGAGAGTAATTTCACATTTGAATAAATGATTATCTGTCATTTGATATTTATCGACATGCCGATGAGCCATTAACAATGTCAAAGCGATCACAATCTTACCGTTCCGATATTTGTTGGCAAAACATTTACCATTATATGTTCAGTGAAAAATGTGCCTATTCATTATTCATGTTTATGAAATCAATATCTTTTTAAAGAAGAGTTATCAATATATTAACAGAATTATCAGGTATATTGTAGACCTCAAGGGACTTCAGAAGCCATTAACCCCTTAAGGACACAACTTCTGAAATAAAAGGGAATCATGACGGAATATTTCCGTCATGTGTTCTTAAGGGGTTAAATACTTTCCTAAAATGTAACCAATTGTGTGTTCAGGATCAGAACAACTACCACAAACACAAAAACCCTAACTGATGATGATTGCAAGTAGATTCACCAAACTTATGCAAATTAGCCTTCATTCCTCAATTAAAACAAACAAAGGTCAAATAAACACTTTAACAACAAAAAAACATGACGACATTGATAACACAATAAATACACATGTACACCATTAACAAAATGGCCCATTTGAACATGCTTACAGAAACCTATACTTATATCAGTGTTGATTTTAAACACAATTAAATACACATCATGTATGATCATTACCGCTGCCCAAGAAAAGGAATCAAACAGACAGGTAAGATGTTTTCAATATGGATCCATATTGTTTTCTCATAGAATTGATCTTCAGATCTTCAGTGATTAACGATGATAACAGTAGCTAAACCTGTTTTTTTAAGTGAAAATGACTCGTAACTTTTGTGTTACTGTCAGTAAAAAGTTGTGATGTGATTGCAATGAAAGCACTACACAACACCAGCTGTAAATCTAAAATAAACCTTATCAACCAGAAATCAACAACGGATTGCAATATACCTCATTGTGTCCAATGAAGGTCCATATGAATTACTTACTTAAATATTTCCTCTGCCAGAGCATACTTTTGAAAATAAGACAAATTTGACTAAAACTGTGAACTGCTCTGACTCTGTATCCTGAAAAGCCATTAGACATTAGCAAGTCTAGAAAGCTGATGTAACAGGTCTATCTCAGCAGTAAGGTATCCAGACTAAACCTATTCCTATATTTAGAAGACATCGCCAAATACTATTTATACTCAGTGTAAATGTTAACAACAGGACAGGGATGCACAAACTGGGTTAAGGGTTGATTCCAAAAAAATAAGTGCAGGTAACAATGACATTTTAAATAAATAAATAAAACAATAAAATTAAAAATAAAACATGGAAATCAGCATTGTTTGATTCCCAGCGAACATCCAACAAAAACATAAATATTTACTGAAAATATTCTCATCTCCTGAATGGGTACACAGGATTTTGTATGTTATATATATATATATATGTTTTATAATATTTATATTATTATTTTACATTGATATCTGTATTATCGTTGTTACTTTTCGGGAAGGAATTTGACCCTATTCGACCAAGTATGTATTTAGCCAGATCCTCTGAATACAGCAATGCCATACAGCTGCAGGATTGACAAGTCTAGAACCTTTGTTGCCACTTAATGATAAGTTACTGTTCCACAGGACTTTAGATCAACTTACATTGAATGTAATAGGAGTACATCATTCAATCTAATGTAACCGCCAGAAAATAGTACTTTTATTCCATACTTCTCGGTGGGCAACCAGGTGTTCCTTTTGATGAATTAGCTTACTGAGATATTGATTTAATTTTTTGGATAAGCTATTAAAATAATTGAATATTTTTAAAAATATAAAGAAATTATATTTAGACTTTTTTAAAATATATATATATATATGGCATATTTTTTTATAGTTTATATATTTTTAATAATTAGTTTAATATATATATATTACACAATATCCAGCACACTCATTTATCCACTAAACAGCAACTTCAATGTTGGCAGATTTTATTAGTTTTTTTAAAAACATCTAATCTAGGCAAAAATAATGTGAGTTTAGTTACATTATATGATCATACATTGCATAAACCTGCCACAATGTCAATGTATCCCATCTTTGGCAGGTCTTACTCTAACAGCCTAATGTCTCTCTTATGAGATTATTCCAGTTACTTGGGAATCCATCTGGGGCTCTCTGCAGTACAAGGCTAAATAGGGCCCTGAGATGAAGCACCTGTGACAGGGAGGGGTGCAAAACCAAGGAGTTGGCTAGACTCCCAAATATATATATATATATATATATATATATATAAAACAAGGGGATTGCACTCACCTGAATATGCACAAATGAGGTGCTGCTGGGGGCCAATTTATACAATACACAATATCCAGGTGTTTTTTTTAAAAAAAGTTGCTATTTAGTGGATAAGTGAGTGCGCTGGATATTGTGTATTCTATAAATGGGCCCCCAGCAGCACTCCATTTATGCATGTTCAGATGAGTGCAGCCTCTTGGTTTCATACATATATATTTTAAAACTTTTTTTTTTTTTTAAATTGGGGTGTGGGTTTAATAATCCAAACGTATTAAATCATTTGAAAAGCTTATCCAAGACATATTGGTTATTATGTTCATAATTGCATCATGAAAGGTTTTAAACATTTAATTCATGTTTTTATTCAACTGAAAAAAATGAAAACTAGCAAAAATGGCTAGATATAATTATATAACTCTGACTTTGCATCTTTGGAATTATTAAGGTCACTAGTATAGTGTGTGCTTTAGATAGTAAATATATATGCTAGCAATGTAAACTGTAAAGTACAGCTCCCACAGAGTATCATTTTACAGTCAGCTGTTGATGCCGAAGCCAGCGATAACCAAGAATAGACAGAATGAGACGTACAATGTTAGTAAGCATATGGTGCACTGATGTGTGCTACGCAGACATACTCATTAGTTATCTGTAGGATATTTAACTTAGGAATAAGAGTGGGCAGGGAATGAAATACAATATACAAAGTCAGAGTGTTGTTCTAATCTGTGATTTAACTGTTCAGCGGTGTGATAATGAGCATTGCTCAATACCCTAGCATAAGAATGTTAAAACTGAGCACAATATGGTCTTAAAAAGTGAAAATAGATTTGCTTACCTAACAAAAATCTTAAATACATTGTAATGGCCATTGGAATGATACTAAAAAACATCCAGTTTTTTAAATATCCAATTGGGATTGGGCGCAAGCATTCTTTTTTTTAATTTTTTTTTTATAAATATTGGTTTTGGGACAATATTATAGTTACTAGCATAGTATAATATGATTTATTACGGCTATCTTCTATGGCTTAGATCATCTCAGTTATGGATTCCTATTGCAGGTGCATCCTTGTTAAAATCTATCCAAACACTGGATGTCTGGATAAAAAAGAAAATTACCAGCATTATTGGTAAAAGGGGCTTAGCTCTGTTGAACCAGAGTGAGAATCTGTGAACTTTTATTGTGAATGTAACATATTATCATTTACCTCGTTGATTTTGTTCGGCCTGGAAAAAAAATCCCAGTTGAAGAACCATCGGCATATCCAAAACAATAAATTCTAGGAATGTTTGAAGACTCATGTCTAAACAGTCTACACATTATATGCAGTCTAGATAGTATTCTACAATTATGCAAAATGATGCTAAGGAAGAGGAAATATAAGCTAGAATTTTTAGGGTGGTCGTGGCAGAACAGATGAAACAGAGATAGCAGTGTAAAAATGATAACTCGGCAATAGACTTGTTGTGTGGGGATTTTGCCTACACCATTAACCATATAGATATATAATTATGACCATTACAATGTATCCATTGCTGAAATAATATCTCTCATTTCACATGCTGCCCACTTCATGTTTTCCATTCCAGTGTCAAATGGTGTAATGTCAGGAGCTGGCATCTTATTTTGGTCTGAAACTATGGGGAAACTATGAAGATATTGGAAAACGGAAGCATGACAGCAAAATATCTTCAATCAGAGGAAACAGATGTTTATCTGCCATCATTTACCAGTTATTCGTACATCTGATTATACTGAAATTGACATTTCCACGTGCAAGCATATAACCATTACATTATTACAACTTACAAAGCATTAACTAGTAACCGTGCTAATTAATAACCCCCAGCTCCAGGGTTATAGATAATAAATAATGTGAAAGTGTTTTTATTAAACAATTCATCATTATCCAAAGAAAATGTTACCGGTAGATGTTGGTTGGTTTTCAGAGTATAAACTCAATTTTGGTATATTTGTCAGCAGGCTACATTAAATCTCACTATGGAGAATTTAGGGTTATGATTTATTAAATCGAAGGAGATTTACTAAAGAGTAAAAATTACTCCAATGTTCCAGAGCAGAGATCCCCAAATGTAGATCCACAGATGTTGATGTTAGAAATACAACCCCCATGATGCTTTACTAGCATTTAGATTGGCAAAGCATCCAGGAAATTAGTAGTACTTAAAGGGATACTATAGGGATCAAAACAACTTTAGCTAAATGAAGCAGTTTTGGTGTGAAAATCATGCTCCTGCAATCTCACTGTTCATGTCTCTGCCATTTAGGTGTTTAGTTTCTGTTTATACAGCACTAGCCACACCTCCCCTGGCAGTAACTCACACAGCCTGCATGAAATAAAAAAGGTTTTATTTTCAATCAGATGTTAACTTGCTTTAGACATTTTTATCTCCTGCACTGTAAAGTGAACTTTTATTACACACAGGAGGCTCCTGCAGGTTGTAGAAGGCTATGAACAGAGCAGGCGATACAACATTATAGATTAAACAGACTGGGCAGTAAGAAATATTAGAGAAGGAATGACAGTAATAGAGACTTTATTCATTAGCCTAAATGTATCATCAGCACTAGAGAATATGTCGGTGCCTTATAAATACCAGTAATAATAATATATTATTAACAAAAATATATTAAAAAAAAAAAAACAGGACTAAAACTAACATTAATTATAGGCATCAGTAATGACTTAAGTACTTATCAGCACAAATACAGGGATAAAGTAAAATGAAAAAAGTTACCTTTGCAGATTACCAAAGCCATATGTCCAGTTAATAATCTAGGAGTTTGGTACTGTTGCCATTAACCATTAACCTTCGTGATTTAGACTTTTCAGAAAATCTGTGCATTCATGGTTGAGGCCTTTTTGGCAATTTTACTTTGCGTTTGTTCTCTTTAATTGTACTCCTACAGTTTTAACTGAAAATAGATTAAACTATTTGTGTAAATTGTAACAATATCTCATATGTATTAGAACTGCATCTGGGAAAAGTTTGATTCGGCTCATCAATTCTTTCCAAAAATGAAATTTATTTTGGGAGCACCGACACTTGTCCAATTGGTAGTTCAACTAGCCATTAATCCCCTAGCCATCAATCCCCTAGCCATCAAACATCTTCCCATTAGTCATCTATTTTTGGGGTGCCATGGGATGAACTCCAAATACCAAAATTAGATATTAGAAAACTGAAATTAATAGGTCCCATACTTGAGCTTGTAACTCCTAAACTATTAATAGAGGTACTGCTGTACTCGGGAGATAAAGCTGACCACGTTGGATTGTTATTGTAACTTAATTCACATTAGGATTGCAATATTACCCAGGATGGCAAGAGAGGGCATCTTGGTGATAATATGTCTCCCTTGTGCTAATTAAGGGGTCATATTGATCCTAACAGGCTTTTATTGTATTTGCTTTTTAATGACTAACAGTGTGATTCTGATTTTGAAGCACATTTAGCAGGGGTTTTTGTTGAGAGTTTAATTACAAGGAGAGAGCTGGTAGCTCCGTATTTGTACTTAGAGAAACAAATGACAAATGTACAAATTTTATAGGCAAACTTTTGTCAAGCAATTCGTTCTTCGGTTATCTTGTCTCATTAGTCTTGTCATTTAACCATTCATGCTTTGGACGAATAGACAAATTGCCCAAAATTAGTCGGAATGCTGAATATGAATCCACAAGTCTATCATTTACTGCCGAAGGTAACTGTAATTTTGTCCTCTCTTTTTCATGCACATGCTGCAATTTTGTGACGTACATCAAAACACTGATGGCTCAACACTGGAAAAGGCCTCACATTTTTATTGCCATTCAAGAACATCAGTAACCCTTCTGAAGTGTTTTGCAAGATCTTTTGTAACATAACAGGTTTCGACTGGTAACCAGCCCAATTATGTTTGTCAGCCACTAATTACAGATATCTCCCATCATGGTAAACCATATTTCAAAGCCTGGGCTACATATCATGAAATATTTCAAGTCTTACCTTATCTTTTTATCGCGTTACTATTTAAACCCTAACTCTACCACTCAAATACCATTAAAAACATCATAACCTAAAGTTATAAATAAGTTTGAACTAAAGCTAAGTAACTTTTTTAAACTTTATTATAATTGTTTTTTGAATCCTATGACTAAACTGTAAATTTACCACCCAAATCACCCCAATAACACCCAAGTTAATTAACCAAACAACAATCTAACAAAACGAAAAAAAATGAAGGCCTTGCAGTGAGATGTACATTCTGGGAGCACATTTAACCCGTTCAGGACACATGATGGAAATTTTCTGACTATTTACTTCTGAAGCTGTGTCATTAAGGGGTTAATACGGCATGGAAGGATACTGCAACTGTCATGAAATTTATATATGTTTAGTAAGACATAATTCATTTCTATGGTGGCCATCATGAAGCGGTTAAAAAATAAACCGAAGGCACACCTTTTAGGCTAATCATATGCTAACAAGTCACCTTGCTGCTTTTATCTAAAACAAAAAATCTAATAAGACAAAAGAGAGTTTTCATATGAATCCCTACAAATAAAGGGACACTATAGTCACCCAGACCACTTCAGCTCAATGAAGTGGTCTGGGTGCCAGGTCCCTCAGGTTTTAACCCTTCAGATGCAAACATAGCAGTCTTCCTGACAGACACTAGAGGCGCATCTGCGACACTGGAGGCATATTATGCCTCCATCGCGCAGAGCGTCCATAGGAAAGCATTGACAAATGGTTTCCTATGGGCACTTTGAATGCGCGTGCGGCAGTTGCTGCGCATGCGCATTCAGCTCCGCAGGGGAGGAGAGGTCACCAGCGCCGAGGGAGCCCGGAGCTGGAATAAAGTAAAGTTTTTTTCCTGACACTATAGTGATCCTTTAATTTAACCATATGGGAAACACTAAACAGGAAGCAACAATACTTGATGTTGGCAGAAGAGCTTACACTTTAATGACCCTTATAGTAATATCAGTCAAGAGCATCTGAGAGCAGGGTTTAATTTGCTTTCGTATTATATTGCCATCATCCACCCAATTGTTCCCTAATAGGTCAAATTAGTGTGAAGGCTGGTGTTTCACAGCAAATTAATGAGTACTTTTTTATTTTTTATTAATTTCAGTTTATTGTTTTTTTTAACTATATGATGCATTACAAATGAATGGGCCAATTCCAACCTGGAGTGATCCTTTAGTAAAGAAACGAGACATAGAAAAATGTTTAATGAGTAAATAAATCATTTATTGTATGCCATGGGGTTATAGGACTTGGTACAAGGAGGTTTTTTTAACGAGATGCAAAATGATAAATGCAAAGAAACTTTTATAAAGAAATCTAGCTGTTTAGCTTTCAAAAGCAAGCATAACTGATATGAGTTTGGATATCCTTGTACACCAAAAACTTTATCTAGAAAATTGTTCTGTAGAGTTTCCGTAAACAAGAAAATTTGGTACTGTGGCACACTGGTCACTCTATTGGCGTAAAATATATGTGACTGTGTAATAGTAGTGATCTCTCTACTTCCCAGCAATTAGAGCATTGTCTTGGTAGACAGCACCTATGCATGCATGCGCGTTGACAGATGCAGACAGGAGTTTCATTTCTGATTTGGCAGATGGCCATATTAACATGCATGGATGCCTATATGTTCAACAGACAAAGCACATTCACAGCTAGATTATCCCCATTCACTGATGAAATCATTAAAGAGCTTCTCTTGGGTGGCTTGAAACTGAATAGATGTAAATTAAGATACATTTCACATGAGTATCATACTATACCGAAGATATGATCTGTTTCTGGTGAATGCCTTGGTAAACCTTATGTGCATCCTGTTTGCTTAATTTAATCTCAAAATCTTAAATAAATACGTTTATGTTCTTTTAAGGTTCTTACCATGTCTGGTCGCCATTGAAATAGTCAGACAGAGCAAACCTCCTTGAGAAACTATATGACAAAGGAGAGCTCACACAACTATCTTTCTATCTCTCTGGGGAGAATAGTGGAATCTGTTTTCAATTTGTTTTATCCCAGAGGGATATTAGTGGGAGTCTGCAGACTTTTACAAGGGTAGACAACCCATTTGACTACATTACACGTTGCTGCTAATGTAATTTTGTCTATTAAGTACAAACCCCATCATTGAGCATTCGTGTTGCTTCGACAAAACAAATCCTGTTCACAAAATGATAAAACGATGGCTAAATAGTGCCCAATGTATTTTGAGTGAATTTGTAGCTAACACCTGTGATTTTATGACGTGCAAAACAAATCGTTACTGCAAAAGCAATAGTTACAAAAACAGATCAAGAAGTCACCTTTTGAAATAGATTTTGCCAGTGCCAAGGCTGACTTTGTAACCTGTTATATTGTCTTCAAGTCTAGAAATCGTTATGGTACTTATTATTTTAATTCTATTATTTGCCAAAATGTAATCGTACAACACTAATTGTGTAGTTTAGTTTGTCACCTATTTGATACAGTGACAATCTTTTTTACATTCAACACATTTTGAAATACAAGGTGGCGCACGATGTAGGGAGAATTAAGTAGCTACTTAAAAAAAATTACACCCAAAAATTGACATGACTTCCGACATGCTGGATTGAAATAACTGCGTCCATCACAGTGTTCTAACGAATATGCATCAAATATCCGTCACCATAAAAGAGATGTAATTTGCAAATCGTGTTCATTCACCGAGCATTAGAGATGTCGTGAACCGTCCGCGAACTTCTCGCGAACGGTTCGCCGGGGTTCGCCACGAACCGTTCGTGGCGAACTCTGGTCAGCTGACACATCCCTGCCAATCTCCGGCAGACCCTCACTCCCAGACCCTCCCACCTCCTGGACAGCATCCATGTTGAAGCTGCCTTCAACATGGATGCTGTCCAGGAAGTAGGAGGGTCTGGGAGGGAGGGTCTGCTGGAGATTGGCCGGGATGTGTCAGCTGACCAGAGTTCGCCGCGAACGGTTCGCGGACGGTTCGCGACATCACTACCGAGCATAAAACCTGATAATATTTTAATATTTTTGTAAATATTATATATTGTAATATATAATATATAGTAATAAAATTGATTAAAAAAAACACAAATCAAAATCTTTTGACTTTTAATTTATTACAAATGATGTATATATCATCGAATACAAGGTTTATCCTGTGTATTTAGCATGGAATCTGACATTTTATGGGAGTCCAATGCTTCATTATTTCTTGATCTTTAGAAAACAGTCTTTCATGAGCAAACTCTACGAACTTGAAATATATTCTTTCTGTTGAACCATACAGCAGCTGTTCAGTAACACCTCCAAACCAGATATGGAATGTTTTGTTCAAGCAACAATGAACTTAATTCCTCTTGAGGGTTTAGGCCATCGAGCAACAGAAGACTTAGCAATGCTGAACATATAGTGGCTATTTCAAGAGGTCTCTGATAAACATAAAACCTAAAGTGGAGCATTTCACTGGGCGGTTTTTCCTTGCCTAGGGAGGCCACTTTGCCTTTTATCCAAACTAAATTTCCTCTTTCTTTCTTTTCTCCCCAACGTCTTTTGTTTCTCAAGACAAAGGCGAAATCTCATCCAATTTAAATAGTAAACAAAGGCCCATAAAGAGAAGCAATTAGGATATAATTCGTCAAAAGGAAATGTTCATTATGAAGTACTAACAAGGGGCCTGTTGCATCTCTGAGCAGTAGACAATTAATGATTGAGGTGTCGTAACAACTAAATGATAATGGCATCTCCTCTATGGAGTGATGAAGTGTGTTATTGGGAAGCTTGGTACTGTCTTATATTTTTATTATTATTATTATTATTAGTGTATATATAAATATGTATGTGTGTGTGTATGTAAAAAAACAAATAAATATGGAAACAATCTCTCTGTTTCTATCTCTCTCTCTCCAAAATAATTCAGTAATGCGGTCCAGAAATGTACATAAACAGCCTGCAATCAAATCATTAAAAGAATGAAGACTACCATGAAAAGACTTCCCCAAGACCCACTTATAACCAAGTGGAAGCAGGGGCAAAACTTGATAACTTTAATAAAGAGTTAAAGGGACAATATAGTCACCTGAACAACTTTAGCTAAATGAAGCAGTTTTGGTGTATAGAGCATGCCCCTTCAGCCTCACTGCTCAATCCTCTGCCATTTAGGAGTTTAATCCCTTTGTTTATGAACCCTAGTCACACCTCCCTGCATGTGACTTGCACAGCCTTCCATAAACACTTCCTGTAAAGAGAGCCCTATTTAGGCTTTCTTTATTGCAAGTTCTGTTTAATTAAGATTTTCTTATCCCCTGCTATGTTAATAGCTTGCTAGACCCTGCAAGAGCCTCCTGTATGTGATTAAAGTTCAATTTAGAGATTGAGATACAATTATTTAAGGTAAATTACATCTGTTTGAAAGTGAAACCAGTTTTTTTTTTTCATGCATGCTCTGTCAATCATAGCCAGGGGAGGTGTGGCTAGGGCTGCATAAACAGAAACAAAGTGATTTAACTCCTAAATGACAGTGAATTGAGCAGTGAAATTGCAGGGGAATGATCTATACACTAAAACTGCTTTATATAGCTAAAGTAATTTAGGTGACTATAGTGTTCCTTTAAGTCAAAATAAACATTAAAATTGTAACAGACAAAGTCAAACTTTGTATATTCCCACCCTGGCAAAGCCAGACTCTAGTTACAGAATACATCCAAGGAAACAGAAGGCCAAAAAACGGAACTCCAGCAACTATAAGGTCCGGTATCCACGTTTGCCTGACATTTTGCTTTTATTATCTTTTTATATACTGTATAACTAAATACCTGGCTTTGTTCACAGTGGCACAAAATACAATATGGGGTCCATCTATCTCCATGTTACAATTTACTCGGCAGATCATGATGTGTGATAGGTACAGCAGCATTCTCTTACTGACTTTAAAGGGCACAAGTTGAAATTAGTATCACAGTTTGCATTTGATTATCATATAAAAGTACAAGCTCTAGACTCTAGTCCTTTGATAACACTTGAGAGAGGTTGAGAGAGTTCACCTGCTGTCTAACTATCTATCCAGCCACTTGTCTTTCCCTGAGTCATTTGGGCAATCCTTGGATACTTGTATCCTTGTGGTTTTCCCACCCCAGAGCTATTTTCATACATCAGATCTTCTTACAGACCTTCATGAGCATCTCGTCTTACACATACACACACACACAGAGACACACACATCATGCTAGATTCAATAAGGAGATCTAATTAATGACAAGGTCAGGGTGAGATGTAATTGAATGATTGCTATCTGATCTTTTATGACACAGGGGAATATTACTTTATCATTTATTTCTATAATTAACAATTTGATTTAAAGTAACTTATTTTTTTAAAGGAACACTATGGTGTTAGGAATATAAACATACATTCCTAATGCTATAGTCTCCTACTAATAGTTTAGGTGCCTCCCCACTCCCCTTTATTTTAAGTAAAAAAAAAAGCAGTTTTATATAACTTGCATCACTGGTTGCGCTGTTTTTTGCATTGCCGGTTCCGCCTCTTTGGCTGAGATCACCGTGATGATCTCAGCCAATCCACTGTGATCACTGTGCTATGAAAATCAAATGCTGATCTATGAGCAGCATTTGACTGAAAACTAGGTTTCACTCGATTCTCAACAAGGAAGCACCTTTAAAGGTGTGTTAACCCTGCAAGGAAAACAATTTATACAAAACTGCGATGGGTTAAAACTACAGAGCAACTGCCACTGCCCCCAGACCTTTTCAATGAGATGAAGTGTTCTGGGTGACTTTAGTGGTCCTCTAATTTGGGTTCTACATATTACTTAAACCCCAATAAATGGTACTCAGTTAACCTTGACAATCAGCTGTAGCAAATATTATTCATCATCAAATAAACCATCTGTGACGAAGTGCCCTTCGCCACTTGTGCCTGGAGAGGACTAATGGCTAGCCTCTTGCCCTGCAACTATGGCCCCTGCACTGTATTGCTGTTCAAAAGCTCTGTTTGGGCTTATTGGACCTTAAACCCCATGACGATTTGACTGTGTTCGTGGGATCTGAGCGCTGTTCGGATATATTGAGCGCTCAGATCCAAGCTATCTGGGGATAGGTTGAATGTGGGGGTTCTGTTTAGTATGATAGGAATTATGTATTTTTATGTATTTTTGCTGTTGTTGTGAATAGAGAGATTTTCTGTACCTGGAGATAATTGGCTTACCACACCCAAGCCATGCTTGCAGTCGGTTAAAAAGGACTTCCAGCTAACTTTTTAACCACTGAAGGGAATTGTATGATTTTTGAGTATGTTTGTATTTGGAGTATGCTGATTCTGAAAAAGTTTTATGTGAATGTGATGTATACTTTTAGAGTTATGAATATTGGGTAAAACTGTTTATTTTCCTGCCTGTGATAATTACTTTAGCCTATTGTGTTCAGTAATTATATCACAGGCAAAGGGGAGGATTTGGCTGTAATGAATGGGAGTGTCAGACATTGTTGTATTGTTTTGATTGGTTTGTGTCCTTTGTATGCCTGTGTACCATCAGGTCCAGGGGGTGTGCCTCTGGCCTGGGTAATTGTATAAATTGTGAGTGCTTGCTTCCATTAAACAGAACTACTTGACCCTTTCTTGAAGCCTTGGCTCATGCTTGGGGGATGGGATAACTGCACTGGGGATTGCTATATTCACACTATACTCCCCAGGGTAAGCTCTTGTAAGAGCTGTTCTTGTTCCTGCTACGCTCTCTGGGAGAAGAGAGGCCTGCCCACTGGAAGCTGGATCCTGGCCTTGGATCCAGGGTCAGTGAAAGACGGCGATACCCCAGCGCAGCTGCATCGCTGGAAGTGGGGTCTGCAGTGCTGATGGTGTCGGTTGGAGTGCTTGGAGTCTAGGAGCATCGATTGGCGGAGGTACTCGGTCGGAGTGCCAACGTTCCGTCACACCATCATTAAAACAAATACTTGTCTGTTTTTATATACAGTATATAGTCCATATTTAGTAACAGTCAAGAGACAAATCATAGATACAGCTAAAAGATCTAAAACACGTCTACCTGTATATAATCAATTCTATGATATCAACTGAATGTATTTGCCATAAAATGCCATTGAAAAACAGGTGTGAATTTAAATGCAAACCATCTAAAAGCAACATCATCAAAAATGAGTGTATATATTAGTCTTTGTAGTATATTTTTGTTTGTTTTTAGTGTATATTATAGCTGTTTGTTTGTTTGATTGTTTGTTTGTTTTTAGTGAAAAGGCTATTTTACCGGGTTACAGAGGAAATAGAAGCAGCAGACCTTTATACCATCATGGGTGTTATCATCCAGAGAGGAGATCACTGTGAAATTTAAGTGAAGTGATTACAGTAGGTTGGGAGAGCTTCTACCATAGTTTGATGCGAGCTGGTGATCACATGAAAGAACATGTTGTTTCACTGTATCAGCTGTTTTGACATCAATATACTGACCCTTATTTTATTGGCAGCTACCAGTGTACTCGTCCTAGACTTTGCTTTCTGAACTTTGACATTATTGTCTTTGAGTTGCGCTGCAACGTAATGGCGGATACTTCCTCGCAGCTGCTACATTGTAAAGTGCCAGGGTTCCTTAAATGACCAAACTATAAATTATTTTTTTCATAACATTCTTTATTTTTGCAGTGCAAATAAAAACATACATGCAGTTGAATACATAACTACAAAGATACTGCACTGGTTTTTGTTTGTTTGTTTGTTTGTTTGATAAAATGTAAAGCAAACTTTGAATTCTGATATGCTGAATTACAATTAAAAAAAAAAAAAGTAGTAATGTAAAGTGCCAGTTATTTATTCGTGTTATAGTACCATTATTTTACACAGAAAGATACAAGTAAATAAAGTAAATTTTACTTTCAAGCAAAATTGTAAACTCACAGAGTTTTAATATTGTTTACCTATCCCCTTTATTCAGCAAACATATCTCTGTCAGTCTGAAAAATAAAATAAAATTTTGAAGTCCACACATATATCCTGAACTGGATGCCTCCATCTTGGCTCCCTGTAATTTATTGCTATACATGTTTCTCTTTTCTGCCAGTGAATATAATTTTAGTGGAAGTAGAGGAACAGAAACAATCTTTCAGTTCTCCTCCCCATTTGCACTCTGTGCCCTGGCTGTGCCTTGACTGGGCTGGATTGTGATGTCACTTCCTGAATCTTTAATCTAAATTTTAAAAGAAAATGTTACATGAAAAAAGTTAATACAAGTTATAGGCTATTTTCAATGATTTATTCAATAGTGCAATTTACAGAAAAGTGATAATTCCACTTTAAACAATTAGAGTGTAAGCACTATGGGCCAGGGACCTCCAGTTTTAATATTTCTATATTTCCTGTACTTATTCCAGTGTTTTGGGTATTCAAATTCCTTATTCCACAGTCTTAAATTCAATTTAGAGAGTATGAAATAAAAAATAAAACTTTTAAAGGGACGCTATAGTCACCTGAACAACTTTAGCTAAATGAAGCAGTTTGGGTGTATAGAACATGCCCCTGCAGCCTCACTGCTCAATCCTCTGCCATTTAGGAGTTATATCCCTTTGTTTATGAATCCTAGTCACACCTCCATGCATGTGACTTGCACAGCCTTCCATAAACACTTCCTGTAAAGAGAGCCCTATTTAGGCTTTCTTTATTGCAAGTTCTGTTTAATTAAGATTTTCTTATCCCCTGCTATGTTAATAGCTTGCTAGACCCTGCAA
This sequence comes from Pelobates cultripes, assembly GCA_933207985.1. Classification (NCBI taxonomy): domain Eukaryota; kingdom Metazoa; phylum Chordata; class Amphibia; order Anura; family Pelobatidae; genus Pelobates; species Pelobates cultripes. Next base: position 38,495,875 of record OW240917.1, read on the forward strand.
GAGCCTCCTGTATGTGATTAAAGTTCAATTTAGAGATTGAGATACAATTATTTAAGGTAAATTACATCTATTTGAAAGTGAAACCAGTTTTTTTTTCATGCAGGCTCTGTCAATCATAGCCAGGGTAGGTGTGGCTAGGGCTGCATATACAGAAACAAAGTGATTTAACTCCTAAATGACAGTGAATTGAGCAGTGAAATTGCAGGAGAATGATCTATACACTAAAACTGCTTTATTTAGCTAAAATAATTTAGGTGACTATAGTGTTCCTTTAAAGCAAGTTAACATCTGATTGAAATATTTTTTTCCCATGCAGACTGTGTGAGTCACAGCCAGGGGAGGTGTGTCTAGGGCTGCATAGACAGAAAAAAAAGTGTTTTAACTCCTAAATGGCACTAAAACTGCTTCATTAATCTAAAGCTGTTTTAATGCCTAATGTATTCTTCTAAGCCCGGCCACCAAGGTCCTGTAATACTTTCTATTCAGTGCTAATATGGTTACATTACACTCTGCAAGTAGAGGTTCTAACCATGATATCCAGGTATAACACTAACGGTGGATTCATTTATAACTCCATTAGTCTGAGAGGTGCTTTGAAGCAGTACGTGTGTACCCCACATGAATCTGCTTTAGCAATGCTCTCTCCTGGCATCTCCTCCACTTGGGTGACATGGATTTTAATGATCTTCTTGCTCTGACACGAAGGATTATAAACAAACAATACTTTTGGGGACTTTAAACAGGCTGGTGTTTTAGAATTGCTTTTCGTATAGAACACTTGAAATCACCAAATATACACATTTCAATACACTATACACATTTCCTTGTGTTTATGATTAAAGCTGTTGCCTGTGTTGCTTTAATATTTTTCTTTGTATTAAAAAGAAAACATATGGTCATAAGGTTCGTATTTAAAAAAAAAAGTTCTCTCAAATGGTGCTATAGATTTTTACATATTTTTTTACTTCACATGACTGTGAAATACCAAATTCTAATCAACTTCCTCACCAACATGCTCTGACGTAACACCCGTGGTTAAGGAGATATGGAAGTGCAAACGGACATTTAGTTCTAAGGGTGCCCACTACTCAGGAGCATGGTATCTTCTGACAACCCCTCAAACATTACTGTCCATCTGTAATTACAGCAAGGGTAAAAAAATGAGCTCCCAATTATTTATAACACCAGGGAAACGATTTGGTGTGTACAATGAACACATTCACTAAACTGTAAATTATAAGAAATTCACAAGGGAAATTCTATTTTTAGGCCAAAATAATTAGCTACAGGCGCTGCGGAACGGAAGGAGCATTCAGACGGGTCTGCAGAAAGCCCTAAACTGCAGAAGTGTAGCAAAGCTCACTGGGCCACCAGGGAAACACTAGATTAAAAGATAAATAAATAATTGCTCCTTTCCATAATCAAAAGGAAATCAGGAGGGGGCAACACAAAAAAAATGTTGCTCATTGTTTGGGGAGGATGGACAGAGAAACACAACTTCCCCACACAGAGTCACCCTCCCACACTCATCCTGCCAATGTCACCTCCCCCACAGTTACCCACTCACTCACCTTGCCACAGTCACCCCACCTTACTCTATCATACTCCCTTCCTAACCCTGCCATACTCAGCCTTCCATGCTCACTCCACCCCTTTACTCTGTCATTCTCAACCCCTGAAGACCATCATACACATACAGTCACCTCCAACACACAAAACCTTTCTTTGACAGAAACACAATGTACACACCACAAGCAGCCCCTCCACGCACATACGCTCCCACGTTCCCAGACACATATATACTCATACTCACGGACGCAGACAGATACAGAGACATGAGTTTACACAAAAGGATACTAGATTTCAATGCATTCAATTTCACATGAATAGCAATACATACAAAATATGGGCGATCTGCGATTCTCCTAATTTCTCAACTCAAAAATACCAAATGGATGTATCATGAAACAAATGAAATGGGAAATGAATGAGCCATTTTTTATGTTGCATGATTGGATGTTCTGTCTGTGGCAGTAGAAAAAGAAGAAGGGAATAAAGAATGTGTCGATTTTTTTTTTTGGGGGGGGTGGGAGGGGGAGGGAGAAGTGGCAAATAAGCAGCTTAGTTTACTATGATGTGCAAGAGGTCTGCCCAATAATGTTAGCTGTATCTACAGTCCTATGAAGAGGTGGAAAAAATGATTGATTGTAAAAAAGATAATTAATGTTTAGGCGACATGCAGACACAGACACACTCATTCAGAAATACACGCAGTCAGATACAACTTGTAAGGCACACATTGTGACTGTATGTCTGTATCTGTCAATGTATGCCTGTGTGCATCAGTGTGTTTGTGAGTGTAAGTGTGTCCATGTATCAGAGTACGTATATGTGTGTATGTATTAGTGTATATATGCGTGTGTTACATTAGTGTGTGTGTGCCCATGGCTGCAATGTGATGGTGTTATAGTATGGGCAATGCCATGTTAATATGGCAGCATATACAATATACATACATTTACAATACATGTGGCAACACATTTAAAAGTATTTCTGTCTAGTCAATAGGCCCTGATGAGCCTCTAATCCAGGCAAAACGCGCGTCTACCGAGGGTACTTTATTCATCACGAACTTAAACCTGCAGGACTCTTATATTACAACTCTATGTTACATATAGTTATTTGACCTAAATTTTCCTTCCACACCTCTTTGCTATGCCAGGTGCCCATGAAGGCACCATGCTATCTATTTTATTCTCTGTCTCTAGCTCTAATAGCTTTACTGCTATTTACTACACATATGGGTTACGGGTATTGACCACTTCAGTTCCTGTCATTGAAGTGAATTAAATTAGCTAACATGTAGTTCTATGTTCGTGTATCTGCACGCATTATCAACCCCAACACTAACAGCCAGATCGGCTCTTTTGTACTTCGGGCTTGAGTCTTGATATGAGTAGTGTGTAATATACTAAGTTTCCTGGCAAGCGTAAAATGATTCTTAGAGATTAATCTTGTGGCTGATTACCTTAAAATATACTGTTTGATCGCATGAGCTCACTATATCGCTGCATATATTTCATGTACATTATCAATTGACGGAGCTAGATTGCAGCTGAATGATCTATATTTCGGCATGCATTATCAATCCCATTACTATTAGGCGGCCTGGCCAGCTCTTATTTCGAGCTTGAGTGCTGACATGAGTATTGTGTCACTATAAAAGTTTCTCAACAATCAGGAGAATATTCTGAGAGATTATTTATGTGGCTGATTATCTTTAGGCAAACTGTTTGACCTTATGTTCTGATCACATTGTTGCATTCCATTTAAAGGACCCCCATAGTGCCAGGAAAACATACTCGTTTTCCTGGCACTATAGTGCCCTGAGGGTGCCCCCACCCTCAGGTACCCCCTCCCGCCCAGCTCTGGAAGGGGGAAAGGGGTTAAAACTTACCTTTTTCCAGCGCTGGGCGTGGAGCTCTCCTCCTCCGATCCTCCTCTTCTCCTCCCCGTCGGCTGAATGCGCACGCGCGGCAAGAGCTGCGCGCGCATTCAGCCGGTCACATAGGAAAGCATTATCAATGCTTTCCTATGGACGCTTGCGTGCTCTCACTGTGATTTTCACAGTGAGAAGCACGCAAGCGCCTCTAGCAGCTGTCAATGAGACAGCCACTAGAGGAATTGGGGGAAGGCTTAACCCATTCATAAACATAGCAGTTTTCTCTGAAACTGCTATGTTTATGAAAAAATGGGTTAACCCTAGCTGGACCAGGCACCCAGACCACCTCATTAAGCTGAAGTGGTCTGGGTGCCTAGAGTGGTCCTTTAAGCACTTTTGATACACCGCTGTATATTATTATCTGATAGCTCGTGTAACACACTAAGAGTTACATTATTGAGTTTCAGTCATATTTCTGACATATTGTTGCATCGGATTTTATTTTGCCAAGCACTCACCCTTCTAGGTGATTTCTCAATACCTTGTGCAGCTATTTAGCTAGCTTTTTAGGTACATATATTTTCAGTCAGCCCAGATTATTGTATGTATTCGTTCACTTTTGTGTGTCATATCTCACTTCCCTTTTCCTCCTTTTATGTTCCTTACGTAGACTACGGTCACTAACTTGTTACATTGAGCTAGGTAGCTACGGTTAGGATCTGCGTCACTTATAGGTGTGAGTCTTTTTCCGTTTAATAAAGTATATAACTTTTTAACTGTCTTTTCTAAATATCTACATATATATATATAAATATACATTTATACTCTTGAGGGACAGATCCTCCTCTTCTTCTCTTTTTTGCTATCAATTCCATTAGGGTTACCCCCTGGTCTGTCCCCTTGGACCCCCCTTTTTGGCCAACTATTCTTTACTTATTGTAAGTTTTTTATGTTTAAAAAAAATACTGTTATCATTAGGAGGTTTGTTCAATAAAATTTGAATTGTACTCTTAATAGTTGATAACATGAGAATTATGCTGACTGTTATTTACATCAATTATTTAGGTAAATGAGAAAAATATCATTTGCATAATAATTTGGAACAGGGTGTAAATGCCCAGAATTCATGATCATATTATATAAATATTTATCCATTAATAGCCAATTTTCTGAAACCATGTTTTTATATATTAGTCCTAAAAAAAAATATGGATACAATCATCCCTACTATCGAACAGTTTTGCAATGTGCTTATAAGACTTTTTTTTTCTTTTATTGCATTTAGTGATTTTTTTTTTTTACAAATTTATGCTACTCAGAACTCTTTTCAAAAATTATTTGCAGTTGACAAAATCTTGAACCCGGGGTCAGCGGTTTAATGAGAATGAATGACAATAGTTCAGACTTCGATAACCCCTAGAGGATGCCACCATGCCTTCGTCCTCATGGAACATTGTAGCATAGCCTCTGCTTTTCATACTTGTTTAATTTTGCAAATTTTCTTTCGAAAGCTTGCAAAAGCTAGAAAAAAAAATCTATTGTGCTGATGCTTTCGCATATATAATGACATGTTTCGTAACGGTCTTTATTTCCTGTCTTGACAATTTGCCGATGATCCCTTGTCCTCAATACTTTTTGGAAACCCTGTCATGTCAGAATTAAATTTACTACAAATGATTGCCCTGAGAATGTAGTGACCTTCTCATCTCCTGCTGAGTTCCATTCTCAAAGATAGTCTAAGGAACAGTATCTGAAGGCTTGGGTATCTCACAAAGCTAACGATAACGAGGCAGCATTTATTATACGTTCGAACTGTCTGTTGCTGTATGCAAATAGAATCTGTGGGTTGATGATGAACCGTGCTTCGAATAAGAGGACAGGAAGGAAGTTTCACTCTTACGAGAATGGTTTGCATTATAAGATTTGAATTGCATCTGGTGTTGTGAAATTATTTCTGATCAATATGAATTTCAGCTCTTGCTTGCACAAACATGTGGCCTATATTTCATGGAATTATTATTTTTCCCTCTCTTGCAGTCACCACATTTGGCATATGTATCAATGTATAGAAAAAAAAACTTGTTTGACAAACGGAATCGAGAAACAAAAAGTTTCACTTCTGGTATTATTGTAAAACAGCTGTGAACCAGAATGATGACGTTATACCAGTATTAAAGGGGCACTGTCATATGTGCATTTAAATGTTAGGGAGCATAACGTGGAGTAGTTCATCTACTAAAAAAACATATAAATTCTAAAAACATATTCCTCTACTCTACATATCTGCTAACAAATTATCTAACCTATTTATAGTTTCCACTTTCTCTGGAAAAACACAGTATGATCTAATTTTATGGCAAGACACGGAGGCTCATATTAAATATCCCTTTCTTTACTGTCCACCAATAGCAGCAAAGGATATAAACAGAATGAAAAAACAATGAACATACAGTGACATAGGCCCCTCCCTGCACAGGTCCCAGTATAATAGGCAGCACTTCCCTTCCATTTCCCTCTTTCTTTGCTGCTCCAGATATAAGTAACAGCTCACATTTTTCTCTCATAGATTATTTATTTATTTATTCTGTCAGTTATGGTTGTTAATTCTACTATTTATTGTCATTTATTGTTCTATTGTTTCTTCTTTATTGACAGATTCGATACTATTTTTTTGTTTGATTCTGTGAAATTTTTTCTCCTCAGTTTATCTATTTATGTTTATTATATGTGTGTATATACATATAGTTGTCTCCCAGGGTTCCAGACCTTCTGTGTGAAATATCTATCTATGCACTCTCAGTTTGGCTTTTATATGATTTGCTCTTATCTCTTTTCTCGCCATCTCTCCTCTCCCTGTCCTCTGGCGCCATTTTGCGCTTCTTTTCTCCGTTCTGTTCGGCTGTTTTGTGCATGAATCTAGCCGTCCCGCTAAATTCACGAACACATACCGTTTGTTAGTTTCACCGGCATATAGCAACATTCGCCTATTTGCCGTGTGCGACTAATTGATTTGTACGTTTTACTCGTTTGTCTGTTTTACATTCGTCTGTTTTATTCACGAATTCGCCTATTTTACTGCACGTTCGGTTCTTTTCTATTGACGAATTCACTGTTTTTTGCCGCGAATCTCGCGAGACTCGCGGTGGCCATTTTCTGACTTCCTGTCTCTCATACTACCTCGTGTGTGTCTGTGTGCCTCTTGTCTGGACCCTGGTGAGATCCCTATCGTTCTCATTCCCTATAGTTTGGATGACTAACACTTACTACCCTGTAAACTCACTAGTAGGAATATTGAGCTGCATCCAATATGCCCAAACCCAGGATGCCTTCCAGCTCACCACCCCCCTTTGCCTCTGGGAGAGACCCCTGTCATCTATGACACGCCATTTACTCTGGCAGATAGACCCACCCAACCTGAAGGGGACCAATTCTTGGCGCTACAGCGCTCGATGACAGATGCCATTATGGCAGCCATGGGATCCATGTCTTCTACCCTCTCCCATACCATCTCCCAGGCCCTCCTGCCACATCCTTTGGACGCGCAAATGTCAGGTTCCATGATGCCTCTTCCTCGTCCCACTGAGGGCGCACTCAAGAAGGCGACGCATAAGTCCAAACACCCCTCTGCCTCCAGAACTGTTACGACTGGCATACCTACGGTCGCCCCAGAAAGCGTGTCCCACCCACGCAAAAGAGCCTTTCCGCACCAGGCAGAACGGGCACGGCTCTGGAAATGTGCTAGAGCACAACCTGGGAGTGACTCCGACTCAGAAATCGGGTCAGGCTATGATTGAGTCGGATGATGACTCTGATATTGAGACCGCTGAGCTGGGCCTTGACCTCCTTCCCTCTGCTCAGGCAGAGACGTCCGGAGGTGACACGGGGGCGCTTCACCCCGCAACTGCGGGGTCCACCCTATTGGATCCATTGGGCGAACCTCTCTTCGACCCGGATGAGCTTCACCATCCGACATCGGCGGAGTGGCTCCCAGCGGACCATGTAGCCAAGTACCTTGAAAATTGGGTACGCCCGCTCAGTAAAGCGGCACGGAACAAACTGAGGGCAGAGTGTCCAAGGCCTACGGTGCCAAATAAAGTCTGTGATACCCCTGAAGTTGATCTGAAAATGACCCAGTTCCTAACTAAATTGGGTTGGAACCCACGTAAGGGCCTAGACTCTGCCCTGAAAGCATGCCAGGATAAACATTTAGACATATTTGGCACACTGGCAAAAAATTTTGAACTGGCGGAGAATGCCAGAGCTGGAAACCATATGGTTGACCCCGAAGACCTCCGTGGTTGGGTCCAAAGGGCTATTTGTATTGCCGGGAGCGTAAACAGTTCCCTCTCTATTGAACGGCGTAAAGCTATTTCGTTTAAAATAGAGCCTAAACTGGCCAACCTTGCCCTAACAGAAGCTGGGAAGGACGCCCAAGGATTACTATTTGGCGACTCCTTCATAAAAGACCTGGGGCGCTTTGTGGGGGCATTTATGGCCGTTGAGACGGGTTTTTCGGGGACGGGTCTCCACCTGGGCCAGCAGATCCAAGAGCCGTCTGTCCGGCCGGTCCTACTTTCAGTCCCGTGGCTCGGGACAAGGCTCTTTTCAGCACCACTCCAACTTCCAGGAGACAAGTACCCATTCCCCATTCTTCCTATCACGCGGACGCCCGTGGCAATCCAGAGGCTTCCGTGGTAACACCAACTCCAGAAGACCCTATGGTGAGTTTACTTATACCTCATGTTTCTTTACATGTTTATGTAGGGGGCAGACTCCAACATTTTTTCCCAGCCTGGGCACAGATAACCTCCGACCCCTGGGTACTAAACACCATTTGAGGTTTCCACATAGACCTTCTAGGGAACCCTGTATCTATCCCTCCTCCTCAACTGATCTGCTTCTCCCTCCGGGATCGCAGGTCGATCGACGACAAGCTATCCTCGCTCCTTACCAAGAGAGCGGTAGAACGGGCACCCCCGGGCTCCACGGGAGTCTTAACCAAATGTGCCCAGTCATAAACCTGCACCCACTCAATGCTATGGTCGGGTACCGCCATTTCAAGATGGAGGGTATCCATCTGCTGAGAGATCTACTCCTTCGGGGGGACTGGTTGGTAAAGCTGGATCTCAAGGATGCATATCTCACCGTGCCTATAGCCGAAGCATCCCGAGATCTCCTGCGTTTCCATTGGCGGACAGGGTCTTGGAGGTTCACATGCCTGCCCTTTGGCCTATCATCAGCACCATGGTGCTTCACAAAATTGCTGCACCCAGCTATGGCCTGGCTACGCAGTCGAGGCATTCGTCTAATCATATACCTAGACGACATCCTGCTCATGGCCCAGGATCGCTCCATGTTTCTGGCACACCTGCGGCTGGCGATGAACCTACTCTCTCACATGGGTTTGATTATCAACCAGGAAAAGTCATGCCTGACTCCCGCCACTCATATGGAATTCTTGGGATTCCTAGTGGATACGGAGGCAGTCACTTTTAGCCTTCCAAGGTCCAAGACTCGTTCGATATGCAAGGAGCACCTCAGAGCTCTCATACGGCCGCAACTCACCTTGAGGCAACTGGCGCGCCTCATCGGCCTCCTAGCATCCTCCATTCAGGCAGTGTTCCCGGGTCCACTCCATTACCGTGCGGTGCAACGCTTAAAAATAGCTCACCTGAGGGCCGGCGCATCCTACGCGGACCTGGTATCGCTAGACAAAGAGACAAAGGACGGATTGCGATGGTGGATCCTCAACCTATCTGCTTGGAACAGCAGGGCAATCTTCAGCTCCATGCCGGAGTTCACCATCGACTCAGATGCGAGCCTCCATGGCTGGGGGGCTCATTGCTAGGGTGTGGCGACAGAGGGTCGCTGTTCGGAATCCGAATCCCGACTCCACCTCAACGCGTTGGAACTCTTGGCAGGCTCCTTCACGATCCGCAGTTTCGCGAGCCCATACATGCATCCGCCTCCGCATGGGCAATGTATCAGAGGTGAGGTATGTCAACCACTTGGGCGGTACTCAATCTGCGGTCCTAGCCAGATTGGCGAAAAGACTTTTGTGACTTTTGCTTGGGCCGGAACCTAGTGGTTCAAGCTGAATACCTGCCAGGACTACACAACGACCAGGCGGACTGAGGCTCACGATATCTATCAGATGCCAGCGACTGGAAATTGGACACGAACATGTTCTCCAATATATCGTCTCTTTGGGGCCCTTTTGCTATAGACCTATTCGCCTCACGGCTCAACACCCAGCTCCCACGATTCTTCAGCTGGAGGCCGGATCCGGCGGCGGAGGAGGTGGACGCCTTCCTGAAGGTTTGGAGCGGAGACCTCCTATATGCTTTGCCCCCGTTCTCCATGATCCGTCGCACCTTTCTACACTCTTGCAGATATCAGACCGAACTTGTCCTAGTGACCCCATTCTGGGAAACACAATCGTGGTTCCCTCAACTTCTCGGGATGACAGGGGATTATCCCAGACTGTTGCCACCCTCCCAGGAACTTCTACTGCACCCGATAGGGTGTAGCCACCCTCTCCGGTTAGAGGGCTCCCTCCCGTTCCTGGGGTGGCAGATTTCAGGGGACCCCAAGAGGTCCAGGGAGTTTTGGACAATTCTAGACGTCTACTGGCAGTGGCATGGGCTCCCGGCACTAGACGGGCATATGGGTCAGCTTGGCGAGCTTGGGCTGGTTGGTGCCTGACTCGGGACATGGATCCCATTTCAGCCCCTGTAACTGCAGTCCTACAGTTCCTGACTTCCCTCTTTGAAGCAGGTAAGGCATACAGGACCATCAACCTATTTCGGTCGGCCATCTCCTCAACACATCAGGGGTTCGATGGCTGCCCGGCGGGCCAGCACCCCCTGGTGTGCCGGCTCCTCAAAGGTTCTCACCTCTCTCAGCCGTCCAGACCGCGCTACACCGCGACCTGGGATGTATCGGTGGTGTTATCCTTCCTCGCTTCTTGGCCCACTAATTCCGCGCTCTCCCTAAGACAACTATCAGCCAAGTTGGTCTGTTTGTTTGTTTTGTCTCATCTCCTGTAAAAGGGTCTCGGATGTCCAAGCACTGGACTTTAATGCCAGATCATATACCCCAGAAAGAGTGACATTCAATATCAGCAGACGCACCAAAATGTCTATTAGGTCAGTATCTTATCCGAGTTTCCCCACTATACCGGCGCTATGTCCGGTGGCTTGCCTACGCGAATATGAGGATCGCACCAAGCTTCACAGTTCCGCATCCTCCCCCCATCTATTTTTATCTACCCGTCCGCCATTTCAACCTGTAACTAGCACCACTTTGTCTCAATGGGTTAAATGGCTACTCTCTCAAGCCGGTATTGACACTGTGATTGTGATGCTATTAAATGACGAAAAGTCATGATTTTATTAAAGACACGGAGGCGAGTATTGTCCCACCCATTTTATACTGTTCAGGTTATGACTTGTTGTTTTCCCCCCCAGTTTATTTCAATATATAGGTGACACGTATCGCTTTGATTGGTACGGTAAGTGGGATCTGTGTTGGAAGGGATTTGACTATGTAACTATGTCAGTTTGGGTCTATCTGGTTATTTCTCTGCAGATGTTGGCTGGGCCTCGCTCTGTCTGGCCTTGATGTCAGTCTCAAGTACCGATTTCACCCTGTTGTTTATGTTTTCACAGCCTGATCTGCTCCGGTGGAATGTCTGGTTTCGACATGTGAAGACCTCTCCCTGTGAATACAGTTTGGTCGGCAGTCATCAAGTTGTGCTTCCATGTTAATTGATGTTGTGATCCTCCTCTTGCATTTTTGTTTATCTCTGGACTATATTGCTGTTCCTGCTTTGGACTCTGTGTACAGTGTCGCATCTTCAGAAAGAGGGAAATGGAAGGGAAGTGCTGCCTATTACACTGGGACCTGTGCAGGGAGGGGCCTATGTCAATATATGTTTGTTTTTTCATTCTGTTTATATCCTTTGCTGCTATTGGTGGACAGTAAAGAAAGGGATATGCAATATGAGCCTCCATGTCTTGTTATAAAATCATGACTTTTTGTCATGTAATAGCAAAATCATGCAATTTTATAACTCAATTTCTGCAGTTTTACACACGGTCAGTGAGTCATATATACATTCCCCCAAATATTTTTTTATGTACATGACGAACAATTGAAAGCTGCTGATATGCTGATCACATGCTGATGATATCATCCAGGTTTTATACAGAGTTATTTACTAGTCTGATTGTACTGCGTACTGAATGGGGCAAAACCATTTCCCTGCTGTATGCGTACACTAGGACTGCAAAATCTGAACATTGCCCATGTTATGCAACAATGTCTGGATTTTGGAATTCAAACCGTGAACAGGCCTGAATCTGGTCCGGATTTTTTTTAAAAAGATCCGAACCATTTGCCCACTGGTAGCTCTAGCAGTCAGATGACAAATAACTAAATGACCCTTAACGATGCAAGAGTTAGTTATGTGGCAGATGGCCAGAGCTTGCTAGCCGGCCACCACATTATAAGAGTTAAAAAAACTAAGAAAAATCCTATGGGGGCCATAAGACCCCCATATTATTATAATGAAGGTATTGTACCTCCATATGCCAAGACCTGCCGCATATCTACTAAATGTTTAAAACTAGCAACTGAGCAGTCATTGACGCCCAGTTGCTAGAAAGGGTTACATATAAGGTTACAGGTTATATATAAAATATGATATACGTTATTACCTTATCTGTCTTATACCTCCACATTTACAGACGAAGTTTAACCAAAAATTACATTAATTATTATACAATTAAAATAATTTGTCTGTGTTTATGATATTAAGTTGTTAACCAGGTTCTAGAGCTTAGATGAATTCTAATCCAATAATATGCCCCATCATACAAACTTCCTCCTCACCCTAGTTTATTATTTTTTTTTTTTATTACTGGTAATTTTGAAAAGCCAACAGATTCCGCAGTTCTGTACAATTAGTGGAGAACTTACAATATACACAGACAAATACAAGAGGTAGAGAGGGCCCTGCCCGTAAACTGATAACTAGCCAATGAAGCTCTTTTATACAAAGTGCTTAGCTAGATTAACAAAACAAGTATATACACTAAAGTGAATAATATAATACTAAAAACTAAAAGTGTTCCCAGGTGTACCTCACAAACACCTTACAAGAAATAAACACAACAAAGATGGGAAAAAAACACCTAGAATACGTATAAAATGTAAAAGACCACCTGAAAATGTGGACCAGGATGAGTAGGTCAAATTGGAAATCTATAATAATAATAAACATAACATAGTGTAATATAGTAAGGACACAATTAAATATGTGATGTTGGTAGAAAACTCACAAACATGTGATGATTCAGGCTTGACATCGCACCAGGGGTTAAATGGACCAGGAAAGGTTTCAGATGATGTATATCAAACTGGAATAAAATCAGAAGCGTATCTCCACCCAATGTGGAATGTAGCAGCAGCTTGGTAACTTGAGTAGGACGTCAGGCAGCAGAATAAAACAAGTTAAAAATAAAATAACAGTAAAAGACAATAAAGTCCAAAAATAAGTAAGATCCAATGCGCTTCGTCCGGCGAAGGGACTTCCTCAGGGATCAGATCCCTGAGGAAGTCCCTTCGCCGGCCGAAACGCGTTGGAGTCCGAAAATACATAAGATCCAATGCGTTTCGTCCGGCGAAGGGACTGGGGGTTATGTGAGTTTCTACAAGATGTTAAATGCGGTGAGTTAATATATACTTAAAGAGTCACTGTAAGTGTTTTTTTAAAACTTAAAAAATTGTCCAGAAATATCGTCTTTGCAAAGACCAATAAAGAGAACAATTGCATATGTGGCATTAACACCATAAATAAGGAGTTTCATAGTAGCTGGTAAGAAACATTATCTTTAGTACTGTTTACCTAAAATTATAAGATACACAAGTCATAACTGTTTGAATGCTTGCTCGCTAATGTCCATTTTTTATTTTAGCTTATTGGACAACTGTATTGAGGCACAGGTACACACAGTGCTGTATTTGCCGCAAGGCAAACAAGGCATTTGCCTTTGGGGGCACTTTCCAGTGCAGGTTTGTGAGCTCTCCCTGCTCAACTCTCTCACGCGCTGCAGAGAGAGCTCACAAATCTGCACTCCCTCGCCGCCCGCCTCAAACTCAGCTAGCTGCCTGCCTGCATGCCTGCCCTCCTCCCTGCCCAAACAGCCCGACCAGCAGCCCCACTGGACTCCAGGTAATAAAATCCATCCAGCTCTCCCAAAGGTAGGGAGGTTGGGTGGATTTAATTTAAAATTAAAAAACAATCTGTGAGTGTTGGGGGAAATTGTGTGTGTGTGTGGCTGTCAGTGTGTGTGTGTGTTTCTGTCAGTGCGTATCTGTGAGTGAGTGAGTGAGTGAGTGTGTGAGTGTGTGTGTGTCTGTCAGTGAATGTGTCAGTGAGTGTGTGTGTATGTCAGTGTGTGTGTGAGTGAATGGATGCCTGTCTGTCTGTCCATGAGTCTGTGTGTGTATATCTGTCAGTGTATGTATGTCAGTGAATGTGTGTATGTCTCTCAGTGTTTTTCTGTGAGTGAGTGAGTGTATGTCTGTCAGTGTGTGTCTGAGTGATTGTGTATGTCAGTGTGTGCCTGTGAGGCAGTCTGTGTGTGTGTGTGTGTGTGTGAGTGTGTCTGAGTGTGTCTGTTAGTGTGTATGTGTCTGTCAGTATATGTGTGTGTGAGTGATTGTGTGTGTCTATGAGTGAGTGAGTGTGTATGTCTGTCTGTGAGAGAGCCTGTGTGTCTGAGTGATTTTGTGTGTGTGTGTCAGTGAGTGTGTGTGTCTGTCAGTGTGTGTCAGTGAATGTGTGTGTCTGTCAGTAAATGTGTGTGTGTATGTATGTGTGTGTGTCTCAGTGATTGAGTGTGTCTGTCAGTGGGTAGGTGTGTGTCTGTCAGTGAGTGAGTGTGTGTCTGCGTCATTGTGTGTATATGTCAGTGAGTGTGTGCGTGTCTGTCAGTGATTGTGTGTGTCTGTCAGATTGTGTCATATCAGGAAGTGTGTGTGTGTGTGTATGTCAGTGTGTCTGTCAGTCAAAGTGTGTGTTAGTCTTTAATAGGAAGAGGTGTGGCCTTGACAGGAAGGAGTGGGGCACATTTAAATCAGGGGGTGCCCAAGTTCCGTCTAGGGCATGTCTAGGGCAGCATAGATCAAAAATACACCACTGGGTACAGAGCATGTTACTAGCAGGTATGGAAATCTGGGAAACACGTCTTTAAAGCCAATTGTTTTTATTTTATATATCTTTGTTTAGTTAATATATATATGAAGCAGCAACAAATCCCATGGTACTCCAAAATGACATATTTCCATCATCATTGGTAATAATTGATAGAGAATGAAATTTTTTATCATTTTCTTTCCACATATGTCTACCAAAGAGAAGGCTTGCTAATGCATAACAGACTGGTTTAATGGGCGTTTAGTGTTTAATTTCTGAAACTGAGCTTAAAATAGAAGGGAATAAGAATACGACGTTTCAATGGGCCCTTTTGGGAATTCAATATATGATATTCATTAAGTAGGTTTCCGAAACTTTGTATTTAGGATATATGTTCCATGTGTTTTGGTTGCTGAAACCCAGGAAAATGATCATGTTATTCAAGCAATCTGTATGTGCCTAGAATCTCAAAGAATTTGTGGATTGTCTTTAGCATTGCGTTTCCACAGAATTCACTTCTAGAAAATTGAAAAGGCTCTGGACATATTAATTGTATTCCAGATAATATCAGTGGCATGTAAATATTATCTTCTACTAGACATACGCCAGCCAACTTGGATTCCTAAATTCATACAAAGTCTACGTTTGGGAGCATGACAAGCTTAGCTTTGTTCAAAACAATCATTCAACATAGGAGGTCTACTTTTATTTGACACAAAGTATAAGTCTTACAATCTTCCTAACTCCAAAAGACAGCAAAAATGACCCAAATGAGAAAATTACAAAATTCATTTTAGTTTGTTGATAAATATTTATTTGTAAAATTCCATGGCTTATACAGTTTTATTCCTAAATATTTCAAAGGCAACAAATTAATCCATGTTATTGGGATACTGCTTCAAACTATACATACTGCAATACATATTTTATTGTAGTTACAGGATGCATAACTGTGGAATCATTCAATCTTTTATTGTTCAAATAACTATTTGGCTGTATCATGCGGTGGTTAGGGTCTGTGAGAACCATGACGTTAGGTAGTCATTTTGATTTTGTTTTTAGGTAGAAGATCACTGGAAAACCTGACTGATAAAGAATATGGTACAGATTTTCAACGAGGAGGAGGCCTCTGTACCCATAGCTTGTATTAAGTCCTTTCCCAGAGCTGATTGAAAACGAAACGGGCAGGCCTGTAACAAGACATTACATGCCCAGCATCTTCTGCAAGATGACTATTGTCCTCTGGTCGATCGATCTAGAAGAAGGTGACAATGGAATCCTCAGTTCTAGTCACAGATGTGCACATCAGGAAAAAAACAGACCCAAGTTACATTGTAGCCAATTACACAAAGCAAATGTTCAATTATTTTCAATATACCAGCCAAAACATGCATTACCTCACTCTGTTAAATATTTAATGTAATTAGGGATTTATTAAGATGCATTATGAATAGAATGACTCATTGTGATACAATTCGAAGTATAACGGATGTTTGCCATAGCAATTAATATACATCATGATGGGTTAACATCAGTGTTTGGGAATGTGCTCGTAAATGGCTGTATATTGAGTACGGAAGGACCAATTCCTTGCAGACACAATTACTGAAATGCAATTGGCAAATACATCAAAATAGGATGTAGTGTAATACGCCCAGCATAGGTTTCACTGACATTTTTCTCATTATGTTCTAGCTTCTCAATATATATAAACTAAGCCCCCTCCCCACCCACAATGCATGTTTGTGTGGTATAACTGATATAAAATATGCCACGGCATCGTTTTACTTGCATGCTATAGTCAACTTATAATTTCCTTGCCCAAAGTGATAGTCATATCCGATGTCTCTGAAATCCGATATGTAGCTTGTGAGTTTGATGTTTAAAGAATCAGTATAGAGCCGGGAGTGTGTCAAATAACCCACACTTTTCTTGTCTTGTTATATTATTAAGTTGCTTTTTGCATGGTTTTGTAGTTTTATGATGCATGAGAAAGACTCTTATCTTAAAAAAAAAAAAAAAATCCCTAGTGGCTTACCTTGGAATTACAGAATTACATATGCTAGTGAACTATGTCTTTTGATTGGCTAAGCATTAAGGTAAATGTAGTTTAAAAATACCTGCAATGCCTCGACACTAGTAAATAATTAAATTAAGTATGTTACACACAAATAATGTAAAAATGTGCAGTCAGTTTGTTTCTTTCAGTTATGCTGAACCATTGGAACTGCAAAGTTGCAACGTTTTTATCATTTCTGGAAAATGCACATTGCACAACCTCCTTCTACAATTCTATGGGCCTGAAAGGAACACTCCCAGTATAATAACCACTAGAGGAAGCCCTCAATTGTGGAAGTGATTGGCTCCTGACGGAACCCAAGTAAATTGTCAAACCATTAGCAGACAGTTTAAGTACTTACATTAGGAGTGCACCAGGGCACACTTGGCATTATAACCATAGATCACTATGGTGGTTATTTTACTTGTAATGTTTCTTTTGATAATGGAGTATTAGGAGGGAATAAATCAGAAAGTATATATAGAAAGCATTAAAATGAAAACTTATGATCATGTGTCTAATAATATTATAGAAAACTGGCATAGTAAAAAGAATTGCAATATCCGCTATAATTTTCACGTGAGCAACGCTTAACCAAAATCCATTCTAATACAACTACGGATTGATGTGACACGCGATTCCTTTAACCTATTAGAGTATTGGAAGCGTTTTAGGATGATGAATTGTAGAAAGGGCTGGCCTGTTTTCTAATTTATATGTGGAATGAATGAAGCTATAAAGCAATTGTCGCAGAAACACGTAATTTTCATGAGTTTTTATACAGCCGTAAGAGAATGAGTCCCAGGTTCAACTCCCCGTGGTGAAATATAATAATTAAAATCAACAGTTTAATTATTCGCTAGATGTATCACCGAAAAACAGATGTTAGTTTGTCTGCAATCCGCACAAAAGACTGACAGTGGAATTATTCAAATGCCCCTTTCCTTTTCATTCCTCCCTGATAGAGTATCTTTCCCCAGGAGAAACTTTTTTTTTCAAGTCTTTTGCTCAGCATGGTCACGCCAGATTATGTCACAATGACTTAAAATATAGTCCGAGAACAATGCTTATGGTCTTTTGTAAGCATGTCCGTTCTGACAGGCTGTTGCCATGAGATGTAAAGGAATTAATCTAAGCGAAGTCCTCTACTCCCTTTTTTTTTTAATATAAATTAGTCCTGACGTTTATCAAGGCCACATGGAAAATTATAGCATGATTTACAAAACCTATTCCTGAAACTATAACGTGTATATATCCAGTACATTCATATATTTACTGTTTGTGATGTGGATCAGCAAGAATTTATACATAGTGACATTATTATATGCAAAACACATGCTTCGACTTATTATGTTTCCTGCCTTCTTAGGGCGATTGATACAATTATGAGTAGGCCAAGGATGTTGATAAATGATTCAGTGCTACGGATGATAATGCATGTCTGGGGAGCTCCCACAAGAAATATTTGCATGGTTCTTTTGGTGTGTCTAGATATAATCCTAGCAAATGAGATTTGTTTTAATCAAAGTACAAAAACAAACCAATCAAGTACTTTGCCTTTCAAAAACATGATACTTTTCTTTTTTGCAGATTTTTTTTGTTTTTTAATGTCTTTACAACAGCAAGGGTTTATTTAACGCCAATCAAATGACTGTTTGTGTGACACCATCACTGAAAAATGGAAAGAGGTGGTAGTTAAATTAACATTCGTTTAAAGATGGCAAAACTATTTATGTAAAAAATTTGACATGTCCATTTTTACTTATTCTCATCTTTGTAATTTTTGGATGCTAACCAGGATCTGAATCTATTTCTATTGTCTGAGACCACTAGGAAGCTTGTAAAAACACATCAACTTCATAGCATTCTCATCCAATCAATCTCCAGCTGTGGTTAGCTTCCTTCAACTACAATAAGTGCGTAATAGAGTTCCGTAATATTACGTTCTATCATTTTTAGTATGTGTGTACTCTTTCACATGGAATACATTTATGTTATTATGTATTGTTGACTCTTTAAAGGAGACATTTTAAACTTTGCTCACCTCAAGTTTTGGACCCCTCTGTTTGTATCCCTGTTCTGACTATGAGGAAATATTTGAGCTTTCTTAATGACTACGAAAGCTGGAAAACATTGATTTAAAGGTATACATACACACCTTTACTGAGATCCTGCTCAATATGGCCTACACAGATTACGCAGTGCAGATAGATAGTTAGAACAGTCCGCCTGAGATTAGTGGTGGGAGTTACACTTTCAAGCAGCAACTGCAATTTTAAAAGCTGCCCCCTTCTACTGTAACTCACAATAATCTCAGGCAGTAAAGTCAACCCCTTTACCTATATTTGACCCTAATAAATTACACTAAACATTAATCCCTAAATTACATTTCACTGTTACAAAACCGTAAAGTATACAATACTTTTACTAAACGCAAGTCCCTATACTACATTTCTCTACAATATACTCTAACCCCTAAGGTACACTAAATATTTACCCCTAGACTACGTTATACTACACTAAGTTAAACATAAACCTCTACATCACTAACCCTCAATCACTTAAACTGGGACTCGGAATCACGAATCAAACTAACATGGTCGCCCATTGCACAACTTGTATATTCTGTTATATCTCCACATGTAGCCTTGAAGTTACAGAATTCAGACAGCCTGCCAATCATCCCAAATTTGTACAAATTGCAACTCAGCCGAAAACAAATGCACAAGTTTACTGGATACTGAAGAATAGTCTCTCTGTATCCTGTGCGCTCGTATGAGAGACTACTCTCAATACTTAGACATAAGATGCTCACCCAGTCTCCACTCCTTCAAAAAATCATTAAAAACTCACTTTTTCGGGGGGCATTGCCAACTGCTTAGCTAGACGGATGCGTTTCTGAGGAGCTCCATACAAGCGACCAATAAAATAGACTAAAAGCCCAACAAACGACTCCCAACAGCGGCCACACACATGCCTCAGACGTCAATGGGGTGCAAAAATTCCACCTACCAGAGACAGCCAGAACGTAGGATATTCAGCTCTCGTTTGCAAGGCCTACTCTACCGGCTCCCGCCAAAATGGTGCATGAGGCACCCAGTGAAGAAGAGGCCTCCGAGGGATACCAGAGAGTACCCTACATCCACCGCCTATTATCCGTAATGACATCAAAGGGACACTGAGCCAAGCATGATACTTTCCGCGTTCAGAATCCGCAAAGCTGCAACAGCCCCTGGGGACGCACCCAGAGACACTATAGCTATCACAAAGGGTGTGGCAACCCGCTTCACTATCATGTCCCACTCCAGAGACTTGGGCACAGTCTCTGGAAGGTTGCACAGTGGCTCTCTATGGGGATCTCCCGTTTGCAGCACTTGTGGAACGGCGACAGCTGGCACCAATAGTCAAGCGGCTAAGGGACGCGGGAATCAGATACTGGTGGGGTGCGGATGGATCAATGGCGGTACCACAGGGAGACAGACACTTACCCTGTCCTCCACAGATGACCAAAAGTTATTTCTCTGGCAACATAAAGACACGGGGGATGAAGGCTATCACACACAGCATCAGCCCAAAAGCACCCATAGGCCCAAGAAGGGCTTACACGTGCCAACTTTGCCAAAGAGACACTCCTAGGCTATACCACATAGCTGCCACACTCTTTCTCTGGGCCTCCCGCAGACGTCAAGCTTCTGCGAAGGAAATTGGACTCAGAACACTCACTACAACTGCTGACCTTCATGATTCCACAATGTTACTGCACATATTTTAACAGTTATTGTCGATTATTTCTACTGCCATTTCCACCTAGTCATTATACGCAAATATCTGACATATAGCCATATAGCGCTTACAGTGCAAATTGATTTCTTTAGCAACAAAACAACGTCAAAGTATTAGAAAAACCTTGACAATCATATATACACAACTTTGTATGTTTATGTAGGGTATTACACAGTTAAAGGACCACTCTAGGCACCCAGACCACTTCAGCTTAATGAAGTGGTCTGCGTGCCAGGTCCTTCTAGGGTTAACCCATTTTTTAATAAACATAGCAGTTTCAGAGAAACTGCTATGTTTAGGAATGGGTTA
Source organism: Pelobates cultripes (assembly GCA_933207985.1). Classification (NCBI taxonomy): domain Eukaryota; kingdom Metazoa; phylum Chordata; class Amphibia; order Anura; family Pelobatidae; genus Pelobates; species Pelobates cultripes. The sequence continues at coordinate 38,516,671 of OW240917.1, forward strand.
AGCCTTCCCCTATTTCCTCTAGTGGCTGTCTCATTGACAGCCACTAGAGGCGCTTGCGTGCTTCTCACTGTGATTTTCACAGTGAGAGCACGCCAGCGTCCATAGGAAAGCATTGTAAATGCTTTCCTATGCGACGGGCTGAATGCGCGCGCAGCTCTTGCCGCTCGTGCGCATTCAGCCAACAGGGCGGAACGGAGGAGGAGAGGAGGAGGAGAGCTCCCCGCCCCGCGCTGGAAAAAGGTAAGTTTAACCCCTTTTCCCCTTTCCAGAGCCGGGCAGGAGGGGGTCCCTGAGGGTGGGGGCACCCTCAGGGCACTATAGTGCCAGGAAAACGAGTATGTTTTCCTGGCACTATAGTGGTCCTTTAAGGTGTGTTGCCCAGAGCAGGAAGTGGCTGAACCCAACCAGCCTATACTATTTTCCCCATTATATTCAATAGGAGCATTACATTTATGATTTTAATCCCTGTCAATCAGTTCAAGTGCCTCTGTCACCTCAAACGTACCTTGTATTGTACCCATTGTTTCCTACAAACGTTTATTCCTGACCTTATTGTGTAAAAAACACATATAGAGTCCCTGCCCCTCCCCCCTCCTCTCCCCTTTAAACAACTACAAACCTAACCTTATTTCCAGGGCTGCGCAGGTCCACCAATGCTGGCCTCATCCCTGGCCCGCCTACTTGACTGAGATCATCAGAATTGACAAATTTTAGCCAATACTATGCTTTCCTTTGTTAACTGTGCGCCCTAGCAAGGCAGCATCTCCTCGTAGAGCTGCATTGAATCAGTGTATCTCTATAAGGGCAAGTTTAGTGTCTCCATGCAGAGGGTGGAGACACTGAACATCAGCGTGCAGCACTGTCCTAGGAAGCACCTCTAGCAGCCATCTGAGGAGTGGTCACTGGAGGTATCCCTAGGCTGTAAAGTATTTTCTCTGAAAAAGACAGAGTTTTCTGCAAAAAGCCTGCAGGGACATTAACCTGTAGTTGTTCTGGTGATTACAATTTCCCTTTAAGCTTCACCTTTTATCAAGTTTCACTAATGTAGGAAAAATACAAAAGACAAAATAGTTCATATTTTGTCTTATGTTTTTTTTGTTTTTTTTTATTCTTTATTTTGACGTGCAGTGAGATAATGTGACGGAGGTTAACCTGCGCAGAGGTATAATACTCATCATAAGCAGAATTCAGGATATATTTTCATCACATATGTAAATACGATCAATAGCATTTTAGAGGTGTGCTGAGGAATAAATGTCAGTGACTCAAACTCAAGAATTGATAAGTAGAGAAACCACTAGATACCATCAGCACTGCAAAGATAGTTAAGTGAAAATGTAATATAGTGTCAGCAATCCAAGTAAGGGTTGATACATTTTAGTCAGTGAAATAAAAGCAAGGCAATAACTGAAATGCACATCACAGGTAGTAAATTGTGGGTCATTCACCCTATCCCCAGACTTGGCTTCTGACCTCCTTGGTTAGTGAAAGTCCCAGTGACTCAGAACTGGCCACTAAGTCTGCCCCAGGCTTGAGTGGGAACACGTTGTCGGTTCCTGCTGGTCCGGCTGCGTGCCGCTCCGTTACCGGTGTTCCGGTTCGGTTTACTGTTAGCTTGGTCTTGAAGTTTCTCCCTCCGGAGGTGCGAGATGTGCACCGGGGAGTTCACCCTCGCGGCACTCTGCCTGGAATTGCGGTGATGAGCTTTGGTCGCCTTGTGGCTCTGGTAAGTGCCAGGGTGTCGATCAGGTCGCTTCCGCAGGTGGGAGTACTGTGGTGTGGAGATTATTTGCCTGGCGAGGTTAGGCGTAGGTCGGTGAGTATCAGGAGGTGAGCCTTGCTGTGAGCTGTCACCCTGCTTCCTCTCCTCACGTTGCTTGTGCCTGTCAGCGAGTTTGAGACAAAAGTTGGCGAAGATTTCGTCCAGGCACCTCATAGATGTCTCCAGTCTGCCATCACATGGTGCATCTGCCATTTTAGCAGTGGCTTTTAGGAAGGCCTCAGAGTGCCAGGGCTTTTGCAGGATCACAGAGGCCCTTTTAGTTTGATGTGCCAAAGAGCAAGTGCAGGGATGTACCTCACCGGAGGGGGGGGGGGGACGGAGAACCCTTCCACCTCCCCATGTCCTGGCAGGATGATCCGCAGGGAAATCGGCCGTTTCTCCCCAGCTGCCCCCACAGGTAGGCCTCAGAGATGCTTCGGGGTAAGACCACCAGTCAAGCGGCTAAACGCCTCAAAATGTGTTGCAGAGTGTCTCCAACAGGAGTTGTCAAGTTTACTCGAGTGTTGAGTCGATTTATTTGCTCAGTTCTATCATTTTGCCGAGAGCTCACACTTAGTGCGACCGTTCAGTATGGCGGTCAGGCCCCTTATGTTTTAAATAGAAATAGATCAGAAATGAAAAAAAGAACAGATACTGAAAGAGGAAGAGAAAATGAAAACAATAGGAGAAAGGTAAGTTTGAGATGACAGAGCCACTTTAATCTCTTTATATCAGTATTGTTAACAAGTGATGACATGAATATCATGACTATAATGAGGACTATAATCCAAAGTAGCATTCTGGATGTGTCATTGATCATCAGACCCCCCTCCTTCCTCTTGTTTCCCTGGGGAATGTTTGAGCAGCAGACCACCTCATTCCTCTAGTTTTGGAGGCAAATGCTCTCTGTGACTCAGCATTTAGTTGCAAAGCAAGCCAGCAGCACCTCGTGGGAAGGCGATTGTCACTAAAGTTTCCTAAAGTTTAAAGTTGCACCACTTGGCAAGCGGAGAGAGCTACGCAGTAAACGTGCATTGTCTATAAAAGTATATATGTTCTTAGGCATAAATTGTGTCCATGCTGTTGGTTAACAGATATGATGTAGATAATCCAAATGTTTATATTTTAAGTATTGCAATCCAAATCCTTCTGTATATAGTCATGTTTCCTTAGATGTTTCATGTAATTTAGGGATGTGTGCAGACAACTGAACTCCACGTTGTAACGCCACATTTGTAATTCTGTTGTAACCCCTTTTTGGTGATCTCTGTAAACAAATGTATTGTGTGTCATTTTACAGTTTTCACAATGCTTATGGTGCTAATGGTTCACGGTGCTCAAGGTGTTAAAGAGATTAACGTTGGTGGTGCTCAACCCTCCTGCACACCTTCGATACAAAAGAATAAAAGTACTGCATCCGTCGGAAGCTCTTCTCTCGTTATTTATTTGATGCCAAAGGGGCTGCTACATGGATTTTATACGATTAGATAGCAGATATATTGAACACGGTAGAAAGAGAAAGACTGTATTTGTGAACATAAACTCTCAAGCAACATAATTCAAGAATTTTCATAATGAACAGGAAACAAGCTGATCCACTGTTGCAAGGACACTGTCAAAATGATTGGTGTAAAATATTGTGTGTAAACATTGGAAGGCTCTTATAGTACTTTTTGTTGGAACGCAGTGCTCTGAAGGTGTATCCCATTAACAATAATGGTGAGAATGTAAACTGTAACACCCATCACTTTCAACAAGGATTATCTGGTTCGGCTGCATACCTCCCAGCATGTCAAATGGCCAGAGAGGGACACTTTAATGTTAGTTGTGTCAAAAAGTGTGTTTCCAGACTGTTCTGAGAATTTTTAGGTGACTTACTAGTTATTTATGCAACTAAAATATAATTTTGAAAAACAACAATGTATCTTGTTTACACAGACGTGCATGATCTTGAGTGCGTGTGTACCCCTTCCCCCTCCCAGATATGCTTCTTACCCTAAACATGTAACCATGGCAGATAGTAACCTAACCACTGCAACCAGGGAGTGTGAAGAAGAGACAGAGCAGTGTGCATTCCAACTCTCAAAAATATAGTTTACTTCCACCACTCCATACCTAATACCGGATGCAGCTAAAGTCTATCCTGCTATCATCTCCCACCTTAACTACTTCCATCCACTTATCATTGGTCTTATGCACTCAGCTCGCCCCATTAAAGTCTATAAGGAAAATTGTAGCCAGTTTTTATCTTAATTTCCTCTCGCCTCTTCTCGTCAGTCTTTACATAGTTAAAAAGTCGGTGATATGGTGAACAAGAGTTCCTGGCTGTCTAATTCTGAACAAATTGAGCAAATGTCAACATGTACAGCCTCTCTTCATCTTGTCCTCTCTCTACATCATTCCTCCTTTAGTGACGAGGATCAGGCTGCAGAGAGAACCTGACCTCGGGACTGGAACGGAGGTCAGTTTTAGTTTTTTGTTTTTCCTTTACATTTGGGGGGTGGACCAGCACAGCAAAAATAGTGTTTTATGAAAACACAGTTTTTTGGTAGAAGTAAGGCTTTAAGATATCAATATTGTAGAGTTTTTCACTAAAAAATATGTTACCTCAGCTGAGATGATAAAAACTGAGCAATTGGCAGGAAAATTCCACTGATTTCCATGGTAATTGGTCCAATTGTATAACTTTATCCTAAAACTGCAACATTGTAGCCTCACATTTTTTGTGTATAGTTATGTATTCTAGTTTATAATGTGTGATTTGATCATTTTCTAAGAGTTATTTAAAGAGTAAATTGTTGGAAAATGTAAGTGAATTTAAAATTTTCACCTGTTCAGCTTGGATATGTTAGCCCAAAATGTTTAATTTGTTTTGAATCCACTCCAATAATACTGTCAGTGACATTATATTCTGCAAAGATAAAAAACATGTGAATGACCGTTTACCGTTTACCTGTAGGCAAAGCAAAACTAGTTCTACATAAATACTTTCATCAGTGTTTGTTCTTTTAAGTTTATTCTCCCATCACCTGGGTTTAGTCATTGGCACAAGTCACGGCTTCACTTCCCTTTTGTCCCTTAGAGAAATATTATGAAGAAATGAATGATGAAGTTGTTCCTCCTGTGCCAATGAAAACAATATGATCACGACAATGGTATTTCAACGGCATCAGATAAACAGTGTTATTCTTTATGAGAATGCGTATTGCCTTTTCCTAATTCACATGGAGAAATAGGTCTCTGGGCAAGGTAAGGTGGGAGGGCACACACTTTAGGGACAAGCACATTGCATCTCTAAAGCTACTGAAGATTTCAGATGACGATGGAGCATTGTCAACTAATTGCCCAAACCATGTAGAAATATTTGGGTGTGGGTCTAACGATTACCTCTGTCTGATACACATCCAGCATTATCTCATAAATTAAATCTATATCTAGGCAGGCAACAAGAAAATTAAGAGGCAACCTTTGGGGCAACACAAGACCCAAGATCCCGCACCGTGCAATCTACGAGTCTCAATGGTGACTCATTGAACTAAGTTTTCTGCAACCACTGCTGATCTTTTGCTGGAAATTACAGTAATGTTAATGAAAACATTTAGCATTTCATAATTGATTTAACATTATAAAAGAAGCATTAAAACATTAAACCTTTTTATTGCTGAAAAAAATGATCACTTTTTTTTCGCATAACGCTGGACTAATTTCAATAGCTAAGAAGTGCAACCATATTACCTGGCGTCTGTTAGATTAATCACACCTAAATCCAGGGCTCGAGTCCTGCAGGAACGCATGGGAACAGTGTTCCTGCACTTTTTCCAAAGCAGGAACGCCGTTCCCGTTACCAGTCCTGCAGGACCTGACCCGCCCTGCTACCTGCACACAGGGGCCATCACACGCTGTGTTCCCTCTCCAGCTCTAACTCTCGCGAGACCCATGGCTTTCAGAGCGTTGCCACGGGTTACCATGGCAACGCTCCGCACAGGCGAGTCTTGCGAAAGTTAGAGCTGGAGAGGGAACACACCGTGTGATGGCCCCTGTGTGCAGCGGCTGCCTCCCTCCACCGGACCACCAGGCGATCTCCCCCCTCCCTGACAAGGTAAGAAGCAGGGAGGGGGAAATAAAATAAAAAATTATATAGACACATAAAGTTAAAAAAAAAATGCTTCCCCCACTATCATTCAGCACACACACATCATCCAGCATGCATGCATACACACACACACACATCATCCAGCATGCATACACACACACACATCATCCAGCATGCATACACACACACATCATCCAGCATGCATACATACACACACACACACATCATCCAGCTTGCATACACACACACACATCATCCAGCATGCATAGACACACACACACATCATCCAGCATGCATTCACACACACACATCATCCAGCATGCATACACACACACACACACATCATCCAGCATGCATACACACACACACACACATCATCCAGCACACACACACATCATCCAACACACCCACACACACACCATCCAGCACACACACATCATCCAGCACACACACACACACATCATCCAGCACACACATTATCCAACACACACACACCATCCAGCACACACACACACACACACACATCATCCAACACACACACCATCTCCAGCACACACACCATCCAACACACACACACACCATCCAACACACAAACACACACCATCTAGCACACACATCATCCAACACACACACCATCCATCACACACAACACATCATCCAGCACACACACACCATCCAACACACACACACTACATTCTTTATACATACTCTACACTCACTACAAACACACTACATTCATTATACACACTGCACTCACTACACACTCTGCACTCAATACAAACACACTACATTTATTATACACAATCTGCACTCACTACAAACACACTGCATTCATTATACACACTCTGCACTCACTAAGCACACTACATTTATTATACACTCTGCATTCACTACAAACACACTACATTCAGTACACACACTGCACTATATGCACTTTTTTTGGGGGGGGGGGAATCTTGGGTGAGTTCCCACACTTTGTTCCCCAGGACTAGACCCCTGCCTAAATCCCATCTCACTATATAGAGTAAGTACAATAGCTAATTTGTAAAGCAAGCATGAGGCAAAGCACATGGGATCGAAATGTTGAGTAAACATTAAAACAGAGATGAAAACACTTGCAAACAATAAATGGATATAAAATTATAGGTATATGACATGCCTATAATATCCCTGCTCCTGGAAAAGAGGATTTTTGATCTCTTGGTTGGTAAAGTTAAGAGCAATATTGCTCTATATTTGTAAGTATGCCTTCCTCACAGAAACTCGTGCTTCAGTTGGGGTAAGTCATTATTTTCTAAGTGATGGTGCTAGCGTTCCTAAGCCCCATGTGATTAAGGTTTAAGTATATAGACGTTTTCTTACCTATCTCAGAATGACATGAGATTAGGTGTGTATTGCTTCTACAGGATGGCATTAATGCCAATGGTCTTGATGACTCATATTGAATACCATCCAAGATGACTATTTCCAAATTATAAAAAGGCTCATCTCTAAGTATCGTGTGATGCTCATGTGATCGAACGAAAACAAAGACAGGAATCCCTGACTTCAGAAAACAACTGTAAGAGGTAGATTCAGGCTCAGAGACCAATCCAAACATTGAATATCCTCTACCACAAATAAAAGTTACATTACCGTGTATTTTGTCCCTTTTTGGATTATTGGAATATGATAATGGAAGTGTTTTATTTATAGTATAGCTGCTTTCCATCCTATATTCCTTCACTTTCCATATTTGTTTATTATACTGCTTAGCATCTTCATTTATGTCACTTTGTATCCCTTCATTCACCCACCACTGCTTCCTTTTTAATCACCAGCTGCTCCTGCATTCTGCCCCAGGAGCCTTCTACTTTATTTATTCCCCCATTGGCCGTTCTTCCTTTCTTCACCCCCTAGCTGAACCTCATAAGACAATTCCGTCCTTATCCAATCAGCAACTTTTCACTTTTTTCTTTCACATGCCACTGTCCACACCCTTATTCATCAATAAACCAATTTATTTTCATTAGTTTTTAATATCCCTTTTCTGACTGCTTTTCATTTCCACACTCCCCTATTATGCTTCTTATACAACCCTTGCTCTGTTCTGTAACCTTCCTTCTACAAAAACAGCCTACCTTTCATCCACCTTCTTAACATTGGTTTATGCCCAATTCTAGTTAAATAAGGATGGGATAGAAGGGGATTATGTAGTGCTTGCCATTATACACTTCATAGCAGTATAGACAAAGGGTAAACAGAGGGTGGGATTAAAATGAAATTGTACCTGGACTACATCATTTAACCCTGTTCTCCTCCAAGCAGGGGTTACCTGGAATAATGTTCCACAGGGGAGCAAACTATAAGGCTTGTGCAGACCGGGTTTGTGGGTTAAGTATTTGTTCCGATGCAGCTGCTTGGCATCCTATTAGCCAGGTGTTCGGCTCCAAAAAGAGCATCTACCCAAGACATGGTGCAAAATATCACCATCACCAAGTGCTACCTGGATCCAGAATCTGGTTAACAAACACTTGTGTCTGACAATGTATTCTAGAAACAGTATTCTCTTGCGCCCTGATTTTTGCTCTCCATTAGTTTAAAGGGTAATCCAGACGTGGACCCCTTGCTCACGGTGCCTAGAGAGATATCAGCTATGCCTCACTGATGATGCCTAACAAGGCTGAAACGATCGTCTGGGGTTGCTATGTCTCTCGTTCAGAGGGAACGTGCTGGCATTTCGGATCTGGACTGCCCGTACGGGTGGAACCAGTCTGATATGTTTCAGAGATGTTCTCTCTGTAATGGCACAAGATGAGCTAAAACTAGCTTGAGATCTGAGCGGGGACCCACAAAAGGGCAGGCTATTTCAGCTGCTGCCCGTTCTCAGTATTCTCTTGCGCCCTGTTTTTATTCTAGAAACAGCTGCAGAGATAGCAGATTACTAACCGTTGTTATCGGTAAACATGCTTTACCAGACTAGAATTATCAACTAGAAAATTGCAGAGCAATCAGTGCTACAGTTAATAGGCAATAAATGTGATAATGTCAGTAGGTGTCAAAAGATAGACAGAAACACTTATTTCATTAAAATTTTTAATTAGAGGATATTTCAGCTACCATGACCACTTTTGCTTTTAGAAGTGGTCATGGTAGTAGGAATCTGTCTTGTGCAGCGATATTTGCACTAGATACACCCCCAGCACTCTGTTGCAGACTGCCTAATGTCAGTTTTGTGCGAAAATTACATCTATCGTTAGTGCACACAGTGCGCTGGCGAACAGCGTAACAAGCTTCTCAAGGGGAAGCCTTGATGTGTTGTGCCTCCATTTGTGTGCTCCTTCCCGCCTCCTCCATTCAGAGTTGTTTTTTTTCTTTTTGTGTTTTTTTTCTTAGTATATCCTCTCCCTTTCTCTGTCCTACCCCTCCTTCCAGCTTTCCCCTCCCTCTACTCAGTGGTTCAGAGCACACGCATGCATGTGAGCAGGTAAAATGGTCTCTATGAGAACCATTTGATTGGACCACAAGTGGGCAGCGGTGACGTTGGACAGAGGCGTGGAAGACAATGTTAAGAGCTTTGCCTGGTGCTGGATCTCAGATAGATTTTAACTTTTAGTTTGCAGCATTCTAAGGCGGAACCTGTTCAATAAAACACCAACATTAATAAAACATTCAATAAAACACCCAAAAAAATTGTCCCATAGAAAGGGTTCATGTTGCCCTTTAACCCCTTAAGGACACATGACATGTGTGACATGTCATGATTCCCTTTTATTCCAGAAGTTTGATCCTTAAGGGGTTAAACGTATTTAATGGCCACATGGGAGAAAATAAATGGAAAGGTGGTTTGAATGGAGTAGTAAAGGATTGGAAAAGCATGTGTGCTCTGTTATGACAAGCTAATGAAGTCAACAGGGAATTGTGAGAATTTTTAGGAATTCAAACTGAATTTAAAGCAAATTTAAAATTTAAGGCCAAAATAGGTGAATTGGAAAAATTCGCCTAATAATTTATGCTTTGAGTTAGGTTATTTTGGTCAAAAATTTCAAATTCACTTCGAATTAATTTAAAAAAACAATTCCCACTTTGGTGAATAACTCTGTATATATATATATGATGTCATGTGTCTTGTAGGTGACACTTGGAAATCCCCTGAAATTAAAAATAGCAAATACATCCTATTTGACTGTGTCATTGTAACTTAATTGTTTATAAGAAACTACAACACTTTACCCAGAGATCTGCTTGAATGATTAACGTCTTCGTTATGGGAATCGTGTACACACAATTCCCAGAGTATGTCCCCATAGCCTGGAACCAAGTATACACAAATTAAACACATTTTTTTTTGCATTTGCTGCCCAGATGGCAGAGCCAGTGTTGCCATGATAGTGTTACCACTTTGCTAAAGTGAGAAATATAGTAATATTGTGGTTTTATATAAATTATTGCTATTTTGTGTTTTAGGGATTTTGGTCTAAAATGATCCATGTAACCTATGGGTCTCCATTTTTAAATTATCTTGTTGGTGGCAGCTTTTATATCATAATACTTGCGGGTGACACTAACAGGAGGATTTGTATAATTCTTTTTAGTCTAGTACAGACAAAAAGTCATTGTTAACCCTTGCACTCAGTGAGCTGAGCTACGTGCATACTCGGAGCAACCTTGTTTGATAACAAATGAGTCATTGTGAAAGGGAAACAGATGTAGAATTCCTTAAATGTTATTAATAATTAGCATAGTTCAGTGAGAATGGGGAAGGTTCATCAGGACACGGCACTCAATGAATATTTATGGTTATTTTGTGCTAGGCACACTCCTGCTACAAAGCACCCAATATTATGGAGTCCTCCCCTGGCTTTATGAGAGATAATATGCACACTTGCAGCACTCACAATAGGTCATGCACTACTATAACGGCAGCTGGTTCCCCTATTTACCACTATAACTGTCACGGCCCCCGGCTCGCCGCGAGGTGCGGTCACACCCGACCGATGTGGCCGCGCCGATGGACTGAGCTAACCTGCTCAGCGGCGAGCTGGGAGCTGCTCCGCCGGGTTCTCCTGCCCGGAATAAAGATGGCGCCAACCATGCGGTCGCAGCCATAAATAGCTCCGCCCCCCCAGGGTCACACAACATCGACGCATACGCACGTTCTGGGGTCAGTGGTCACACTCTGACCAATCACAGTCAAAGGTGGGATATTTAAATCCCTGAAGTTCCCTGGTTCTTTGGCTGTCGTGGTTTTTCTATTCCTGATAACGTATTAATCCGGCCATTCTAAGGACCGGTTTACGTTCTATAATTTTCTGTTCTGTCTATGTAAATGTTACATAGTTCTGCATGATGGACCTCACTAGCAGTCGTGACAATAACGTCTTAAAGCATTGAACTTAGCATGGCTAACCATACCGATACATTAGTCATAATATTATATAGTTAGCAAGAGTTCCTCTATTTAAACTATTATAAGTAATTGAGAATACAATTTAAAATAGGGATTGTCTTGGAAGCAATAAAGTTTTTGTCTTTTTCAATATTTTTTATTAAATAAAAATATAAATATAGGCATATAAAGCCTTACTAATTCCTATTGTGTTTTTTACCCCCACCTCCTATTGGCTGTAAGCTCATTTGAACAGGGTCCTCTTCATCCTATTGTTCCTGTAAGTTTTTTGTAATTGTCTTATTTATTGTTAAATCTCCCCCTTTTATAATATTGTAAAGCACTACGGAATCTGTAATGGGAATAATAATCCATTATAATAATTTATAGCAGAGTTTATAAGATTAAAGTATATGCTTGCAATATCATTAAAATATAACATACCCTCTTAAATATGTCAACCTCTCAGTCATGATAAAATGGAGCAGCGTCTCTATCTCCAAAATCGCTCCTCTGTGTCCTAATATTAATTAGTACACATATTTATACTATATATTAGGTAATTTTAGGACCTACCTTAACTTGGCAAAGGTACGAGGCCATAACTTGGTCATTGCACATGGGAACATCCAGTGGGGCCCCGGTGCGAAAATTGATCCCTGGCCGCCCCCCCCCACGCTTACTCTGTGCAGGCCGGGGCCGCAACACATGGCGGCGGGCACCTGGTCTGAAGTGAAGTGGTCTGGGTGCCAGGTCCCTCTAGTTTTAACCCTGCAGCTGAGAATATAGCAATTTCAGAGAAACTGCTATGTTTCACTGAGGGTTAATCCAGCCTCTAGTGGCTGTCTCAGTGACAGCCGCTAGAGGCACGTCCGCGATTCTCACTGTGAAAATCACAGTGAGAAGACGCTGGACGTTCATAGGAAAGCATTGAGTAATGCTTTCCTATGGGCGGTTTGAATGTGTGCGCGGCTCTTGCCGCACATGCGCATTCGGAACTGAGAGGCGGATCGGGGCGGAGGGATCCCCAGCACCAAGGGAGTCTGCCGCTGGAGAAAGGTAAGTGCTGAAGGGGTTTTAAACACACACAGACGCATACACACTAGCTAACAGACCCACACATTTACTGACAGAGACACACATACATACACACACACTCACTGACAAACAGATACACATACACACTCACAAAACATACACTCTCACTGACAAACACACACTCACTAACACACTCACTAACAGACACACAAACTAACACACTTAGTAACACACTCACTGACACACAAACTAACACACACACTGACACTCACTAGCAGACACACACTCAATAACAGACACACAGAAACTAACACAACTAACACACACACACAAAAACTATCACACTCACTGACACTCACTAGCAGACACACACTATAATACTAACACACACACACTCATATTTTTTTTTTACTTTAATCCCCCAGCCTCCTTACCTTTAAGAGTGCTGAGGGGATTCCCTGGGGTCCAGTGGGGCTACCTGGCAGCCGGTCCTGTGACTGCGCGAGGGAGCACTCTCCCCTGATCGCTCTCTGCCCAGCTCCCTCGAGCGCCGCTTACTGATGCCTGAGTCGGAATATGACGTCATATTCCGGCTCCGGCATCACTGTGGTGCGCGAAGGAGCTGAGCAGAGAGCGCTCAGGAGAGAGTGCTCCCTCGCTCCTTGTTAGCCACTAGAGGTGGACTAAACCCTGCAATGTTTCATTGCAGTTTCTCACAAAATGCACTGTTTTACATTGCAAGATAAGAGGACAGCAAGAGTGCACCCAAACCATTTCAATGACTAGTGTCCATTTAAGGCTGACCATGTATCACAAGAGAAGCTTGAAGATATGATGGTGGTTTAAGAATCATGGAAAATGTGCTTTAAAACTTTATTCCAAGCTTCAACTTACTATAGTGTTTTGAAGTGGTCACGGTGCTTGGAGTGTGTATGTCCAGCATTTCCGTTTGAAACGCTGCACATACAGAGGTAAAGTCATTTGCTGCCAGAGACATAACTTTATTTTACTTGTTATTTGGTAAATAAACACATACACAGCAGTGATGCTTTGGCATGCTGTCCCAAACAACGTATTTTTATATAGCTGCCCCCTTTTAAAGGGCGAGGGCTGGCCACCCTACACTGTTCAATCTATATTAATTCGATGACAGATTTATCAGGATTATATGATGGGCGCCTAGAGGCCCTATAACATGTATTCAATCCCCACCTTTTTAATTATAACTAGGGCGGAAATAATTGAACCTTGAAGCATTTGTTAGTAATTAGATAATTAAAGTCAAGTAAGAAGCATTCGTTTTAGAGAAAACAATAGTTGCAGTTTCACGTCTGCAAATTATTTTGTATTCATTAAACATTTACTCAAAAATATACATAATTATACTGGGAATGGTGTGGAATAGTGTGGATTTGAGATCTAGGTTTAGTCATAGTGAACTGCATCATGTATAATGTTTACATTCTTATAGTTAAATGTTAGAATTATTTGAAGTGCCTTTTATTAATCGACTTGATATTACTTTTTCCACCTCTTTTCTTATCAACTTTGACAATGAGCAAAGTTCACAATTGCCACCTCTGTTATCACACTAAAATAGGGAGCTCTGAGTGTCTGCTGGGAAAGAGATTAGAAAAGTTATTTAATGCCATGCTACATTGATTGTGATTCAGTTGGATAGTTGCCCAAACCAAAATAAAAAATATCTATTTATACCATACCAAAATGTATAAAATATATTTATACCATACCAAAATTTTATTGTAAATACAGGCACTCCTCACTTACTGACCGTGTTTCGTTACAACGACTCGGTCATAAAACGTATTGGTCGGTAAGTGAGGATGCATCACAGCAGCAAGACAACCAAGTCTCACATGCGCTAGAGAGCAGGTCTATGCTTGGGGGAAATTCTCAGAACATAGACCAGCTCACTAGAGCAGGGATTCCTTTGAATCTATGTTTGGGGAATTTCTAACGTGGGGAATCCTCGAATCTATGTTTGAGGGAATTCACGAGACTCAGATTCATCTCGCTAGAGAGCTGGTTGTATCTCTGAGCATGAGTGTCCGCAGGAATATTTTCAAGCTCAGGAGCGCGTGCGTAGAGGGTAGCCGACAGGGGTAAGCGTGGCACCCAGCAATGCTTAAAGTGATAACTGTAATGACTTTTTTGCAGGGCCGGACTGGGGATCCAATGCAGCCCTTGGAAAAAGTGCATGCCAGCCCCATAAGTCATTGTGCATGTAGTGTGTGTATAGGTGTACACATACACATAAGATCATTGACATAAAAACAGAAGCTCACTGATACACACAAATAGGCTCACCAACAGACAATCTCACTGACACACACAGACAAGCTTACTGGTACACACACACAAACTTAGTACAAACTCTGACACTCACACAAGGATACTACAGAAAACCTCAATGGTATACAAATACAAACTTACTACAGACAAGCTTACTGTCACATAAATGATCACTACAGACAAGTTTACTGACACACATACTCACTACAGAAAAGCTCACTGACACACATGCTCACTACAGACAAATTCACTGACACACACACATGCTCCCTACAGAATAGCTAGCTGACACACACAAACCTACTGACACACATGCTTACTACAGACAAGCTCACTGACACACACATGCTCACTACAGACAAACTCACTGACATGCACACATGCCTACTACAGACACATGCACACATGCCCACTACAGACAAACTCACTGACATACACACAAGCTCACTACAGACAAGCTCACTGGCACACACACACACATGCTTGCTACAAACTCATAAACACACATGCTCACTACAGACACTCACTAACACACACAGGTTCATTACAGACAAGCTCATTGTCACACACACATGCTCAATACTGACATGCTCACTGACACATTATCACTACAGAAAAGCTCACAACACACAAGCTCACTTACAGACAAGCTCACTGACACATATACACATGCTCACTACAGACACATTCACTGACACACACATGCTCACTACAGAAAAGCTAGCTGACACACAAGCTTGCTTACACATATGTTCACTGACACACATACACATGTCCACTGACACACACACATGCTCATTACAAACTCACTGGAACAAACACACATGCTTACTGACTCATTGACACACTTGCTCACTGCAGACACACACACACAAGCGCACTACAGACAAACTAACTGACACACACACGCTCACTTACAGATAAGCTCACTGTCACACACACACATACAAGCTCACAAAAAAAATGTTTAAATTATTTAAAAGGCACATCAGGGCTTCCTGCCGGCCCCAGGTGCTGCAGCCCTGTAGGGAGGGAGCAAGTTTTCAATTCCAGGGGGCAAGTTGAAAAAGCCCCCTCCCGGCGGACGCTCATGTCTCCGAGCAGTTGGTAAACAGATAAGTTGCTAAGTGAGGACTACCTGTAGTCTAAATCAGGGTACTCTCTCCTCATGCCCATGCCACATAAATAATAAATTAATCAATACTTCAAACAAAAAACAATAATAATAAAATGATGCCACCTCTTCTAATTGCACCTTGGAGAGCAGGGGAGGGATGGCAAGGTCTGTATTCTTGTAATACTATTGTATTTTATTTCTTGTAGTATTTGTATAAAACTTTTACTTTAAGCGTAAGAAAGGGAGTGCAGTTTACCTGGTTTGGCCTTCTAAGGGCACTTGTTCATAGATGCCCCTCAGACCACTAGTAACCAGCCCTTCGTTGTGAGAAAGTATCATAAACATTTAGATTATGAGGCCTTCATGTTGTTACCAAGGATGATAAATAAAAATATTGATATGGTTCATATTTGACTTTTCCAAACAGCTAGTGCTATTAAAAAGCTAAAACAGAATATACGAGAACACTGAGAATGCCATCCGACAGATTTGACTTAGGGAAATCGTAGTAATATACAATTAAGTCAAAACAGATTATAAATCAGGGTATAGTCAACTCATGCCCATGCCACATAAATTGTAACTTAATCAACAATGTACATCAAACAATAATCAATAGTAATGACATTATGCCACGTCTACTAATATCACACTGGAGAGCAGGGCTTGAGTTGTCAAAATATTCTCATTTTGCCCATAACTGGCAGTTCTGATATGTTTACCATTGATATACTAAGTTTTATTACAGTGGTATAGCTGAAGCACTACCTTTTAAGTTAAAGGGACACTCAGAGAAACAATATCAGTTGATTTCCACCTCTCCCTGCATATAGTTATTAATATTTTGGCTGATATAAATTGGCTGGCAAATATTTCCAATATATACAACAAATGTTTGCTCTACCCCCAACCCCATCTCTTGCCAAACATAGCATTAAATTCCATTAAAAAAAATTGTGTCTCCATTTTGCTCCTTGTGCCTTAATAACCAGCAATTAATTTACACTAAGACCTACGCACCCACCCGCCCCTCATGATGTCCATCCTGGTTCCTTCTATTTTATAGCATTCTTCTCCAGCTGCTTAAACTCTCACTCTACCACCTCCTCATTCACTTTACGTGTTACTGGTGGCTGCAATTATCTTTTAATTCTCCTCCTTTCTTTCCCCTGCTACCTCTTGTTGCGACTACCCATTTTAACCTTTAGATTGTGAGCTCACGGACTATCTAGCCAAGTACCTTGTATAAAGGTTTTAATGGCAAGGTCTTCGTTACCTTTTGTATCAATCTGTTTATGCTGTACAGAATATATTGGCACTTTACAAATACCTGTGGTAATAATAATAATAATAATTATAATAATAACTCAAAGGACCAAAATAACCTTTGCTTAACAAATTGGTTATGGTGTACAGATTGTGTCCCTGCAGTCGCACATGGAGGCTGTGTGAGTCACAGCCGGGGAAGGTGTAGCTAAGGCTTCATAAACAGAAGCAAACGTGATTTAACTTCAAAATGACAGAGCATTGAGCAATAGACTGAGCTGCATTTGTTTTCAAATGAATTGTGATTTGTATGAATTTTGGGCGATCAATGGTTTATTCGAATTCCATACGTCCAAAGTACCACATGGATACATTTCGAAACAAACCACATGGACAATGCACGAACAATTCATTTGATGATGATCATTGATGAGTTGGAGCTCCGCATGTGGTACTAAAAATAAGTAGATAATTGAGGGGGAAAAGATGATTGATGGTTAGGGGACAGCCGACCAATTTTCACAGATCAAATGAAAAAAAAAAAAACATTTAAATAAATATATTATATATAAAACATGGAGGGTTTTTTACCCTCTTTTTTACCCTCTTTACTTCATCTGTAAAGCAAATGGAGGGAAATTGCAACAGCAAAATCAGTGCAAAATATATAAATGATAATAATATTTAGTAGTATTTATATTGTTCCCACCTACCACAAGAAATAAACCAGACAGGAAAATGTAAAACGAGTAATATTTCACACAAGAAACATCTCATACTTTCACATTTGCAAGATTATGAAATCAAATAGTTTCCACTTCGATGGAGAGAAATCTTAAAAAGAGAAATATCCTGGAATTCAAAGCAGATGACAATGCACAATGAGGGAGTGAAAAAATACTTGGATTTATGACTTGATATAAAATACAGCAGCTGTGCTTTGAATCGTGTCCTAAATTTATCCATTTGTTTTTTTCATCACAAATCGCAACGAGACAATACAGAGATGTAGAGATAGATATGCTATTGACAGTTAAATTTAAAGATGGAATAATCCTGGTCCAAAACAGAACCAAGCCATAGAACTCGTGTGTCCTTTCTAAGAAAAATACTTTGCAAATTACTTATTATAAGGTTACTCTAACCAAAAACTGTGCTTTAATAAAACACTGTTTTTAGCTACTGGAATATTGTAAATGTGCAGACTATAACACAATAAATAGACAAGACGTATACCGGATCTTAGAGTGGCCAGGTTAATGGTAGAGTAGTCCGACTGAATGCCGAGGTCAAGGACAAGAGAGATGCCCATAAACGATATAACAAGCCAAAGTCAAAGGATACCAGAGATCAGTAGAATTTAGTAAACAGACAAAAAAAATCAGAAACCAGGAACAGGAAATACAATGAACGCACTCTTGGAATACTAGAACCACACACGGCAACAAGGAGTCAGAGCAGAGGCATAATTAAAAACGACCGGGCTCCAGTGCAAAAATTGCCCTAGTGCCTGCCTTATGTCTCATCTCCCCCAGCCCCTCTATGTGTGTTATCTCCCCCAGCCCCTCTATGTGTATTATCTCCTCCAGCCCCTCCACGTGTCTCATTCTCTCCCAGATCCTCCATATGTCTCATTCCCTTCCCCCATCCCATCCATGTGTCTCATTCCCCCATCTCCTCCATTTGTCTCATTCCCCCATGAGTCTTCCATGTGTCTTATTTCCCCCCTGCCCCTCCATGTGTCTTATTCCCCCCCCTAAGTCCCTCCATGTGTCGCAGTTTTTGCAATAATAATGTGTGCATAATTAGTGCAGGTTAAGGAAAGTAATTAAAAATAAATTCATTTAGTTGTTCTGATTTTCAGAATATATAATGTGTCTGTGATTTTAAGTTTTTTTGGTAGTTACAGGTCACAAAGCACAAGGAGTAAAATAAACTTTTAATGTGGAGCGATTTTAGAATTTGGTATGTTTGTCTTGTAAGCTTAATAGCCATAAAAGAAAACAAAATTGCCACACAAAAGTATATATTTATATAAAGTAGACATCACAGGCTATTTACCTAGGGTTGTTTTGACACTTTCTACGTAGCCATTTCACTGCCAACCTCTGCTAAATATTGGAGTAAAATTGTGGGGGGGTTTTGTTTTTGGCACACAAACTTATAACAAAGAAATTCTCATGTGTATTTTGTAAAGTTGGTGTGTGCTATTCCTGTACAAAGTTTTTTATTTTGTGTTCAGTTACATCTGCTGAGTAAAATGACCCCCCCATTGTATGTCTTTGGCACTATTTCGTGAAGTTACAGTGCCATATAGGAGGCCTGTTCTTTTCAGTATTCACAGTAGAATTTTGAGAGACGGATTTAATGAGCCTATGCTTCTATTTGGGGCATTTTGTATATTTCACATGTGCCACTAAGTTCAAACCCCCCAAATTATGATCAGCTAAGTCTTCTGAGTAAAAAGACACCCCCAATGAATGTCTTTGGCACTATTTCGTAAAGCTACAGTGCCATATAGGAGACCAAGCCATATTAGTTTTTACCGAACTTTGAATTTTGACGCTGGGCCTATGTACAATTTCCAAGCATCTTAGCAGGGTTTAAATTCAAACTACCCCACAAAGGCCTACCATTTCTTAAAGTAGACACCCCAGGGTATTTCAAAAGGTATATTTTGAACCTTAGCATGGGATCATTTTTCCGCTAGCTTGTACCAAGTGTAGTGGTAATAAGTGTTTTTTCTGCCTTTTTGACACACAAAGTGAGTTTGCACAGTATATTTTGCAAACCTTATGTGTGCTACGACTGTATAATACTTCATATGTTACTCAGCTATGTCGGCTAAGTACAGCAATACCACCGTATGTACGTTTGCCAGGTATATGTGGATGTTGAAGGGGCGTATTTGAGACGCAGCAATTCAGTTTTTTTCTAACTTTGAAGTTTTACGCTGTGTCCATGTTCCAGTTTGGAGTAGTTTAGACGGTTGGTTATTGAAACTTCCCCACAAACACAAACTATTTATTAAAGAATCCACCCTGGGGTAATTCAAAAGGCATATTTTGAACCTTAGCGTGGGATCATTTTTTCTCTAGTTTGTTCCAGGTGTAGTGGTAATGAGCGTTTGTATTTGTTTACTTTTTGAAACTTTTTTTACTTTTAAAAACTAGTTTTTAAACTTTTGTTTTGCTTATTAATTTTTTTAAAACTTTCCTAAACTTTCTTAAAACTTTTTTTACAGATTTAAAATTTTTCGAAGCTTTTTTTTTTACCGTTTTTTGCTCAGAGGGGTCAGCTGACGCTCTCAGCCAATCAGTGGCTCTCCATTCACAAAACGACTTAAAGGGTTGCTTCCTGCTGCACCACATCCCCACAGGCAATGCTTCAACCCCCCCACCCCCTGCGTTGAGCTGGTCACCTCTTTCCTTTCTTTCACTATCCTACTCTTCTTCCCCAGACTTCACCTCTGTCTCGAAATACTACTTGATTGAAGCGTTTGGCGATACAACAACTCAAGCGGCACGTAGAAGCAGAGTCAGTCCAACAGACCCAAATGGTTCATAAAGAACTACATCTTCTTGCTTTGACCTGTCCTTCCATAACACAAGATAGAACTAGGTGTAGTGATGTCGCGAACCGTCCGCGAACTTCTCGCGAACGGTTTGCCACGGTTCGCGGTGAACTCTGGTCAGCTGACACATCCCTGCCAATCTCCGGCAGACCCTCACTCCCAGACTCTCCCACCTCCTGGACAGCATCCATGTTGAAGTTGCCTTCAACATGGATGCTGTCCAGGAAGTAGGAGGGTCTGGGAGGGAGGGTCTGCCGGAGATTGGCAGGGATGTGTCAGCTGACCGGAGTTCGCCGCAAACCGTGGCAAACCGTTCGCGGACGGTTCGTGACATCACTAACTAGGTGCACTGAGAGGGGGAGAAGTTCACAGTCTTTATTGCATAATTTTCTTTTTTCCAATAAAAATGCGATTGCATAACAGGGAGAACCAGTATAGTCACAGCTAAGATGACATTGATACTGTAACCATAATGCAAAAAGATGTCTTGTATACTGAGATCATACTGTAAAAATCTAAATTTATGACCCGCTATCACACAAAAATAAAGAATTAAATTTTTTTTTTTTTTAAAAAGGGTCACTCCAGATCCCTAAACATCTATAGCTTGCTGAAAAGATTTATGTGTGAAGAGTGTGTCCTCTTTTTTCATTTTGCAAAAAGTGCAGAATTCAATAGAAATTTACATTGTTATAAATTAACCTGGTAACACCCACTTGGCTTTCAAGCAGACAACAGGTAATGTTACTTCCTGGTTTCGTTAGCTCAATGCAGCTGACCTCAAGAGGCAGCAATTGCCCAGAGCACCTGACTTACAAAGACTTCTCATTGAGCTGCATTGGAAAGTCTGTAATTGGACAGTCACATAAAGTCTGGGCGGGGTTAGAAGAGGAGGGCTTGCAAAGGCAGCAGACAAGAGAATTACAGGTTTTGCAAGTTGATTTTAGATATACAACCAATGACAAAATACATAACTTAATGCATGCAAGTTTTCACTTAGGGTATATCTACTAAACAGTGATTTTTATTTATTATGTATTTGGGCAGTGGAGTGTCCCTTTAAGAAACACGTGTATTTTTCTCAAGTCATTTTTATGAATGAGTAGCCACGAAATTAAGGATACACAACGAACATCGCAATTCCAACTGAACAAAATAAAGTCTATACACCAACCTTTGGAACCCACTGGATGCCATTTTTTACAGTTCATGAGCCTTCTATACCTGGACCATTTTCACTATATGAGACATTAAATTTGAGGAAGAGGAGGGTAATTGGCCCATTTCCCTCATTCCAAAACTTGTATTAGCAAGTTGTCCAAATTAGCATTTCAGGAGAAAGCTTCCACTGTACAAATACAACAAAGAGAAATTACATATAAAGCAATGGAAAAAGCAGGGTGACAAGCTGTTTGTAAATAAAGAATTTTAGCTTGAAAAATCTTTAAAAAAATATAAACTGTAAAACAAGCTGAAAAGATGGATGGATCTGTGTCCCAGCTGGGTTTATTATGTAGCAGCGACAGACTGCAGATGGGCATTGAAACTTTCTGTGTAGAGAAGATTATTTCCCAGGACCTCCTAGTAAGGAAGAATAAAACATGAATCCCAGTTCAAGAAAACATCATCATACAAATGGGGCTCAAGCCAAGAGAACATTACCTCGTAAGTTTCAGACAAGCCATGAAGAGTTATCATTTGTGGCAGCAGGAGACAGAATTTACCAACGCATATCATAAACTGTGCTCTCCAAGTGTCTGAAGAACCCATGCTGACAGCGATATAAAACCAATACTACGACAACATTTTATTATTATCTCATAACATAAATGACATATGTATTATACTATCATTCAGCATTCAGAGTATTTACTAATCCTAATAACTCGGAGGATATCAATCTACAAAAGTCAAAGATTAGTTACAGCACAAACAAGGGATATTCAAGCTTGTTTTATGATAAGGATGAATTAGGGATCTGAAAATAAAATCCAGCTACGGGAGTTTTTCCAAACTTGATCCGACTATTTACCAACAATTAGATCTCAAAAAAATGGCTTTCAACAGTGTTGTCAGTTACCAGTTTTTACCCTGGGACAAAACTGTTAACAACTAGAACTCAGCTGCCAAAAGTTGTAACAGGGGCGGACTGACAACTCACAGGGATCTCAGGCAATGGGAGACAAAAGGCCCCCTTCTGGTGAAATTTTTTTGGGGGTTCAGTGTGTGGGATGATGCTTGTGATGCTGTGTTCCTGTATGTCAAAGTATTGTGTTAGAATTGTTTGTCTTCTTTTACCTATTGTACTGCGCTGCAGAATATGTAGGTGCAATATGAATGGTTGTAATAATTGCATGCGTGTGTGAGAAGGCTCTATGCAGTATTGGAATGGTGGGGATGGTGCTTGTGATGAGTGTCCGCAGGGAGGCCGCATGTGGTTTTCCATGTGTGGGGATGCTGCTAGTTGGACTGTGTGCATACAGTGAGGCTCCTCATGGGTTTGCGTGTGTATGAGGATGTTTGCAGTTTAGTATGTGGGTGGAGACGGCTGGTTGTGTTGTAGTGTGTGTGGTAGGGGCTGTTGTATGTGTGTGGCATAGGCTATAGTAGGTGTCTGGGGGAAACTGGGGCTGTAGTTTGTGTTCCCTTTGTTTGTACACGTCTGTCTCTCTCGTCCATCTCAACTCACAGCATCTTCCTCAGTTTAACTAGCTGTACCTCATTTACAAAAAAACCTTTCTATTGCATTGCATATCAACCTTTTACTCTCTTTTTCATTAATTTGGTTTAATCGATCTCACTTTATAACACTCTCAACCACTTTAAACTTCTCTTGTTAACTTTGCGCCTCCTTGCCGCACTAAAACACTTTAAATGTTAAAGTCAGCATTGAACAGCGTTCATAGTTCCTAGAATTAATGCAGAGGTTTAACTTGAGCAAAGTTGAAGGCACATTTTAGCTGAGAAATAGAAGATTTTTCGATGGGCTAAAAAGTAACTACTAATATAAAAGTATTGTCTAGCCATAACATATACACCTAATAGGGTGCTGAATTCGGGAGACGTGTGGATTCTGAATTGGTCTTGAGCATTACAAATTATTCAGCCAGTTATCAGAGCTTGAGAATGAAGACTGGGCGTCCTGAATAGTAACTGATAGTTTGGGATTCTGAAAAGACAAATTATCCCAACTGAAGCTGGTCTCCAGTTAAATTTATACATCACCCTAGGAGTAAAAATGAATGCAACCATTTATTTGGTTTACAAAGAGAAAAAAAATCTAATCACTCTCTCACTGTTGAACAAAATGTATACCTTTTATTAATTAGAGAGACAGTTTGATTCTAGACTTCGAGAAGCTTAATGTTGTTAAATGTTTAGTGTAGGCAGTGAAACATGGAATTCTATAAATTGTAGCTCATGGGAAACTCTAAGCACTGACAGACCTGACACTCCAAATGAGACATAGAGTACACATACATAAATCAGGTGGAGCTTCTTAAAATAGTAGTATAACAGATATTCTGTAAAAAAAAATATAGACCATAGTGCAATATAGTAGTAAAAGTTAAATAAAATATGTATGCAGTAGATTTTCCACTCACAAGCCTGGAGTCATAATCTCATATGACTCGGATGGTGTGTGCCTTTGGACTATTCCAGGATGTCCAAAATCCTTTTTCCATGCAAGACTCTGTTGGTGGTCACTCCCAGACAAAAACTGTCAGGTCAGCAATGGGTTTCCACAAAAATATAATTTTATTCCAAATCAAAATAAAAGAATTATATAAAAATAAATAAAAGCTCAAATAGGGCTATATAGTCCTTTAAAGTCCTTATAGAATTGCCAAAACGTGTTTCGCCTGATACCACAGGCTTCCTCAGTCGGCTTTGTGACATAGACATAGAGTACAGACTGAATTTCTGTGTACAATTCTCTTTGTGACTGTTAAGACTGTTTTGCAATTCACATAATAACCAGAAGATGGCATGTATTTAGCAAAGATATGAGGCTAAAAAAGTTACTGTGAATATTGATTACATTAAGAAAAGTTGAAATAATGAATTAAAAAGAATACATTTTAAATGTGTGGTAAAGTTCTATAAATACTCTTCAAGTTAACATTAGAATCACATTTTAGTGTACTTTTCTTGTGCTGTGCGAGCATTGATACACTGAGCTAGTGTCTGTTTCGTCTATGCTAAAAGCTACAACCTTACTTTAATTTATCATTTTAGTTCCGTTTAGTTTTTACAGAAAAGTCAATCAGATGTCAGGCCATGTTTCCATAACGCATCTCAGAACAATGTTGCCAATAGCTGCAGAGAAGACACAGTATTCTTTATTCTTATTGCAGCAATGAAAGGTTATTAAGGAATAATATTCAAGAATTCCTTGAGAAGAACATGGTTATCAGCAAAAATCAGCACGGTTTTATGAAGCACAGGTCATGTCAAACTAACTTGATTGCGTTCTACGAAGAAGTAAGTAGAAGTATAGATCAGGGTGTTGCCGTGGATGTGATCTATTTGGATTTTGCCAAGGCATTTGATACAGTTCCACACAATAGATTAGTGTTCAAACTCAAGGAAATCGGCCTAGATGAAAATGCTTGTTATTGGGTAGAACACTGGCTTAAAAACAGGGTACAAAGAGTTGTCATTAATGGTAAATTTTCAAGCTGGACAGAGGTGGCAAGTGGTGTCCCTCAGGGGTCTGTTCTGGGACCCCTTCCATTTAACATATTTATAAATGATCTTGAAGACAGCATTGAAAGTTATGTTTCAGTGTTTGCAGATGGCACAACACTCTGTAAAATAATACAATGTGAGCAAGATATTACTTTGCTGCAGAGGGATTTAGATAGACTGGGGAACTGGGCACTCAAATGGCAGATGAAATTTAATGTTGAAAAATGCAAAGTTATGCACTTCGGCGTAAAGAATACACAAGCAACGTATACCCTTAATGGAAGCGAATTAGGGATAACAACACATGAAAAGGACTTGGGAATTGTTATAGGCAATGTGCAATGTCAATCAGCAGTGGCCAAGGCCAGTAAGGTATTGTCATGCATGAAAAAGGGCATTCATTCTCAGGACGAGAATTTCATTTTGCCTCTTTATAAATCACTGGTAAGACCCCATATTGAATATGCTGTGCAATTTTGGGCACCTGTTCTAAAGAAGGATATTATGACACTAGAAAAAGTACAAAATTAACAAAAGGAATAAAACATATCAGCTATGAAAAAGGTTAACAAATTTAAACCTATTTAGTTCAAAAAAACGTCGCCTGAGAGGGGATATGATAACATTATACAAATATATTCGGGGCCAATACAAACCATTGTGTGGAAATCTATTCACAAACCAGACTTTACATAGGACACGAGGCCATGCGTTTAGACTGGAAGAAAGAAGATTTCGTCTAAGGCAAAGGAAAGGTTTTTTTACTGTAAGAACAATCAGGATGTGGAATTCTCTGCCTGAAGAAGTGGTTTTATCAGAGTCCATACAGATGTTCAAACAGCTACTAGATGCATACTTGCAAAAACAGAATATTCAAGGATATAATCTTTCAATGTAGGGTAATAACTGCTTGTTTCAAGGATAAATCTGACTGCCATTCTGGGGTCAAGAAGGAATTTTTTTCCCTAGCTTGTTGCAAAATTGTGCTTCAAACTGGGGTTTTTTTGCCTTCCTTTGGATCAACAGCAAAAAACAAATGTGAGGAAGACTGAACTTGATGGACGCAAGTATCTTTTCAGCCTTGTAACTATGTATGTAACTATGTAATAAAGTCATTTAAGGTTTGAACAGATGTTATCTATCTGATCAACAGGAACTAAAGTTGTACTTAAATGACATTAGATGTTATTGAGTTAGAACTGAGAACCAGCCCTCGTGTTAGAAGACACAAAAAGGCTAAAGAAAAATTGACCTACAAATGCCTGTGCAAATGTGATTGGGAAGTTTGACTGGGATTGGCTGAAATAACTCTCTAAATAATTTTTAGTTACGTTACAATGCCCTATATTTTAATCTAGCTTTGAAAGCTGATCAACAACCTTTATGAGTTTATATAACTATAACATGCCATCATAGCAGTCACAATCAGTATAATACTCCAGGGGGGGTGCGAGGGGTGGCCTGTGCAAGGTGAAGAAAGGATGGTGTACACAGCATCCCTCTCCTGGCTCAACACTGCACTAAATGTAGAAGGGGGACCGCGGCAGAGGGTTTTCATACTCCTCTGTCTGATCTGTCTGAGTGGTTCAGTGCATACAGCCTGCAGTGAGTGAAAGGGACAGGATGCCTCCCCTGTCTCGACGCAATGCTCGATCTTGTCTCGATCCAACTTACATAACGTGGGAAAATTATGATTTGGTGATTTGAGAAACTCAACTATTTCAGCTTAAAGGGTCACTCTAGATCCCTTAAAGACTTTAGCTTGCTTTATGTGTTGAGTATGTCTTCTTTTTTTTTTTACAAACAAAAATGCAGATTTCTAAAGAAATTGGCACGGTAATTAATCTGTTCTTCTGTTTCTTTTTCAAGCTGATTTAAATAAATCTTTTATGTATATTTATTCTTGAACCTCGAGCAGCGTGCAGCAAGCAACAGCAAGACCTTGTGG
Source organism: Pelobates cultripes (assembly GCA_933207985.1). NCBI lineage: Eukaryota > Metazoa > Chordata > Amphibia > Anura > Pelobatidae > Pelobates > Pelobates cultripes. The sequence goes on from OW240917.1 coordinate 38,543,842, forward strand.
TCATTTGTCGCCTTTTCTATATAGCTATAACCATAATGATGCCAGACCTTTAAATATAACTCTGGCCATATAAAGACAGGACCCCCACTTACAACATTCCAGAGTTATCATGGTACAGCATAGCAAAGTACCATCTATTCTTTTTAACCCATTAAATACCCATGCCTACAATGAATATAAATAGGAACATAGTAATATTCTACAGGCTTTTATAAATTAAGCTTGTTACACCCCCTGGCTGTCAATCAGACAACTGGCCCTGGTTTGGTTAGCTCAGTGAAGCTAAACTTTAGAAGCAACAATTGCCCAGAGCACCTGTCTTGCAAAGGCTTCTCTTTGAGCTGCATAGGGAAGTATGTGATTGGACAGCCACAGAAAGTCTGGGTGGGGTTAGAAGGGGAGGGCTTGCAAAGGCTGTAGACAAGATTTCTGCAACTTTTGCAAGATGTTTTTAGATATACCCCCAATGAAAAACTGCATAATTAAATATATGTATGTATGTTTTCATTTGGTATATATCTAACAAACATTTATTTTTATTTTTTTATTCAGGCAGTGTAGTTTCCCTTTAAGTTTTGCCGGTTCATTGTCCACTCACAATAACTCACTGTTAAGTGAATAGATCCCCTGGTACAGGAGTGCCAAGAAAAGCAAGGACACCAACCCCAAGATCCAAAGTGGCTAGCTTACCATCAAGTACGGCCACTGTAATGCCAATCCAAACGTATGTGTTTGCAGGTAACAACTTATTATTTTTAGATACTGTAGGTTTATTTAACATAGTTTTGGCATGTCTACTCATGTATGTGATAGAATATGGCATCTATATATAGAAGTAATGATTGCGTAATTGTTTATTATTTCAAAGTGACATTTTAAACGCAATCCGTGAGAAGCAAACACTGACTGTACTAAGTTTTCTTGGTGAATTAGGAATGTAATGCTTGAGTGCAGTTGTACACAGGTGTCTAAAAACAATTGGGCAGGGTTTTTTAAACATATTATTTGTAAAGATTGATGGCTTATTGACACGGTGTTAAGGAAAACACAGCAGTGCATGTGCAGTAAGTTTAAAATTGTAAATATATGCGTATTTTATGGGAAGTGAATGGCTATGGGCAACGACTAAACACCAAATTCCCATAAAACGTATAGAAAATTCAGATATCCAAGAATGACAAGAGAATATGCTACTGGAGATAAAACCAAACATAATTATCAGGGTAACTTTGGAAAATGTAACATCAGATATCTATAGTTATTTGTTTTATTTGTTTAATTGATTCTATATAAGCTAACTTTCACTTTTTGTAATCACCTCAATGATGATTTTCTGTGAGTAGCTAATCGAGAGGTTCTCTATTTGTGGCCGGTCAGACCTGATATACTAGCTATTCCTAAAAAATTTTTAAAAAGACTTCTAACTTTCTTACTAAATTCTAGTCAATTTCTGCAGTTCAACTATTTTGACATTCAATTTGAAATCCACTGTGAATTATCTTTGAATTCTCACTATAGAATAATATTAGCATTGGGAATAGCACATTACCTTGGTATATGCCACATTTGATGTCCACTTCAGTTATTGTTCTGGAATTGGCTTCTAGAGTTGTTTTTCACTTGTCCATCTTGATGAAGGCTTCTTTTTTATTTTTTTACTTTATTTATATTTTCAAAAAACATAACAATATAAATATAAAGCTATGCATAATAAATAGAGCTGTATATACAAACAATTCAACCATACAACCACTAACAAACAACATATGCTCCACAAAATATTATTTATACACCGGATTATTTCTAGACATGTGCACCAGTGAAATTTGTTTTGTACGAATTATTTCGTACTAAATAAAAATTTCATTTGTCAATCCCGAATTACATCCGCAAGCCATTCGTTTTCAAACTAAATTTAAAAAAAAAAAAAAATTGTTTTCAACGAAAACAACACTGAGCATGTGCAAAAAAATGTTAGGAGGGAGCCGGCAGCGCTACCAGCTCCCTCCTTGTAATAAATACCCATTCCTCCCCCCTTACATTAACCTACACTATGACCTCCATATTGATAAAAGGGGGTTTAAATCCTCCTGTTCCCCCATGGTGGGGAACACTAATAACAAAAATGTGTGGGACGTAGTGCACCCTTGTATCCCCACTCCTGGCCCGCGGGTGAGGGCTATTAAAATAAATGGGGGGACCTAATGTACCCTCTGATCCCCACCCATGAGCAGCTGGTGGGAACCCTAAATAAATAATGGGGGGACTAAATGTCCCCCCGGCCCTCACCCATGAGCGGCGGGTGGGGCCCCTAATTAATTAAACGGGGGACCTTATGTCCCCCCTGGTCCCCACCCATGAGCAGCGGGTGGGGACCCTAAATAAATAAATAAATAATGGGGCGACCTAATGTCCTGACCCATGAGCGGCGGTGGGAACCCTGATTAAAGGGGAGACCTAATGTCCCCTCTTGTCCTATACCATGAGCGGCTAGTGGGGACCCTAAATAGTGGGCAGGACCTAATGTCCCACAAGTCACGACCGGCGGTCCCCAAACCCCTAGTCACTCCCCCCAATAGAAACACCCTTCCATCTCCCTCACCCTAATAATAGTAAACGAACCCTGTAAAATAAAATGTCATACTTATCATTAGATGTCTACTTTCATCATTTCTTTCCTTGTTCAGCCCCAAAAAAGGCCAAATAAAAACCATAATAATCCTTCCTCACCCATGGAGGGCACGGAGTAGAGTGAGCTCTGCAGGGCAGGGGAAAGGCTTGAAAGCAACCAATCAGAGGATTATGAGTCAAATTACACCGCATGGGAAAATTCAAAAGAACTTTCCCACGCTGTGTAAAATGACACAGAGCACTCTGATTGGTTGGATTTCAAGCCAACCAATCAGAGTCCTGTGGCAGGTAAATGTAGAGATTTACATGTCAGTCTCTTCATTTACCTGTCAGAGCAATCTGATTAGTTGGCTTAAACCAACCAATCATAGTGCTCTGAGCCTTTTCCCGCCCTGTGGAGCTCATTCTGCTCCGTGCCCTCCATGGATGAAGAAGGATTATATATTTACCGGCTTGTTTTTTTGTTTTTTTTAGCTGGTTTTTTTTTTTTTTTTTTGCCACTCGGGTTTCTTTTTATTTTAACAGTTGCGACGGGTATTATGGATTTTTATTTGACCTTTATTGGGGCTGAAGAAAGAAAAGAAGGAAGAAGACATCTAATGATAAGTATGAAATTTTATTTTCTATGGTTAGTTTATTGCCCCCCTTCACTATTATTAGGATGAGGGGGGTAGGTAGGTATTTTTATTGGGGGGGGAGTGACTAGGGACTTGGGGACCCCTAGTCACTTTATTATTTGTGGTCCTCACAAATGGTTTTTTTCGCAGTGTTATTTTCTCCGTGTTGTGGGGGTTAATTCCTCTGCAGCACAGAGTCTATTAAACAAGCGAAACAAAACAAAAAAGGTAATGCATTCGTCAGTTGCCCTTTCGTTTAGTTTATATTTCATATGTAGGACTTACATTTCCGTTTCAGTAAACAAATACGAAAAAAAATGAATTTTCTGACAAAATCATGTTCGTACGAAAACGAATGCACATGTCTAATCATTTCACTTCTATGATCAGCATTCTGGTACATAAATAAACCTATGCAGGTACTCCTCACTTACCGACCGGGTTCCGTTCCTACAACCCGGTCATAAAATGAATTGGTCGGTAAGTGAGGAGCTAAGGGATTCCCTGCTCTGGTGCACTTGTCTATGTTTGAGGAAATTTTCCAAACATAGACATGCGCACCAGAGCAGGAAATCCCTTACATCTGTGGTCACAGAAATTTCCCCGAACATAGACAAACGCAGCAGAGCAGGGAATCCCTCTAATTTCCATGACAGTTTGCACTTACCACCCTGCGAGAGAGCTGGTCATAAGTATGAGCCCTCGTCAAACAGGTAGGTTGCAAAGCAGGACCACCTGTATAGACAAAGACAAAAATATAAAAAAAAAAAAAAAACAGAAGCATAAAACATATATCACAAATCAGTCATCGAGAGTACCAGTGTCCTGATGAAGGCCCTTGTTGACCTTGTATAGAGCCAAGAATTCCAGTATCCATGTGTGTGGCATTGTGTCATAGGCTTTCTTGTAGTCAATCCAGGCTATGGACAGATCCTAGCTACTGAAGACGTACAAGGGTATGCCCATACCAGAGGCACTGGAAACAGCTAAGCAAAACCTGACAGCACTGGCAAACAGATTGAGCAGATACACAAGAGAAGCAGAGGCTAAGAGAATGAATGCCCTGTTTACTGCAGAACCAAGACTGAATAGTATTGGAAGAACATCTGGAAGAAAGAAGCATCACATAACACCAATGCCAAGTGGCTACTAGACCTTAAAGCAGACCACTGCATGCTCCCAGAACAGGAACTAGTCATCATACGAGTGGGAGATATTCATGAAAGTGTAGCCCAAATGAAGAGTTGGTCAGTCGAAGGACCTGACATAATCCACACCTACTGGTTAAAGAAATTAACAACGCTGCATGAATGCCTAGTGGCACAAATGAACCAGCTACATGCAAGAGGTTCCCACCCTGACTGGCTAACACAAGGGAGATCAATACTAGTCATGAAGAACTCTCACAAGAGAACAACCCCATCTAACTACCGACCAATCATCTGCCTTCCCACAAGATGAAAGGTTCTGTCAGATATCAGAACCTCCAAGATCAATTGGCATATGAGTCAATATATGTGCAATACTCAAAAGAGGATTGGAAACAACAACAGAGGATCAAAACACCAACTACTGGTACTCCAAACAGTCATTCGGGAGTCTAAGACCAGACAGACCAATCTGTGCACAACCTGGAGCGTGGATATATATACATAGATATAGAAACACATGTGGAATGTATTTAATTATGAGGCACTGCCAACTTCTACTTTAACTATATGCCTCCAATGCGTGATATTTCTACATTTATCTTGAATATTTTGTCAAATGTATTTTCTTTTCTTCAATATGGGTTTAATACAACTCACTTTTTCAAGTATTATATGATTAAGTAATTTGATATAATATGTCAGCTTGTTAGATGCTCTAGAGTAGTTTTTGATCTGGTCTGCAGGGTTTTCTCTTGGCCTGTATCCAGGTATAAAGAAGTGGCTATCGAATGGCGGTCCACAAACCACATGTGATCTCCACCAGAACCTTCAAGGTGGTCCTTGTGGTGATAGAAAGTTACAGAGTAACCGACAGAAGCAAATAAAAGATCTTGAGTCACATGTGAAATAAAAATATAAAGATGGTAAAGAGATTTCAAATGTAAAAGAAAAAAAACTCAACTATGAGACATTAAGATTATACATAAGTTTAATAAAGTACTCAAGTACAGTGCTAAAATATCTGGAGCGCTATTTACTAAAGTTAGGAGTCCAAAGTAAATTTTAAACTTTAGTTCAGCCGAGCAATTTCTGCTATTTTTCATCTAAAATTTGGAATTCTCTCTGGTCTCCATGCCATTTATGATTATTTACACTTTAGCGCTATTCTTTACTCACAGTAGATACAGGCTTGTGTAACATCATGGAACCCTTAAATTCACAAACAATCAGAAATAATGGAAGATTGAAAAAGAAATTGCAAGTTGTTGGCCAGAATAGCAAGCTGGAAGAATAATTAAGCTGGACTTCCTTTTCAGTCTGAATATTTGGTCTAAAACCTGCAACTCATTTGTCAATAATGCGCCTCAAAGTGAATTTTAGGCTAAAATGTCCATGCATGAAATTCACATTAAATTTCCTAAACGACAGGAAGAGATAGATTCTTAGAATGTTTGGATCAAAGCTGCTCCTTTTTTTAACCACAAATGCGCTTCTTTCAAAGGGTTACATTGTAATTCCCTCACAAGTTGAAAACAAAGTTCTATTTGGGTATTTATTTTTTAACTCTTTATGTTCAGTGTTTCATTGACACAGCACATAAAAACTCCAGGCACCATGACCACGTCAAATCACTGAAGTTTGTTTTCCTGACACTTGTGATCCTTCCAGGTTGAATGTGAAGCATGAAGAGTATCTAGCTAACAAATTAGTGTTTATGGTAAAAATATTAATTAGACCAAGCTTTCTTGGCTGTTTCAACCTCACAACCTGCCAGCAACCAAACAGAGATAATGCACACTGGTGAAATAACTTTTTCATACCTATCCTATTCATTAAACAGCACTATTTATTTTATAACCTGCTATAACAGGAAGAAAATTATTACATAATAATCTGCCGGTAGAAACAAAACACAGTTAACAAACAGTACAAAAACAAAGCAGGATATGACAGTCCTTTCTGTCAGGATTAGCAAAGTTATTTAATAAAGTGTGGATTGTTAGCAATTCAAAGTGATTTTAGATTTTTAGGCCAAAATTGTTGAACTGGAGAAATTCACCAAGTTAGCTATAGTATCAGTTTGGATATTTCAAGCTAAAAATTAATGGATGGGTTTGGATGGCCAATCACAACCAACAGTACGTTTAAAGGACTACTCTAGGCACCCAGACCACTTCAGCTTAATGAAGTGGTCTGGGTGCCAGGTGCAGCTAGGGTTAACCCATTTTTTCATAAACATAGCAGTTTCAGAGAAACTGCTATGTTTATCAATGGGTTAAGCCTTCCCCTATTTCCTCTAGCGGCTGTCTCATTGACAGCCGCTAGAGGCGCTTGCGTGCTTCTCACTGTGATTTTCACAGTAAGAGAACGCCAGCATCCATAGGAAAGCATTATGAATGCTTTCCTATGTGACCGGCTGAATGCGCGCGTAGCTCCTGCCGCGCGTGCGCATTCAGCCGATGGGGAGGAGAAGAGGAGGATCGGAGGAGAAGAGCTCTCCGCCCAGCGCTGTAAAAAGGTAAGTTTTAACCTCTTTCCCCTTTCCAGAGCCGGGCGGGAGGGGGTCCCTGAGGGTGGGGGCACCCTCAGGGCACTATAGTGCCAGGAAAACGAGTATGTTTTCCTGGCACTATAGTGGTCCTTTAATGTGTAATAGTAATGTAGGACCCTTTCGTTAAATGATTTTCCTCTTGCAGCTTCTCAAAGGTCTACCTACGGAGCAGATACATTTAACTCTGTGGTCCTTCTAGACCTTACACAGAGCTCCACTGTTTGCCACAAGTGTTAAAACCACAAGCACACACAATAAAGATCTTTCAGCAACCTTAGTTTTGCCTTTCATTGAACAGTCTCTAAAAATGCCAATGAAGAAAATAACACCAAAATTACACTATCTGTTATACATTATTTCCTGGCTAGAAAAATATAACCTGCACTCTTAAATTGAGGGATAAAGCCAGGAAGGGAGTTTCAAAGATGGACCTACAAGACAAGGTGTGACATTTCACCTTTCAAACTTCCTCCTGTACTTTATTTAGCAAGAGAAGATAACATGGCTGACAGTTAGAGACTCGCAAAATGGATTCCCTGCCATGTGTCTAGTCAAACAAAGATATATAAAATATCCAAAGGTAGATAGTGGGCAGGTAAACTACTTTCTACATGTAATCCACATTCATTTTGGGGCTGGGGATAAGGGTCTCTGATTGCATTTGGGGCTGGAGGTTTTATTGCCCTGATGAGTCGTCATGAACAAATGTGTGTTAGTGTTTTATCCCCTTTTTTAATATTTTAATTTATATTTTTACCCGCAAAAATGACTGTGTTTCAGTGTGGCCACCCTTTGCTATTAAACTTAACTGTAAGCGCACGTGGTTAGTTACACCTCACACAGACTTTGCTATTGTTGTGACATCTGCAATATGCTATATCAATACAATATGCTATATCTCTGGAATTTAGAAGTTAAATCACGTTGTTCGTGCAGCCCTAGTCACACTTCCTTTAAAGAGTCATATAATGTTTACACTTCCTTTAAAGAGTCATATGATGTTTACACTTCCTTTAAAGAGTCATATAATGTTTACACTTCCTTTTTTGCAAATCACGCACATGAGTCTCCTGCAGTGTCCAGCAAGATATTAACAGAGCACTAATTAAGAAATTCTAAATTAAACAGAATTAGCAAAAAAGGAAGTGTAAACATTATACGACTGTTTACAGCAAGCATGTCAAACTCGTGGCCCCGCAGGCCGCATGCGGCCCACAATGGACACTTTTGCAGCCCGGCGAGCCGTGGGTACATGCTTAGTGTTAAAGCAGAGTAGGCACCTGCTTTCTCTGCATTTCAGTTTCCTACTCTGCTAAAATTTACCCGGCCGAGGAGGAATCAGGACGCTGACGGCAGTGAGAGAGCTCAGTCTTCCTGCTCTTCACTGCACCCTCGCGCACGCCGTCTGTAGTGGTGCCAGAATATGACGTTATATTGCGGCACCCGGCATTACTAAATTGCGAGCAAGGGAGCAGTGAGGAGCAGGAAGGAGATCTCCAGCTAGAAGATCCCCACTGGACCCCAGGGAATGATGTGAGTGTGTGCAAGAATGTGTAAATGTGTGTGTGTGTGTGTCTGTCTGTCAGTGAGTGTGTGTCTGTCTGTCAGTGAGTGTGTGTCTGTCAGTAGGTGTGTCTGTCAGTGTGTGTGTCTGTCTGTGTGTTTGTCAGTATGTGTGTCTGTCAGTGTGTGTGTGTGTCTGTCAGTGAGTGTGTGTCTGTGTGTGTGTGTGTGTGTGTGTCTGTCAGTATGTGGATATCTGTTAGTGTGTGTGTGTCTGTCAGTGTGTGGGTGTCTGTCAGTGTGTGTTTGTCTGTTGGTGTGTGGGTGTCTGTCAGTGTGTGTGTTGGTAAGTGTTGCGATGGCCGCTGCTGGAGAGTGGAGTACTTGGAGGTGCACGGAGGCACGCAACACCACGTCACATTCCGACATGACGTCGATGTGCTTCACCGTCACAGGGTTTCAAGAAGTAGCGGGAAGATCCACTTTGGCACAGGGTGCGGACGGCGCCATTTGGGGTATAACAGAGACCGGACTCCAGAGTTGCATACTGGCAGTGCCAATGTGAGTGGAGTCTGCTTGTTGGCTAGAGGGGGGTGCTGGGATTTAGTAGAGGGGAAACGACTGAGATTTAGTATATGGGGGGACTGGGATTTAGTAGAGGGGGGCTGGCATTTAGTAGAGGGGGGTGTTGTAGTTTAGTAGAGGGGGATGATGTTTTTTTTTTATACTGTACTTTTCAAAATAAACCTACGTTTCTATGAAAATGTAAGGGTTTTTTTTTGTGTGACCCACATAAACGTAAACCTTGTTTATTTGGCCTGTGCTAGACTTTCAGTTTGACAAGCTTGGTTTACAGGAAGTGTTTAGGAAGGCCGTGTAAGTCACATGCAAGGAGGTGTTCCTATAGCGAGAGAATTAAGCAGTAACATTGCAGGGGCATGATCTATACACCAACACTGCTTCATTAAGCTAAAGTTATTTTGGTGCTGAGAGTGTTCCTTTAAGTGTACTTCCTTTAACCCAATATTACTCTTCTCACTGTCGTCAGCCAATAAACCATTACATACATGGTGTTAACTTAATGGTTCACTCTTCAATTGTTATATAATGTATAAAAAAATACATTCTGCAAAATACCCCTATAGATTTTTCCCGGTGTCAAAGGATCTTCGTTGATCTGAGGAGGAAGGCAGTTCTGCTACAGCAAATAGAATATTGGTGGATGCCTAAGCCCCGGTAAACACACCATACTTATTAAACCATTGGTGACCAAGTAAAATTGTAGGGGTACATTGGTCTTGACTCAGGGGTTGAGAATTACTGCTTTAATTCTACATTAGGCAGTGCTTTTTTGTGTCATGCCATTTGTCACAAAGTGATTAAAGTTCATTAGTAATTGCTTTGTGACGTTCGGTGATTCAGATGTTTTTTTTTGTTAATCATAAAAAAATGAAAAACGTATTCACTGTGATAACGTTTTGGTTACATTAACAGTCTGTTTGTTTAAAGGTCACTCTAAGTCATATAAAAAAAAAAACATACCCTCAATTTATGAGCTAAAATCATTGATTATCTTGAAGCTAGTTTCGTTGCTCAGTCTGGCTTCTGGCTGTAATAATTTGAAAAATAATATTTCATCTATAAGCATGTCGCCTGGACCAACCACGTCAAAGGAATTGTACTTCTTCCTGTGTCGTCCAAGATCCATCCAATTTATAAATTCAACTCTACGCAGTTGTACTCTGCTCAAGTTTTTTGTCCCCCTCATGATGCAACTGTGAGATCAGCAAAAAATAAGATTGCAGCAAAATGTTTTTGTTAATAGGGCTGAGAATAGCACAATTGTAGCTAAAGTATGGTTGCTACCAGCTTGTTGTGACCTCTGAAAAGGAATATATAAATGATAAGCTCATTATTGGTGGAGCCTTTCCTGGTCTGGGAAGGATCTACCTTTACAATTAGTCTTCTGTTTATTTTATTTATTTATTTATGTGTGACTGCAATGGACCCCACAAGCATGAAGGGCTTATTGGGTGGCCCTCACACTTGGGTCCACACAATAATGTTCTCTGATCAGGGGCACAGTAGTGCACCTCGGCCCTTTAATAATGCACCGGACTGGGTTCCTGATTAATTTGCCGTTTGGTTCTGGAAGGAGGTGAGGTCAGTTCCTCCAAGTTTACAGAGAGCAGCATAGGTGGGGAGAGAGGATGAAAATGCGGAGAGAGCCGGGGCACAGACTCCCATCAACCTCAATCATTACCTGATGCCGACAGTGGACCCCAGGGAACCACTCACTTGCACCTTAAAAGTATGGAAGCAGGGTGATGGCTAAAACTATGCAAAATATGGCTTGTATATGTGCATGTCTATGTGTACTACTGTGTTATATATATATTTGTTTGTGTGGCATTGTGCATGTGTATCTGTATGGCCGTGTGTGTACATCTATGTTTGCGTGGCAATGTGCTTGTGTATCTGTGTACATATATATATTTTTTTATTTTATTATTTTTTTACTGCATGTGTGCTTTTGTGTTTGTGCGGAAGTGTGCATGTGCATCTGTGTGTAAATATGCATGTTTGTGTGTATCTGTCTTTGTGTATCTATGTCTGAGTGTCAGTATATGTGTCTCTGCGGTTGTGTACCAGTGTGTCAGAATGATTTGTCTGTATGTGCATCTGTGTGTGTTTACCAGTGTATGTATAAATGTGCATACATTTGACCATTCAAACACCATCATTACGTACAAGTACAGCAGTGCATTTAAATATCAACACTACACCCAAACACACCCCTTCGATCAAATGTCAACATGCCCCTGCATTCAAACGCCAACACTGGACACAAGTACACACATACTCCATACAAAATGCACAAACTCCATACAAAAACATTCAAACACAAAGACACTGCTCACAAATACACCTACAAGGATGGGCAAATGGTAGATCCACAGCTGGCAAAGCCTTGTTGTAGTTGTACAATAGTTGAAGATCTACCTTCGGCCACCATTGTGCTACAGGGGGAACTAAAAATTCCTTGCACAATGGCCCTCTCTACATTAGTTCCACCACTGGATACAATGCATTAAAATGGGGGTCACTTTATCCCCTTTAAGATTCCTGTAAGAACACATTACACAAATTAAGAAGGACCTTTGAAAGAGAACTTTATTGGAGATACATTTTCAGATGGCCTATTTAGAGTTTGACTCATCAACTCAGTTTTAACTACAATTTACTTTATAGCAAATGAATGTTAATCCAGAGCACAATACTTTTGTGTAGAAACACCTGCATTTACCATCTGTCCTTCATGAAACAACTTTAACATAATAAGTTCATCTAGATGTAGAGACTAGTATGTTTAAATATTGGCAGGTGTCTTGCATTTAAAAATACTTCCAGGTTTGAAGACTGAAAAGCATGCAATGCAGTAAAAGGAACACAACAGTGTTAGAAATACAATTCTGTATTACTCACTCTGCAGTGTTCCAGACCCTCCTTGTAGTCAGGTCCTTCCCGGTGCACAAAAATGTAAAAATAAATAAAAATGTGTCTGCATTTTCCTATTGCCGAGGCTTCCTTGGTGCTGCTTAGCTCTCCTTCTCAAGCGTCGTCACGGAGGAGGCATGGTCTCGTCTACAATGGTTCAATCCAATGCTCCTCATAGAGAAGCATTGGGGACCTAATGCATTTAAACGTTCCCTTGGGAAAGCATTGAATCAGTGCTCTCCTATGGGACTTCCGCATCACGTGAAATGTAAACATAGCTGTTTCTCAAAAACTGCAATAATTTGTAGGGTTAAGGGGACAGGGACAGGGACACGGCACCTAGATCACGTCATTGAGATGAAGTGGTCTGAGTGACTATAGTGTCCCTTTAAAAAGATTAGCTGAAATGACTTGTGTCTCTGTGATATGTGCAGCATCCATTCGTATGGCTTAGTAAACATCCAAAGAATCATCCACTATCATTAGAATTCAAAGCAAATTTTACATTTAAAACCAGAGCAGTCAAACTGGAAGCATAACCTTAAATTTGTAATTCATTTTGAATTCTCACTTTGGTGAATAACCCTGTCAGAAGCCATATAGCAGCAAAGTACTCTGGGTGAGAAAAAGGTGGTCAGAATCAATGGCTTTTAATATTGAATATTAATGAAGGTAATGTCAGCTGAAAAACAAAGCAATGGGAACCAGTCAACCTGAACTCACTCACTACCAAATAAAACCACCGTCATACATCTTAAGCTATTATAAGCTGGTAAAGGATGATGGGACTTGATTTTTATTCACTCAGCAGTGCCTTGTGGTACCTTGAGAATGGACTAAAATGACCAAATATTAAAAAATGAGTGGATTTTAGGATTTACCCACACCAGTTCTTAAGTCATAATAACGCAATGCTAACTGAATAGCCCCAAAGTTTCTCTTATTCACACTGCAGGACTGTGAGACTCCTGAAGTATTCATTACGGTCATCAATGACTCATGAAGATTGGGAGAGAGTGAGACTTAGATAAAATAACGGAATCCTGATTATTTCCACAACTGTGGCCGTGTCAGGGGAAAACCTGAGGATCGTGAAAGATTACATTTTGTAATGACAGACTGTGGTTTTGAAATTACCAACCATGAAATATGCGTTACTCAAACTGTAATAATGGAGAGAACATACCCGTAGTGTCTGAAATGCCCATGGTGATGCAGCTCACTGCGTGAAGAATAAAGGAATAAGGAATAAGGATGCAAGATGAAGGAGCAAGTCCAGCATAAATCTCAGTGCAGGGCAGGGCTTAGCTCATTGGCTGAGAGAGACTAGTCAATACTGTTAGGAATGGCCTAAGCTCCAGCTCTCTGTAACAAGTAGTGGAGACGGAACAAAGCATTTTAAAGTGATTTGACAACTACAATGGAGAGAGGGCCAGGGAACTTGCTCTGTAGTGGTTATGGTGCTTGCAATGTTCCTTTAATTGCAGGTTAATTAGTTTGATCTAGACACTTAACCGAAGCCTTTACAAAGGGGAAATTCGAGTAAATAACGTAGTAGAGTTAAATCTTTGTATCACATTAACTAACCATTATCAGATAATGAGTTAATAAGTCCTCAACTGCTGAAAAAACATGGAGGTTGGGGTATTTCCAGCACTGGATATGGTGGTTTTTTAAAAAATATTTAATAGATTTGAAATATTTTTTATCTAGTTTATCCAGTTTGTTATTCTAAAAGCAAAACTTGAAAAATGTTGTGCTAAATGTAACAGAATAAACACTCCGACTCACTGAGATAAATATTTATTATCTACTTCCTTACTAAATTCTTCGCAATACAGGGAGATATGTAATCAGGACAGGATGGGTGGAACATCGAAGGAACATAATTTAGCAATACTGGTTTAAAAATGAGATTGAAATGGAATTCCAATTAAATCAAAAGATATGCTACAAAAAGGGACTACATGATCTTAAGTATAAGTCCATGTATGGCAGAATAAGAAATAGCATTAGGTAAGTACATCTCCCTTCTCACCCTACCACAGGTGCATACATTCCTGCAGTCATATCGCCGGAAGGGATCTACACAAGAGAATAATAAGTCCTCTCAAGTCAAAGTGCTTCTTTATATATACATTCTCCCCCTAGAACCCATAGAAAATGTTTAATGGTTTGTAACATTTCCACAACAGCTCAAGAGTCACGGTAGATACCCTTGTCTTATGTAAAGCCCTGAGGATATTAATAATGATCTTTCCCTCTCTCTAAAGTCAAAAGTGGTCCCGACATGTAAATGTGGATGAGGAATGGTATTATTGAGTGTGTTCACGTGGTGAACATATGCATCTGAGCCCATCACCAAACCCATAGATCTGAAGAGCCTGGCACAAACCATAATATACGTATGGATGGATGAAGGAATAAAAATAAGCCATCCCTAATCTTTTCCATCTTTCCGATAGAGACACAGAGACAGGCCTTCATGTTGATGTTTGAGCATTTAGGTCAATGTAATGTAACCTGAAACACACCTGAAGCTCTGTTTTAGCAATCAAAAACTTTTTAAGTCTTTGCGCAAATAGTCCTTAGTTGTTTTTTATATGCGGCCCCGTCACACAGTTACAGGGGAAATATATGGGCATCGAAGGAGGAATTACAAACCAATTGGTTTAATTTTGTAGCCAAAACATTCAGTCCTGATTTTACAACTGCCGAGGTCAGTTCACATCAAATTCTCCAGTAAAGTCTAATCGTTGGGGTTAAGCAACCTTTCTACTGCAGCTGTTTTGGCACTTCAACACCATTTGTATCTAACAAATGAAAAGACTGCAGAATGCGTGATGCAAGCTGAAGCTCCAGAACAGCTGGAGTGACAGAGATATGCACCCTGCAGGTTTTATAGAAACACACTAAGCCTTTTACTTAACTATGTACGTGCCAATGTCGGCAACATATGAGGCCTGGCTCTGAATCGAAAAACTAACCAACATTAATCACATTTGAGTAATTTATGCCTTTTGCAACATTTTGAATTGCAAACATTTGTGAGGATATCATTCGAGTCGTTATGAACTAACTTTTTGACACAAAAGAACATCTAAGTCAATTGTATGCAACTCCATCTGTAATGCAATATATCCACAATTAGGTAGTGGAAGGTGAAATGTTCGCTTGCTTTCCAGCTGCTGTTAACAGATGTGTGATCTATCTCAGGAACAATGGACCTCTTAACGTTAAACGGCGTGCTGTGTATGAGACGGCACAGATCAGTCAGTTTGCCTACAGCTAACTAGAGAGTTATTTTAAAAGGTTGACAAGGGGCAGAAATCCAGACTTCTTTCAAATTAAACAATTCTATCAATTTATTAAAATTCATTTTTGGACTGTCTCATCCTACTTTTAGTAGGGTCTTCTCCTGGGTGGTTTTGTGGTCTTGATGACCACAAGTAACTGCCTGTTGGAAAATTGTAACAGAAGTGGTGTATACCAATGGAAAGGTGTACATAAAGAGACACTCCACTGCCCAAATCCAAAAAATTAAGCTTTAGTAGATATACCCCCAATAAAAACATGCACGCATTAAATAATGTTTTCATTGGGGCATAGCTAAAAAAAAAAAAAGCTTTAAAAAGCTTCAGATGGCTTCTCTGCAGCATTTCCAAGTCCTGCCATTCTAACCCCACCCAAACTTTCTGTCGCTGTCCAATCACAGAGTCCCCAATGCAGCACAATGAGAAGTCTTTGCAAGGCAGGTGCTCTGAGCAATTGCTGCCTCTTGAGATTAGCTCTACTGAGCTAGCCAAAGCAGGAATTAAGAGGACAGGTTTTCTGATTGACAGCCGGGGGATTGTAACATGGTCAGTATATAAAAGTGCCAATTTCTATGGAAATCTGAATTTTTTGGGAAATGAAAAAGAAGACCCACTCTTCACACTTTTTCATCACGATTTTTTCATCACATTTCAGCACGATTTAGGGGTCTGTAGTGTCTCTTTAAACAAGGTAGAGTGAAAACTGTTTCTTATCACAGAGACTGCAGTTTTTAGGGTAAGCTGTTTATTTTGCAATTTATTTACTATTAGTGATGTCCCGAACGGTTGGCCGAACAGTTCGCGAACGGTTCGCCACGAACGGTTCGCCCGAACTCATCATTGAGTAAACTTTGACCCTGTACCTCACAGTCAGCAGACACATTCCAGCCAATCAGCAGCAGACCCTCCCTCCCAGATCCTCCCACCTCCTGGACAGCATCACTAAGAATGCAGCTTCAAGCTGCATTCTTAGTGGATGCTGTCCAGGAGGTGGGAGGGTCTGGGAGGGAGGGTCTGCTGCTGATTGGCTGGAATGTGTCTGCTGACTGTGAGGTACAGGGTCAAAGTTTACTCAACGATGAGTTCGTGGTGAACCGTTCGCGAACCGTTCGGGACATCACTATTTACTATATTACATAATGACTAGACACCTACATAAGGAATATGGCAAAAATGCCCTAAAGATATGTGTTATGTGTCAGATCAAACCAGTTAATGGAGGGCACACAAATAATTCATCAAGCCAAGGTGCAAACCGATAAAGCACTCCCCACATGCTTATATAATATGCAGGCTAAACAACCCGAAATCCGACTGAATTGCCAAGTCTCAGATTTACTAAAGCCAAATACGGTCAGGATTCGGTCAGTCCAACCTATTCTGTAACATTCCTTCGGAAAATTGGTGAATTATGCATCCAAACCAATTTAGAGTACTGGAATCAGAGATTTATCAACAACCGCATGGCTTTTTGCAAGTGAACTGAAAAAATGAAAAACGATATCCCTGCTGGCAGCACTAGTACCCAGCGGGCAAATAGTTAATTGACCAATTGTGTGGTGGACTGACTGGCATGTCCCTCGAGAAAGGATTTATACCAAAATGTTGGGGATAGGTTCTTTTGCACTTGACTCACCCTTCAAATTGGCTGCTAGCATATATGTTCTATATAGTATCTAATTGTTTTTTAATTTTTTTTAATTTAATTAACAGTTTTTATTTTCAGATAATAAGGAGCAAGCACACAAATAGATATTATTATATATGTACACATTGCATAAATGTTACAGTGCTAGTTGCTAATTTTGCTGTATTTGTGCTACTGATATAGCAGTGTGATTTTAGAACATTTTTGAATAAAAACTCACATATGTACGTAATAATATGCTACACAGTTCTATGTGAATATTGGTACACAATCCTATGGATATTTTTGGTTAAAAAAATATATATTTGGTGACAAAATATTGATTCATCTCTTTTACATATACTACTCTGTTTTCTGCCATTATATTTTAAATCCTCATTATCTTCTTTTAAATCAAAAAAGTCATCGTAATTTTTAACTTACAAAATATTAGAATTCCAGTGACAATAAATAAAATATAGTAAAGGTCTGCAAGAGTTGCCAAGCAAAAAAAATACCATATGGAAAAATATATCTCCAATTTTACTGATTTTGAGTTTTTTTGCAACTGCTTTACTGGCTCGAATGTTATAAGAAGGTTGCCAAGTCACCGTAATTCCCTGTATAGCAAACAGATCCCTTACTATATTTAAAGTGTGAGATTATTCTAAAAGAACAGAAATGCCAACAGAAGCAGAGGAAATATTTATCTAAAGTTAACTGGTTTTAAAGGAAACTTTTTCAGCATTAAATAATTTATATTATTCCTATTTCATATCTATTTGTAAGTTATTCAAGGTCATTTTAATAGAATTGTATAACTTAAAGGGACACTATAGGGACCCTAACTTAAAGGGACACTATAGGCACCTTAACTTAAAGGGACACTATACACACCCATACAACTTCATCTCAGTGAAGTGGTCTGGGTGCAGTGTCCCTGGCCCTTTAAACCTGCAATTTATAACATTGCAGTTTCAAAGAAACTGCAATGTTAATATTGCAGGGTTTTAACAGTCTGTCGTGACTGTAGTGACTCCCAGACGGCAACTAGGGGTGCTTGCTGCTGTTTCACAGAGTTTGACCCGTTGAAACGACCCTGGACATCCACACGCATTGCATCAGGACCAGCATCTTTAAATCCCACAATGGAAAGCATTGAATCAATGTAAAACATTGAAGTTTCAGAGATACTGCAATGTATATATTGTGGGGTTGAGATTTTAAAACATTTCATAAATATGTACATTGAACCCAAGGACACCCCATCATCATTTTTTTGGACTACGTATTGAACTGAGCTGTTGTGAAATTGTCTCCAATAATATGATCTCATTCTAAATTGACCAGGACCAGCCTTCCTTATCCATAAGAAAATACCCCACCCTGACCTTTTAACAGGAAGTGTATCAGGGTGGGAAAACACTCACATTCACAACAAGCAAACAAAAAGTCACATATTTTGCTGCAAGAATTAGACTATTTGCCCAAGGTAATCATTTGTATGGAGTTTCTGTTTGCAAAACGCTTTTCTTTTTTCATATTTCGATCTGTCGGGGTCATGCATCTCTGGACAGAGTAGAACATGCTGTTGGGATAGGTATGAAGTATAAGGAGTGCCGCCTGAGAGTGTTGGATTCCAAAGTTGCTATAAAATAATAGTATTTAATTATGATGATCTGTGCTGCACTACTGAAGTATATCTATAAATACTTCATAAAGTATCTATAAAGGAAATATCTATGCAATGCATTAAAACTAAGTACAACATATAATTACTAACAAAAAAAAAAGATTTCACATAAATCTAACAGGGTTATTTACTAATGTGTAAATTGTCTGAAATTCTAAGTAAATTAAAAGTGACCTACAAATTTGAGACCAGATTAAATTAAAGGGACACTACAGTCAGTCGAACAAACTCAGCTTAATATAGTTGTTCTGGTGAGAATAGTCAGTCCCTGCAGGCGTTTTGCAGTAAATACTGCCTTTTGAGAGAAAAGGCAGTGTTTATATTGCTGCCTACGGACACCTCGAGTGGCAGTCACTCAGACAGCCACTAGAGGTGCTTCCTGGGGCAGTGCTTCCAACGTGACGCTCTGCATGACGCTCTGCACGGAGGAGTCAATGCATCTCAGAGAAGCAGTGAACATAGTGAGCTCATTTGTAAATGGAAAAAAAATATACACAAGAAGAGATATTAGTAAACAAAATACATAACATTACTGAATAATTAAATACTGGATATTATACAAATTAAATAACATAGTCATAAAAATGTGCTTCTCCCCTGGCTTGTTTCTTCTTTCAGCCTCTCATACAGGAGGCTGCTGTGCACTAGCAAACAATTAACCCCTTCACTAAACACATTTTGTTTTAAAAAGATATTAGTATGCCATTTATTTGATATATGAGATGAATAGTATATAAACATATAATTAAAACACAATTTCGTGTCTAGAAACATAGAATGTGAAGGCAGGTAAGAACCATTCGGCCCATCTAGTCTGCCCAATTTTCTAAATACTTTCATTAGTCCCTGGCCTTATCTTATAGTTAGGATAGCCTTATGCCTATCCCACGCATGCTTAAAGGACCACTATAGGCACCCAGACTACTTCAGCTTAATGAAGTGGTCTGGGTGCCAGGTCCAGCTAGGTTTAACCCTTTTTTCTATAAACATAGCAGTTTCAGAAAAACTGCTATGTTTATAAATGGTCACTGACACACACAGACACACACTCACTAGCAGACACACACTAGCAGACACACACAGGCAAACATACACACACAGTCAGACACACACACAAACAAACACACTCACTCACTCACAGACACACTCACTGGCAAGCACACACTCACTAACAGACACACACTAGCAGACACACACTCACTAACAGACACACTCACTAACAGACACACACACTAACAGACACAAACACTCACTAACAGACACAAACACACACTAACAGACACACACACACACTAACACACACACACACTAACAGACACACACACACACTAACAGACACACAAACACTAACAGACACACACACACACACACTAACAGACACACACACTAACAGACACACACACACTAACAGACATACACACTCACTCACTCACATTAACACATATTTTTTTTAACCCCCCCCCCCTCCTTACCTTTGGGAGTGCTGGGGGGGAAGGGGTTCTCTATCTCCCTGGGGTCCAGTGGCTGCTGGGCGGGCGGTGTTGACGGGCAGGCGGCTGGCGAGGGAGCACTTCCCCTGAGCACTCTGCTCAGAGGAAGAGCTCCCTCGCCAGCCGCCCGCCCGTCAACGCCGCCCGCCCAGCCCAGCATGTTAGTTAGCCGCAAGGCTAACAAGGCATCTGCCCTGGGCATTTGGGGGGCGGCTTTTTTTGCCGGCCACTGGAAAATGCCGCCCAAGGCAAATGCCTTGTTTACCTTGTGGCTAAAACGCCCCTGGACATGACCTATGTTTCATAAAACCATGCTGATTATTGCTAATAACAAAGTTCTTCCCAATGAATTCCTGAATATTATCCCTTAATAGCCCTTCAAATATTTTCCCAGTTACAGAAGTTAAGCTCAAATGTTGGTGCTTCGGATCCCTTTACGAGTTGAATGAAGAACAAATGGGACTAGTAATGACACCACTGAATTAAAATAGCACTTTAACTCTACCGTACCTCCCAACATTGGAAGGTATGCCGATTGGGACAGGATGGGCAGGGAGCGTGACTGCACCCAAATTGGAAGTCCTAAATAAGAGACAAGACTGCCCACAGAAGGGGCACATCAGTCTTCTATACAGAAACTCCTGTAGAGAGCTCTGCTGTAGCACTCTCTATATGGCCCTACTGCCCTCCACCCAAAAGGAGTTCCAACTGGGCCGAGTTCCAAAAAGGGACTGTCCTTGCAATAGTGTGACATTTGGGAGACTTATATTAGAATGCATGTATAAACAATGATTAAGGGATTCATGTAATGAATTGTTCCATAATACGCAAACATAGGCCTAAATCATATGCTATCATTTGAAAGCGATAATTCACAGATTGTTTTGGACTTTCCCATTTTTGTCAATGGAATTAAAATTTCTGAGAATGTTTATATTTTAACCCTTGAAATACCGGGTTACAGTTAAAGGTTTATCAAAACAAATGTTGTACATAGACTCCAATCTGCTCAGAGCAGAGTTTTCTAGGACTCGTATTTCAAATGTATTTTAATTCCATTCAGGAGCTTTTACAGCATTTACTGATGATATGTTCAGCTGGGTTATTGGAGACTGCAGTCTATTATCATCAAGTGACAGTAAGGGAGTTATGCACACATACAAAGATCACCAAGAAAATAGTGTTTTAGAATAAAGGAAGGGGACAGATGAGGCAAGGTTAAAGGGACACTCCACTGCTCAAATACAAAAATATATAAACATCACTATTTAGTAGATATACTCATAAGGAAAACAAGCATGTTTTTAACTATATACTTTTTAACTGTGGGTATATTTAAAAACAGTTTGCAAAATCTGCAGTTGTCTTGTCTGCAGCCTTTGAAAGTCCTCCCCTTGTAACCCCGCCCAGACGTTCTGTGGCTGTCCAATCACAGACTTCCCAATGCAGCTCTTTGTAAACTAGCTGTTCTGGGTAATTGCTGTCTCTTGAGTTTAGCTCCACTGAGGTAACCAAACAAGGAAGTAACAGGACCAGTAATCTGACAAGAAAAAAAAATATATAATTTATATTGAAATATGCAGTTTTTGTAAAATGAAAAGGAGAACACACAAGCTAAATAACTTGTGTTTGGAGTGTTTCTTTAAGAAACTAAAAGCAACATTTTTTATTTTATTTTTTTAAATTTTTTTTTAATTACTCTTTATTAGAAAATTTTATTTTTAAGTTACATAGCAGTTCAAAAAATACATACATACAATCATACAAAATACATCCGATTGATATAGATAAATCTTATTATATAAAAAGGATACTTTCATTAAAATATGACAATCAATCAGGAAAAAAAAAAATACATAACAAGAATCAGGAAGTCGTTAATATAAAGTAAACAAAAATCTATAGCAAAATATTGAGAGGTATATCAATGAAAATAAGCGCCAAATTGGATACATGTTATCAATAATATAAATTCAGCTACCCAAATAGAATTACATCATCCATAAGCACGTCACCTAAAAAATTTATAAATTACCATAAAGTAGAGAGCAGTTTTTTAACCAAGTTGAATACCAGTCTCTTTTTTTAGAGACCGCTGACCAATTTTTAACCATATCATTTTCCATTGTTAGTTGGAATTTAATTTGATTAATTAAGGAGATTTTTTGAAAAGGAACAGAAGATTTCCACTGTCTAGCTATAATAATTTTAGCTGCAATAAAGCAGTGGATAGCTAAACAAATATGTTTATTAGATTTAAAAGGCCAATTCAGGTGGAGGAGGGCCGAAGCTGGATTTCTATTTCTATCTTTAAAAGATACCTCATTCAAAGCTATTTCGGAGAAGATATTATAGGCCCAGTCCCAGAGTTGTTTTACTACTGGGCAGAACCACCATGTATGGATATATGTACCCGAGTAGGTACCACATCTCCAGCAAGTAGGGTCTTGAGAAGTATACATTTTAGCTAGTCTTGTCGGAGTATAGTACCATCTGTGAAGTAACTTAAAATGGCACTCAGTCAAGTTTAGACCATGGACTGATTTATTTACTAGAATTATAGAGGAAGACCATTCCTTTGGAGAAATCACTAAGTTAAGTAAAGTAAAGCAACATTTTTTAGGTAATTTTTTTTTTTTTGCACAAACTATACAAAACTGGACATGCAAAACATAGGAATTATTTAGGCTTATATGTGTTAAAAAAAAATTGTAATACCTGAAATGTCCCTTTTAAAGTGTTTTGAGTGTGCAACTTTCTGATGACCTTCACTTTTCAATTTTTTTTAATGTAGTCTCTTTCAATATATCAAAGCTAACAAAATTAAATTGCGAGCAACAGCCTGTGTGAAAATTATACTCAGTAGACGTGTTTGAAATCCATAATGTGAAGTTACAGCAGGCAGGGATGGCAGCACAGTTTGCCAGGTGATATAAATCCTGGAAATGTAAGAAAAAAAACAATATGTTTTAATTGTTTCTTAAAATTTGTGTAATGCACTTTTATGACATAGCAGAATGAAGTTTATAAAAGGAGATCGTGTAAGCTGTAGATAGCTGTACACTTTGTTCCTGTAGAACATATCTGGTTGTTTTGGAAGCAGTGTCCGGAGTCTTTCACTGTGAAATTCTCTGTCATGTTCTCTTCCGTATTTGGATGTTCTCCTCTCGAAAACAACTTGATATATTCACTCATGCGAATATTTGCTAGATCTGATTCTCCTTAAGAAGGAAGAATAGGGAGTCAGTGGAACATCGGGTTTGTCTCAAGCAAAAGACATTCTCCCATATTGCCGCCATAGAACCTACAATGTTTGGTCTCTGAGCATTCCGTTGAGGTCCTAAAAACTCCATCTGCATAATCTCCTGTGTCACATCACATTAACAGGTCAGCAGTGAAACCCTTAATGTTCCAATTAGCCCATCCAGACTTCCGAATATTACAACGTTTCACTACAATATTTGTTTAAGAAACAAACTGGTCTGTGAATTCATCGCTGGTGCTGGGAACTTGTTTGAAACATTGCTCTATTTTCCCAGGTATCAAGCTCCCATTGCAAAGCATAGTCTTAAGCCACTGTACCATTAATTCTCTTAGAGCAGGGATGGCAAGCTATCTATTTGTAAAGAAGAAGAAAAAAAACTGAAGATTTAGACATATACTTATATAGCATTTGCATATCTTTTGTGAGTTTTTTAATTAAATCTAATTTATTTGTTAATTAATATTTTTTTTAAACAGATCCATCAATAATAATTTAGATGATAAACCGAGGGACAGTCAGACAGATTTGGTGGACAGTCAGACACTGTAAGAGATGTGTCCATGCTCACAGATGTCATGGCTTTTAACTAGCCTCATTTTCTAGATGTTAATTACTGGGTTAATTACTAAAGTAATAAAATTCAAAGTGAATTTCAAATTTAAAGCCAGAGTAGCCAAACAAAAAGCACAAGTGACTTAGAGAATGTTTCCATTTTGGCTAATGTGATGTTAGATTTGAAATTCACTGTGAATTCTCACTTTAGCGAAGGAACCCTGAATGAAAGCGTGACTAAGTACAATCACACTTTGATAAATGTGTCAAGACATCCCAAGTATCTCTTATTCACAAAATTCAGCAGATATCTACAGGACAATCATTTGGCAGGAGAGTCCATACATGAAGGAATAGCAGGCCTTGCTGCTACTTGTACCCCCTCCATTAGTTACGCATTCTTTTTTTTCCTGTTTGATAGTCATTTATGGGAATACAATTTCCTCGATATAATTGTCATTTTTCATATTCTTTGGTCTCCAGGCTCTAGAAGTGTTCTCAAGGGATCATGGACAACAATAATCGTAATATGTTTACTGGTGATGTAGAGTAGGTGGTATCTTCAAAACTTGAAGTCTTGTTATAACTGAGACGAGGCCTAGCAAAATGTCCCATGTCTAACTGTTATTAAACACATTCAGTAAACAGACTACCACCATAAAAAACTGCATTCACACCACAATTTAAAACTAAAATTACTGCATAGAAATACCACAGAGGAAACAGAAGAGTTCCACAGAAAATCTGGTGGTCAAGCACAGCTCCAGATGACCGTTTTCTCTTGAGAACCTTTATATTTAACTCATTCCTGTACTTGGCAATGCTAACATTAAAGTGGCATTCAGATCTGTGGCTCAGTGTTCCATGGTTAAACTAGAACATTGTTCTTTTTGTTATTTTTCGTGCCCGGTCTGCAAACATCCTGATGGATAGGTGTATGTAAAAATAGTACATATGAAAACATTTAATAAACTGAATAAATATAGTACAAATCATGTATAAAGAAACACTTGCAGATGCCAAGCTGGACCCTCTTTTAACACAGTTTGATAGATTACGCTGCAATGCCTTCGTAGCACTCCTGCCACCATAACCACTAAAGTAGGCTGCAATGGCTATGGCGTGTGTAAATGTTCCTTTAATGGTCTTTTAGGTCAACTTTTGAATGCTTTATCTGAAACACTTTGATCCTTTTGTAAATTAATGTAGTCACTGCTGGTAATTTCCTAGAACAGTCATAAAATATTCTTGTTTGCATATTTGTGAATTTTATTGAGAAAGTGGACATGAATCACTGGTCAGGGGAAATTCCATGGAATCTGATCATTCAGTATGGCGTCATTAAATGACTTTTGCCAATCTCTATGTGTAGTAAACCTGGAATTGAAAAGGATTGCCAAGGTAAGTGCCAACTTTAGGACAAAACAAGTGAGCTGGAAAAATAGCTGTGACAAATGCAACATAACCCACGCAAAGATGATATGGTGTGTGTGTGTGTTCCTTTAATTGCAAAATGAATTTACAACTTGGAATGCACTACTAATACACAAATTATATGCACTACTAGTACACAATTATATGCACAGAATGCTGTTTAAAGCGAAACTCTAGGCACCCTGTAAAGTGCCTTCACGGACCGGACTGGAGATCCGAGATCTCCCTCCCCAGTCCGCAGGCACCATGCAGGCAGCCGGCATGGCAGGGAGAGAGGACCCGGGAGCTCAGCCTGTAGCTCCTCCGGTTCCTTCTTTCGCAAGCAAGGAGCGTTGCCGCAGTTACCACAGCAACGCTCCGGATCTCGTGAGGGTGTACTCTAGGACCTGGAGCTACGGGCTACAGTTCACTCTCACCACCAGGGATTCAGAAATGTCCTCCCTCAGTAAAGGTAAGAAGGGAGGGGGGACAGAATTTTATTAAATAAAAAATACATTATAATAAAGCCTCCCTACCCTCCTCCCTTCCCCCCCCCCATACACACACTGCCTCACAAACACTGCCCACCATACACACATTGCCCCACACACACATGCCCCCCCAAACACACACTGCTCACACACACACAGTGCACCCATTACACACACTGCCCCCACACAGACACTGCCCATACACATACTACCCACACATACACTGCCCCCCATAATCACACATTCACTGCCCCCCCACACACACACTGCCCAACATACACATACATTGCCACACACACACATACACTGCCCCCCATACACACACTGCTCGAAACACATACACTGCAAGCCTCACACACACACACTGCAGCTCTCTCACACACACACGCTACCCCCTCATACACACTCTGTACCACTCACACACACACTGCAGCTCTCTCACACACACACTGCCCCACACATACACTGCCCCAACACACACTACACCCCTGACATACACTGCCACCCTCACGCACTCACACACACTATTCCCCCACCCACACACACACACACACACACACTGCACCTTTCACACACACTGCACCCTATGCCCTATATCCAGGCAGACCCCAGGTAAGTTGTCAAACTGTTCTTAAACGGTTTGACTACTTACTCTGAGATGGGGTCCTGGCACTACTGGCACCATAACCACTACACTGAGCTGTAATGGTTATTGTGCCTGGATTATTTTTTTAAATAATCTACAAGTGCCCCTCCCGAGATCACGCTCTGGATCCGCCACTGCCCATACCACTTCTTCTCAATGAAGTGGTCTGGGTGCCATGTCCCAGTAGTTTTGCCCCTGTAATGTAAAACATGCAGGGATTAAATGCCCCAGGTGGCTGTCACTTAGTTTCATACTCACACTAGCCTTGTAAAACTCTATTTCAATCAAAAGGTCTCATAGCGTGCAGTAGCCTCCCGATGATCTTGTAACGAAAAGCAGTGGATTGGCTGGGATAATTGGTGCTGCTAAGGGAGAAAAGGTAAGCAAAACGTTTTTCCTGGCTAAACATGGCAGGATGATATATGGGTAGCTCCTCTGTAGTTTGAGAAAGAGGAATGCTTAATTAAACAATTTATAGAATATGTGTTGTAAAATTAGCTACTTGTGCCAGAAAAGTAAAACAAGGATTAGTTAGATTAAAAACAAAAGAAGGAAGGTATGTAGAAGAGGATAAAGGTCAGGCTGACTGCCTCAATGAATATTTTTGTTCTGTATTTACAGAAGAAAATGAAGGAAAGGGACCTCAGTTGAGAAAAGGGATAAATGAGTCATTTATTACACGTGAGTTTACAGAGGAAGAGGTTCTATTTCAACTGTCAAAAGTAAAGACAAATAAGTCAATGGGACCTGATGGAATACACCCAAAGCTATTAAAAGAGCTTAGTGGTGTACTAGCAAAACCATTAACAGATTTATTTAACCAATCATTGTTAACAGGAGTAGTCCCAGAAGATTGGAAGTTAGCGAATGTTGTGCCCATTTACAAGAAAGGTAATAGGGAGGAGTCGGGCAACTATAGGCCAGTAAGCCTTACTTCAGTAGTGGGGAAAGTGATGGAAACCATGTTAAAGGATAGGATTGATGAACATCTAAAACACATGGATTTCAAGATCAGAGACAACATGGGTTTACTTCAGGGAGATCATGCCAAACTAATCTTATTGATTTTTTTGATTGGGTAACTAAAACTATAGATCAGGGTGGTGCAGTAGACATTGCTTACCTAGATTTCAGTAAGGCTTTGACACTGTTGCACATAGAAGGCTTATCAATAAACTGCAATCTTTAAGTTTGGATTCAAATATTGTTGAATGGGTAAGGCAGTGGCTAAGTGACAGACAACAGAGGGTTGTAGTTAATGGAATATATTCGAAGCTTGGACTTGTCACCAGTGGGGTACCTCAGGGATCTGTACTTGGACCCATTCTCTTTAATACTTTTATTAGTGATATTGCAGAAGGTCTTGATGGTAAGGTATGTCTTTTTGCTGATGATACTAAGATATGTACCAGGGTTGATGTTCCAGGAGGGATAAGCCAAATGACAAATGATTTAGGTAAACTAGAAAAATGGTCAGAATTGTGGCAACTGACATTTAATGTGGATAAGTGCAAGATAATGCATCTTGGACTTAAAAACCCAAGGGCAGAGTACAGAATATTTGATAGAGTCCTAACCTCAACATATGAGGAAAGGGATTTAGGGGTGATTATTTCTGATGACTTAAAGGTAGGCAGACAATGTAATAGAGCAGCAGGAAATGCTAGCAGAATGCTTGGCTGTATAGGGAGAGGTATTAGCAGTAGAAAGAGGCTAGTGCTCATGCCATTATACAGAACACTGGTGAGACCTCACTTGGAGTATTGTACACAGTACTGGAGACCGTATCTTCAGAAGGATATTGATACCTTAGAGAGGGTTCAGAGAAGGGCTACTAAACCGGTTCATGGATTGCAGGCTAAAACTTACCAGGAAAGGTTAAAGGATCTTAACATGTATAGCTTGGAGGAAAGACAAGACAGGGGATATGATAGAAACATTTAAATACATAAAGGGAATCAACACAGTAAAGGAGGAGACTATATTTAAAAGAAGAAAAACTACCACAACAAGAGGACATAGTCTCAAATTAGAGGGACAAAGGTTTAAAAATAATATCAGGAAGTATTACTTTACTGAGAGGGTAGTGGATGCATGGAATAGCCTCCCAGCTGAAGTGGTAGAGGTTAACACAGTAAAGGAGTTTAAGCATGCGTGGGATAGGCATAAGGCTATCCTAACTATAAGATAAGGCTAGGGACTAATGAAAGTTTTTAGAAAATTGGGCAGACTAGATGGGCCGAATGGTTCTTATCTGCCGATAAAAAAAAAAAAAAAAAATAGTTTTAAAAAAACATGCCTCTCTGAGCTCCCCAGCCTTTTCTATTCATGTCCTAGCTGACAGGCAGGGATGATTATCCTAGTTTCTCTTTTATTTTTTGGGCTCACTACCATGGTTGCATGGTACTTCCAGGAACCAGTACCCCTGAAGGAACCAGTAAAATGGCCTGCTACGTTGGAATAATTATGTTACCTTATGGCAGTTAGCTGTATTGTGGCTGTTTAATCTCCCATCAGTCAGGGGAGTATAAGAAGCCATCCGATTTGCTGGTTGCCTTGGTTTTTGCGGTCCTGGAGACCATTTCAGGACTCTCTCTAAGTTCTGGTCTCTTTCATTGGGTGCAGTGCCATTTGTTTCTTCTCTAGAGAATCCCTCTGTAAGTCATTGGTGATAGGGTTTCTTCCCTCTGGCGTGGCATTGTGGGCGATTCCAAGATGGCCACCACAACATGGCAGCATCATTTATTAGTATCTCCTCCCTAGCTTGAGAAACTAGAATGACTAATTAAACAATGGGTAGGCGTTTCAGAGCGTCGTCCCACATGTACAAACAGAGAGTAGTTTCCCTGTTTTTTTTCTAGGAAATAAAAAAAAAATGCTGCGTCCCTTTTTGCCATTTGGTGCTTGTTAGGCTATGTGCCGCCTAGTTATCTATTCTTCTTTTATTCTTCTTATATTTCTTTCTTTTTATTTATATTATTATATTTGATTATTTCTTTTATCTTTTCTTAATGGTTTAATTTGATGTATAATTTTTTTTAAAGGATGGCTGCTTCCCACACTTTTATCGATCTAAGGTTCCTCCAGGGATAAAGCAAAAGGCTGTGCTGAAATGTATTCAGAAGCTCAAAAGTCAGCAAGTAATAATACAAGTCCCTCCCCAAGACAATTCCAAAGGCTTTTATAGAAATGTGTTCCTGACTTCCAAACCTCAGGTAGAATAGGATAAACCTGGACCTAGAGTAAGTTAATTTCTAAGAAAGCTATCTTTGAATAGACATGTGCAATTCATTTCGTTCCGAATGTTAATTCGGATGAATTTCAGGCAATTCGGACATACGGATACTTCCGAATGTCCGAATACCTGAATTGACGAAGCTCCAAAGTGCCGAAGTTCCGAAGCACAGAATTGCCGAAGTACTAATATACCCAGTGGAAGAATGAAGAATGTTACACTGTGTACCAGTTTAAATAAAAAGTATACAAACATAGCCAGGATTCAGCTGTAAGCATTTGCAACACAACAATCAAGTAACACGTTCATATAGAATGTAAGTTACTTAGCCATTCAACGGATGGGAATGAGTAAGTAGATAACGCCCTAAATTCCATGGTATTAGGGAGCAATCTACTAAAAGGCTGAAAGACCTAAATTGGTCTTTCAAACAAATTTACTAATACTAAGTAAAAATTACTTAGTATTGGTAAATTCTGCCCCTACTCGCTATACCGCGAGTAGGGGCATGTCTTGTAAACAGTGAGCAGCCGGTGGCCCCCCTCCTGAGCCCCCACCCGTGCCGTGCGAGTGGGGGCTTTTACACTAAAGGGGGGACCTATTGCCCCCCCAGCCCCCAGCCCTGAGCGACAGGTGGGGGCACTAAATCAGAATAGGGGGGGATCTATTGTCCTCCCCCTAGCCCCCACCTCTGAGTGGCGGGTGGGGGCCCTAAACTAAAATAAGGGGGTACCTATTCTCCTCCCCCTAGGCCCCCACCCCTGAGAGGCGGGGGGGGCCCTAAAGTAAAATAAGGGGGGGTACCTATTGTCCCCCCCCTGACCCCCACCCCTGAGTGGTGAATGGGGGCCCTAATGTAGAATAATGGGGGGGCTATTGTCCTCCCCTGGCCCCCACCACTGTGCGGTGGGTGGGGGCCTTAAATATCCATGTGGGGGGGACCTATTGTCTTCCCCCCCCGGTCCCCACCTCTGAGTGGCTGGTGGGGGCCTTAAATACCAATATGTGGGGGGACCTATAGGTGGGGACCCCAAAATAAAAATGTTACCCCCCAGATGACTAGGGGTCCCCAAACCCCTAGTCAACCTCCCCTCCCCCCTGAAAAAAATAAACCCCTACCTACCCCCTCACCCTAAAAATAGTGAGGTGGGAACAATAACTAAGTACCTGTAAAAAAAAAAAAAAAAACATAATTTGAGGTCTTCTTTTTTTCAAAAATCTTATTTTTTCAGCCCCAAAAAAGGCCAAATAAAAAACCATAATACCCGTCGCACTTTAAAAAAAAAAAAAACGAGCGCCAAAAAAAATAAATAAATAAATCAGACAAAAAAAAAACCCAGACGCTTAAAAAGTAATCCATCTTCACCCATGGAGGGCACCGCGCAGACTGAGCTCTGCAGGGCGAGGGAAGGCTTATAAAGCCTTGCCCCGCCCTGCAAATAGGCTCAGAGCATTCTGATTGGTTGGTTTAATCTAGCCAATCAGAGCGCTCTGACAGGTAAATGAAGAGACTGACAGGTAAGTCTCTACATTTACCTGTCACAGCACTCTGATTGGTTAGCTTGAAATCCAACCAATCAGAGTGCTCTGTGTCATTTTACACAGCATGTAATTTGACTCATAACTATCTGATTGGTTGCTTTCTGTGTAAAATGACACAGAGCACTCCGATTGATTGGATTTCAAGCCAACCCATCAGAGTGCTGTGACAGGTAAATGTAGAGACTTACCTGTCAGTCTCTTCATGGTGCAGATGCAAATGGTGCAGGCACGTAGGTATTTTTGGACAGATGAACTATGTATCCTAAAAACACTGCTATATTGTGTATGTAATGATAATGTATTACTAAGTTTTAGTTTGCTTTTAATGATTTGTCAACAGTAAAAAGTGGGGATGGGCCCTGGAATTATTAATACAATTGATTTATCTCTTAAATTGCAGTAAGCAGAGCACGTGATTTAAATTTAGTTGCACTTCATCTTACCATTTTGCAATTATTGTGTTTTCAGTTAAGCAGCCTTAAAGGGACACTATAGTCACCTGAACAACTTTAGCTTAATGAAGCAGTTTTGGTGTATAGATCATGCCCCTGCAGCCTCATTGCTCAATCCTCTGCCATTTAGGAGTTAAATCCCTTTGTTTATGAACCCTAGTCACACCTCCCTGCATGTGACTTGCACAGCCTTCCATAAACACTTCCTGTAAAGAGAGCCCTATTTAGGCTTTCTTTATTGCAAGTTCTGTTTAATTAAGATTTTCTTATCCCCTGCTATGTTAATAGCTTGCTAGACCATACAAGAGCCTCCTGTATGTGATTACAGTTCAATTTAGAGATTGAGATACTATTATTTAAGGTAAATTACATCTGTTTGAAAGTGAAACAAGTTTTTCTTTTCATGCAGGCTCTGTTAATCATAGCCAGGAGAGGTGTGGCTAGGGCTGCATATACAGAAACAAAGTGATTTAACTCCTAAATGACAGTGAATTGAGCAGTGAAATTGCAGCGGAATGATCTATACACTAAAACTGCTTTATTTAGCTAAAGTAATTTAGGTGACTATAGCGTTCCTTTAATCATAGGTTTGCCATTCAGGTTAAAGGGTCAGTGTTGCCTTTATGTGTATGACTATTTATAAAAACATGCACGTTGAAAATTTCACTTGTGTGAAGGTAACACAGTAGGAGACCTGACATAGTTATTCTGTCCAAACAAAAGTATAAAAGAGACAAAAACATTAAGACTGAAGGTCACAGAAACTTGATAACTGTACATTCTCCTGTTTGAAATGATAGTGGGCGGAAAAAAAAAACTGTAAGTAAAACCCGTAGCACTAAATGGTCCGTCCTAGAGAAAAGAAGAAAGGTGGATGGAATTTTCACAGTAATACATCACAAAGAGCCCCAACCCACGCCATTGTACCTTGTAATTCGTCAACAGCATCAACGTCTCTAGGAACTGTAGTTGAAGACCACGGGGCTTACAAAATAGCCAAGTGAACAGTTTGGTCCAAATATGGAAGTTTCCTATGGCCTATAAATGTTTAAACTTGTTTAGGGGGGAGGGAATATTTTTTTTTTACTGTTCTTTCTGTTTTTTTCTTCTGTCTTGTCCATTAGAACAACACACAAACGTTGAAACCAAACTTGCCAAACATTTTATTGGCAGCAAATGGGACTGTTGCCTCTTATATGGAAAGAGATGCCCTCACTATTTTGGTAGTGCTTAGTAAATACAATGTTAAACACAGATCTGCACACACCAAACAAGCCACAAGACTTGCTATTCCCACAGGAATCCCACATTTACAGTGCTGTTACTACTGCAAGGGATTCTGGGTAGATACATGCAAATTAGTTCAACAAAGAACCACCCTTTTTACTTTATTAGTGTTTAAAGCTAACACAATAGACACCTGGCTAATGGATACTCTATCAATGGTGATATATTATCCAGTTTCATCAATAATGAAAATTTGGGATTTCATGGTCTTCATACTTGGGAAACTATGCAAAATTAAAGGACCATTATAGTGCCAGGAAAACATACTCGTTTTCCTGGCACTATAGTGCCCTGAGGGTGCCCCCACCCTCAGGGTCCCCCTCCCGCCCGGCTCTGGAAAGGGGTTAAAACTTACCTTTTTCCAGCGCTGGGCGGGGAGCTCTCCTCCTCCGATCCTCCTCTTCTCCTCCCCGTCGGCTGAATACGCACGCACGGCAAGAGCTGCATAATGCATAATCATAATGCTTTCCTATGGACGCTGGCGTGCTCTCACTGTGATTTTCACAGTGAGAAGCACGCAAGCGCCTCTAGCGGCTGTCAATGAGACAGCCGCTAGAGGAAATAGGGGAAGGCTTAACCCATTCATAAACATAGCAGTTTCTCTGAAACTGCTATGTTTATGAAAAAATTGGTTAACCCTAGCTGGACCAGGCACCGAGACCACCTCATTAAGCTGAAGTGGTCTGGGTGCCTAGAGTGGTCCTTTAAGCACAGGCGCTTGTTGTGTCTTTTTTTTCTTTTCTTTAAATATGTTTAATCAGTTTATGCCCTTATATTGCTGTGTTTTAGTTAAAAAAAATAAAGAATTATGAAAACAATAATTGCAGAGGGGATAATTCTGAAGAACATGACCATTACCCCAGGAATACCATGTTTACCGATTGATTGATTTCTATATATGGGCTCTCTAAAAATTCTATTTATATATATATATATATATTAGGTAAACTGTTTGTGGACCATAGGTGGATCTGATGGCCCTTCAGATGATAAAGATAAATATAAAAACACAATACTAAGCAAACTACCTGAATAAGCACAACTAGTTAGTGGCCCAGTCATCTGACTCTTATAATAGGGCCAGTGGACTCCGAATCCTTTGATGCTAATAAGAATAGGTCCAGATAATGCACAAATAAGAATACTTTTTAAACCAGGGGATTCTCTGCTAAAAACAAATCACATAAGTAAAAAATGCCTTGGCCGTCATCTGATCAGTTGGAGAGCTCCACACTGAGCGTGATATCTGCCTTGCTGAGGTCCAGGTGTCAATCCGAGATTCCTTGTTGCTGTTTTGTCTGAGTGCTGTGTCCATCAAACAGATTGCCTAAAAAACTGCAGTCTGCATGCCCTAGTAAAGTACGGTGACTACTGTGAGTAGACTCTATGTTTTTTGTAAAATTACAATGTAACACTGGCGGAATAGCTAAACTGAGCTATTTCTATGTGATCATTATTGAATTATTTTAAAAGAAAATGGGTCCGCAGTGATGGACAACCACAACCACAACCACAACTTAACCTGCCTGCGTGAAAATCTACCTACTGTCTGCACCCACCCGAGCTCGACCCTACATTCCTTTACAACCTTCTGATATTCTAAAAGAGGTGCTGCAGGTGAGTACACCCAAGAAAATGAAAACGTTGGTGATTTTATTACAGTTACAAAGAAATTAAAACGTTAAAATATTCAAGTGTGTATTTTGGTTATTGTGCACTCAAACGTAGGCAGCTACACACATCACATTTATTAATGAATCACTAGCTAAGTAAATTCTGGGCTTCCTCTGTCACAGAGGAGATTGGAATGTATTTCAGAAAATTCAATGAGTTACCTTAGTCCCTTAATCTTTATTTGAATAATCCTTTATTCCTTAGAACGCCTATGGGTTAGAACACAAATACCGTGAGTGAAAGCATGATTGACCGGTCGGCCAGGAAAAGTACACCATAAAACAGTACAAACAGAGCAACGGGAACTGGTACTCATTCATAGTACAGGTTAATATGATCTGGAGTTGTAAAATTTTAATTTACATGCTACAGCTGAGAAAAAAAAAATTAGATCATCTACTACTGGTACAGAAAGCTTCTTGTCAATGGGATAAAAAGTGAATGGATGCCTGCTTTAAATTCAAACACCTTTCGGTAGGTGTTTAATGTGCAGTTTGTATGCAGAGTAAACACTTTCGTTCCTTTAAAAAAGAATTTGAACATTCATCTTCAGACTTATTTTTTTTTTCTTTTTTAGAATAAATATTTGCATTTGCTATCCATCTTTGAATTTTATGTGTGAATGTATCCATAGATGGTTACAGGCTAGGCACCCCTCATATTTGTAAAATAAATTTCCTGTGATGGGAAAGCCTGGTTGAGCATGATGGGAGATACACTCCGTAAACCTCTGGAGTGTTAAAGTTATCCAGCAAAGTGTGTGGATATCTAGCAGAACAATCTCGAATACTATTTGTTTCAAATGCAGAGACAAGTATGCAAAGCTAAACACTCTTGATTAAGTAACTAGTTTGCATCTTGAATTTACCACCTACTCTCAGGAACTCTTTACCGGTGGTGTTAGGTATGTGGTCTGGGTTGTTGGGTTTTTTTTATTGTTTTTTTTTTTCCTTTTTTTTTGCAGATTAATGTCCACCGACGTAAAACATAGTTGTCTTTCATTGCACAGCGTGTCTTAAGTGAATGCAGACTTAGATAATCAAGCCCATCCCTGTCTGTGCTTTTGATAAGAGAACAGATTCCACGTTGGCCCTGCCATATCTCTCACATACTGTTCTCTGACTCGGCAAGTTGACTGATCACATTTTTTGCTCCCATACCGTGCAATTTATTTATTTAAAGTCTATTTTTTTTGTGGCCCACACAACATTTTAAATGATAGAGCGGAAAAAAACAAACAATTATCTATACGTTGTGCAAGAAAAAGAATAGCAAAGAGATGTATAGTTTTTTTTCTTTAAATGTAAAAAATGTATCGTCCTGCCACTCTCTTGTCAATCAGTTCCTTGGCACAGACTGGCATGCTGAAGGTACAAACGTTGGTTGACATTAAAAAATCAGGAGCACTCTGCATGTAGATGGACATTACTGTGCTCAGACCCTGATACACTGACAATGAAGCCAGCATTAAGGGAAGGTGCTCCCTGATTGGGAGTGGGGCGTTTTAAACAAGGCCAGTCAGGTGGCCAGGGAGCGGGATAAAGATTGGAATGGTGAGTATGTGTAATCAGGGAGAGGGTGGGTGGATCCATTTTTTTAAACTATTATTATTGTTAATTTGTACATTGTGCACCTGTGCCTCCGAGCAGCCACCTCTTTCACTGCAGTGCCTGAGACACCCCTTGTTGGGCAGTGGTAAGTGAAAGGTGAGAGGTCAATACTAGAGAATTGGTGTTCCTGGTCAGTTCACTTCATTTATAGTGCTAAATGCAGCTGATTTTCGGATATGGTTATATCCCAGCAGCCCCAGCCTTTTACTGAGCTGTGCCTCTCCTCATGGATTCCATGTTGGATGACGGTGAGTTTGCTTCTTCCTCTGTCACTGTTTTTGCAGGTAGGAAGGAGAATAAATGCGCATGTGTTTTGCTAATTGTTTATGTATGCGTGTTGGCTTTTTGAGTATGTATGACAACCTTTTAAAGGACATTAAATGGAAACAAGTAGATGTATCATTGCGAGAATATAATACATGGAATAGATCCAGTACAAAAAATTACGCAGATCATTTAAAACAGGGGTGCCCAGAAGGTAGATTCCTAGATGTTGTAGAACGACGACTCCCTGTATTTTTTGTTTCTTCAATTCTTTATTTAAGCTATCTAATCCTTCAATATAACATTTAATAACATGTCCCCAACAGTTTTACCCTTATAAGGAGAAAGATTAAAGATAGGAACGATTGTAAATGGATGGTTGAGACAGGTAAAGGAAGGGGTGGCAGGGTTCGCTTCACGGGGTTTGGAGAACTGTGGGAAACAACTCCAAGGCCCATGAGGTGATTGTCAGAAGTACTCCTTCCAGGATTGACAGATTTTTATTTTTTTTACTTAGGCAATTTATTCATCCATGAGACCGTTCTCTTTAAGTTTTAACAAAATTACATTCATCTCAGGGACAGAGTAATGTGCTGTGTATTACAGTGCATCTGGGACTACTTAAGCACATGATCATTAATCGGTCATTTTCCCATAAGCAGAATATAATACACTTAATATGAACTTAACGAAAGTTTTTATTTCAAAAAAATATGTGCTTACATCAACAGTTTTCATGTTGCCAGTGGAACGGAGAGTTCGGCTATCTCACCTACATTTTGTGGCCTGCAACTCAAATCATCTCAGTGAAAAAAGTAAACTATGGTGTTTTAATAAAACATATAGGAGATATCCTATTTGTCAAGGTGGTGGTCCGGTGCCCGGGACCCAGACACTGTCCGGGCGGTGGTGCGAGGACCGGGACCCAGTATGCCTGATGTTCAGAGTAGGAGTCACAGTGTGGAGGTGGATTAGCAGGGTCTGGTGCAGGGTAACCGCACGCCCCCCTGGTGTTAAGCACCAGCGTTTGTGCAGCCACATACCAAAACCCTGATTCAGCTTATGCGGATCCCAGGAACTAGGAGCTTGGAATTAAGCAGACCCCCCAGAGCTAAATAGGGAGGTACTGCAGCAAGAATGTATCCAGTACAGAAACAAGGCAAGACTAGAGATAGGCACCATACGTGAAATCAAGACAGAACTAGTAGAACCCAGAACCAGAGAAGGATAGGAAGCTAAACCCAGAACATGTACACAATACATTATAGGGAACATTAACTAAACAGGGGCAGGACAGGACTGTACATGGACTGGGAATACAAAATAAAACAAGACAAGATATAATAGGCAAAACAAGAGGAGACATAACTAATCACTATATATGAAAAGTATGGGGATTTAGTTACATTATATGATCATACATTGCATAAGCCTGCCACAATGCCAATGTACCCCATATTCGGCAGGTCCTACACTGCCTAATGTTCGCTAAAAGAACCATACTAAACCACAATAGCACTTACCTGCAAGAAAGGGCAGA
Organism: Pelobates cultripes; assembly: GCA_933207985.1. Classification (NCBI taxonomy): domain Eukaryota; kingdom Metazoa; phylum Chordata; class Amphibia; order Anura; family Pelobatidae; genus Pelobates; species Pelobates cultripes. The sequence goes on from OW240917.1 coordinate 38,581,888, forward strand.
AGGCTTGAGCAGCTACCTGCAGGACACTGAAACAAAAGGAATGATGGAAAACAAACGGGTGTGGGAACATAAAACAAACATTTAAAGGAAACCTGGACACTGGGAATTCCAGGGACGGAATATAAGAATGAACCCAGAAAAATCCAGCATAAAGAAAACACAGAGCAGGATGTGACACTATTATGCACACACAGAAATGTACATTACATTTAAAGTCACCTCAAATAAAACAAGTCTCTTCATGTACTGCCACTCAGGAAGAGTCAAGGTTGGCAAAGGAAAATAACAAAAACAAATAAGCCACAGAGAAAAACCACAGCAATTAGAATGCCCAAGTTTTTATTCTAACATTTCACAGATGAAGTGTCCAGGCTGTGATCAGGAGAGGTGGGTTTCCTCCAGACGACAGACAAGTTGGAGGAATGTTGTATAGCGATTGGCTAGGATGATTGGATGGCGAAACAGGAAGAAAGGCTTAAATGAAAGCATTGCTGTCATATACATGAGGTAACATAAGAACATCTCGTAAAGACTCTGCATTGGTGTAATACCTTGAAGATAAACAGTAGATTTCTCTGACACATACCAGGTCATTGTCAAGTGAATTTTAAATATTAGGCCAAAAACATATCTGGTTTGTAAAATATTGGCTGTTGGAGGGGCACCAAATCCAATTTCAACTACAATATCCTGCCAAACTCTTGTTCATATAGCAGGACTGCACTTTAGCTCCGGACTCTGTCTCTGCGGCTAAAAAGAAACTCAAGGACTTGAACATCACCTGACTTTTCCTCTTTCACGATGATGACTGAATTTTAACGTTTACCTGGCGCACCTCTTGAGCTTAAGTACATCAACTACTCTGTGTTTGGTTTCTAATGGAACCATCAATTTCCATTTTGTTCCTCTGAACAACCTGATTTTTCAATGGGGGGTTGAATAATTTTGTTTACAACTTTATATCCTCCATTTTGTTTCTCAAATTTTTGATAATTATTGACACTTAATGGCCAACACTATTGTCTTCTGTCAGTTGACTGTGTTAGATATGTGTTGTATTATTTTCTTTACAAAGCTTATGTTTTTAAAAAAAAGAAAAGAAAAGGATTTATTTTATCTTTTGCTTTTGACAGGGTAATGCTTTGCAGAGAAAAGTATAGTAGTTTATAATACCATACATATTTTCTTTGGAAAATTGTGCAAAAAAATAAAATAAAAGTCAGACTAAGGTCTCAGGTAAAATTATGCATTTTTGTTTTACAGATCTTCATCTACAGTTTTAGCTATTTTGAAACATAAAATGATGAAAATGGTATCCAGGGTATGTATGCTGATCTGTAAAATATGATCAAAGGGCATCAAAACGAAAAATGTGTTGGCAACATTTCCATGCAAAGCAAGTTCTGGCAGCGTTACGGAAAGTCTCAGTGATTTTGGGCTGATATACAGATACCCTTTTTATTACATATCTGCAATGCTTGGGCCAATCACACTGGCTGTATGGATTCCAGGCATGAAACGTGTCTGTTTTTAATTAAACGCAAGTTTTAAAAGAAGACAAGGAGGGGGGTGGTAATTTCTAAAAAATCAAAACAGTAAAATCAATAAATCTAGTATTTGCACAGGCACATGAGCAGGGGCGGACTGACCGGTCGGGCACTTCGGACACGGTCCGAGGGCCCGGCCGGGAGGACTGGATTGGGGGCGGCATTTGGGGACTGCAGGTGCCACCGAGTGGCCGGCCCGGTGGCACACTGTGAGGGGGGCGGCCGCGTTTCATGCTGCAGCCGCCGGACCGGGTGGCAGCCTTGCCGGTCCGGCGGCATTCCTCTCACTAACGCTGAAGGAGGAGGAGGAGGAGGAGCATGTGTCTGTCATGCTCCCTGCGGTTCCCACAATTCCCAGCACAGGATGTGGGAACCGCCCCCCTCACAGTGTGCCACCGGGCCGAGAGGGGGGAACAGAGAGATGGGGAGGGGGGAGAAAGAGGGGGAATAGAGAGATGGGGAGGGGGGACATAGAGATGGGGAAGGGGGAGAAAGGGGGGCAATAAAGAGATGGGGAGAAAGAGAGGGAAGAATGAGACACAGGGGGAGACAGAGAGGGAAGAATGAGACACGGGGAGAAAGAGGGGGAATAGAGAGATGGGGAGGGGGAGAAAGAGACAGAGAGGGAAGAATGAGACACAGGGGGAATAGAGAGATGGGGAGGGGGGAGACAGAGAGGGAAGAATGAGACACGGGGAGAAAGAGGGGGAATAGAGGGAGGGGGAGAAAGAGACAGAGAGGGAAGAATGAGACACGGGGAGAAAGAGGGGGAATAGAGAGTTGGGGGAGGGGGGAGAAAGAGAGGGAAGAATGCCCCCCCTCCCCTGTCCGCAGGCACCGTGCGGGCAGGGGAGGAAGAGAGGACCTGGGAGCTCACCCTGCAGCTCCTCTGGGTCCTTCTTGCGCGAGCACAGAGCGTTGCCGCGGTTACCATGGCAACGTTACTGCTCTTGCGAGAGTCAACTCTAGCCCTGGAGCTACGGGCTAGAGTTCACTCTCAACACTGTAACCCCCATGGATTCCTGGTGGTCGCAGTGGTGAGAGTGAACTCTAGCCCCATAAACACACTGCCCCCACACACACACCATACACATTCACACACTGCCCCCATACACACCATACACATTTACACACATTGCCTCACACACACACATACACTGCCCACCCATATACACACAGACCCCCATACACAGCCCCCCATACTAACATTGCCACACACATACACTGCCCACACACCCTACACATTCACACACTACACCCCCACACACACACTGAACCTTTCACACACATTGCACCACTGCTCCTATTCCCTACTACAGCCTCATATCCCAGCAGACCCCAGGTAAGTTGTCAAACTGTTCTTAAACGGTTTGACTACTTACTCTGGAGCAGTAGTGGTTATTGTGCATGGATTATTTCTTTAAATAATCTACAAGTGCCCCAGTAGCCAGCCAGCCAACCCACAGGCTGGCCAGTAGCCAGCCAGTTAGCCAGCCCACAGGCCAGTAGCCAGCCCACAGGCCTACAGCAAGCCACAGGCTTACAGCAGCAAGCCACAGGCCAGCCAGCAAGCCACAGCCTGCCAGCCGCAGTCAGCAAGCCCACAGCCTGCCGGCAGTAGCCAGCAAGCCCACAGCCTGCCAGCCGCAGCCAGCAAGCCCACAGACTGCCAGCCAGCAACAGTAATTAAGGTAAGAGGAGCCAACTTGGCTTAGGTATCAGCGAGCTATGTTGTGTTGCTATATTGTGAATAGGAACCAGAGTGTTGGAGAGACCACCCTCCAGGCCCCATTAGACTCTAGCCTCTGCTAGAAATCCCCTCCATGGCCCATTAGCCCTCAATTGTAGTTTCTACTGGGGCCTGGAGGCGACTGTTTCCAGCAGGGGATATCTAATGGACGCTGAGATGGCCTCTGTTAGAAAGACCCCCTTCCAAGCCTTTTAGACTCCATTGTAGTCTCTAATGGGGCTTGGAGGGGATTCTATCTAACACACTCTCTAAAGGACACTGAGATAGCCTCCGCTAGAAAGACTCCCCTCCATGGCCCATTAGCCCTCAATTGTAGTCTCTAATGGGGCCTCGAAGGGCTTATTGCTGGAGGCTGGAGGCGGTGCATGGAGGCGGGACAAGGGTGGCGCTTGCTGCAGAGTATGGGTGGGGCCTGTAAGGGGGCCCTTGATTTATTTTGCCCGGGGGCCCTGAGGGTTCTCAGTCCGCCCCTGCACATGAGGCAGGTACCTAATACACCAAGAATATGTTCCACCAATCATTTTTTCCCATGATCCTCAGTCCAGCAGAATTTTACACTATAAATAGTTTTTCGCCCAGCAGCCGTTGCGGTCAGCCTATTCTGATAGCAGATGCCATATGGCTCCTCTCTCACCTGAGTCCCTGTAGTATTTAAGCAACCTGCCTAACAGAGTATTCACTGTAATCACTTAGGCATGTTCCCAGCACTCCCAGGGGACATGGGCTGCTTTGTTTTCCTGATGGTCCAGTTGTTGCAATGCAAGGTTTGCATATTTTATTCACAGACTTTTATCACCGTTGATGTGAGACAGAGAGATCAGAATTAAAGAAACACAGATTTAGACAGATTTGTGAACAATATTTGAGAGAAATAGGCCTTTTGTGTACATAGAAAAAAAATCTTAAATCTTTGAGTTCAGCTCATGAAAAATGGGTGCAAAAACAAGTGTTGCGTTTATAATTTTGTTACTTGGATTCCTCTTTCGTTGTTAAATGTCTCCTTCCCAGGCATGGAATACAAATCATACGGCTATCTGAGATACAGTGAACAGGCACTTCATTCTACAGTATGTTTGGTGACAGTTCGCAGGAAGGAGTTCTTTCTGCATCCTACGTTGTACCGGTAAGAAAGGGGAGAAAAGCTAATAGGGGTCTTTGAAGTTCTGGCCCAGTTTTGTAATCATTTTGTTCATATCTCACCTTTAGAACGCTGTGAACAACTATAGGACAAATTCTCATAATATATTTATTTTCTTTTTTCTCTGTCCTGGTTACATTAAACACTACATGTTCCCAACAACAATTATATCCTTTGTCAGCAAATATAATTTGGAAACATAGAAGGGAACCACACCTAACCTCTCCACGGACAATGTTGAGACAGATATTAATTTAAAATATTCACAGCATTTAAAAGAAAGAGCCCTTACATTGCAACTCTACCGTGAACTGTTAATAATCTATTAAATCAAACAGTGCAGAGCAAGGTGAGGCCCCTATTGCACACATGCTGTCTCTGAGAGTAAACTAATTTCAGTTGCTGCCATATGCCAGGTTGGCGAATTCTTGGAATAGTTTGATAAAGATAACCTATCACCAGTGGTTACCGACAGCAATACGAGATAAAGAACACAAGAGGAAAGTATTTAATCAAACAATGAACAATAAAGTCCAAGAGCAACCCCCACTTTTAGGAACATATAATGTTACATAGGATATTTTACTTAGTGCTGTTGGTTTTCTCAAGAGAGAGACAGGACGTAAAATAGATTTATAGATAGATAGATAGATCGATATATAGATGGATAGATAGATAGATAGATAGATAGATAGATAGATAGATAGATAGATAGATGGATAGATAGACTGATAGATAGATAGATAGATAGATAGATAGATAGATAGATAGATAGATAGATAGATAGGTAGAGGGATAGATAGATGATGGATAGATAGATAGATAGATAGATAGATAGATGGATAGATAGATAGATAGATCGATATATAGATGGATAGATAGATAGATAGATAGATAGATAGATAGATAGATAGATAAATCGATCCGAGGTTATCTTGGCAACCAAGACTGATGTGTAATTTCTAAACATAGATACACAATTTAACATCATCACAACATAATCACACATGATTACACCCCAGCACATACATACATAGCCACATACACACAGTCATACATATAGTCACTCACACACACTCATACTGTACATACTTGTAACATGCATACAGTCACAGACACATTTACACACATAATCACATACACAGTCAAATACAGTTACACGGTCACTCATAGTTACACACAGTCACCCAAAGTCACATATACAAGGAAACGTAAGTCACATACACACAGCCACACAGTCACTGACACATAGTCACCCAAAGTCACATAAACACAGAGGCACACACAGTAACCCAAAGTCACATACACAAGGCCAAAACCCAGTAACACATAGTCACCCAAAGTCATATGCACAAAGCCACACACACAATAACTAAACATCACATACACATAGACACACACAAAGTCACTGAAAGTCACATGCACAGAGCCAGTAACACACAGTCACCCAAGGTCATATGCACAGAGCTACACCCAGTCACCCAAAGTCACATTCAGTCTCATACACATAGTCATTACATCTCCCTCTCCTATGTCCTACAAGTATGGACAACTGGAAGAAAGAGAGGGGGATGGAATCCCTGTGGTCCCTGGCATCTATTGGTGGGAAAGCAAGGACTTCTTCCTGCTTCTCCATTTCATGCGCCTCTTAGCAGGCTACGGGGTGTTATACTCTGCCCCTGCTGCCTGAGAGGAAGCTTCTTCCCTGCGAGACCCAGGCAGATGATAATGAAATTATCTCCATAGGTCCCATGCGACCGAGCTACAAAGTGTGACAGGAGAAAGATGGGTGAACAGAGCACCCGGGGTGGATTGCCCCCACCACTCCCTGTGGCACACTACTGAGATCATTACCTTTTGTAATGTCAACCTGAGGTCAGGGGGGAATTTACCCATTTATCTATATAAGGGTATAGAGGCTAGCCATATTTATCTACTATTTAAGGACAATATAGCCAAAATGAAAACAGAACTGAATTAGATAATTTTTCTAAATCAGCTATTGTGGCCAAAACGTTTCAATTTGCTTTGAATTCCCAACATTTCTCACTTAATGTAAGTCTTGATGATCTGAGTTGTTTTGTTATCTAATATGGTTTCTAAGTACAAGAATACGTGGACTTAGTGAAATGCTGCATATTGCATTTATGTTAATAGTGGATCAGCTATAATGAAGGCCTTCACTGATGGACCAAACCACTCCATCTCAATAAAGTAGTCTAGCTGCCATTTTCACCCCATTATAACCCTGACACTGAAAACATTGTCATTCTTCAGGTTTAACATGCCTCTAGTGGCTGTCATACTAACAGTCTCTTGAAGCAGTTCCACAAAATAGCAAAGTAAAACTCCACTATTTTAATCTCATGGTCTCAGAGAGACCATTTAATTGGCACAGTGCAGCATTACACTGTGCATGCGCTCTAGTCTCCCAACCTCCTGGGGGAAAGCATTGCATTGGTTGACAAATCGATTTCAATCTCAGCCACAGAGATGAAGCAGCAGACTGGAGATCAGGACTTTGAGGGAGAAGTAAACTCATCTTTTTAACCCTTGTAGTGTGGCCCCAGTCACCGAAATGATGACTAAGACACTATAGCGTTAGGAATACACATTTGTATTCCTAATGCTATAATGTGCTTTTAACTCCTTCAGTGCCAGCCCCATGTTGATTTTTGATTTGCTCAATGAGGTGAAGAAAACTGTAAAAGAATTTCAGTCAAATCATAAATCCAGTTGTATCAGAGTACTAAGGAGTAGTGAACATTAAAGGAACACTATAGGGACAGGAACACAAACATGTATTCCTGACCCTGTAGTGCTAAACCCACCATTAAGGTGGGTTGCCCCCCCTCTCCCCGCTCCCCTTAAAAGCATGAAAAACTCACCTTTTTTCAGCGCCGTGTGGGTTCGCCGGCACTGGCCCCGTCCCCTTGGTGACATCATCAAAATAGCCGATTTTTAGCCAATCCAATGCTTTCCCATGGGCAAAGCTTTGGATTGGCAAAAATCAGCAAGGGGCAGGGCCAAATGGCGTTTTGGCCAATCAGCACCTCCTCATATAGAGATGCATTGAATCAATGCATCTCTATGAGGACATTTCAGCATCTCCACGCTGAACGGCACTGCTGCCTACTTTGCAGCACTGAGCCAGGAAGCACCTCCAGTGGCCATCTGAGGTGTGATAGGGGGCAATGTAAACACTGCCTTTTCTCTGAAAGCAATGATTATACTCACCAGAACAACTACATTAAGCTGTAGCTGTAGTTGTTCTGGTGACTATAGTGTCCCTTTCATTAAAAGAGCTTCTTTCCAATGCAGATCATTCCACTTTCACAACTGCTTGAGATGCCAGTAGATCCAAATGGAGAGGTTAACCAATTTAATTTGTCTGCATGGGCCTCTGCAGGAATTTTTCCTTGGGGGGGGGAGGGGAGGGGGGAATAATTGTAATGACATCCATGCTTGGTCCCTTTTTGACAGTGTCATGAAGGGGAGGAGCATAGTCATTTTCACATAAAGCCAGGGTGAATAGCGTTTTCACAACTATGGTGTCAGGAATACATTTTTGTATTCCTGACACTATAGTGTTCCTTTAAGCAAATTAAAGGAACATTCTGGTCACCATAACAACTTAATCTAAATGAAAATGCTATGATGCCAGTAGGCCCCTGGGTGCTCTCTTTCCTTTAAGGGGTTAAACCACTCTCAAATGGTTTAACCTCAAATAGGTTCCTCCAGCTCCAGGTCGCTCAGTGGTATTGGGCTTCTGAAACGGAGTGTCAGGAAGTACAGATTGACGTCAGGCATGGGTGCCACTGATTGGCTAGAGTGGTCAGCTGACGCTCTAAGCCAATCGCTAGTTCCCAATTCATAAATTAGTTTAAGTTTTTATGAATGGGGAGCTACTGATTGGCTTAGAGTGCCAGCTGACCGTTGTAGCTAATCAGCGGCACCCTTACTTAGCAGCCCTCTGGGTTTCCTAACACCCACTAAATCAAAGTAAACACATTAACACTGATCTGTTTTTTTACCTGGGGAGATGAAAAGGTCCAAAGTTTCCCTGCCAGGCCCAGGCTGACCCCTCCTGCTCCTTGCTGACCCTTCCTACTCCTTGCTGACCCCGCCTGCTCCTTGCTGACCCTTCCTGCTCCTTGCAGTTCCTTTCTGCTCCTTGCTGCCTCTTCTTACTCCTTGCTGACCCCTCCTGCCCCTTGCAGACTCTTCCTACTCCTTGCTGACCCCTCCTGCTCCTTGTTGACCCTTCCTGCTCCTTGCAGACCCTTTCTGCTCCTTTCTGCCCCTTCCTACTCCTTGCTGACCCCTCCTGCTCCTTGATGACCCTTTCTGCTCCTTGCTGATCCTTCCTGCTCCTTGCTGACCCCTCCTGCCCCTTGCAGACCCTTCCTGCTCCTTGCTGATCCTTCCTGCTCCTTGCTGACTCCTCCTGCTCCTTGCTGACCCTTTCTGCTCATTACTGCCCCTTCCTACTCCTTGCTGACCCCTCCTGCTCCTTGCTGACCCATCCTGCTCCTTGCTGACCCTTCCTGCTCCTTGCTGATCCCTCCTGCTCCTTGCTGATCCCTCCTCCTTGCTGACCCTTCCTGCTCCTTGCTGATTCTTCCTGCTCCTTGCTGCTCCTCCCTTGCAGATCCTTCCTGCTCTTGATCCTTCCTGCTCCTTGCTGACCCTTTCTGCTCTTGCTGATCCTTCAAGCTCCTTGCTGACCTCCCTCCTTGCTGACCTCTCTGCTCCTTACTGTCCCTTCCTGCTCCTTGCTGACCTCTCCTGCTCCTTGCTGACCCTTTCTGCTCCTTGCTGTCCCTTCCTGCTCCTTGCTGACCTCCTGCTCCTTGCTGACCCTTCCTGCTCCTTGCTGACCCCTCCTGCTCATTGCTGACCCCTCCTGCTCCTTACTGACCCATCCTGCTCCTTGCTGACCCTTTCTGCTCCTTGCTGCCCCTTTCTACTCCTTGCTAACCCCTCCTGCTCTTTGCTGACCCTTCCTGCTCTTAATGAGACCCCTCCTGCTCCTTGATGACCCTTTCTGCTCCTTGCTGACCCCTCCTACTCCTTCCTGACCCCTCCTACTGCTTGCTGATGCTTCCTGCCCCTTGCTGATCCTTCCTGCTCCTTGCTGACCCCTCCTGCCCCTTGCAGACCCTTCCTGCTCCTTGCTGATCCTTCCTGCTCCTTGCTGACCCTTTCTGCTCCTTGCTGATCCCTCCTGCTCCTTGCTGACCCCTCCTGTTCCTTGCTACCCCTTCCTGCTCCTTGTTGCCCCTTCCTACTCCTTGTTGCCCCTTCCTACTCCTTGCTGTCCCCTCCTGCTTCTTGCTGCCCCTTCCTGCTCCTTCTACTTCACCTTCCTGCTCCTTGCAAACCTTTCCTACTCCTTCCGCTCTTCCTATTCTTTGCTGATCCCTCCTACCCCTTGCAGAACCTTTCTGCTAATTTCTGCTCCTTCTACTTTACCTTCCTGTAGGCTGCCCCCCCCCCCATCCCTCACTGATCTGTAGGCTAGTCTTTCTCTACTGCTCTCCTGCGGATGCAGTCCGGAGAAAGAAGCAGGGATAAGCTGTAGCTTCCTATCCCTGCCGTTCTCCATTCACCTACTGGCCGGCGTCGGTATTGCAGTTTATCACACAAAAAATAGACAAGGGGGCAAGTGCCCCTCCTTTCCCCCCCTTCGGACACCCATGTTTGTCTGTTCTTGTTAGTGGACCTGTCCATATGTGTCTTTTAAAGAATGGAGAGAGATTCAGGATCAAATGGGCCATTACTCCATCTAGACCATGGGTAGGCAACCTTCAGCACTACAGATGTCGTGGACTTCATCACTCCTGATACTTTGCCAGCATTATGATGGAGGTTGGCTAACTCTGATCTAGACTACCGTTTCGTAACATACTTGGCCTAGGCATGGGTTTCCGTGATGTCCTGCAAGCAATGAAGGATAGATTTCTGGTTTTGAAGACTCAAGTCTTTGTGAGCCTCCATGCCTTGTTCCCAAAGTAGAGTGTATCAGGTATGAGCTATAAATCTGCTACAAGTGAATGCTTTGAGGTCTTAAGAGGAACGTGCAAGGGAGAATAATAATCAAATTAAACCTCCAAAGACAATGGCTGGCTGCCTACATGGTAGTTAATTTCTATATGAGCTGCCTCAAAAATGCTGCCCAAGAGGTAGCTAGTTTAAATTGGAGCTGCTTCAGAAATAGTTACCAAAATATAAGCCTGAAATCTAGCCTAAAATTGTGCCCTCTCTCCTCTTTAGCACTGCCCCCCTTTCTCAGGAGGCCGTTGTGATAATAATAGCGCACGGGACAAATTTTTTCCCAGTCTGGCCCTGTCAGACATATATTGGAGGTGGGGTAGCTCTAGGTTAAGATTAATTAATACAGACTGTCTGAGAACAGGTTGCATGGGGAGAGAGACATGTAGATTGCACTAGTGAGGCATCACAGAAATAGCTGTAAGGAGGTCCCATAGGGAAAGTGATCATGGGGATAACTGTCCCCATGATCACCATGCCTGTCTCCCTTATAATTTCTGCGATCTCAGCGATCATGGCATGGATATGCTGTCACTAGACAATCTCACCCTGGGACTCAATGGGCTGTCATTGCTATAGGATCACTGTCACAGCAGCCTTATGGCATGATTGAAAGCTGATCCACAGTGCATTCTGGGATCAGCTGTCATTTGCCTACTGCTGTACTAACTCACAGTGAGGCAGTCCAGCAGTAGTCCCTGATTGGTCCCAAAGCTGACCAATCACCCTGGGGGTGTCAGTTAAGGCACATCATTACTGTAATCAACCTGTGGGTCAAAATACTGATTTACATTGTTAGGGCTAGGTTTACAAATAGCGTTAGGGAGAATTATGCTTTAAATAGCACCAAAGTGTGATTTTGGACCAGTGGTGTACATACCGCGTTCGCAGGGGTCGCAGGGGTCACAACTGCGACTGGGCCCGTCACTCTAGGGGGCCCAGCCGCCCTGTGACCGGGTGCCCGTCACCATGTGTTGCGGCCCCAAATCCAGTGCTGAGACAGGTTCCTCGCTGCAGCCATTCATTAGTTAAGATATCCAGGTCCAACTTAATGTGGGCACTCTGACCAGTCTACTGAGCATTCCCATGCTCAGCAAATTGTGATGCGCTGTGTGTTCTGGCACCTTTCTATCATGGCCAGCATTGAGTATTTCAGCTCTTCTGTGTGATCGAACCAGTCTTCGCTCCCCACATGCATTAATAATCCTTGGGCGCCCATGATCCTGATGCTGGTTTACCATTTATCCTCCCCTGCACCACTTTTGATAGGTCCTAACTATTGCATACTGGGAATACCCCACAAGACTTAACGTTTTGGAGATGCTGTGACCCAGTAGTGTAGCCCTTACTATTTGGCCCTGGTCAAAGTCACTCAGACATGAAACACAAGAACTGACTGTTTACTTGCTGCTTAATCCATCCCACCCCTTGACAGGTGCCATTATAACAATGTAATCTATGTTATTCACTTCACCTGTCAGGGGCTGATCAGTGTACATGGTCTGTGATATTAACCCTGAAAATGACACACACAAAAAAATCAAATGTACTCAGCAGTTTTAGCTCAGTTGATGATGAAATGGTTAAATGCAAACAGTAATAAAATAAAATAAAAAACAGTAAAGTGTTTTTCATACTGTACTTGATTTTATTATTTGTTTCCTAATAAAACTAGTTATTTTATGGATTTTGGACCTTGCAACTTTTTACCTTTGAAGATTTTAACCGGATTATTCGCTCAGTGATTTCCTTGTTGGTGAACATACTACCTATGCCTATTATAATTGAACAATACCTGACATTGCTCTTCTCTTGTGAGTATAGCTCATTTTATTATTTGTAACTATAATGTACAGAGAGCACTAGATTCTGATTTGAATTGCCATTTCATATACCGATGACAACTGACTACAACGCTGTGGTGCACTGAAAAAGGAAACTCTACTACTGCTGAATACGCCTTCCAACATACTACTGCGACTACCAAGAGACTCTGGTTTGGGAAGCTAAAGTTAAAGCTGCCGCAAGTATAAAAGACAAGTGCTAATAACCCTATCCCTTCATCTAGTTATAGAGAAGTATTGGAATCATTGCTCCTCTAAACAGTCTGTTGGCACAGAGCTACAGTTGCTGCTAGATTCATAGGACCTTATGAGAAGCATTAAGTTGGACCCGGATATCTTCACTAATGAATGGTTGCAGCGAGGAAACTGGATTTGAATTAAGGAGGTACAGGTTAGGCCTGTGATCTAAACTCAATATGGAACACTGTGTTAAAAATAAATATATTTATTTAAAACGCTCCAGTGTTCCTTTAAAACTGTGTTCTATAGGGGGCGTGTCCTGGACGCCGGCAAAAGCGGTCGCATGTAGCAGGAGCTCCGAGCTGCTACGGCCTAACCACAAAAGCACAGCAGTGACAAGCTACAGGGACACGGCAGACTACAAGATGTCCCAACCCAAACAGCGTCGCCAGACAGAGAGGGGCGATAAAACCAATTTTTTTGGCGTGAAATCGAGCCAAACCCGGGGCCAGGCGCACCACGAGGAAACCCAAGATGGCGGGGAGGAGGATGCCACAACGGCCCAGGAGGCCGGATCTGCAGACCCACCTGTCACCAAAGGGATCCTACAATCCCTCCTAAACTCGATGGCTGACAAGCTGCAGGCTTCTTTCCACAGCTCCATAACAGACCTCAGATCAGATATCAAGGAATTGGGGGAGAGGACATCCACGATGGAAAACAAGATGGCGGAACACGAAGAGGCCTACAACGATATGGCGACAGAGCTGGATGGCCTTAAAACCCGTATTGCGGCCCAGGAGGAAAAAATTGCGGATATGGAGGATAGGGGACGGCGCAATAACCTCCGCATCAGGGGCATAGCAGAGAGTGTCGGCCCGACCCATCTCCAGGCCTACCTTACAGACATGTTCAAGGCCCTCGCCCCAGAGGTGCCGCATGACATGTTCCTGATGGACCGGGCACACAGAGTCCCGAAGCCTGCTTTTCTGCCTGCAGATGCACCCAGAGACACTCTGATTCGTCTCCACTACTTCCACATTAAAGAGGAAATCATGAGGGCGAACCGCACGAGGAACAAAAGAGACGCCGACCCAGCCTACCAGCACATCCACATCTATGCTGATATATCGGCGTTCACGCTGAAACGAAGAAAAGAATTCTCCGCCATAACAACTCATCTTCGCCAACTACACATGCCGTATAGGTGGGGCTATCCGGTCAAATTGGTGGTACAGAGGAACGGAAAGCCTACTATCCTGCATTCCCCAGAAGAAGGAACGAAGGTCCTCCAAAGCTGGGGCATTGAAGTGCAAGCTAAAGGGCGAGAGACTCAGAGACTTACTCCATCATGGAGGAAGGCCAAGCCCTAATTTGTCCCTGTGAGGAGGTGCTGAGACTGTAAACGCTCATCCTGACCAGGCCTGTATCAAGGGTATACTAATGTATTGTAACATGGGGCAACAATTGTTATGAACAAGAGAGATGCATATTGATGGGGGACGGGAAGACTGGGGGCTGGGGATGGAGGTGGGGGGACCGCACAAACTGGGATCTGACCCCCACATGCCCGATAAGGACCCACGGCACACGAGGTGAGAGAGTTACAGCCCTAGAGGAGGGTGAAGGGCCACTTAGAGACGCTGATTTATTTACTGCAGGCGAGTGGGTGAGTGGGCAAGTGGGCTTCCCCCTCTCCCATCCCCCCCCCCAGGGTCTCTTTAATGCTGTATAAAAAAAAAAAAATAATAATAATATTATTATTATTATTATACGGTTGCCACGGCACCACCTAAACACAGGGTACACGCAAATTTCGGAACATGCTGGAATATAGGTGTCTAGTGTAGCGGAGGAGACACCTCTGCGGGTGCCAGACTACCCTCCCAGAGCAAACTGAATGCCACATACACCCTACTATCACACCCTACAGGCCTTCCAGTCAGACGCAGTCACAGACCTCCCATACGCACTACACACCATTAGGTCACTGCAACCTTACATGGTCAAGATAAAGGCCAAAGCCGCTGAACTGCAGCCAGGACGGAAGCCGTAAGCTTCCACCCCCAAAGCACCGCACACAGGTGCACAGCCGGACACCCGGCACGTCAGGAGCCATTCCTTTTATCTTATGTTATTATTATTACTGTTTATATGTTTATATCTGTTATGTCTGAGGTTCACGGAAAGCATTCCCGAGGGCAACAGAATCCACTGATTGTTGACGGGGTTCTGAGATCACCACCACCCAAGTGGAAACATGCGTTAACACAGCTAGAGGTACAGAGGGGGAACCCCCTGGGTTCGAGAGAACTGGGACAACAGGGGACCCCCGCTTATAGACTACTTACACAAGACCACACACAAGACCATGACCACCTACCACCGTGAAAGTATACTCACACAACGTCAGAGGACTAAATATCCCAGTTAAACGACACCTCCTCTATAAGGAAATACAACATAAAGACATAGGCGTGCTCTGTTTACAGGAGACACACTTCAGGACGGGATCACACCCCACCATCTTACAAAAAGAATTCCCGATACAATTCCATGCAACCACAACAAACAAAACGAAAGGTACGTCGATTCTAATTAGCAAAAACGTTGCGTACATTCCCCACTCGCAACACATCGATCCAGACGGCAGATTTGTTATCATAATAGGCACAATTAACGACATGCAGTACACTATAGCTAATATCTACGCCCCGAACACAAATCAAAGAAATTTTCTCCACAAAATCATACTAAAACTACAACATATCCAACAAGGCACTACCATAATATGTGGAGACTTTAATCATGTGTTTGACCCTACAATCGACACTACTCTGGCCACATCAAAAGCACGGACTGCCCCACTCAAAAAACAAAGTAGAGCACTGAGACACCTTCTCCACCGCCATCATCTATATGATGTGTGGAGAGCCCATCATGTGGGTGAGAGGGGATATACGTTTTTTTCCGCAGCACACAACACCTACTCCCGCATAGATGGGTTTCTCATCTCGGGAGCAGCCATGTCACAAATAACCAACTGCGAAATAGGGCTCATGACGTGGTCTGACCACGCCCCAGTGGAACTGATACTCAAAAACAAGTACGACCCTACCCATAGAAGTCCCTGGCGTTTAAATACGGCGCTACTGCGTGATAGCAACTTTACTGAGGAACTAAAGGCAAGCTTGACGCATTATTTCCAAACCAACGACTCCACAGACACCTCCAGAACTACCTTGTGGCAAGCACACAAAGCGGTCATAAGGGGTTTGCTCATACGGAGAGCATCCTTTTTAAAACAACAGGCCAATTCCCAATTAATAATTGCCCAAAAAGACCTCCAGCGTCTTACCTCTCAAAATCAACACACACCCACTAAGGAACTGAGAACACGTATTGTACAGATAACAGAACAAATACACAAACTATCCCTAGAACAAGTGGGACGACATTTGACTAGACTTAAAGCTAGGACCTACACACAAGGCAACAAAGCAGGCAAACTCCTAGCACAGAGAATTAAGACACAGCAGGCGGCCCAAAAGATAGCATACATGACATCCCCTCAGGGACACAAAATAGTAGCACCCAAAGACATTAGTAACGTTTTCGCCAAATACTATGAGTCACTGTACAATCTCAGAAATTACCGTTCCACCCCTCAACCGAGGGAACCGAATATAAAGTGAATTCTTGGAAAAAATCAAATTGCCCAAACTCACCTCTGCCCAGCAAGATTCCCTCTTGGCCCGCATCACGGAACCTGAAGTGTTCAAAGCCATAGCCACATTACAAGCGGAAAAAGCCCCAGGCCCAGATGGCTTTGCCAATGGGTATTACAAAAAATTCCAACAGATTTTAGTCCCACACATAACACACGCATTTAACGAGGCAGTTGCAAAACGAGCGTTGCCACAAGAAGCTCTGAAAGCCCACATAATCACGCTCCCTAAACCAGGTAAACCACCAACGCACCCACAAAACTTTCGGCCGATTTCGTTACTCAATACCGATACAAAACTTTTTGCCAAAATATATGCTACCAGATTAAGTGACATACTCCCACAGGTGATACATAATGACCAAGTAGGGTTTGTGAAGGGACGCCAGGGAGGCGACAACACAAGGAAGGTCATAGACATTATACACAGCGCACGCAAACAGCGAATGGACTGCTTAGTCATTTCGTTGGATGCGGAAAAAGCCTTTGACCGCTTGGGCTGGGGGTTTCTGGAAGCGGTCCTATGCAAATTCGGATTGCCGGAGATGTTCCGCTCAGCGGTCGGGGCCCTATACCACAGCCCATCCGCACAGGTGATCACAGCGGGTTTCACCTCTGAAACCTTCTGCATAACTAATGGAACGAGACAGGGTTGTCCGCTCTCCCCGCTGCTGTACGTACTAGCTCTGGAACCACTGGCGGCACTTATCAGAGCAAACAAAGCTATTCATGGGGTCCATTTGGGGACAGAGAATTTAAGATAAATCTATTCGCAGACGACATCCTATTAACGTTGACTCAGCCCATGATATCCCTCCCGAACCTAATGGCGACCATCAAGGAATATGGTCTAAATTCCTATTACAAACTAAACGTCACCAAATCCCAAGCCATGGGTATAGGAATCCGAGAGGACCTTCTGAGACAACTCAGAGACGCCTTCTCTTTTGATTGGCGGACAGACAACATCACATTCTTAGGGATACACATACCTCCTCATCTGCCCAACTTGTTCAAATTCAACTTTGCCACACTTCCCAAATCGTTTGCAGATACTCTGCGAACATGGGAGGGAAAATTCCTATCATGGCTAGGTAGACTAGCCGCCTTTAAAATGACCCTACTTCCCAAGCTCCTCTACCTCCTCCGCACAATTCCCATATGAATACCAGGAAAATACTTAGCCAAGTTACAAACAATGATGGTAAGATTCATATGGGCGAACCGTAGAGTACGGGTAGCTACAAAAATTTTGCAGAAACCAGTGATGGAGGGGGGTTTGGGGATGCCGAATTTACGGACGTATTACTGGGCCACACAGTTGGCGGCTATTGCAACTTCACACTCGGGGACGGAACCACCTCAGTGGGTATACATAGAGTCTCAATGGGCCTGCAAACATGGACTAAAGCACATATACTGGACACCTCATACACCAAACTTGACATCCACAGATATGCTACCCCCAACGAGGGCTATGCTACAAATATGGGAGAAGGCAGGGGCCGCACAAGGGGGAAGAGGTCCTAACATAGGAAACATGCCAATAGAGAGTATCCAAGCACACATCCACAACTTCGACCACACACCATGGCTCGCAGGGGGCTGCACGCACTTACGACAAATATGCGAGGGAGGTAAAATAATACCATTCCCGATATTGCAGTCTAGGTTTTCTATACCGGCCAAACACATTTTTCCCTACCTGCAGTTAAAATCCTTTGTGTCCGCCCTCCCAAAATGGGACAACCCTGAAACACAGCCCAAGCACCCCCTGGAACAATTGTGCTTAACCGAGAAGACTCCCACAAAAATCATCTCCAAACTATATATGACCCTGACGAACACACATGCCAACTCCCAAACGGACTTCAGAAACAAATGGCAAGCGGACCTGGGGCGCGAGTTAGAAGACAGAGATTGGAAACTAGCCTTCAGAGCACACAAAAGCCTCACCATGTGTGCCTCTCACCTAGAAACAATGAGGAAAATCTTATATAGATGGTACATGGTCCCAGACAGACTTGCTACAATATATCCAGGCACCAACCCAAATTGTTGGAGAAACTGTGGGGAACGGGGTACGATGTTCCACATATGGTGGACCTGTCCAGCTCTGACCCCATACTGGAAACAAGTGGAGGAAATTGTGGCTCACACGTTAGAGAACACATACCACTTGACACCTGAACAAGGCTTACTATTCATGAACCTAAATCACTGGCACAACCCAGAAAGGCAACTAATATTCCAAACTTTAATAGCAGCAGTGACTCTGATAGCCAAGTGCTGGAAACAACCCCGACCACCGACCAAACAAGCACTGATAAGTCAAATCTCCACGAATTGGGAATACGAGCACATGGCTAGTAAATATTTAAGCACGAATCATAGAACTAGGGAAGCATACACTAAATGGAAGTTATACAGAACACAGCATAGTACCACTTGATACAAAGCGGGACACCGGAAGGGATCCTCATACACACATTTAGGTGAAGATCTCAGGCCGAACCAAAGCCACCAAATGAGCACTCCTACATATAGCAACATAGGTGCAGGGAGGGTTGACCACCGAGTGCGACCAATCCACATCAGGACAACCACGTCTCCACAAAGCAACTTATATAGGGAACACACCTTACTTGAGTGCAGGCTTACGCAAAAAAGTGAAGCTCAGACATGTTATGTTATACTAGTTTAAGTTTATAACCCTGGTGGTATATGTTATACCACGACCCACCCACCCCGACACCCCTACCTTCGGTGTTTCACATTCCGTTGGTAGCCACGCGCAACTCGAGCGCCATGCCAAGTTAGCCCCTGGAAACAACAAGCCAGCAGCTAAAAGAACTAGAGGGTACAAGGGAAACCCCATAATTACAAAGAGATACAAGTGGGTACCCGAATATTACCACTACTCAACTTCTAAACCCCAGGGGTTGTCTCTAATGGTACTTGTTGTCTAATGTGTACATATATTGTTATCATGCATGACTACTACACGATATTTTCAATCTAATCCTCCAAGTGAGGATGGAGAGCCTGAGGTGCTCACGGTAATGTAACAATGTATGACAACTCCCATTCCCCCCCCCCCATCTTCCTTTCTGTATCCCCCCTTATTCTTCTCCTTCTGTGAAAATAAAAATTGTCAAATTGAAAAAAAAAAAAAAAGAAAGGATAAGGGACAAAGGTTCAATTTCAGGCAATTTATTGTAACCAGAAGGTGCAAAACAAAGTTTCGACCAGTGTGGTCTTTATCAAGCTTGAAGTATTACATTTGGGATTTGGTGCTGAACCCGGATCTGGTTGCACCCTGATTCTAAGGTTGGAAGATGGAGTACAGTTACTGTGTTGACACTTCTTACTTGTGACCCAATATAGCGGACATGACAACCCCGCCCAACGGTGAAAGTTACACAACTCATGTTTAGGCTTGATTAGAAGATTGTGCTTGTCCCATTCTAAATATAATAAAATTGAGGCTTAATTAATAATCTGCGGGTAAGTATTAATGTTTCTTTTGGATATGATACTGGAACACAAGGCTAATGGCCATTAACGTATCAAAGGACCCCCTATCTAAGAGGGAATCTAAACATATGGCAAATTAGAGAGTTAGTTTATATTTAAACCAGACTTCCAGGCCACTTTTCACACCTTACAGAGTAGCTCTGTTGGGGTCCCAGCTTCAAAGAGGAATTTAGGTTGTAAACCTTCTGCCCTCCCATACAATCAAATTAACCCATTTTTGAATTGACAATACCACTTCTACCAAGCAGCCAATTCATTTATGCACTACACACATTACAATAAATGACAATATTCCATAGTGCAACAATAAATTAGGCACCCTTGCCGTAACACCCAGGGCAGATTTAAGTAGTTTAGAACCATATGAGTGAGACCAATCATCCATTGTATATTATTTCTGTTTTCAATATTTTTTAAATCTACTTTATAATTTAGTCAGGCGCTGATTCCTTACTTGATTTGTTCCAATACAAAAAACAATCTTGATAAATGTTGCAATCTATGATTCCTTTTATGCATATTTAAAAAAAAAGTGTAAATTATATATCTGTCCTGCTTTAGAACATCTGATAAACAATAGGGCAACTGGATTTGGGGCAAACATATTTAAGAATGCCATAGAATATTTGGTCAGAGTAATAAAAAATAAAAAAATAACTTTTATTATTATTATTATTGCCATTTATATAGCGCCAACAGATTCCGTAGCGCTTTCTCTGTTAAACTGTGAACTATCATAAACTGAACAGTGTACACATTATTGCCAGCCATTTTTTTGTCTGTTTTATTATTTTACTTTCTGATTTTATTTGTACATGTACTGTATGTTTAAGATCTAAAAAATGAATTTATCAATAAAGTCATTAATACATTTTTAAAACTTGTCTGCAGTATTTCTCCTCAATGTAAACCTGATTCATAAAATTGCATTTCTTGTTGCTAATCTTCTTACAATAAGTCAACAAAGAAAAGCCGATTATTTATAGTATATGATGCA
>OW240917.1:38602761-38874011 GCA_933207985.1 Pelobates cultripes
TGGCGGGGAGGAGGATGCCACAACGGCCCAGGAGGCCGGATCTGCAGACCCACCTGTCACCAAAGGGATCCTACAATCCCTCCTAAACTCGATGGCTGACAAGCTGCAGGCTTCTTTCCACAGCTCCATAACAGACCTCAGATCAGATATCAAGGAATTGGGGGAGAGGACATCCACGATGGAAAACAAGATGGCGGAACACGAAGAGGCCTACAACGATATGGCGACAGAGCTGGATGGCCTTAAAACCCGTATTGCGGCCCAGGAGGAAAAAATTGCGGATATGGAGGATAGGGGACAGCGCAATAACCTCCGCATCAGGGGCATAGCAGAGAGTGTCGGCCCGACCCATCTCCAGGCCTACCTTACAGACATGTTCAAGGCCCTCGCCCCAGAGGTGCCGCATGACATGTTCCTGATGGACCGGGCACACAGAGTCCCGAAGCCTGCTTTTCTGCCTGCAGATGCACCCAGAGACACTCTGATTCGTCTCCACTACTTCCACATTAAAGAGGAAATCATGAGGGCGAACCGCACGAGGAACAAAAGAGACGCCGACCCAGCCTACCAGCACATCCACATCTATGCTGATATATCGGCGTTCACGCTGAAACGAAGAAAAGAATTCTCCGCCATAACAACTCATCTTCGCCAACTACACATGCCGTATAGGTGGGGCTATCCGGTCAAATTGGTGGTACAGAGGAACGGAAAGCCTACTATCCTGCATTCCCCAGAAGAAGGAACGAAGGTCCTCCAAAGCTGGGGCATTGAAGTGCAAGCTAAAGGGCGAGAGACTCAGAGACTTACTCCATCATGGAGGAAGGCCAAGCCCTAATTTGTCCCTGTGAGGAGGTGCTGAGACTGTAAACGCCCATCCTGACCAGGCTTGTATCAAGGGTATACTAATGTATTGTAACATGGGGCAACAACTGTTATGAACAAGAGAGATGCATATTGATGGGGGACGGGAAGACTGGGGGCTGGGGATGGAGGTGGGGGGACCGCACAAACTGGGATCTGACCCCCACATGCCCGATAAGGACCCACGGCACACGAGGTGAGAGAGTTACAGCCCTAGAGGAGGGTGAAGGGCCACTTAGAGACGCTGATTTATTTACTGCAGGCGAGTGGGTGAGTGGGCAAGTGGGCTTCCCCCTCTCCCATCCCCCCCCCCAGGGTCTCTTTAATGCTGTATAAAAAAAAAAAAATAATAATAATATTATTATTATTATTATACGGTTGCCACGGCACCACCTAAACACAGGGTACACGCAAATTTCGGAACATGCTGGAATATAGGTGTCTAGTGTAGCGGAGGAGACACCTCTGCGGGTGCCAGACTACCCTCCCAGAGCAAACTGAATGCCACATACACCCTACTATCACACCCTACAGGCCTTCCAGTCAGACGCAGTCACAGACCTCCCATACGCACTACACACCATTAGGTCACTGCAACCTTACATGGTCAAGATAAAGGCCAAAGCCGCTGAACTGCAGCCAGGACGGAAGCCGTAAGCTTCCACCCCCAAAGCACCGCACACAGGTGCACAGCCGGACACCCGGCACGTCAGGAGCCATTCCTTTTATCTTATGTTATTATTATTACTGTTTATATGTTTATATCTGTTATGTCTGAGGTTCACGGAAAGCATTCCCGAGGGCAACAGAATCCACTGATTGTTGACGGGGTTCTGAGATCACCACCACCCAAGTGGAAACATGCGTTAACACAGCTAGAGGTACAGAGGGGGAACCCCCTGGGTTCGAGAGAACTGGGACAACAGGGGACCCCCGCTTATAGACTACTTACACAAGACCACACACAAGACCATGACCACCTACCACCGTGAAAGTATACTCACACAATGTCAGAGGACTAAATATCCCAGTTAAACGACACCTCCTCTATAAGGAAATACAACATAAAGACATAGGCGTGCTCTGTTTACAGGAGACACACTTCAGGACGGGATCACACCCCACCATCTTACAAAAAGACTTCCCGATACAATTTCATGCAACCACAACAAACAAAACGAAAGGTACGTCGATTCTAATTAGCAAAAACGTTGCGTACATTCCCCACTCGCAACACATTGATCCAGACGGCAGATTTGTTATCATAATAGGCACAATTAACGACATGCAGTACACTATAGCTAATATCTACGCCCCGAACACAAATCAAAGAAATTTTCTCCACAAAATCATACTAAAACTACAACATATCCAACAAGGCACTACCATAATATGTGGAGACTTTAATCATGTTTTTGACCCTACAATCGACACTACTCTGGCCACATCAAAAGCACGGACTGCCCCACTCAAAAAACAAAGTAGAGCACTGAGACACCTTCTCCACCGCCATCATCTATATGATGTGTGGAGAGCCCATCATGTGGGTGAGAGGGGATATACGTTTTTTTCCGCAGCACACAACACCTACTCCCGCATAGATGGGTTTCTCATCTCGGGAGCAGCCATGTCACAAATAACCAACTGCGAAATAGGGCTCATGACGTGGTCTGACCACGCCCCAGTGGAACTGATACTCAAAAACAAGTACGACCCTACCCATAGAAGTCCCTGGCGTTTAAATACGGCGCTACTGCGTGATAACAACTTTACTGAGGAACTAAAGGCAAGCTTGACGCATTATTTCCAAACCAACGACTCCACAGACACCTCCAGAACCACCTTGTGGCAAGCACACAAAGCGGTCATAAGGGGTTTGCTCATACGGAGAGCATCCTTTTTAAAACAACAGGCCAATTCCCAATTAATAATTGCCCAAAAAGACCTCCAGCGTCTTACCTCTCAAAATCAACACACACCCACTAAGGAACTGAGAACACGTATTGTACAGATAACAGAACAAATACACAAACTATCCCTAGAACAAGTGGGACGACATTTGACTAGACTTAAAGCTAGGACCTACACACAAGGCAACAAAGCAGGCAAACTCCTAGCACAGAGAATTAAGACACAGCAGGCGGCCCAAAAGATAGCATACATGACATCCCCTCAGGGACACAAAATAGTAGCACCCAAAGACATTAGTAACGTTTTCGCCAAATACTATGAGTCACTGTACAATCTCAGAAATGACCGTCCACCCCTCAACCGAGGGAACCGAATATAAGCGAATTCTTGGAAAAAATCAAATTGCCCAAACTCACCTCTGCCCAGCAAGATTCCCTCTCGGCCCGCATCACGGAACCTGAAGTGTTCAAAGCCATAGCCACATTACAAGCGGAAAAAGCCCCAGGCCCAGATGGCTTTGCCAATGGGTATTACAAAAAATTCCAACAGATTTTAGTCCCGCACATAACACACGCATTTAACGAGGCAGTTGCAAAACGAGCGTTGCCACAAGAAGCTCTGAAAGCCCATATAATCACGCTCCCCAAACCAGGTAAACCACCAACGCACCCACAAAACTTTCGCCCGATCTCGTTACTCAATACCGATACAAAACTTTTTGCCAAAATATATGCTACCAGATTAAGTGACATACTCCCACAGGTGATACATAATGACCAAGTAGGGTTTGTGAAGGGACGCCAGGGAGGCGACAACACAAGGAAGGTCATAGACATTATACACAGCGCACGCAAACAGCGAATGGAATGCTTAGTCATTTCGTTGGATGCGGAAAAAGCCTTTGACCGCTTGGGCTGGGGGTTTCTGGAAGCGGTCCTATGCAAATTCGGATTGCCGGAGATGTTCCGCTCAGCGGTCGGGGCCCTATACCACAGCCCATCCGCACAGGTAATCACAGCGGGTTTCACCTCTGAAACCTTCTGCATAACTAATGGAACGAGACAGGGTTGTCCGCTCTCCCCGCTGCTGTACGTACTAGCTCTGGAACCACTGGCGGCACTTATCAGAGCAAACAAAGCTATTCATGGGGTCCATATAGGGGACAGAGAATTTAAGATAAATCTATTCGCAGACGACATCCTATTAACGTTGACTCAGCCCATGATATCCCTCCCGAACCTAATGGCGACCATCAAGGAATACGGTCTAAATTCCTATTACAAACTAAACGTCACCAAATCCCAAGCCATGGGTATAGGAATCCGAGAGGACCTTCTGAGACAACTCAGAGACGCCTTCTCTTTTGATTGGCGGACAGACAATATCATATTCTTAGGGATACACATACCCCCTCATCTGCCCAACTTGTTCAAACTCAACTTTGCCACACTTCTCAAATCGTTTGCAGATACTCTGCGAACATGGGAGGGAAAATTCCTATCATGGCTAGGTAGACTAGCCGCCTTTAAAATGACCCTACTTCCCAAGCTCCTCTACCTCCTCCGCACAATTCCCATACGAATACCAGGAAAATACTTAGCCAAGTTACAAACAATGATGGTAAGATTCATATGGGCGAACCGTAGAGTACGGGTAGCTACAAAAATTTTGCAGAAACCAGTGATGGAGGGGGGTTTGGGGATGCCGAATTTACGGACGTATTACTGGGCCACACAGTTGGCGGCTATTGCAACTTCACACTCGGGGACGGAACCACCTCAATGGGTATACATAGAGTCTCAATGGGCCTGCAAACATGGACTAAAGCACATATACTGGACACCTCATACACCAAACTTGACATCCACAGATATGCTACCCCCAACGAGGGCTATGCTACAAATATGGGAGAAGGCAGGGGCCGCACAAGGGGGAAGTGGTCCTAACATAGGAAACATGCCAATAGAGAGTATCCAAGCACACATCCACAACTTCGACCACACACCATGGCTCGCAGGGGGTTGCACGCACTTACGACAAATATGCGAGGGAGGTAAAATAATACCATTCCCGATACTGCAGTCTAGGTTTTCTATACCGGCCAAACACATTTTTCCCTACCTGCAGCTAAAATCCTTTGTGTCCGCCCTCCCAAAATGGGACAACCCTGAAACACAGCCCAAACACCCCCTGGAACAATTGTGCTTAACCGAGAAGACTCCCACAAAAATCATCTCCAAATTATATATGACCCTGACGAACACACATGCCAACCCCCAAACGGACTTCAGAGACAAATGGCAAGCAGACCTGGGGCGCGAGTTAGAAGACAGAGATTGGAAACTAGCCTTCAGAGCACACAAAAGCCTCACCATGTGTGCCTCTCACCTAGAAACAATGAGGAAAATCTTATATAGATGGTACATGGTCCCAGACAGACTTGCTACAATATATCCAGGCACCAACCCAAATTGTTGGAGAAACTGTGGGGAACGGGGTACGATGTTCCACATATGGTGGACCTGTCCAGCTCTGACCCCATACTGGAAACAAGTGGAGGAAATTGTTGCTCACACGTTAGGGAACACATACCACTTGACACCTGAACAAGGCTTACTATTCATGAACCTAAATCACTGGCACAATCCAGAAAGGCAACTAATATTCCAAACTTTAATAGCAGCAGTGACTCTGATAGCCAAGTGCTGGAAACAACCCCGACCACCGACCAAACAAGCACTGATAAGTCAAATCTCCACGAATTGGGAATACGAGCACATGGCTAGTAAATATTTAAACACGAATCATAGAATTAGGGAAGCGTACACTATATGGAAGTTATACAGAACACAGCATAGTACCACTTGATACAAAGTGGGACACCGGAAGGGATCCTCATACACGCATTTAGGTGAAGATCTCAGGCCGAACCAAAGCCACCAAATGAGCACTCCTACACATAGCAACATAGGTGCAGGGATGGTTGACCACCGAGTGCGACCAATCTACATCAGGACAACCACGTCTCCACAAAGCAACTTATATAGGGAACACACCTTACTTGAGTGCAGGCTTACGCAAAAAAAAAAAAAAAATGAAGCTCAGACATGTTATACTAGTTTAAGTTTATAACCCTGGTGGTATATGTTATACCACGACCCACCCACCCCGACACCCCTACCTTCGGTGTTTCACATTCCGTTGGTAGCCACGCGCAACTCGAGCGCCATGCCAAGTTAGCCCCTGGAAACAACAAGTCAGCAGCTAAAAGAACTAGAGGGTACAAGGGAAACCCCATAATTACAAAGAGATACAAGTGGGTACCCGAATATTACCACTACTCAACTTCTAAACCCCAGGGGTTGTCTCTAATGGTACTTGATGACTAATGTGTACATATATTGTTGTCATGCATGTCTACTACACGATACTTTCAATCTAATCCTCCAAGTGAGGATGGAGAGCCTGAGGTGCTCACGGTAATGTAATAATGTATGACAACTCCCATTCCCCCCCCCCCATCTTACTTTCTGTATCCCCCCCCCCTTATTCTTTTCCTTCTGTGAAAATAAAAATTGTCAAATTGAAAAAAAAAAACTGTGTTCTATAAAATTGTGAACTATACAATCAGTTTGATGTCCTGCGCGTCTCTCTTGCCAAGAGTAACCGTCACTTTTTTGATGCTACATTTTTGGTGTGCAGTGTTGCATCAATGTCTTTCATTCCAAGAAATTCATAGATAAATGGCAAGCCTTAAAATAAAGTTCAACACAGGAGCACACACAGTATATCAAAATCAATCCAGCATCTGAGAGCACATAATTATATCATGAATCAGTTCTCTGTAAATGTTTCACAATGTTTGTTTAATAATACCAATCATAAAATGCCAGATATTATGTAAGTGCCACACCTGCCGCTCTGGAAGTTTTTTCTGGGGAAAAAACAAAACAAGCTGGGGCGGTAGTTTATTCGAGATGAGTTGATCCCTACGGAGTCTTCACAGCACACCAAGTGGTCAAGATTTAGACATCCCCTACTTCTTTTCCAATGAGGACACTCACCTTACCAGGTTCACCGGTGTGTCTTGAGAACTAGGTTAGGACCTACTATTGCAGCTAATGATATCTCAAAATCCAATGTACATTTTGCACTATAACCATTTCATCTATATAAAGGGACACTCCACTGTGTAATACTTAGGAATAAAATTTCATTTAGAAATCAACTGCAGATTAAGAAAAAAGTTTAATACCGTCACTTTAGGAAAATTTGAAGTAGTTGATTTATTGTTTTTAAACCTTTTGAGATACACTCTTCAATAGCAAAACAATTTGTAGTTAATATGCCATAAAGTAAATGCAGATCCTTATTAGAATAATTTAACACAGTCCATCAAACTAAGCGTAGTTTAAAGAAATTGTAATTCAGTTTGGAAGAGCTGTGGAGGATATATTCTAAATTCAAGTCAAAATAAGGGAAAAATATATGAGCACAGTGAACAGACTATAGTATGCTGTGCAATCTTTCCTTTAAACTGAAATTATGAACAATACAGTAATTCCAGTAAAAGTGAAGAACTTATCTTGATTCTGATAGATGATTAATAGACAAAGTCCTTTGCAGTATAATAAGTCTGTAGTTCTCCGGAATCAGTTTTGGGTGTTAGAGGTGAGAGTAGTCAAAGACCGTTCCGTGTTCAAGGAGATGAGAAATCAGCAAGGTCGGTTTGGAGGTTCAGAGGTTCGGTACACAGCTTCGCAAGTAAGGGAGCTCAGACGGCACTTGGCAGCAATTTGGAACAAATTGATTGAGCAATATCATATTGCCTGCGGCTTCCTTTTAGCATGGAAGCGCGTGTCGTCGAACGCATGGGCAGAGCTGAATCGTTAAAAACCCGGAAGTCAATGCAGGTGATCGCTGATCGGAAATTAATGATAGTGGAAATCATGACACACTGCCCATATACAATACATACATAAATATCACTGTTTAATAGATATACCCAATGGAAACATACATGCAGTGAATACAGCAATTTTTCATCAGGGGTATATCGAAACAGCTTGCGAAAGCTTTTTTCTTCAGATTTTGTAAGCCCTCCCCTTCTAACTCCGCCCAAACTTTCTGTGGCTGTCCAATCACAGACTTCCCAATGCAGCTTAATGAGACGTCTTTGCAAGGAAGGTGCCGTGGGCAATTGCATGCCTCTTGAGTTTAGCTCCACTGAACTAGCAAAACCAGGTAGTAACATGACCAATGTCTGATTGACAGCCAGGAGGGTGTAACCAGGTTCATTTAGGAAAGTGCCAATTTCTGTTGAAATCTGTACTTTTTGCAAAAATAAAAAAGGACATACTCTTCACACTTCAGCAAGCTGAAGTTCATTAGGGGTCTGAAGGGTCTCTTTAATTTGTTTATAGTGGCTGTAGTCCTCTAGTGCTGTTCCTGCATTCAGTGATAAAATATTTTTAAGCAGGAGGGGTGTAGCTAAACTAATTGCTGAAACAGCTCCAGGCAATACAGGCAAATAATCCAACGAATGAGGTTTCATGGTGATGAAAACAAGCCCTCTCACGAAGCTGTTCAAAGATTACGCCGACCGCATGACGGACAAGCCGACTTCAATTTGGAGGTACTTCGCCTTGACTTAAACCTGCCGAGTCCAGCCATATCGGAAGGCTCCATGGGCTCAACAGACCTCGATATTAAAGAAATCTTGCGGAATCTATCGTCGAGATCCGATCTAGCCGCGATGCTGGGGAAATTGGAGACATCCTTCCAACACAAGCTGGACAGCCTATTTTGGCCCAACTTTTGCTATTCAATTTTCAATTAACTAAAATGTGCTTAGTGAATAAACCCCAAAATTATCTGTATTTTTTCTGCACAGCGTTCATGGATTATGGACATGCAGATACATAGGATGTACATGTATAAAAGGTTCTACATGGGGGGGCGTGATCAGCCGTCGGGCAAGATGGACGCTTAATCCTGAGCTCCGGCACCTGAGCTAACCATCCAATTCAATCACAACGCACAGAACGACATCCACACCCAGCCATAATCAATGTCCCAAAATAAAGGGAAGAAGAACATGGCACGAGCAGAAAATTTTTATTTCTTCCAGCAGAAAACACCAACACCGCACTGCATGCCGCGACCCAAGATGGCGATGACGGCTCGGAAGACGAATTGCGCCTACACCCGTAGAAAGAAGAGGCTTTAACCACAAGCGCTAGAAGCATTGTCAAAAAAATTGATAAGCTCCTGGCAGCATTCTGTGGACTCCCTACGTAAGGATCTCCAAGAAATTGGGAAGAGAACATCCCACATGGAGTCCAAAATCGATGAAGTAGCTGTGGCGCATAATGATTTAGCAACCCATGTGGAGCATCTCGAAGAGAAACTCCTATATATAGAAGCAAAACTCGCAGACCTGGAGGATAGATCACGGTGGAACAACCTGCGGCTGCGGGGTGTGCCAGAATCGGTACTTCCTTCCGACCTCCAGGGATATGTGAGAGGCCTTCTTAAGGCCTATGCCCCGGACATACCCACGGATATGCTGCTACTGGACAGAGTCCATAGGGTGCCCCGTCCGCGCCAAAACCCGGACTCATCACCAAGAGATAACCTACTGCTTGCACACTATTATCACGTGAAATAGTATGCGATACCAATGGGGATATCCCACAAAATTGCTAGTATCCAGGGACGGTGCGCTCACAACCATTTCGTCTCCCGAAGATGGAGTCCGCAAGCTGACATCATGGGGCATCAACCTCCAAGTGGAACCTACCCGCATCTCGCCTACGAGCAGAATTCAACTGGAATGGACCACGGCTTCCAACTGCGGCTAAACTGAACGGGCCATTGCATGGAGAAACACGCAAGTACTATATCTCCCCCCCAAAATACAATAGACACAGGGTCCCTGTAAGGTTCTAAGTAAGCTCCCGGCATTTATTCCACAGCCAAGGACACTGGGGAGAAGATAAGCCCACATATGGAACCAGGGTAACACTCACCATTGGGAGGCTGGGCCCTGAAGGGGACATGGATGGGGGAGAAGTCACTAGTCGGGATGGAATTATCTCATGACACCTGACAAAGTTAAATTTTTTCGGCAGAGCAACAATGCACTACTAGACTCGAATTGACACTTTGAGACGTGATATTACAGCAAGATGGGAACAGCACAGAATGGGCGGCAACCCGAGCATTGGTGTGGGGGAGTTACCGGGAGCCGGCCCCTGGTCCAGGGGCATAAGCAGGGGGGGCGAGGTTGCTGTTAGTGGTGGCGGCCGGTTGCGTCGCCTTCCCCCTGCTATCTCCCCATACCTGGAGGGGGGCTGGGGGGACATGTCCGGGGCCCTGGCCTCAAACCGGGTGTGATTGTGGGTGGGCAAAGAGGAGATATGTGGGGGGACGCACAGGGGCTATGACAATGCCGGGAGTAAGCTCCCGGCATTTATTCCACAGCCAAGGGCACTGGGGAGAAGATAAGCCCACATATGGAACCAGGGTAACACTCACCATTGGGAGGCTGGGCCCTGAAGGGGACATGGATGGGGGAGAAGTCACTAGTCGGGATGGAATTATCTCATGACACCTGACAAAGTTAAATTTTTTTGGCAGAGCAACAATGCACTACTAGACTCGAATTGACACTTTGAGACGTGATATTACAGCAAGATGGGAACAGCACAGAATGGGCGGCAACCCGAGCATTGGTGTGGTGGAGTTACCGGGAGCCGGCCCCTGGTCCAGGTGCATAAGCAGGAGGGGCAAGGTTGGTGTTAGTGGTGGCGGCCGGTTGCGTGTCCGGGGCCCTGGCCTCAAACCGGGTGTGATTGTGGGTGGGCAAAGAGGAGATATGTGGGGGGACGCACAGGGGCTATGACAGTGACCAGAAGAGTTGTTGCGGACGCAGTAATGGCAGAATGGTTCTGGTTAGGTGAAAAGTGAGTACCATGGCAGGAACATACTAACCTCACCTTACCTGATAGAGATACTGGGCAGGGTCCCCTTCCTCATCTCTATGAAACATGAGTCAAATTGGATTTGGGACTTCAGATTCAACATAAAGACTGCTAATTATATAAGGCCACTCAGTTAGTTCTGTAATTGTTTAACTTTATGTGATGGCAACAGAATGCTATGTCTAGATATTACGTTGTAATCATAACACATCAGATGATTTACACAGCTATCACATATAGCGGGCGCCCACACAGATTGGGCAGACGGGTACTGGAGCTGCATCAAATGGTGCGCCCTGGGTCTTTCCCCCGGCCACACCTTTGCACCTGGGCACATCAGCCGGCTCGGCTGAGAAGCATCATCGTATACTGGGTGGGCCGGCTGATTGGGCGGCCCGTTGGCACTACACCTAACCTGATACTCTAGAATGGAATTACAGCATTATCTCTGTGTTGGGCTGGGTTGGTGGCGGTAGGCTCCCGCCGCCCCCGCCACCCCCCTAAACCACAAAGCAACATAGGTTGCAATCCCAGAATGATAGTATTACCCACGAGTATAAAGCAGCCTGGATCACACATGATGAGCTAAGCAAGAGATCCCAGCTGTAGAAGGACACCACGTCTAAAGAATATTGCCCCTACCTAGCTAGCTCCCTCAAAACACGTAACAATTATAAAAAAAAAAAAAAACCACACCCAAGACTCTTCTCAGAAAATAGAATTAAGTGGGGAAATATAGCATCCCAATATACCCGAAATCCTCACCAGTCAAAAGGAGCTTGCCAATGATAGAACCACAGCTCTGTGCTGTTACAAGCTATCATACATAAAACACCAATGACTAACTTTCCATGTGATGTGCCTTACTCAAGTCTCATTCGAATCCTAAGAAAGTTACCCCAGTTGGAATTTACATTTAAAAAAAAAAATCGTTCTGTCCAATCTGCAGAGAAAGTTTAGCTCACACGCCACACCATAGGAGACAATATGTTTCCAAACCCCAAGGTGCACAATAATTACACCATTTCTCTGATGCAGGGAATTTGTAAATACCCCAACCCGCCTTCCTACTCCTTCCCCAATCCAAGTTATATCCCCTTGGTCGAGGCATGTCAATTCCAGCCGCGCTGTCCAGATGCCTAATCTCCCAGCAGACAAACGACTAGTACATACTGAAGGTATAAACTATTAATGCACGTGGCTTGAATACTCCACATGAACGAAAGAAAAGATTGATATATTATGTGTTCAAGAGAGGCATTTTGTCCACGCTAAAATTCCCACATTTGCATAACAGGAATACCCCACACAATACCACTCCACACACTTTTCACACACTGAAATTCTGATCTTTCCTCCCTCAAGTGTTGTTACTCCTGTGTCTGTCTCCCTCCAAGTCAACGGTGCTACCATCAGCTCCACCACGCAGGCTCGCTGCCTAGGTATTCTCTTTGACTCCGACCTCTCCTTCAAGCCTCATGTTCAATCGATCGCCAAATCCTGTAATTTCCATCTCAAAAACATTGCGCGCATCCGCCCCTACATAACGCCAGATGCGACTAAGGTGTTGGTCCATTCCACTGTCCTTTCTCGCCTTGACTACTGTAATCCGCTTCTCAGTGGTCTTACGTGCTCCCAGCTTGCGCCGTTACAGTCCATAATGAATGCGGCGGCGAGGCTCATCTTCCTGTCTGCCTACACCTCCCATGCCTCACCCTTCTGTCAGTCCCTACATTGGCTTCCTATAAAATATAGAGCTCAATTTAAAATTCTGGTTCTTGCTTTCAAATCGCTACATAATGCTGCTCCCACCTATCTATCCTCCCTTATACACAAGTATGTCCCGTCTAGGCCCTTACGATCTGCTGAAGACTTACGTCTATCTTCTGTCCGTACTCCCACCTCTGATGCTCGCCTTCAAGATTTCTCGAGGGCTGCACCGTTCCTGTGGAACTCGCTTCCCTCCTCCGTTAGATGCTCACCCTGTCTCCACTCCTTCAAAAAATCGTTAAAAACCCACTTCTTCATAAAAGCGTACCAATTAAACTGTTACTAGCTCCTGACTGATTCCTCTTCTGCAACTGTCACTAGTCTAATACTATCCTTACCTTTTTGTGTCATTTTACCCCACTCCCTCTAGCAAGTAAGCTCATTGAGCAGGGCCCTCAACCCCTCTGTTCGTGTGTGTCCAACTTGTCTGGTTACAACTACATGTCTGTTCGTCCACCCATTGTAAAGCGCTGCGGAATTTGACGGCGCGCTATAAATATCATAATAATAATAATAATGATGATTCTCCAAACTGACATTTTAACACTGGTAATTAAGATTTAACTAATTGTAGTTAAAATTCACTGCAATCTTTAACCCAATTCTGCACAAATGAATAAACCATTTTAACACTTAAAAAAAAAAAAACACTGAGACACTTGTGGACACTGGAAAACATGGGGACACTGTGAGACATGGGGACACTGAGATACATGGGGACGCTGTGAGACATAGAGACATTGGGAGACACTGAGACATTGGAACATGGAGACACTAGAGACATGTCTCCCAGTGTCCCACTGTCCCCCAACCAGTGTCCACATGGCTCTCAGTTTCCCCTAGGCTCCCAGTGTCTGTGTCCCCATGTCTCTGTGTCCCTAGTGACTCAGAATCCCATGTCACCCAGTGTCCCCATGTCTCCCAGCCAGTGTCCTCAGTGTCCCAATGTCTTCCAGTGTCCCCAAATGTCTGTGTCCCATGTCTCCCTGTGTCCCCATGTCTATGTCCACAAGTGCCCCTAGTGTCTCAGTGTCCCCATGTCTCCCAGTGTCCCCTAGTCTCCTAGTGTCTGTGTTCTTATATCTCTCAATGTCCCTAGTGTCTTAGTGTCCCCAAATGTTTGTGTCCCCATGTCTCCCAGTGTCTGTGTCCCCATGTCTCTGTGTCCCTAGTGTCTCAGTGTCCCCATTTCTCCCAGTGTCCCCAAATGTCTGTGTCCCCATGTCTCCCAGTGTCCCCATGTCTGTATTCACAAGTGCCCCCATGTCTCCCAGTGTCCCCATGTCTCCCAGTGTCCCCATGTCTCACTATATCCCCTAGTATCCTAGTGGGGACACTGGGAGACTATGGAACTGTGTGACATGGGGACACGGACACTGTGATACATAGGGACACTGAGACACTGGGAGACAGGGAGACACTGGGAGCAATTCATCTATACTGCAGAATCAAACTGTGATTAGTTTGTTGGTGATTTTACAGAATGTTCTCTTATGTCACTCCTTGTGATTTACATCATGTGATGTCATGCATAACTAATTAATTATACAAATGGCTGGTAATTTTTTCCCCAAGAAAGGTGGCAACCCTAACTACTCTTCACATATTCTTTCGCTTAAAGGAACACTATAGGGTCAGGAACACAATCATGTATTTCTGACCCTATTATGTAAAAAAACACCATCTAGCCCCTCTGACCCCATCTTGCCTCCCCAAATATAGTAAAATCTTACTTGTATTCAAGTCTGCAGATGCTGGCTGAGTGGTGATCTGAGCAAATTACAATGCTTCCCCATAAGATTGGCTGAGACTGTCAACTAGGCAGATCAGGGGTAGAGCAAGCACAAGTCAAACATAGCCCTTGCCAATCAGCATCTCCTCATAAAGATCAATTGAATTAATGCAACTCTATGAGGAAAGTTCAGTGTCTGCATGCAGAGGGTGGAGGCACTGAATGGCAGTGCTGCACACTGGGCAGTACTGCCCCAGGAAGCACCTCTAGCAGCCATCTAAGGAGTGGCTAGTGAAGTTATTTTCCCTGAAAAGACAGTATATAATGCAAAAAGCCTGAAGGGAATGATTCTAGTTACCAGAACAAATACAATAAGCTGTAGTTGTTTTGGTGACTATAATGTCCCTTTAAGTTTGGAAGCTTAACCCCTTCAGGACGGAGTCAATAGTACACGTTCTGATCAAAACAAAACGTAAACAAAAACTGGAATTTGCGCTATATGTCTGTTCACCCGTAATTCACCGCTGTCACATTAAGTGCACCCACACTTCTTATAAAACATTTTGTTCAGGAGAAACAGGGCTTTAATGTATCATTAATTATTCATATATGGAACATCATTTATTATGAATAAAATGTAAAATGATTTTAGAAAATAAGATTTTTTTTTTAAATTTGTATTTCCATCTGAAATTTTAGCCGTAATGTCATAATACTGTTAGGTATTACTGCAAAAAAAAATGCACATATTTGTAATCAGCGATGTCTCACGAGTACAACAGTACTCCCCATTAACAGGTTTTATGGTGTTTTGGAAAGTTACAGGGTCAAATATAGAACGTTCCATTTTCAAATTGAAATTTGCCACATTAGTAATGTTACCTTTGAGATGGTGTGGTAGCCCAGGAATGAGAATTACCCCCATAATGGCATACCATTTGAAAAAGCAGACAACTCAAGGTATTGAACGTGGGGTATGTTTAGTCTTTTTTAGTAGCCACTTAGTCACAAACACTTGCCAAAGTTAGCGTTCATATTTGTTTTTGTGTGAAAAAAGCAAAATACTAATATTTGGCCAGTGTTTGTGACTAAGTGGCTACTAAAAATGACTGGACATACCCCATTTGCAATACCTTGGGTTGTCTACTTTTGCAAATGGTATGCCATCATGGGGGTAATTCTTATTCCTGGGCTACCATACGCTCTCAAAGGCAACATAACCAATCTGGCAAATTTCAATGTCAAAAAAATTAAATGCAAGCATTATATGTGACTCTCCAACTTTCCAAAACACAATAAAACCTGTACATGGGGGGTATTAAATGCGAATTAAATTCTCTACACTTTCTCCCTGTGTTGTCAGGCATGTCAATCAAATTTTAATTAATCAAATCACATAATTATGTTAAAAGATTACTTAAATATACACGTAGAATTTTAATATATATGCATTTATAGGTATTTAAATTCTACGTGTATACTAATGTAATCTTTTATGTAATTATATGTATTTATCTATATGTATATATTTGCGGTTATTTGTATTTTATATATAGATAGATATATACAGAATGTCATTCTAAGTGTATTTTGTTACCAATATATATATATTAATAACAAAATACAGTTAGAATGAAATTACATATGAATATATAATTTTAATAAAATTTTGTTTCAATATTTTATTTATTTATTTTATTATTTTATTTATTTATTAATGTAATTATACGTATATATATATATATATATATATATATATATAAAATATATGTGTATATATCTATTATATATATATATAATATATATACATATTATATATATGTAACGTCATTCTAAGTGTATTTTAATACTAATATATATACTAATATTAGTATTAAAATACACAACGTATGACGTTATATATATATAATATGTCTATATATAATATATATAGATATATTATATATATATATATGTATTTATTTTATTTTTACACGTGTTTATTATTTTTCATTTCCCACCAGCAGGGGGACTGTCTGATGTTTCAGACAGTCCCCCTGCTGGCAGATCCACAGCCAGCTATAGGGGGCCATGTGATCGCTCTTTGAGCGATCACATGGCCCCCGGGGGCCTCATTCGCCGGAGGAGGGCTGCCTGGGCGGTCAGGCAGCCCTCCAGAAGAGGATCGCAGCGGAGGTAAGTACCTCCGATCTCCAGGAGGCTTAAGCCGTTACGGTGTTCTATGCCGCCGCAACGGCTTTAAAGCCCTTTAAAGCCGCGACGGCATAGAACGCCGTAACGGCGTTAAGGGGTTAAGAGGGATGCGTGGCAACAAAACCTGTGTGGACTGGCTGACAATAAAATTAGTTTAGGTAATGCAGACTTTGGTCTCTCTAACACAATGGCATGTCCCCTTTCTTCTACACTCACTACATACAGCTTTTCTCTATCCCAGACTATATACCAGGTACTTCTGCCTGCTAGTAAGAAAGTAAGGAGACAAGTGGACATGTGAGTGCTAGGGGACAGTCCTTAGAAAGAGTGGAGTAGGCACATCATTTGATGCATTTATGCCAAGCTCAGGGTGCTGCCTGCATAGTATGCCCTTAGTTGGACAGCCTGCATGATTGGCAGACAGCCTGACATGCATTCATGCCAGGCTGGCCTTCCAATTCTTTGGACAAACATGCCCCCTTTTTGGGCATGTTCACCCCTTTTGGCAGGTCTGGTCACGTGATTTGCGTCAGTGGCACAGCCTTTTACCATGCCCATTGACTTCCTGCTTCACAGGACACTACTGTTGGGGAGGTATGGATTTACTTGAAAGATGAAAGCATAAATTAGAGAGATTAGCATAGAGTATGTGTTTTAGTATAGCTGCATCCTTTCCCTCCAACATCATCTCCATCAGATACACGACGCTTGGGAGGTATGGTTGTCTTAGTGTTTTTGGTCGATAAGATTCCGTAGTTAGGCCCATCATAATTGTCAGCACCAGGCCCACTGGGCTCTTAATCTGGCCCTGCATGCAGCACAGAGGGGATGGGCTGCTGGGGACTGTTGTTTGGACTCAACAATTAAAGCAGCACTGTCACCATTTGGGTACTTTGCATAATCTCCTAAACCCCCCTGACTGTGACTTCTCCACTAGTAGTCCGGTGGCATGTTGGCAGGCAAAGGGCGAGTATAACTATCCTGAACCTATACCCTCGCAAGTGCCA
The DNA here is from genome assembly GCA_933207985.1 of Pelobates cultripes. Classification (NCBI taxonomy): domain Eukaryota; kingdom Metazoa; phylum Chordata; class Amphibia; order Anura; family Pelobatidae; genus Pelobates; species Pelobates cultripes. Next base: position 38,620,224 of record OW240917.1, read on the forward strand.
CCATCTTCTTCTAGCTGGTCCTTTTCTGAAGTGCCAGGAGCCGACGTCACAGCAGTACTCTCACACAGTACAACAACGAGGTCTACGGAGAGTCAGTGGTGACAGCTGGGGATTGACACTTATAGATGGTGGTAGCTCTGCCCAGTGTCTAAAAGTGTCAGGTTTAGGAAAAATAGTAATCCCTACTTTGTCTCATTATGTCTTTTAACCACTACACCTCCATTTGTGACCCCTGTCTTTCATAAAACAGATGAAGCTCCCATATTTGTGTCAAAATGAGAGTATATACCTCAGCAAGGGACGTAATCACTGTGCAAAATTGGGAGACTTTATTTCCGCACTAGTCTGGTCTAAATTATGCTTTCCAGATTTTAAATTCACCACACTCTACTCAGATCCTAAATCACATAGGCTCCTAAAAGGGATATAGAATGTTTAATTAAGTTTATTCACTGTGGTCAATAACATCTTTCTAATTTTGGTATAATATGTGCTATATTACACGTTTTATTTTTGTACACTAAATATTTTATTTTCTTCTATGTTCTCCTTAATCCCTTTTATTTAACTTGTGCCTAAAGTTTTTTTTAAACAAATTATCCAGTTTTATCTAGGACAGCTTGATCCAAATCAGACTTGAGCCAGCATATGCCCTTTAGTTCTAATTAATAGGGCAAACTGTTAACTACCCCGTGCATCGTAGCCACCTGCTTTTGAGGACAGGATGCATCCGTTGGCCACGTGCCCCCATCTGTTTAATAAACAGGCTGCATATTTAACAGAGGAGCAATTATTCCGCTTCTTTCTCTTTTAATTAGATCTTGGGATAGGCATTCCAATAAAATCCTCAATCCAAAGTAATAAACATAAAACAAACAAAAACAAAACAAAAAACAATCATGTAACAAACCAAGGTCACAGTTCATCATCAGCTAAGTGCAGGCGGTTGCTACAGCTCGAGAACTTTGAGCTGAGGAAACAGATGAGGTCAGAAAACAAGACAATTGTCTTTCCTTATTAATTGGTCATTTTGCAAATTGGCTGATTTCCCAGCACATACACCGCAAATCAAACACTGCGTTGGCCCTACGGAAGGCACTGTGGCCAACAAATTATGATAATAACAAATTATGAAATATAAACAGCCCATTTAACCCCTTCACAACTACAAAAGCCATGCAAGGCAGTCAATTAACAATAACGCAGCCACGTGATCCTTGTTAATACATGCGTGAAAGCTGAAACAGTCAGTTAAAGCCAAGAGAAGTTAGTATTGCTAAATTTAGAAATAAAATGTGTTGGCTCAGTAATATGTGAGCCTACCTCCATCATTCCTACGATTCCTATGATTAAGGACCTAAGGGGAATTCACAGAACATTAGGACGTTCTGTGGATCCCCCTGTGTTTGTTTTTTTTTTGTTTTTCTGTTTTGGTGCCAATAAAATTTACAGATTAAGATATGTCTGCAAACAACTTATTTATGGCAGGGCTCAAAATGCCCACTTGGCTCTAGCCACTGGCAAGAGAAAATACAACAATAATAATAATAATCAGCAGTAGAGTATCCCAGTCATCAAGACTAAAATACAAGGCCCCTGTCCAGCCAAAAAGTAAAGAACAACCTATAAAGTACAATAGTACATAATAAAACTCTCTAAACAAACATTTGCCACAATGTGTGATATATCTCCAGAAATACCCAATAATTGCAGAATAAATCCAAGTGTTCACAGAATATTCTCGATATGTTTATGGATTCAGGAGCCTTAAACTAGAGTGGGCAGAATCTTAAAGGGACATTCCAAAACCCTGTGCACTTTAGCTTGCTGAAAATCTCTACGTGAGAAGAGTGCTTCCTTTTTTTTTTTTTTTTTTAATTCTCAAAACTTGCAACATCTGTGGCAATGTGCTGTGTAATAAAACTGCACATTTTAGAGTGGCCTTTTATTGTGGCCAGCCTAAGGCACACCTGTGCAATAATCATGCTGTCTAATCAGCACCTTGATATGCCACACCTGTGAGGTGGATGGATTATCTCGTCAAAGGAGAAGTGCTCACTAAAACAGATTTAGACAGATTTGTGAACAATATTTGAGAGAAATAGGCCTTTTGTGTAAATAGAAAACGTCTTAGATCTTTGCGTTCAGCTCATGAAAAATGGGGGCAAAAACAAAAGTGTTGTGTTTATAATTTTGTTCAGTGTAATATGATTTTTTTATTAAAATATTTTTTGGAAGGCAAAGACCAATGAAAACTACATACTGTATATACTCAAGTATAAGTCGACCCGAATATAAGCTGAGGCCCCTAATTTTACCCCAAAAAACTGGGAAAAAACGTATTGACTCGAGTATAAGCCTAGGGTGGGAAATGCAGCAGCTACTGATAAATTTCTAAATAAAATTAGATCCCAATAAAATTACATTAATTGAATATTAATTTGCAGTGTGTGTGTATATAATGAATGCAGAGTGTGTGTGTTTGTGTAGTGTGTGTATATAATGAATGCAGTGTGTGTTTGTGTGTAGTGTGTGTATATAATGAATGCAGACTGTGTGTGTAAATAATGCAGTGTGTGTTTGTGTTGTGTGTGTGTATATAATGAATGCAGTGTGTGTTTGTATGAATGCAGTGTGTGTATATAATGAATGCAGTGTGTATATAATGCAGTGTGTGTTTGTAGGAATGCAGTGTGTATATAATGAATGCAGAGTGTGTGTGTATATAATGCAGTGTGTGTTTGTATGAATGCAGTGTGTACATAATGAATGCAGTGTGTGTATATAATGCAGTGTGTGTTTGTATGAATGCAGTGTGTATATATAATGCAGTGTGTGTTTGTGTGAATGCCGTGTGTGTGTGTGTGTGTGTGTTTGTGTAGTGTGTGTAAACTGGGTTAGGGGAGGGCATTGTATTATTTAAATTTTTTTATTTTAATATTAATATTATTATTCTAATATTATTATTATTATTTTATTTTAATATTATTATTATTATTTTAATATTTGTTTTTTTTTTTTATTGAATTGTTTTTTGTCCCCCCTCCCTGCTTGTTGCCTGGCCAGGGAGGGGAGCTATGTGAATCCCTGGTGGTCCAGTGGATGGGCTGTGCAGTGGGGGGGCCGGAGCAAGCAAAAGGGCTTCTTCAAGTAGATTTTTGAGGCGAAACGCGTTTAGATATTGTTTTTATTACCTTATAATAAAGAAATTATTTTTGGCATAAAACACTTTATTGCCATTTTCTTTCTTTTCACCTGACTATACATATATTACATACTCTACAAGAAGCTTAAAGAATCCACAGGTGGGGATTATACCACCCAAGCGCTTACACCGAGCAGTACAAGCCTGCTCCAAATAATGTGAGTAGTATATTTTATACTCTTTTAACCTTTAATTATAATACAGAGAGCACTATATTTTATTTTCTTCTTCTGGGTCTAACAATACCAATTTGGACTCCGAACCTGTGCCAGATATTCGCCAATCAAATATTACTCTGCATATCCTTGAGTGGGGATTATTCCACTTCACGTGCGCAATATCAGAGCTGGATTTATGATACGTTTTCTGGACTATTGGAATTCATTTATTTTATTTTAATATTTTAATATATTTTATCAGTTTCACTAAATATTTTAGGCGCACCCTTATATTACTGTTTTTTTGTGTTCCAAAGGTAAGTAATAGCTTGCTCCGGCCCCCAACAGGACCGCCGGGCTTGTAATGAGCCCGGCTGTCCTGGTCTGTATTATGGCAATGTAAGTTGCCATAATATGGACACTCACTCAAGTATAAGCCGAGTGGGGGGTTTTCAGCACAAAAAATGTGCCGAAAAACTCGGCTTATACTCGAGTATATACGGTAACTAATATATACTTTATTTCATAGACAAGATGGGACTAATATTCTCTTATTGGGACGGATATCTAGTTTTTTGTCCATATGACTTTCTGCACAGTCAAAGCAGAGTTATGTCAACTTGATCAACTCTGTGAGTGGCTTGTCTGGTCAAAACAAGAAACCATGCTGCTGTGTTGCTCAATATCTGTTGGAACTCGCAAGGGGGGTCTTTGAAAATGGAATTGGACAAGATTTGAGTCTGGTTTGTCATCTCTATGGCCTGTTCATGGAAAGCCATGGGTCTGATTTTAGCACTGTTTCATTACTAACCCAAAGTCTCCTGAAAATCTGCAATTGTATTTGCTAATTTTTCATTTTGTAAGTTTGAGATAGAATTAACATCTTCAATTCAGATTTTCAAATAACTCCTTCTACCAGTCCTCTTAGTAATACAATTCCACATTAAGTAATTATGTAACAGTTTAACACCCAAAAATCTAGGATGGAAGGGGCCATAAATTCTACCAAAGATGACTAATTTATTTTTGCCTCTTAACCATGCCCTGTGTACCACTAAGATCGCTACCTTTCTTGCACCCCAATTCTACAGCTATTGGTTGTCATATTGATCAACAGAGAAATTAAATATAACGGTTGTGGTTTTCTTACCTGGGACAACACAATATACATATTTATAAATCTTTCACTGCATGACAGCTCTTGCAATCTGAATAATTGCATAATCCTTAAATAAAACTCAGAGAAGCAGGTCGTGTTGAGTGGGCCATGACGTCTGCCCACAGAGCTTCTCTTCTTTGTAAGCAAAATACAATACGCTAAGAGCATTAATTGGACATAATTTCAAAATGCTCATTTTCCTAATCCACTAGTCTCCATGTGCATGATTAGTTCTGATCAGCGTGTGGATTAGACAATTCCGAGAGGCTTCGGTAGCTTGTTAAAAAGCGCTTTTTTAATTGTTAGCTCACAGATCACAGGACACATTTTGTTTAATCTGTCTAAAAGAAAAAGAAAAAAAAATTGCATTCATTAGCTCGGAGTGTGAGTAATGGCTTAACAGTAGATTATTTCATTGAATGCACAGTTGGTGTGTATTCTGTTTTACATCGCTGTCTGGGCTTTCTAATCTGTTCATCAGATTTTCATCACAAATTCAATTGTTTTTGTTAATGAATATAATTCTGCGTAGATTTGTATGCGCTCTGTACTAATAAATGCAGTGGAAACATAAAAATCTGTTGCTGTCCTATTGTTGGATCTGGGTGTTCGTTAAATATTGAGAACCTCTAAATCGAGCAGCTGGATCTTTTAAAGGAATTATAGTTATAAACAAACCTGCAAAGGAGCAGACAATTTTAAGAGGTAAAGAGGACGAATGGATCAGCTTGTTTAGCTTTTGTATGCCTGCTGCCACTGTACATTGAATTATTGTAGTTGATGGTAATGTAAGTCTATAGTTTGCACAGGAGCAAATGAAAAACAGTTGTTTTGGATCCTAAAGGAAGTAGTTACAGTCAATTGCTGGGTTCAGTCAAATATCCAGGCACATAGCTTAGGACCCACCACAATGCTACCTTGCCACAGCATGTTTTAGTATATCTTGCAATGATAATGTATATGTGGTGACTTTCCCTTTCCTCTTTGTTACACACCATTCTTGGGTGACAGGGAGAGTTCTAGGACAGGCATCCTTCGGTGCTCCAGTTGTTGTTGACTACGTCTCCCATAATGCTTTGCCTGCATTGTGACTGTAATAGCATTATGGGAGATGTAGTCCACAACATCTGGAGTGCCAAAGGTTGCACACCCTTGTTCTAGGATTTAGGAGGGATTGGGAGGCACAAGAGACCTATCCTCTGCTTCGGCAATGACTTGTCCAACCATTTCAGCATCTGATATTCACTGTATAAGACACAGGGAGTTAGAAAGTATAAAATGATACCTGACATGCTCTGTCTAACACAGACGAGCTTCCAAAATACACCAATACTGATTGGACAAATCTCCTGCTCTCCCAACAACTAGGCTACAATACACGATGATATTTAGGGTTTATCCTGGACACTCTGGGTCTGATGGCCAGTTCTCTGGTTAATACACTCTGTGACGGATCGCCTGGCACCCGACCAGGTACTTCCGTCAATCGCTGCTTCCTAGTAATCTTTGAGTACCATAAGCACTGCACTGGACACCATAACCACCGTAAACCCCACAAACCACCACAGCTTGATTGGGGTCTTGCTGTTCTCCACTCACCCTGGATCCAAGACCAAGATCCAGCTTCATGTGGGTAGACCTCACCTAGTCCAGAGAACAGAGTAATCGTTGTGATCCAAGGGAGTATATTATGCATTATAGCAATCCCCAGAGTGAATATAGCTCTCCAATCCCCCAAACATGAGCCCAGACTTCATGAAGGGTAAAACAAATCTCTTCAATGGCAGCCACAACTGGCCTTATATGCAGGTCCCCATGCAAGGGGCACTCCCCCCTGGACCTGAGAGTAGACTACAGTAAAAACATATACATAATTACATTGGCTCTCAGGTCCAGGACCCTCCCATACAAAGTAGGTCAATCCCTCCCCTGTGCCTGGGAGATAATTGAGTCAGCACTGTGTTAAACTCAATTATCTCCAGGCATAGAAAACATCAATTTTTACAAAACTCCCAAAATACATTAAAACACACAAAATCCCCACACAAGTTACATCCTCTGATAGCCCTGATCTGGGTGACCAACATATCCAAAAATCACCCAGATCGATTCAGGGGTTCAGGAATTTCCTGGAAGTTAAAATTTGATTGACCGCACGCATGGTCCCATGCCCAAAACAGTTCCAGAGAATCAGGGCTTGCGGTCAGTCTAGTTCGGTAGTTTAAAAAATGAACAAACTACTGAACATAGTCAATAGTCTTACCTGGAGCTTGATCCCCTTGTTCATGGGAATGTTTCCACCGAACAGTGTCTTCCTGTCAGGATACAACTGAGATCCAACACGCAGAATGTAGACACAAGGTAACGTATACCGGACCTTAGAATGGCCGGACTAACGTTTAAGCACAAGGGTAGTCAAAGTCAAGCCAAGGTCAAGGAGTACAGAAATCAGGACAAGCGAGTAAGCCAAAGCCGGAGGAGGAGTATAGAATAGTCACAAACAAAGCCAAGGTCAAAAGCTAGACTATAAATCACTGAATACAGAATAGCACTATTGGGACCAAAAATGAACCACAACAGGGCAAGGAACCTAACTCATGAAATACCTTTTATACTGTGGCTGTAGCTTGTTAGGACAGTATGCCCCCAAAACATCATAATTCGGACGTTTTGGCGGCATGTCACGTCATTTGTGTCATGACGTCGATGGTCCTTTTTAGTGTCATTAAAAGGGGTGGAGCTATCGCGGCCGTCGCGAAAACGGCTGGAGCAAGAAGGGGAGAGCTGAAGAGGACTTGCAGCAGCATGTGAGAGGTGAGTAACCTGGGGAACAAGCCTGGTTAACAGAGAAGGGATCCTGACACTTCCTAAGTGTTATAAAACCAAACACAGGCGATCATCAAAGTCCAGCGGTGTTTGGGAGTTTCAATGTCCGATAATGGTTCCATGAACTCGACGACCAAACACTGCTGGATGTTTTCATGTGAACAAGATGGCCGCCACCTCATGGTCATCCATAGGAATTGCGGCCACCGAGACGAATGCTTAGAACACTGCGGTGGAAATTGCTACAAAGTAGCAATTAGGCTTAACAAACTCCAGGGTCATCTCCGGTTCGTGCGGCTGTTCAGTTCCTGAACCAAATATAAATCCCACGAACCAAGTCTGTTCACATAGTTTTTTAAAGGGTCCATAGTTTTTTGGTAAGAGGCTGGTCAGCAGGCCCCTCCAAGAACATGTGACGAGGCTCAATTCATCACATCCTCATTTGCAAGAAGGAGGGGCATTATTTAGCCACATTCACTCTCTACAATGACTCTGTATTATCCGCCTTAACAAACCAGTTTTGCCCGTTTCATGACTGGTTCTTTTTTTTTTTTCTCTGTAAAGGAAAACAAAATTTTAAGTCAAAATAGTTGAGCTAGCAAAATACCTAATTTCGGAAATATTGCCAATTCAGCTATTTTGAACTAAAATGTTACATTCCTTGGTCAGTTTCTCAGAATACACATTCCGTTTACTGCCTGTCTTTTATGAAAATCCGCCGATATTTTATATTATAACTTCAGCGAAATTCCAAAGACACACAACACATTACAGGTTCAATTTAATACTTTTAGAGCTCTTCAAAGCTTTTCAAATGATTTCATATTTTTGGATCTACTTGTAAAATGATTATTATTTTTTTTTAAATAAATATAAAAAAAAATGGGTACCCAGACTTCATCAATTCATCTCAGTGAAGTGGTCTGGGTGCAGTGTCCCTGTCCCTTTAAACCTGCAATCTAAAACATTGCAATTTCAAACAAACTGCAATGTTAATATTACAGGGTTTAAACAGCCTGTAGTGGCTTTTTCCCAGACAGTCACTAGAGGCACTTGCTGCTGTTTCCCAGACTTTGACTCCTTGAAAAGATGCTGGACATCCTCACACATTGCATCAGGTCTTCCAGCTTCTTCGAATCAGTAATGCTTTCCCATGGGGCAGGCCTAATAAGTATGTGCTCAGATTCAAAACGGAGCCAGCGCCAAGGGACCTCAGCACTGGAATAAGGTGAGTGTAAACCTTTTTTTAACCCTTTATTTACGGCAGGGGGCCGCTGTGAGGTTGGGGGGAGGAGGGGGGAGCCACAGCTTTGTATTTCTAACACTAAAGTGTTATTGTAAGTTTAAAGAAAAAAAATAGTGGTATTTTAAGAGGGTTGAACAGACAAATGAGGGTTTATTAAAAATAAACAACACGTCATGATAGTGGTTCTGAATGATCTTATATGAATCCATGAATAACGTTAAACACAATATAGAACAAAGTTAATAACCTGTGGATAAAGTAATAGGTCTGAAATCTTTTTTATACCCTAGCCAACCATGCATTCCATAAGGGGGGTGGAGGGAGAGGTCAAATAGGTATTGGAGAAAACCCCTTTAAAGATTAGGAGAAGAGGAGTGCCCTGGCTGGTTAGTAACTGTACGAGCAGGGACTGGAATCTGAATTTTAAATGACTGGATGTTTCAATATGATTTGGGGCAGAAAAGTATTAAGAATACAATTTTTAAAGTTTTTCCAAAATTAATAATTCATTTGAAAAGCATATCTAAAAATATGAAATCAAAGCCTATATATCTAATGAACATTAATAAAAAAAATGGCAAAATAGGTGTATTAGTTAATTTACTATTAAACCAATGGAGTGGAAAGGAATACTAAAAAAATACAATCATAAAGAGTGGTGATAGGGACGAAGGACTGATAGAGTGGAAGTTGATCACAAGAAACATTTGACCCAGCACTCAGGTTCCGCGATACGCTCCAGCAATTCACCTGAGAGGTGCTCCGTGCAAACGGTAGACACCGCAATCTGCCCGAATGTTACCAATAAGTATAAAACACAGGCAACACTCCAAGGCTATGGATGGTGAATTTATTAGAGGGTAAGTCTCCTCGCAAAAGGTGCAATGCGATGTTTCGGCTCTATGGAGCCTTAATCATGCGTGGAAGTTGATGACAGAGTATGACATGGGGTGGGGCGACATAGTGAGAGATGATAACCCTTGAAAACTAGTAAAGCGCGTGGGGGAGATATTACAAGTGAGGAAAAGAGGATGATAGTGGAGACTGATATACAAGAATGGGACAATGAAAAATGACCATCAATGGTGGAAGACTGAGAGTGGTGGCTTGAGGAATTGAGTTTTCTCCAGAGTTCCATTAACATAAAGAGAATAATTAAGTAGCATGCAGTTACTTTGCACAAGTAAAGTTCATTATTATGACTAGCGCAATAAATACTCAGCTATCAGTATAAATCAAACAAAAGATTAAATAGAATCAAGAAGAGATTAGCGATGGCATCATAGATATTAAAGCGATCACTATAGTGGTGGGTTGACAGTATCTGCTCCTTTGTTTAAGGCTGTTTTGGAGAGGTAGAGTGGGTGTACAGGGCTCACTAGCTCCAGGGCTCAATTTATTCACTTGTTTAGAAAATGAGTAATGCGTGGGAGAAGCTAATTCCTTACCTGTAGAAATGTTGAGCCTGTAGCTCCAGTACAGGTCTCATCATTCTTAGTTGCAGTGCAGCAAAGTAACGACCAAGAACCATCAATACATGTTATGCACATCCATAAGTAATGACCGCACCAATGCTTTGGGCCAATGCCTTACAATATGCATAGTATATGGTTATCTATATATATCATGGAATACCAGACCTTTACATCTCATATGGGTATTTGTATACAGTGTCTTAAAACTGGCAACTAATATTATGTAGACCAGGGGTGCCCAAAAGGTAGATCCCCAGATGTTTTAAAACTGCAGCATCCATGTTGCATTGCCATTTTAAAGGAATTAAAAAGCCATGCAAAGCATCATGGGAGTTGTATTTCTACAACAGTTGGCGATCTATCTTTTGGGCACCCGTGTTGTAGAGAGTCATTCTGAGTCTTGTTTCTAATTACGCCTCATCTGAATAAAAAAAGGCCAACGAGCCCAAGATTTCTTAAGAAAGATTACACATTTTCATTGCAGCTCATCATTGAGTAAAATAAAGTAATTTTATATAATTATGAAGTTTGAACAAAGGGCTCATTTGTTCAGGGCCCTCTTTAACTCCTCTTCCTCTTTGGTCCAAGAAGTCCAAACAATGTTTCTGTTTGCTCATTCATGGGAGTGCGGAATATGCTGCCATTTTATAAGTCATAATAATAAAAATAATAATGGGATGGGTAGATGATCATCTATTCACATTTTTAACATGGACTTTAAAAATGGATACTTTTATTTTGACAGAAGATGATACAAACTTGCACTGTATTGGTGTAGATTATGACACCATGCCTTTTCCTCACGCCATCTGCCACTAACATATACTAAGTGGGGAAGGGGACTGTGAACTGCTTGGGTGGTTGCTAATTCTTTTACAGAGTGGAAACGCAGCCCTGTGTGCAATGCAATGGTTAACAGGGGACCAGCTGGTTTAGTGACGCTGATTTGGTAGTCTGTTTACATTCATAACAAGTTATTTCTGGTTCGTGACTGAACTGAGACTTAACATGTTCTGCTTTGTGAAATATGAGTTTGAACACAATAGGCAGTGGGCGAATATTTTGAAACTTTGGAACGGTTGCTGAGAAACAACTAAATTTATAGACAGCTATAATTTTGATTATTTGAGGATGACGGGAGTTGGTGCCTCAGAAACACTACAGATTCACAGATTCTGAAATGGGGGATTCAGCATACGGAGAAATGGCAGAGGTCGTTCACTTGTTCTGATGGTAGTTAAAGACTATGTAGGGATAATAGGAATAATACAATACTATGTAACCTGCAAAAAATATAATATACAAATTATAAATTAATTTCTAGCTAAATGTCGAACATTCCGCATATAAAATGTAATACTCTATCAAGCAAAATCCTCTTGTGTTCCAAGTATAATATAAACATACAGTATCTGTATGAAGAGAATAGGTTTCTGACCCAGGACCGTTTAATGGTTTAACTCCAAAGTCTGTGTTCCTGCACCAAATGTTCCTGCCTTTCGGTCCTTCCGCATTCTCCAAATCTTTAAACCGGAAGAGTATTGCAGAATAAGGCAGCAGCACCACTGATTGGCTGAGAGCCGTCAGCGGACGTTCTCAGCCAATCAGTGACTCACCATTCCTAAAACTTACCTTTTTCAAGCAGGTTCTATGAACAGGGAGTTGCTGATTGGCTGAGAGTGTCAGCTGACCGCTCTCAGCCAATCAGTGGAGACGCTGCCCAATTCTGCAAGAGCCTTCCGGTTTAACATTTTTGGAGAAAACGGAAGGACAGACAAACTGGGAGCTTCAGCACTGGAACACAGATTTTGGTGTAAAACCATTTGAGAATAGTTCAACCCTTATGGTGAGCCAGCGCTACGGACCTGCTGGAATCATAACAACGTAATTGTAATGAAATGACTTTGGTGCCTGGAGTGTTCCTTTAAGTGAGATAGAAAGTAGTTGATTGTATTGTAATGAAAATGTAAAAACATGAACCTTAGACCTCATCTGTCAACATGTATAACGCACACTGATCGAAAGCCTCCAGTGATGAAAATGAATCTCTTTACAACGCCAGTATAATCAAAGTGGCAAGTTTGCAAACCTGTTTTTGAAGTGAAGTGAAGATTATACGATATATCTGTTTACCTTAGTTATGTTTCTGTCAACAGGCAAAACCCCAAACAATGACTAAGGAGCAGAAAATAACCCATAATGCACTTCTGCGCTACTCATCTGACTGTACTGCTGGTCTTGCATTTTCTTTTAAAGGACCAGTATAGGCACCCAGGCCACTTCAGCTTAAGGTCCAAACGAGTTTGTTTTCCTGGCACTATAGTGGTCCTTTTAATTGTTTGACATTGTCATGTCAGTAATGGTAGATCTACAACTAACTACAGAGGACAACTCAAAGGCTTTTGATCATATAAAAAAACAGGGTCCAAAATAAACATTCCAGATACAGTGGGACCTCGGTTTACAAGCGCCTCGGTTAACATAATTTTCGGTTTTCAAATGAAAATCCATGGAAAATAATGCCTCGGTTTACAATTTTCGCAATACAAAGATGCATTGCACCTGGGAGGTTTATAGCACCGCCCCCTGCATGTGGCGTTGAGTGTGGAGGTGTTGGAGTGGCTTTTGCATAGAGTTCTGGAGCCATTCTGTAAATAGTTTGCAGTTGTTTTGGGACTTTTTGGTGCCTTTCTCAATTTGTGGAAAGGTAGGGAGCTGAGCTTTGTCGTTTGCATGCCTTTTATTGTGTGTTCTGCATTGTGGGTTGGTTTCCATGCCAGCTCATTTTGACTTTTTTCTGACCTCCAGAACGTATTAATTGGTTTTCAATGCATTCCTATGGGAAACTGCGTTTCGGTTTACAAATTTTTCGCAATAAGAAATGTCCCGGAGAACGCATTAAATTCGTAAACCGAAGTCCCACTGTACTGAATCGTAATTTGTCTCGTAAATGTTAAATTTTAATGTTTATGAACATAATTCTTAAGGGAAAATTCCAAGGATCATTAAGTCCATAAACATAATAGGACTCGCCTATTGAGGCTTGTCTTGACGTGGCAGGTGAGCTTATATATTGGCCATTGGAATGAAACTAAAGAGCCTCAATTTTGTTTAAATGTACATGGGGATTTAGGCCAGAGCGCAGGTAACGTTCTCTTTGTTTTTACTATGTATTTTAAGCTGTTGGATACTAAGCCACTGCTGCTGTAAGCGCGGGGATTTATCTTTGTGTTTGTATATGATGTTTGTATCACACAGCTATGTTACATTGCTGCCAGCCTTCCCACGTTTGTCTTATTAAGAGTTTACAAGTATGTAGGGGCAGCACCCCTTCCTGTCTCATCAGAGAAATTTGCCTTTTAGCTGATACCAGCAAGGTGATTTGTATGTGTTATGGCCCTATTTAGGGTTAAATGTAAAAGGGTTTATAAAATACCCCTTCATGTCTCATTAGAGATGTTTACACTTTGTCTGATACCAGCAAAGTTTATTGTATGTGTAGACGCCCTATAAAGGGTTAAAGGGTTAAATGTAAAAGGGTTTATAAAATACCCCTTCCTGTCTCATTAGAGATGTTTACACTTTGTCTGATACCTGCAAAGTTTATTGTATGTGTAGAAGCCCTATAAAGGGTTAAATGTGAAAGGGTTTATAAAATACCCCTTCCTGTCTCACTGGAGATTCTTGGCTGATATCAGCATATCTAATGGCTAGTGTAGGAACTCACCTATTGAGGCTTGCCTTGACGTGGCAGGTGAGCTTATATATTCAAATGGCCATTGGAATAAAACTAAAGAGCCTCCATTAAGTCCATAAACATGAAGAGTTAATCACTGGCAGGAACTGAATGTGAATCCACAGCAAATTTTAAATATAAGACAAAAACAACCAAACTGAAAAACAGAATTGTCTTTTAGGAGTCTGGCTACTTTTACCTAAATTTTGAAATTCACTTTACATTTTCTTTGAGTTCCCATCAGTTCTTACTTTATTAAATAACTCTGACAGTATATGTGCCAGTGGGTGACTGATAATCACAGTCTTTGCCTGATACGGTGACTGCTGTAAAGTTTATTGATAACACCAAACAAAGCTGAAAGAGAGATTAGAACCTATGATGTTCTTTTTATTTTATTTTATTTTATTTTACTATGTAGCATTTAGTAGTATCATGTTTGGTTTTCTTCATGCGTGATGCAATGACAACTGGCATTTTCATTTATTGAAAAATATCAATGAATGATGTTTGCGTAATTGTTCATTTTTGTTTAGCAGATTTCAGCCACTCCCTGGCCATTCAGAACCCTGGGAAACCTGCAAAATAGTTGTTTTAAAAAAAAAATATTTTTATCTTGGCATGTTCCTTTATTAAATATATTTTAAAACCTTTGCTTCACAAAACCCATCATATATTTTTAAATCATGTAAACTCAGCTCCAAATGGCCATTCAGCCCAGCTTACCATTATTATTCATGTTTATATAACGCCAACATATTACACGCAGCACTTTACAATTATAGAAAGGGGATATTTAAGTGTTAAGAAGGCCCTGTTCAAAGAAGACTACAATCTATGAGGTTATGAGGCAGTCGAATATTCATCATTAGATGTCTTGCCGGAGCACCTACTGGGGAAGTGGTCTGACCGGGATTCGAACCTGGGTTCTAAGACAGTGGTCTTTATTTATCCCCAATCAAAGTAAGACATGGATGCAGAGTATATTTTTAATTTGGTTTGTATAACACAGCACAACGTATCAGCAACATGTATACTTGTTTTCTATATTTTAATCTTCCTCAATAAACCATATGATATCAATATGCTACAAACTATGCTTCCAACCAAGAATAAGTGTTAAACTGAATGTGAATATCTTTCTTTCAATAAATTCCACATTTATCCATTTCATTTCCAGTGAGGCAACTTGGCAAGCATATTTTCCAACTTCCTTCCACAAATGAGCTGTCAAGTCAACATTCCATACCTTCAAACCATGTATACATTCCGCACTAATAAACCTTGTAGGCACAGAATTAGGAAAGGACTTGGCTTTAGGAAAACAGGCATGTTTTATTCAGTTATACAAACTTCAAATCAGCAGCAGAACATTTACTGCAACACTTGTACATATATACATAACCACATATTTATTGAATTTTCTTACCATAACTTCTTCAGGGCCATTCCAGCTGCTTTGCAACACGCAGACACATCTACATGCAAAATTGAAGATTATATTAGCTTTAGTGTACTAATAATCTTAATTTTAGTAATGACAGGAGGCGATTATTTGCATAACTTTCTTTACTAAAAACTCCAGCAGCATAGAAACATAACAACCAATCAGAAAAAGTTATAATGCCCATAAAAGGTCCTGTCTATGACATCACTTCCTCTTTCTTTGAAACGAAAACAACCAATAACAACCATAAATAACGTAATCATATTAAAATCCAACAGATCAATAACACAATAAAGTTTCAATCCCCAGTAGATCCGTGATGTAGGGGTATGGAATATAAATCTTTGTCTTGTTAAGAAGACGTTCACACTGCAAGAAAAAAAAGTAGGCAACCTTTTAGCAGCACTGTGCCGATATAGGATTGTGATGTCCCGTAGCGTGCCGGTCCTATTTTTTTAAATTGAGGTCTGTATGCTGCCGTATTCTGCTTGTGTTGTTTTGCTTTGTATTGTTGTATTTGTGTGTATATGTTCATTAGTAGTTTATGGTATCGTGTATGATACATATGAATGTGGGCTGTGTATGAGGGCTGCTTATGGAATTGTGTGTGGATGGATATGTCACATTGTGTGTTTGGTAGTGTGTGGGGGCTGTTTGGGGTATTGCATGTGAGAGGCTGCATGTGGGGTTGTGTGCATGTATGTGGATTGTTGGCGGGTTACGTTTGTGCGGATTGTGTGTATGTTTGTTTGTGGGCTGTTCGTATTATTTGTATGAGGGGAGGGTTATTCTGCAGGTCTATGTATATCTAGCAGCGTGGGTGGCTTCCCTGGGTTCCAGTGGGGACCAGGCTGCCCAGGTACGGTCAAGGACAGGAGCTGCAACAGCAGCTGCGGGCTGCTTTATTACAGTGTGGATTCCCATTCACATGTGTTGGGGGAAGTGATCTGAGATCACTTCCTCTATGTGCTGCAATGCATACATTGAGGATTGTCCTTCACCACCTTTTCATATTAGCAGATATCTGAAGTTTTACTGGGACCCCTGATAGGCCAAAGCCTGTTTGGCTCTAGCAGCCTTGAGTGCCGTGCAAAGACGCCTCGAGTGCCGTGCATGGTACTAGTGCCGTAGGTTGCCTACCCCTGATATATACTGATACATGTCTTCCTGAAAATAAAGGATGTATTCTATTCAACTTGATTAAGATATAGAAATACTCGCCACTAGGGTGGGAAATACTCACCTCCTGTCATAACTAAAATTAAGATTATTATTACACTAAAGCTAATATAATCTTCAATTTAACCACATGACAGGGAATTCATATTTGCATTTTTATAGCTTAGAAAGTTTATGTGAAGGAAGCATGAGCTGTTTGCCGAAAATAAAACGTCCGAAATGTACTCTCTCGCGACCAATCCGTGCAGCGCATAATGTCTGCTAACGAGGCGCCTGCCAATAAAGCTTGCGAGGCTGCCACACCTCTGACTGAGTCTGCCCCGAAGCAAGGTTCAACACCAGCTAACGATTATAGCCAGCGGACCCATCTAGCCAGCGTCGTCGTAGACACCGGTCTGTGAGGCTTTACGTAAGAAATCAGGAGCTGACCCGCCGAAATAGTTCGGAGGGGAGCTGAGATTTTGGAATATCTCATTAGTGTCCTGACTACACATAGTTTGGGGTCTGACCCAAAGTATGGGTATGACACTGAAGATGAATCTGACTTAGTCCGTCTTGATATGGAAAAGGTAACTCCTTCCGGTCTTTCCTGGTGCCAGGAGCCCATGAGTCCCATAGGAGGTCTTTAGTTGATTGTGATAGGCCGAGGACTGACCAGGATCCCCTGAAATCGTACAGGCCACTAGCTCCAGTTGTCCTTCCAGGACGAGGTTGTGGGCTTCCCCTCGAGGTCCTGTCAGAAGTAGAGGGAAGGTCGGTAGTAGTAGTGGGGTTTCGACATCTCCAGAAGATCCGGAAACCATGGTTGACTCCGCCAGAGGGGTGTTATGAGAAGGAGCGATATCCTGTGGTTGCGTGTATATCGAAGTACCCGTGGAATCATGAAAAACGGTGGGAATGCATATGCCCCTTGTGTGGGCCAGGTTTGTAGAAATGCGTCCGCAGCTTCGCCTTTCGGATCCGGAAGCCAACTGTAGTATCTTGGTAGTTGGTGATTGGTCCTGGAGGCGAACAGATCTATTATTAGTGGGTCTTTCCACCGTCGTAGTTCCTGGAATATCTCTTTGTTGAGTTTCCAATTGCTGTTGTCTCGCCAGTGGCACGAGAACCAGTCCGCAGTCAGATTGGAGATTCCCGGCAGATATTCCGCCTGTAGCGTGATGTTCCGTGCTAGGCAAAATCTGTAGATGTCTTTCGTGGCTTCTGTCAGAGCTCGTGATCTGGCTCCGCCCAGACGATTGATGTACTGCACCGCCGAAACATTGTCCATGCGGAGCAGAATGCAGCAGTTCGACCTGTCTTTGGCCAGGCTTCGGATGGCAAAGGACACCACGATCAGTTCCAGGCAGTTGATGTGTAGGTCCATCTCCTCCCCTTGCCACAGGCCTCCCCTGGAGGCATCCGCGCAGTGGGCGCCCCATCCCCATAGGCTGGCGTCTGACTTCACGATGAAATCCCGCGAAGAGCCAAAGATCGCCTTGCCATTCCAGGCTTGTATGTGAAGTAACCACCATCGAAGTTCCGTTCTCACTTCTGCCGACAGTGGGATGCAGTGGTCGTATGAATGTCCGGTGCGTAGATATCTCGCCTTTAGCCGTTGCATGGCCCTGTAGTGTAACGGGCCTGGGAATATCGCTTGTATGGAGGAGTCCCACAATCCGGGCGAGCATTCTGAGTGGTATCGTATCCATCCTCAGTACCTGTCTGATTTCCTTCCGTATCGAGGCTATCTTCGCCGTAGGTAGCCGTAGAACGCAGTCCTTCGAGTCTATGTCGAAGCCGAGGAATTAGACCGACTGGGAGGGAGAGAGACGATTTTTTGTATGTTCACTACAAAACCCAAAGATTCCAGAAAGTGAACAACAAATTTCGTCTGCAATCGCAGTCTGGAAGCGGATTCGCAAAAGATCAGCAAATCGTCCAGGTATACGAGACATCGTATGCCCAGTGTTCAGATGTGTGCCATCACCGGTCTCAGCAGCTTAGTTTACGTCCACTGGTACTGACAGGTACGCGTCTTTAAGATCCAGACGCGTAAACTAGTCGTTTTTGATGAGAAGGTCTTGCAGAAGATGGATTCCCTCCATCTTGAAATGTCTGTATATTACGTAGGAATTCAACTTCCGGAGGTTGATAACTGGTCTGTAGTCGCCTGTTTTCTTCTTGACCAGGAAGATGTTGCTTAGGAAGCCTCTAGCTCTTCCTGCCCCTCTGTACGATGAGGGCCTTTGTGGAAGAAGCTCGGAGCTTGTCGTACGATCTTGAACCTGTCGCCCAAAAGCGGCTGGTGGCTCGGTTCCGCTGCTGACCAGCCCTCCCAAAAACACCTCTTCCTGTGGGGGTGTGGAAAACCTGCTTGAGTGAGGTTTGGGCCTTATTCAAGGTGGTGAATAGGTTTACGCGTTTTTTAAGCTCTGCGATGAAAGCATCGCAAAATAATAGTCCTTGTGCCTTCGTGCCGAATTTCTTTGCCCCTAGATCCAGCAGCTTGTTATCTATGCGGATCAGTGCCGACTTGCGTCTTTCAGTGCACAATGCGGCACAATGCGGCACAATGCGGCACAATGCGGCGTTAGCGTTGCCCAGAAGGCATATTGATCGTTGAGCCCATTCTCGTATGATGTTAGGATCGAGTTGAGAGCCCTGACGGAGTGCTAAATCCCCAAAATAGAGCATCTCAGCGATGGCGGCCGAGTAAATCTAGCACTTTGTCTTGTGCACACCCTTCCGAGGGTCTCGCCCCGAATGCGACATAAAGACCACCACCGTGTTGTCAAACTTGGGTGTAAGTGCTACTTTGTCAGGTAGCAGTGGTCTGGGGCATTCGGCCTTGAGACGTATCTCGAGGAGGTGGGGGGCAGGTCTTGCCACTCTTCCTCCTTCGAAGGTGAACCGTCCTCATGCCATTCGTCTACCACGTCCGAGGTACGTGGTGCATAATAATCTTCCTCGCCTGAGGATTGTAGTGGACGGGGTTTGGGCTGTCGCTGTTCTGTGCACTTGATCCGTTTAATGGATACCTTGCCTTTGGCTATAGTGGAAGGGGGGCTAGAGCCCTTCCGTTGTCGTTTTGCTTTGGATAATTCGGAGCTGGAGGCTTCCATCAGTTCCAAGGGGCTCACGTCACTCTGGCTTTGGGGTAGAGCCCTCAAGAGAGCTTTTTCTACTGAGGCTGCTACTGCGGCACTTATCATTGCCTGAAAGTCTTGACTGGTTTGAGTGTCTTCCATGACTCAATGTATTCTCGTCCTGTTGGGCGAAAAAAGGAGTCAGCGGGGTAGAGGTGAAGGGTCAATACATAGGGTGCCAGACTCCTGGTACAACTGGGGGTCGCCCAGATTAGTGAATCGCATATAAATAGAGACTTGGAGTGTATGGCTCTGGTGTCTTAATAGGGCCACCTGTACTGAGCAGTCTGGTATGTGTCAGTGGTAGTGGTGAGTTTGGGTTCACCACAGTTGTACACCAGAGCTGTATGCATGGATCGTTATCAATCAGAGATAATATCTATGTTGAGAGGTGTAAGCCCACGTGCGTGTGATTGGGGTTCACCCCAGGTGGTGTGCCGTGGTAACCCAGAGGACACCCACATTATATTTAATGGTCTGCGAATGACCTTGCATGCATATGTGGGGGGTCACCCCAGGTGGTGTGCCATGAAAAAATACCCAGAGGACTCCCACATTAATTTTGTACATTTAGGTACAGTAAAATAGGATGACCCTATGCAGGGTACAACAGTGCCCTCAGTCTCTTTTAATGTTATGCTTTGTAATGTTTTAACCTATATACTGTATGTATCATATTTATTTTAAAAGTGAATGTAATAAATATTATCTTTTATTTAGTACACGTATATTTGGTGTATCTTCTATCCTGTTAAAGAAGGAAGGAGTCATCCTAAAAGGACTCATATGCCTATTTACTTAGAGCCAAGTCATAGGCTCTAATTCAGGTGAGAAGCAACCTTCACCATTACATGCATGTTTATATATTGCTGTTTTAAGGATTTCAACACCAGGGCGAGATTTCCCTGTTCTCCCTCTCTTTGTTTTTGAGGAGTATATTCCATTTGGACTCAAAGGGTGTATGTAACCTTAAAGATACAGGACAGGAGTGATTAGAGCCATATTCCTAATGGGCTCTGGACTACCTACATAATACCTTCTACACCTCTAAAGGACTTTGGGGAGTAAGTTAATATTATAGCGCTACACATTTTCACTATTACACACTGGTTGTGCAAATAGTGCATAGTTTCACATTTTGATCACAATAGGATTGGAGAATTCCTATTTTTTGTGTGAGAGCTGCTGGATCAAAAAGAGCACTTATAATCTGTTTTAAGCGCCTGTTAAACACAGAATATTTTGTTATTCTTTTAATGTTAGCATGCTTTATATCTCCATCATGGCATGGGAAACAGTGTGTATACATGAGACTGGCAGTTCAAAGTAATATTCCAATTTAACCAAATGGGGCTGATTGAGCCATGTGGCAAGGCATATATAAACAAAACAACTGAAGTTACAGCCGTCCCAGCACCTGGGAGAAAAATCCTTTTTTGGGGCTTGGACTCTGCTGAACGTGCCGATCGGGTGAATCCTGATCCACAGAGCGAGCAGGGAAGGCGGCCATCGTGTATCTCGCGAGCTGCGAGATCCAAGATGGCCGTGCGCTCGCGCCAGAAAGTGCGCAACAGACTCGCGGTCGCAGGTCCGTAGCGTGGAGAGAAACAAGACACTGACCCGGCCTCCCTCCACCCGTCCCCACACAATCCCCGCAAGTGTAAGAGGCGGGTCCACAAAGCGAGCGCAGCACAGGCAGCTGTGATGCCCGGGAACCGCGACAGTAATCAGTGAACTATCAAGAAACTGTGAATACAAGGAGTAAGAGGTAAAAAACAAGTATAGGAGGGAAGGGGACAGGTATAAGAGGGCCAGGAGCAATAGAGCTAAAATAAAGACAAAATAATTATCGTGTAATCAATGTAAAATCTAGGTTATGCCCGAGAGGCAAAATACTCTGACCTTTGGAGGCTGGAGCAGCAAAGAAAGAGGAAGTGATGTCATAGACAGGACCTTTTATGGGCATCATAACTTTTTCTGATTGGTTGTTATGTTTCTATGCTGCTGGAGTTTTCAGTAAAGAAAGTTATGCAAATATGAAGCCTCCTGTCATGTGGTAAAATCATATACATGGTCAAATACTCAAGTACACACGTACAGCAAGCCCACTCATACTCACCGTTGATTCATTCATTCATTCTTAGTGCACCACTTGGCTGTCACAGGCGTCTGAGATTGTTCAGCGTCACCCTCCCGGCCAGCAGCTTCCATATAGTTTTTGAAAAACACATCATCACAATTATATATACATACTTACAACTCAATGGTGCATCAGATATTATAAAAAAAAAAAAAAAATGGTTTCATTAAGATAAGTTAGACTGGGCTGGAACTTCCAAATATAGGGAGCACAGGGTTTCACATTTTTTTTTTAAATATTGGGAGCCCTACATACACTCACTACATTCACACCAGAAAGATTTTAATTGCAATACAATTAAGTTTAATATGAAGGTAGTGCAAAACCCAGGTGTGTCTGTCACCACTGCTTTAGTAGGAAGGAAGTCATAGGGAGTAGTCAGGTAGTTACATACAACAAGCAAAGAAGGAAGGAGGTGAAAGAATATGTCAAAAGAGTGGAGATAAAAGTCAGAAGGAAAGGCAGGAGTAAGGAGGTGGGCACCAGTTCATAAGAAAGAAGAGGAAATAGAAGGAAAAGGGTAAGTAATAAGGGAGAGTGGCTGTAAGACCTGCCACTCAGGTAAATGAGAAATCCACACATACTATATGTAAGGGCCTGTGTATCAGTGTTACATTTTATCACACTACAGCTATATATGAGGAACGCTAGTAAGGTTGGAATGCATTCATTTAAACAGTGCAGCAGAAAGTAGGACACGACAGTCATTGCCAATGCAAAATAGGGCGAACTGTGGGACAAAAGCCTGCACTTTTTTAGCGGAATCTTCTGTTTTCGATAGGATTTTGTTATGCTAAACAGCAATCACTTTTCAAAGTGTTTCTTTTTCACCTCGATAAATAAAGCCCTGCACATTAAGTACTCTGCTGCTTCCTCCCCCCCAACATAGAAATACCACCCCCGGGAATTAAAAAAAATAAAATAAAATAGACTCCTGGGGTGGCAGCAAATCATGAATGGCAACACAGCAGAAAGAAGCATCTGTTGGCGCTAAGATATATACTTTATAATGCCCAGTAAACGTACACAATGTTGACATTTAGACAATTGTGCTAGATAGAGTTCTATAAGAAGGAAACGGGAGCGCCTGTCTTCTAAAGAGGCTTCACTTTGAATCCTTTATTCTCGTATGATTCTTCACTGGGTTCCTTAATCCATTTGGCAATAGTTTACTTTGAGGAACACATTCCTTTCTTCGGGCCTGGAAAGCACACAATTCCTTCTGTTTTCTAAATATACATCTTCAGAGCTCTCTAAACTTTGGGGAAAAGAAGAAGAGAAAAAAAAGGATTTGTTTTTCTTCTTCAACGACATTAGGACAGACATAATTTTTTAATTAAGCATAATTTGGTCATCAGGACAAGTGTCACACAAAAAAAAAAAAGTTAATGTAAAAAGATTAGCTGCTAACATGCAATATGTGGAAAGAGACAATTCCTAGGCCCGTTGGTGAACTAGGAGTATTCAACCAATAGTCTGTAAGCTCGTTTGAGCAGGGTCCTCTTCAACCTATTGTTCCTGTAAGTTTTCTTGTAATTGTCCTATTTATTGTTACACCCCCCCTCTCAAAATATTGTAAAGCGCTACGGAATCCGTTGGCGCTATATAAATGGCAATAATAATAATAATAACCTAATTAAAATCCCTCGGCATTGCTAAGCGCAACACACGGTTAGTAAGTCCCTTAAATCAGCCGTGCCTGGTTTGGAAAGAAATGAATTCATAGCATTGAACTAAACATGAACATTGGAACCAGTACAAATTATAAATTAACCTTAAACCACCCATTTAGCTGTTCTTATTCCACAACAATTATTAGGGATCATTTCCAAGGCTTTTGCTACTTTCTGCAGGTCAGCCACTACTCGCTACATAGCCTGCCGATGGCGTTAACAAATAGCAAATTGCTACCAAATCCAGAATTTCACCAGTAGCTGCAGGCAGTTACCCGGTGTTACTACTTAAAGCGGCACTGTCATGCCGAATCCTGTTTGGGTTTTTTTAACCACCCTCCGGCCTCCACTATCTCTAATTGACCCCTTAGTCACCCCCAAATGCCCCTAAGCCCCCCACATTACCTATTTTTTATTCCTTATTTTCTGCCCTGATCTTTATTCAGGGCGCAGCCATCTTTGTGTGGGTAGATGAAGTCCCTGTGGAACACGTTAGCTGCCCACACTAGATAGCCTGTGAGATTCCCGCACATGCCCAGTGAAACACCTGGACATGCGAACGGGAATTTCACCTATTCATTCATTCATCAGACAGACGAATGAGTGAATAGAAATATCAGCCGAACAAACAAACACTGAGTATCAGTGTTTGTTTGTTCGTTCAGTTTATTACAAGGAGGGAGCTACCGGCATGCAGCTCCCTCCTTGTAATATGTAAAGATAGAAGCAGCAGGGAGCAGTGCTCCCCGCCACTTCATAACCCCCCCAGTTCCCCCCTCACTCTATGGGGGTCAATATGACCCCCATAATAGCACGAGGGAGATTAAAATCTCCCCAATGCCCCTACTCGCTATACCGCGAGTAAGGGCATGTCTACTAAACAGTGAGCAGCCTGTGGCCCACCCCCCCCCACGCAAATAAATAACTAACCTGTAAAGTAAAATTAAACTTTCCATTCAACGTCTTCTTTTTTCTCAAATCTTAATTTTTAAGCCCCAAAAAAGGCCAAATAAAAAACAATCATAACCGTCGAACTTAAAATAAAATAAAAATCCCGAGCGCAAAAAAAAAAAACAGACGAAAAAGAAAAAACCAGAGCGCAAAAAAATAATCCATCTTCACCCATGGAGGGCTCCGTGCAGACTGAGCTCCGCAGGGCGGGGGAAGGCTTATAAAGCCTTGCCTTGCCCTGCAATTAGGCTAAAAACACTCTGATTGGTGGGTTTAAGCCAATCAGAGTGCTCTTTGTCATTTTACACAGCGTGGGAAAATTCAAAAGAACTTTCCCACGCTGTGTAAAATGACACAGAGCACTGTGATTGGATGGCTTGAAATGGCTTAACCCCACCAATCAGAGTGTTCTTAGCCTAATTGCAGGGCAGGGCAAGGCTTTATAAGCCTTCCCCCGCCCTGCGGAGCTCAGTCTGCGCGGAGCCCTCCATGGGTGAAGATGGATTATTTTTTTGCGCTCAGGTTTTTTCTTTTTCATCAGGTTTTTCTTGCGCTCTGGATTTTTATTTTATTTTAAGTTCGACGGTTATGATGGTTTTTTATTTGGCCTTTTTTGGGGCTGAAAAATGAAGATTTGAGAAAAAAGAAGACATTCAATGGTAAGTTTAATTTTACTTTACAGGTTATTTTATTCCCTCTCTCATTATTTTTTAGGGTGAGGGGGGTAGATAGGGACTTTTTATTTGGGTGGGGGGGTGGGTGACTAGGGGCTTGGGGACCCCTAGTCACCTGGGGGGGGAATTGACTTAGGGCCCCCACCCGCCGCCGGAGGCGGGGTGGACAGTAGGTGTGTCCCCCATTATCATTTGGCCCCCACCCGCCGCCCAGGGGTGGGGGTGGGGGGGAGGGCAGTAGGTCCCCCCCTCATTATCTTTATGGCCCCCACCCGCCGCCCAGGGGTGGTGGCCGGAGGGGGGGTGGACAGTAGGTCCCCCCCCTTATTATCATTATGGCACCCACCCCCCGCCCAGGGGTGGGGGCCGGGGGTGGGGCAGTAGGTCCCCCCCATTATCATTATGGCCCCTCACCTGCCACCCAGGGGTGGGGGCCGGGGGGGCAGTAGGTCCCCCCCATTATCATTATGGCCCCAACGCCGCCCAGGGGTGGGGACCCGGGGGGGGCAGTAGGTCCCCCCCATTATCATTATGACCCCCACCCACCGCGCAGGGGTGGGGGCCAGGGGGGACATTAGATCTCCCCCCTTATTTTACTTTAGGGCCCCCACCCGTCATTTAGGGGTGGGGGCCAATAGTTTTTTGGGGGTTTTTTTTACAGTGAGCAGCCACAGGCTGCTCACTGTTTACTAGACAAGCCCCTACTCGCGGTATAGCAAGTAGTGGCAGCATTTACTAATACTAAGTAATTTTTACTTAGTATTAGTAAATGTGGCTGAAAGACCAATTTAGGTTTTTCACCCTTTTAGTAGATAACTCCCTGATACCGTGGGAATTAAGGAGTTATCTACTAAGCGGTTGCAAGATGCAGCCACAGCAAGAATAGGATCGGAGTTTCATTCATTCGAATGAAATTGCGATCCAAATAAAGTGCCGAATTGCATTCTAAAACAAACGAACAGACTGTTCTCATTCAGTTAGAACGCAATTCGGCAGTTTTGTCTGAAATGACAGGAAGCATTGTGGGAACACTGAGTAAAGGTGAGAATTATGGGAAAATTGCTCTGACCAGCGGAAATGAAGCACACTTTGCTCCTCCGCTGGTCAGAGCTGGTCAAGCGGAGGAATCCTCCATAAGGCAAAGAGTCCCTACTTTGTCTTATGATTTTAAAGAAAACTAAAGAAGACAGGAAGAAAAGAATAACAGATCCTGAGAGAGGGAAAGAAGAGGAAGAGATTGAGGAAAGGTAAGTTCGGCATGACAGTGCCGCTTTAAAGCAGCAACTAATGCCATTTCCGACTAGTTTACATCCCAATAAAATAAAAAGCAGAGAATGTAAATGTAAATTTTTTAAGAGAATGAATGGTGCATCGGCTGAGAGATCCAGTCTGCTAAAGCTCCTCGATGCAGTTTAGTTTGAGGATATATTTGATAATATTTCATCTTGGGATTTCGATAAAGGTTGAGGTTGGGGATAGAAGGTTTTTGTAGGTGACATTTAAGGTTAGGGATAGTACTTAAAGTTAGGATTTGGAAATTGTTTTGGGTATACGACTGTAGTATGGTTATGCTGATATTTACGATTAGTTTTGTGATATTTATTAACCTAGGTTTATTTTTTTCTTTATTAACAAAAATGTACATTGCTTTCACGCGGAATCCTCACAATTTAGAAAAACTATTAAAAATTACTTTCTCATCCGATGCGGTGGGCAACTGGTGAAGAGCAAAAAATCTCTCTCTGAATACCACTTTGAGTGGAAAAAACACACATTTAACATTTGCTTCAAACTTCAAAGTAATCTGATAGTTTGTTTCCTTGCGAAAAACACGCAGTGGAAAAATAACGTGATTTAATATGATGTTTTATCCCTTCAATAAAATGTTTACACCTTAAGGATTTTAATTAGAGAGCTTTTTCAGTTTTCATATTGATTGCATTATGTTGTACTAGCATTTATGATTTATGGACATTCTTTTTACTCTGTTAGTGTTACACCATGTTCATTTATGATAACTCATTTTACACAGTAACACCAAACTCCAAGGGGTCCAACATGATAATAAATATGATTGCAATGCATTCGTTTTTTTTAAGTGTCACTACGCTGGAATCTTGCCTGTAGGGATACATTTTACATTTCAAAACATAGACATCAAGATCTCGCTTGACGCCTGCAGCTTGATTATAATTCATTTTATGCCAAAAATAGTCTAAAATCACTATGTGTAAAATTTAGTTAGACTTATTAAACATGGTTAAGATAGTGGGAAAAACGTCAAGAAAAATGTCAAGTATTTCCTAAAATATGCAACAAAAAATGTAAAGAAACCAGCGCTTATAAACTCAATCAATAGCAGACCATCTGATAGATAAATTCAAAGTAGCTGCTAAAACATTCCAAATGACTCCTTCCAACTGTCACACATAGAAAATGATACAAAGTAAATGAATGTAGCTCTTTTTCTTAAAATAAAACAGATAAATCACCTTATAAAATGATTATATGAAGGTTGTCTCAATGGATACACCAAGTAGATATCTTGTGCAATTGTGTAGTATCAAGTATATCAAATGAATATCTGTAGAGAACAGTTCAACATAGTGCAGGTCACACAATAATAAATATAAGAACTAATTTCTAGCAGTTTACACTCACAAACGAGGAGTTGTGGGCTCAGCTCCAGTTTTTTGCGTCTTTGGATCCGTTTAGGCGATCCACCCCTGTTACCGAAATTTTCCTTTTCTGCAAAACAACAGGCACAGCCAATTGCACAGTATTGCTCCAATTATGTGTAATATAATGTATTATATACTTAAGAGTCAATACTCACAAACATGGAGTCATGGATATATGACTCAATAAACCCACGTATGCAGATTAAAGGCTGCACTCCTCCTTTGCTGGAAAGAATATTTCTGGAACCGAAATTCTTTTAAAAAATTAAAAAAGTAACAATTTATTAAATATACACAAAATAGAAATTGCCTATATAGGCTAAAAACCGGTACGCGTTTCGCCAATACAATTTGGCTTCCTCAGCCAGATAAAAAGTCAATAAATAACGTTCGGTTCCCTCCGCCGGTTTAAATATCTTCCTACCAGCAGGTAAATGCTCGGTGCCGCTCATCATCACACGCTAGTGCCGCCCACTAGCCCAGCGTGTGTTATCCATGCCTCTTTTTCGTGCCGGTGTCAGAAGGTTACCGGAATGATGACTCCGAAGTTCTTTTCCTCGTAATACACGGCATATCGATCCTCATAATGCACGGCATATTGATCTGATCGCTGGAACTTTCTTATTTCGGCCCAAAGTTCATTATAAGTTCCAATAAAACGATGACATAAAACATGGGAAAATATAAAAAAACGCAGTATCAGTCCATAATTTAAATCATAATAAAATGATATAACCACATATGGTTTATACCGATTCCATTTATAAATAACGGCATGAAAAGCAGTACAGAAGCAATCAATAAATATTCCCACCTTTTTAGATGAAACATAAATCTTAAATTTCTTCTTAGATGTTTCCAATCTAATCCTCTATCTATGAATTTGTTAAAATATGTTTACATTGATACATTTCTAATAAAAGAGATACTTCAATAAGAGACAATTGTATCTAATCCCATCTTCTTTCTACATCAATTATCTTATTTT
This sequence comes from Pelobates cultripes, assembly GCA_933207985.1. Lineage (NCBI taxonomy): Eukaryota > Metazoa > Chordata > Amphibia > Anura > Pelobatidae > Pelobates > Pelobates cultripes. Next base: position 38,648,890 of record OW240917.1, read on the forward strand.
TATGTTATAGATCACCCCTTTTTGTTTATTATGTTTATTTTATGTTTGTTTATTTTTTATTTGTGTTAACTAATAATGCATAGTGTGTATTATAAACCTACTTTAATCCAATTGTGGTAAAATCCCATATTAAAGATACAATTACAGTTCTAAATAGATTAGAGGACATAACTTGGGATAATAATTGCATCCTAGTCACATGTGATGTGGCAGCGCTCTACAGCAATATTCCACATTCTTATGGCTGTAGAGCATCAAGACATTTCCTGACGGAGTCAAAAAAATTCCAACTAAAACAAACTGAGTACATCATAGAAGGGATAGAACTGATTTTAAAGAACATCTTTTTTTGGTATGATGATACCTTTTTTTCTGCAGGTTAATGGGACGGCCATGGGAACCAAGTTTGCCCCCAGCTATGCCAATCTTTTTATGTCCTATTAGGAAAGTTTTTACATCTATGATAGGCATGGCTGGGGAGAAAGCTTGGTCTTCTATGGCCGTTATATAGATGATATTCTGTTCATCTGGAGATGTGAAGAGAAGGATCTAATGGTATTTTTAGAATTTTTAAATACCAATGATTGGGGTATAAAACTTAGCAGCACATGGAGTAGAGAATTAGTCACATTCCTAGATCTGGACATCTTTATAGAAGAAGGGATGATTAAGACCAGGAACCATTTTAAACAAGTAGATTGTAACAGTTTCATAGAACATGCAAGTTGTCATCATTCCCCTTGGCTAGAGAATGCACCAAAGGGACAATTTTTGAGGATCTGCCGCAATTGTAGCGACCTCACTGTTTATGATGAACAGTCCTTGCATATCAAGTCAGATTTCCTAGCCAAGGGTTATGATACCTATAAATTAGAGAACTCAAGGGAAGAAGTTAGGAATAAAGAAAGAAAATAATTATTATCTTATAAAAATAAAACAGCTACAGAGGTACAAGATGTTCCATTTGTTTGTAATTATAACTCTCACAATCATCAAATTAATCGGATCATCAAAAAATATTGGCCGATTTTATTGCAAGATCCTGTTTTGAAATTAATTCTTCCTATTAACCCTAGAATGATTTATAGGGGCGCTAAGAATCTTAAAAATAGTTTGGTACGAAGTTCGTTGAAAGAAGTTAAAACCCCTTCCACTATATTAAATGGTAAAAGGGGTTTTTACGGTTGTGGGCAATATACAGCTTGCAAGAAATCAAGATGCACTTGAAGAAAAGTGGGAGACATTAATCTAAATGGAATGGAAAAAATCCAAATAAAACAGTTCATAACCTGTTATTCTAAAAATTTGATTTACCTTCTCACTTACCCATGTGGATTAAGATATGTAGGAAGGACAACCAGACCCTTACATGTCAGGATTAGGGAACATGTAAATAAAATACAAACAGGTTATCAACAACATTGTGTATCCAATCATTTTAGATTATATCATGACCAGAAGCCAGAAGGTTTAACTTTTTGTGGCATTGACAAAGTAGGAAAGAATTGGAGAGGTGGGGATTTCATAAGGGATTTGGGGAAACGAGAGATGGAGTGGATCTATAAATTGAACACTCTAATCCCTTATGGCCTCAACTCTGATTTTGAACTGTGCCATTTTTTATAAGATTATTTATAAGGTTATTTTTAGCGTAATTATTTAATTTATTTATTTATTTTTATAATGAATTAAAACAAGTTTGTTTAGAATATAAGGATTTGGAGTACTAAGAAGGGGTTAACAACTGTATCTTTTTTATAATGAATGAAAACAAGTTTGTTTAGAATATAAGGATTTGGAGTACTAAGAAGGGGTTGATAACTGTATCTTTAGAAGATCGTTATTTATAAAGATAGTATTTAAATATTTAACATTTTGTAAGAAAGGGTTGATAATTTTATTTTAAAAGATTGTTACTTATAAAGATATTATTGAAATATTTTGCCACAATTGGATTAAAGTAGGTTTATAATAAACACTATGTATTATTAGTTAACACAAAATAAAAAATAAACAAACATAAAATAAACATAAAAAAACATTAAAAAAAGGGGTGATCTATAACATAAAAATAAGATAATTGATGTAGAAAGAAGATGGGATTAGATACAATTGTCTCTTATTAAAGTATCTCTTTTATTAGAAATGTATCGATGTAAACATATTTTAACAAATTCATAGATAGAGGGTTAGATTGGAAACATCTAAGAAGAAATTTAAGATTTATGTTTCATCTAAAAAGGTGGGAATATTTATTGATTGCTTCTGTACTGCTTTTCATGCCGTTATTTATAAATGGAATCGGTATAAACCATATGTGGTTATATCATTTTATTATGATTTAAATTATGGACAGATACTGCGTTTTTTTATATTTTCCCATGTTTTATGTCATCGTTTTATTGGAACTAATAATGAACTTTGGGCCGAAATAAGAAAGTTCCAGCGATCAGATCAATATGCCGTGCATTATGAGGATCGAAATGCCGTGTATTACGAGGGAAAGAACTTCGGAGTCATCATTCCGGTAACCTTCTGACACCGGCACGAAAAAGAGGCATGGACCGCACACGCTGGGCTAGTGGGCGGCACTAGTGTGTGATGATGAGCGGCACCGAGCATTTACCCGCCGGTAGGAAGATATTTAAACCGGCGGAGGGAACCGAACGTTATTTATTGACTTTTTATCCGGCTGAGGAAGCCAAATTGTATTGGCGAAACGTGTACCGGTTTTTAGCCTATATAGGCAATTTATATTTTGTGTATATTTAATAAATTGTTACTTTTTGAATTTTTTAAAGAATTTCGGTTCCAGAAATATTCTTTCCAGCAAAGGAGGAGTGCAGCCTTTAATCTGCATACGTGGGTTTATTGAGTCATATATCCACGACTCCATGTTTGTGAGTATTGACTCTTAAGTTTATAATACATTATATTACACATAATTGGAGTAATACTGCGCAATTGGTTGTGCCTGTTGTTTTGCAGAAAAGGAAAATTTCGGTAACAGGGGTGGATCGCCTAAACGGATCCAAAGACGCAAAAAACTGGAGCTGAGCCCACAACTCCTCGTTTGTGAGTGTAAACTGCTAGAAATTTGTTCTTATATTTATTATTGTGTGACCTACACTATGTTGAATTGTTCTCTACAGATATTCATTTGATATACTTGATACTACACAATTGCACAAGATATCTACTTGGTGTATCCATTGAGACAACCTTCATATAATCATTTTATAAGGTGATTTATCTGTTTTATTTTAAGAAAAAGCGCTACATTCATTTACTTTGTATTATTTCCTAAAATAGCTGAATTAGTAAGAAAAAAAGTGTTTTCGATTTAACTATTTTATTCTAAAATTTCACGTTCTCTTTCGAATTCTTGACAACTTATACATTTTATTAATTAACCTGGTTAATTTAATTTCATACTGACAACCACCAGAGGCGCTTACGCAAAGTAGCAAAGTGAAATTCCTCTATAACTATCAGATAGTTTTGGAGATACTGACTGGCGCAGCACTGTTTTTGTATTCCTAATGCGTTCCTGTAAATGTGTATGTTGCTGTATTCTGCTTGTTTTATTGTCACTTACGGCTCTCGGCTCTTCTGTTGGTGTGACTGCACTTAAACTAGGCAGCCACGCCGACAGAAAGGTTTCAAACTTACCTTGGTCGCGGCAGGCAGCTGCCCTGTCTCCCTCCGTTACGGTCCCAAGCGGGTGAGATGTTCTTAGGAACGCCAGCTGCTGCGGTTCAGGATTTTATAATAAACTTACCTTTGCCCACATAAAAGATGGCGCCAACACGCGTGCAACGTCATAGACGTGCACACACGCTTTGGCGTCAGAGACAGCCAATTACAGCCTAAAGGTGGTTATTTAAACCCAAATTACCTTTTTTTTTGCCAGTGCCCTGTCGTGGTTTCCACTAGCTGGTTATCCACGAGTGTGTTCCTGATCGTGTTTTTCTGGTATTCTTGACTTCTGGCTTTCCTCATCGTTGGTTCTCATTCTGTGTCCCTGACCTTGGCAAGTATTTTGACTATTCTCTGGCCATTCTAAGGTCCGGTTAGACGTTACCTTTAGTCCTAGGTGTGATACTATTCTGCGTGCTGGATCAACTATAATCCTGACAGTTATGTATTGGAGCTGCAGCTGCTGCATTATATTGTGTATACAGTACATGAGCATTTCTTGGTAGTGTGTGATACGTACGTGGATTGCGTATCATGTCAGGTGTATGAATGCGGTGTATGGAGGGCTGTTTGAGAGATTCTTTGTGTGGTGTTATAAGTTTGCTTGTGTGGATGCGTGTGTTTGTGTTGCCAGTGGTGTGTTTTTGGGTGTAGTGTAGGGGAGGCTTCTTATGCAGCTGTGTGCATGTCTTGCTCTGTAGGTCACTTCCCTGGGGTCCTGTCGGTCCAGGGACAGGGGCTTTGGATGCTGCTCTCCTCTAAATGCTGCAATGAGTATACTGAGGTCTCACCACCTGCTGCAATCACCGCTAATGCTGAACATTTGGTTGGCACTAGCAGGTATCTGAAGAGAACCCAATGGGACCTTTGATAGACCTTTTCTATGTCAGGCAGCCTTGTGTGCTGTGCAAAAGCACCTCAAGTACCATGCACAGCACACGTGCCATAGATTCCCACCCTGACCTATCCAAGCTCAACATCATCTTACTATGCCTCACCAATACAGCATCCAAAAGAAGTCAGCTTTCAATTATATGTGTAAAAAGATGACTGGGTAAAATTAAACAGATCAAGATGGCTGCCTTTATTAAACTATGCATTTGGGAACATTTTCCCCTGTCAAATTAAAAGACCGTTATTCCGATTGTTGGATTAAACATTGAGTTCGGCTAATAGGATTAATTTCAGAACCCCGAATGAATTTTTCTTTAGGACAGGGGGAATTGAAAAATAACTCAAAACATGTTTTCCCCCTTTGTCAATTAACAAATACATTAACATGGGTTTAAAAAATAAAAATAAAAACTCATACTATCGACGGTCAATACAATTAAAACTGTATTCCTTCACAAAACAAAATCAAGTTAGTTTATTGTATGAACCATTTTAGAACAAAATGTATTTTGAGAATTCACATCTATAGAAGGCGTTGGTGTCCAAAATCAAATTACTTGTCCCCGGCCTGCTATTTTGAAGAATGAAAACATTTCCATATGAATATTTCAAACTGCCCTCATCTTCTCTGTAAGGATGTTTAAATGTACACAGTTCTACACAGATTTAATGATCGGTTCCATTCTACCATAAAGGGACTCCTGGAGAGGTCCAGCTGATGAACATTCTGCAATAGCTTCTCATCGCTTTGAACTCAGACCTTTCAAATCAGCTGAAAGGCTTCTCAGACCCTGCTTTTGTAATATTGCCGTTAGTTTTACAATCACTATTTAAACTGCACCATAGGTCCTCTGCTTTGACATGTTCTACATTCTTGAAGGTACCCTTATATTCCTTGTCTAGTATATCCTGTGGCCTGTGTTCTATTATGTTACATAATAAAGATGTTGATTATTGGGTGTGCAAGGTTAATATTCCACCCGCTATAGAAATTGTACTCTGCAATCATCTACAGATATCACGTTTTTCCTTCTAAATGTTTGTGCTTAATATATAACAAAATCTGAACTAAATCAAACAAGATGACGCAGTATAAATGATAAGTATAATATTTAAAAGAACCCCTTTAAAGAAAATATCAATTGGTATTGTATCTATTAGAATGGTTAAACAAAGAAAAAAGTGGAATGAAGCACCTCTCACAAATAGTGAGCGGAGTTCAAACTCCTCCACAAATGTATACCTCCTAATATCAATGTAACATAGGGTGGGGGAAAAGAAAAAAAAGGAATATAAACCTTTATTGGAAAGTTAAAAATTCCTCCAGTCTTGGAGAATAATAGAACAATTTGTCAATGGTAAACACGTCAATGCACCGACTCGGTGTGCAGATAGCCTAAAGTATACTACTCATATACGGAATTATATCAAAGTTGCATGGCTCTAAGTCATATGTATATGCAAATTCCCTATGGGTGTATATTTAGAAAAGCCCTTTCTGTGGGGCAAAAAGATATTAAAAAAAAATTGACAATAATTCAAAATTTATACTGGTAGGGATATATATATTGCCTGGTAGCAGTAGTGAGACCAAAGAGAGAAACAGGTTTAGTCACTATTCCGGGAAAAAGGTTAGAGAAGGTAAATGCTCACTAGTTTAGAAACTTGATAAAGCTCAGCTCTTGATAAAGGCGTATCTAAACGCCGAAACGCGCGTCGGGCTTTTCTTTTTGCCGATGCTATTGTTTTACCATGTCCTCTTTAGGCACTCGACACTCTTTTCACTCTATTTCTTTTTCTAGTTTAAATTCCTTTTTTTGGTCTTTATTTTGCACTGATGTTATGATAGGGATATTTCTGAGGCTGCCTTGAAGTAGCAGTTTAGTTGAGTATGCCATTGTATGAGTTAGACAGTTAGTCCAGGGCAAGCTAGGTTTTTCTGGTGGGTGCACCTGAGGGCTCCCCCCCCCCCCTTTTGATATCTACTGAGTATTACCAGCTTTAAGTTCTCTTCCTCTATGCACTGTATACCCTTGTGGGCAACATTTATTTCTTGAGAGATTGAGCTACATGAAGTGTATACTGATAATATCATTATGTAGATGGTTATGTCTCCGGTTTCTAAACTAGTGAGCATTTACCTTCTCTAACCTTTTGCCCGGAATAGTGACTAAACCTGTTTCTCCCTTTGGTCTCACTACTGCTACCAGGCAATATATATATATATATCCCTACCAGTATAAATTTAGAATTATTGTCAAAAAAGTTTTTGTATCTTTATATCTTTTTGCCCCACAGAAAGGGCTTTTCTAAGTATACACCCATAGGGAATTTGCATATACATATGACTTAGAGCCATGCAACTTTGATATAATTCCGTATATGAGTAGTATACTTTAGGCTATCTGCACACCGAGTCGGTGCATTGACGTGTTTACCATTGACAAATTGTTCTATTATTCTCCAAGACTGGAGGAATTTTTAACTTTCTAATAAAGGTTTATATTCCCTTTTTTCTTTTCCCCCACCCTATGTTACATTGATATTAGGAGGTATACATTTGTGGAGGAGTTTGAACTCCACTCACTGTTTGTGAGAGGTGCTTCTTCCCTTTCACTTTTCTCTTTGTTTAAATTTTCCTCGGGGTTAAGCCCCTTATACCTCTTGTAACCTCTATAGAGGCTGGGGAGCTGGCTAGTCCAGTTCTCTATAGCCTCTATCTCTTTATCTATTAGAATGGTTTCAACATATAAGACGTATTCGTACATGTTGCATTTTTTTTTGACCATACCCAATCTTCATGCACATGATCTTGGTAGCGGCCCAGTGGTTGTTTGCGTATAAGAAAGATTGTAATGCGTTCAGTAGAATGCCCATTTGTATTATTACAGAGGATTGTTTAAAATATTTATTGAAAAAAAATTGGGAATTGTAGAGAATTGACCAGGCAATAACCAAAGACAGGCAGGAGCTGCTAGATAAATGCACCTAGCTAAGAGCAGGGCGACTGGAAGGAAGCCCTGGTGTCATGCTGAGTTAGTTAATGCTGTGTAGGTACACGTGTGAAACATTCCACAGCAAATGGATTGACGAGAAAAAGAATCTGACATTCCAGCTGCTGTAGAATGGTACACGACGCATTATGGCACATGTGTTTTTCGATTTCGTGGTTAAGATGTCCTGAGAATTCAATGAAAATTTCTCTTATTACACACTTCAATATCATATAAACCATCACCACTGTCGCTGTCTAAAATATTAAGTATATGTGTACATACTGTAAATCTGTATGTTGCATGTCTCTTTAACCCTTTAAGGACCAAACTTCTGGAATAAAAGGGAATGTCACACGTCATGTGTCCTTAAGGGGTTAAAACAGAATTCAAGCAGATTAAAACTATCCTTGAAGTTTAATGAATGCACATTAAGTCGTATATCAAGGAAATGGAGTATCCGCATAACAGAGTGGAAAGCCCCCATTGTATATACATTATATACACACAAATAAAGTCACCCTAACTAACTCCGCTCTTTCAGCTAATGCACATATGAAAATATAATTTGCCGGCTACTGCAGAGCTTGTCTGTAATTCCTGATGTCTGCTTTATTGCATTCACAGTAACTAAAACTCCAGAAAAAAACTTGGTGTTGCTTGCTCAAGGCTCTCACTAACCTCCTTGGAAGAAAAATGTTCCCTTGTCTGTCTGGAGCGAGCAGATTTCGGCTTTCTCTGTCCACTTGAACGCATCTCAAGAAAATCTCAATTTACAACATCCTGTCTATTGCTTAAACATTCCCTTTCTCTAAAAGAAACGTCCATGATACGTTGTTTAGTTTTACTGGGTATCTGTACAAAAATGCCCCTAATACTTATGGTGTCGGAACTGAACAAGTAGCTAGTCAGTCAATATAGAAAGAAAACCGCTAACCACACATTGCGTTACGTTCCATAATTTGATTATTTAAAAGTATCATTTAATTTTACTTAAACCTTTATTTTTAAAGGACAACTGTCAGCTCAAATCTATATATTTTTTTTTTAATGCAGTCACTCCTCACTTACCAACCAGCTTCTGTTCTTACGACCCGGTCATAAAACGAATTGGTCGGTAAGTGATTATGAGCTACAGAGCATGCGCACCAGTGCAGGTCTATGTTCTGGGAAATTTCCCCCCAATAGACAAGCGCATCAGAGCCTCAAATCTATGTTCTGGGAACGTTCCTCGAACATAGATTATATAGATTCCCTGCTCTCGTGCTTTTTTCTATGTTCGGGGAAATTTACTCGAACAAACATATGCACTAAAGCAGGGAATCCCTCTAATCTATGTTCGGGGAAAATTCTCTGATCGTAGACCAGCTCGCTAAAGTGGGGAGTCCCTTGAATCCCCACGCTAGAGAGCTGGTCGTAAGTGCGAGCCATGATAAAACAGGTAGGTCCTAAAGTGAGAACCACCTGTACAATAATCCTTTCATCAAGTTTTAAAAGGAAATAGATTTTTTTTTTTTATTAAGTTATGTGCAAAAGAAAATAAATACCTTTAGTATATGACAGGATTCTTTAACCAGATACATGCACCGTGGCTCAGACAGTGTTTGAAAACAACAGTTTCTATGGTCTTCCCTGCTTCAGTCCCTACACAGAATTAAGGAAAACCATAGAGACAAACAGGTTCTAAGTGAATTTTAAGTGTAAGCTCAAAATAGCCAAACTGGGTTACTTCTCTAAGTCGTCTCTATGATTCCAGTTTGACTACTCTTGCCTTAAATGTTAACTTTGCTTTGAAATCTTAGTTTAGTAAATAACCCTTTAACTGTTTTCAAACACTGTCTAACCCAAGGTGCATGTATATGGCTAAAGGATCTTGTCATATACTAAAGGTAGAGAACAGTTTCTTAATTTATTTTTATTTATTTTTTTACACATACATAATTAAAAAAATATATATATCCTTTCAAAACTTGGTGATAGGATTATCTTAAAATAGTTTTGAGGTGACAGTTGTCCTTTAAAGCGGCATTGTCACACCGAACTTACCTCTCTCCTATTGCTGCCTTAAATTATGTCTGCTGACAGGGTTTACTAATACCTGTCTTAACATGGATATTTATAATTTACATGTTAATTATATTATGTAATCACATTTAAGGGTAGTAAGTCCTTCAAAAATGAATGTGTGTATATAAAAGTAGACATACATGTTCCATAGATAACAGATTACTGGGAGTTACAGTCCAGGGCAGCAGCTATTTCAGCTGACAATTAAAGTGGTGACAGGAGCCACTCAGTAGTATAACTCTCACTAATCCCAAACAAGTAAGGATATTTTTATTAAGGTAGAAAATTCAAGGAAAGCTAAACAGACGTATCGCAACATTTAAATCACAGAAAAAAAAAAAGCGTAGACTTTTTTTATTTCCAAAGCAAATTGATTTTATTTCAAAGACAAGTTTCCTTCTAGTATTGCTGAAGGGATCACATCCTGTGGAATTGATCATAACATACAAAGTCCCTGTCTTAAGTTCAAGTGCTCTGATACATTCTTTTTGAATAGAAATAATGACCTGCAAGGTATATAAAACTACTCGCATTCTGAAATGCACAAAATGTAAATTTCCATTGCTTTGTTCAGGATAGAAAAAAGACAATTCAAGTAGTAAATTCAGGTTTTTTTAATCCCTTAACTTTTAAGGTCACTGGTATATGTAGATCAAAAATATCTTTAAAAAAAAAAAAACATCGGACATGTTCTCAAGTTTTGTAACCACTCACTAAAAAAAATAAAAAAATTAAAGGAAGAGCAGTTATTTTGGTATTTTGGACCAGTTATTGGTATATGCAAATACACATTTTTCTTTTTATCCTCAAACTTTTTATATTTTTTATTTTTTTTTAAACAAAAACCTGCACCAAAATTATGGCAGACACATTTAAGTTTATAGAATGCCCATCTGAAAATTCATTGAAAATAGAGATGCTTTTTTTGTTTTTATTTTATTTTTTTATTTCCCAGAACTGTAAAAGCCATAAAAATGCAAAAATATCTATTACATTTTTTATTTGTATAAATTCCTCCTGAAAATTCCTCATTTAACTAACAAAGTCAGTGAGTGAAAAGTTCACGAAACTAAATAAATTTTAATCCACTGCTGTACATAATAGCAATCTTAAAAAAAAACAAAAACTGAGGCTTCTTAAAGTAAAGAGGCACCAAACACTTTTTTTTTCTTTGAATCTTTGCTTGTTTAGAAGAAACAAAGACTGAAATTACACCTAGTCATGACAAAACGGCATGCACTTTTTAAGATACATTGCCATTTAAGCAGAGCACTGCATACCTCAGTGTAAAACATGTACGCCAGCCTGGTTGCAATCTGCAGTGTGATACACATCTGTATGTTGAATCTATAGAGGGGACCCTAACAAATACCCCTGTACAGATTACATAGTAAAACAAAGATCTCTCAAAGCAGATCATTACTAGTCATTGGACTGCAGAATATCAATGGGCTGGGACGTGCTCTGATGTCGTCAACGTGCTATCAAGTGGTGGTGTAAAAACAAAAACAAACAAAAAGAAAACAATTATCTGTAGATTTACACAACGGTTTTACAGCACTTAGGCGGTGACACGATTTTAACTTTTGCCTCTGTCAAAGAAGCAAAACTTAAAATAAAAGTTTAAAGTCACTTTAACACTTTTAACACAGCGGAATATGTGCAGTGCAATTTACTGCATTGAACATACCCCTGGCACTCAGAGTTAAATTATTAAATCAGTTTAAACTAATAGTTTTCTATAAATATATATTTTTTGTTTTGTTGTTTTGTTTTTTTGTTTTTTTTAATTTTTTTATTTTATTGACAAGCAGAAGAACATCTGACAACCCAGTGTGAGCTTGCCATTATTTTAGAACTATTTTCAAAGGAAAACTGGTGAGTAACTGTGTTTTCAACTTCGCTTTGCAAGTTTGGTCCCACATACTTAGCTACTCGGCAAAACACTGCCAATGCGGAGACCATGTTTTATGTCTTCAGTCATATCCAACCATTCTGATTTGTCCATGTAATTTCTTTTTAACAAACTGAACAGGTGAAAACATTCCACTTGTCAACTCATATGTGTATACATATCTACATTTACACATATATACATATATATTAAAATAAAAATACCCAAAGGCAGCCAGAGAAATTCAGAATGCGCATGACAGATGAGGCACTACCATGTGAAGAAAGGACAAAGTACCCTATAGAAGCACTGTGATTCAGTTATTTTCGATTTGCTCCAAATCCAAGTCAGCACAATCTATGGGAAAGATGCCACCCTCGGAACTCTCACAGTCACTACTATCCTCGTCACTTTCGCTCACGGTGGTATCACATTTATAATCCCTTGTGCCTGCTACACGACAAGGCAGACTGTGCTTTCCTTCTGAGGTCTCCTTCAGAGGGCTGGTTCCGGGAGTTATGATATTCATGAGGTCGTTGGAATCGCAAGGAGATGAGACGATTGTCTTCAAATGTGAATCTTCGTCGTCTTCATAGTCAAGTGAACAAAGGCTTTTAGAAGTCTGCAATAAAAAATTAATAAATATATAGATGTTAAACATGTATTCGTATAGTTTAAGAAAATTGCACATGTTCTATTTTGTAAATTTCCAAACTACATGTTTGCGTAGGGACAAGTTCCGAGATCAAATACTTTCTGCATACACAGGCATTCTATATACAAATGTAATAATGCACACACATACACCACAACCTTTCTGACAAACAGTTCAATGGACTTTTTTTTTTTTTTTTTTAACTGTCCTCATGAAAGCTTATGTGCTAAACTGACATGTTTACCTAGCAATACATTTTGATACTTTTGGAGAAAACCGAAACCACAGAAGTGCTTTTTCAGAAATGTTGGTGCATAATTGCATAATATATTCCCCTACACAAAAGATATGAAAAATCTATTTCAAAAATAAAGTTACACAACAACTTTTTGGTCATAGGGCAGTAGCAAAGAAGCACAGCTGTTGTGTGGCTGATTCTACAGTATTCTGGAGATAGTCAGAGAGACAAAGTCAGATAACACCAAATCATGCTTATCTACATGTCAAGGGTATTTCAGTCCTCCTTTGCCAGCCAAGGTTGATTTGGGTCTTCAAAATGTGTTTGTGCAATAACATGTGAAACTTCTAACGAGTACGTTTCTACAATACTCTGCACAAACTATCACGAAAATTGGCACACAGAGTTCCAAGGTCTTTCCTTAACAAAAAAACAATAGTATTATCAAATTTACATTGAACCTGGCCCACCAACATTAGAACCTTGATTATCTTTGGAAATAGAAATTTAAAAAAAAAAAAAAAAACGCTTTAATTTTAGTTTTATGTAAAATAAGAAATGTTCACTGTTGAATTTAATGCGTATTACTAAAATGGAACATGCCCTCTTTTTACTTTCATTAACCCCACATGCAATTTACAGCAGACTGGGGGTTGCAATTTTCTGGTTACGGACAATGATTTGAATCCCAATAGTGGTTTGATTGGCTGATAGCATCATGTAGCCAATCAGAACATAACATTACAAGGGGTTACTGGTTTGGTTTTTTTTGTAGTTTTTTCAGGTTTTCTGCAGAGTTCAAATACATAACAGACAAATCTAACTTGTTTCAGTGTGCAATTTATACAAAAGGTATTCCAGACCATATATGGGGACAATAAAAGCTTTAAAGGTAAAAGTGACAGTGCCACGCATTAAACCATATGCATAAGTTTGAAAAAATGTATTAACCATATGGATAAATATCAATAACGTGGTCAAATAGACAGCATTTTAAGTTGTATATTTTACCTCTACACACACATACCAAGCGCCCTATGAATGATATGATCACTCCTGAAATAAGAATTTTGGTTTATTTTTGAACTATGTAACTAAAATTTGATATTATAGAAATTCTATAACGTGGAGACGGCAATTTAGTTAAAAAACGGGAATAAAACGAGATGGACAATATGGGCCAAAAAAACGAGAAAGTGCAAATTAGTCATAGATGCAGGCAGCTGCTCCGAACAGAACCGAGCATTGTGAGTCAGTCTGTGACTTGCTAGGTCATTAACCCCCTTTGCACTGAGGTCTTTGCAACTCGTGGCATTGCTTGCAAGCTGCTGAAGGGATTAAGACCAGCCATCCGAAAAATATTATAGTCTAAATTAGCTCATGGTATTTACATTAAAAAAAGGATTAATTGATTCCTAAATCATTTTCTGCTTAAGTTTTTTTTATTTTAATTTTTTTTATCTCCTGCCAGATTTGTCAAAATCAAGCTGAGATTTAAAAAAAAGGATTATGTAAAATAGGTAAGAAACAGAGGGAGGGGGAGAATATCACTTAGAGAAAGAAGCACTGAACTCTCAATGTAGACAGACATTTGCACAAAGAGTCTGTTTCAACAAGGTAGGTCTTTGTTCAACAAACTTGTTGCAGGCATAGAAAACTGGAAACATTTCTCTTGAAAGCACAATTGAACTTTGCAAAGTACAAGGTACGCATTGAGATACACTCTGCATCTGAGCCAGAGACTGTAAAGAGGCTACAAATACACCTCTTCTGCAATAGCGCACAGTAGGAACTTAATGTGCCATTCTATCAATGGCCCCCGCTTAAGAATGGTTTGCCGAGCCGGTCAGAACACAAAGGATTCTGGGAAGCGATTACTTGAAGCACAATCAAAGCATGCTTTTATATTCATAATGATATTGAATGCTATTGAAATGAAACATGTACAGGAGGTATTTGTACCTTCGCGTAAAACAATAAGAGGAAGATTAGCTCAGAAATATGCCCACAAACATTCTTTTGGAAACTAAACAAGTCAGACGTGTGCAAACAAGAAAGTTACAAAAATGCCTGAAAAGAAAAAAAAAATATCAAAGAGTGCCACACACAAGTTTTTATGTTTAATTTCTGTTTTATAAGTTGGTCAGGGCAATTTCTTAAAAACCATGGGGTGTCCAACTAACATCACTGCTGTTTGAACTAGTAGTATGCGTTACAAACAAACCATCTGTATATACGTTACACCCATCTACGACGAATTTGAACACACGCAGAAATAAAACCCAAATACAAGAGGCAATTCAACAGATTATTAACAGCATGTCTTTTTTTAGACGTCATTCTTTTTGATTTAAGCAAAAAAGATGCTGAGCATTGTATACGCAATATTGCATTTGCCTTCAGGTATAAAACATTTCCAAGTACATACTGTGTTTGCATGATATGTCCTATAATAAGAACAGGAGTACACCTTTACTGAAATGTAATGAGTTGTTGTGACCGTCATTGTAGCCCGGACATGCACAGACATGTCTGAACATGTTGCATTAACTGATCAAACATGGCAGAGCATCGCATATTATGAATATAAGAATTGTTATTAATGGTTAAAACTTGACAGGTATGAGAGTCTCTGGCCATCACAAGAAACAGTGGGGAACTCAAACTGTAATCAGAAATATAAGTTTAACACCCAGCGCAAAATAACCTAATAGAAGTCTATTCGCTATATTACGGTGGTTACGCAACAACTTGGTGATTCACGGTTTCAAAAATTGCAAATAGTCCTTCTAAATGAAGCAACTATTGACCCTTTTGGGGGATGTTTGGTGGATTTTGGCAGTTATATGTTCCACTTGGATAAAGCCACCCTCTCTCTGCACAGACTTTTTGAAAACACAGTGTAACAAGCTCCCTCCCACCTCCCACCTCCCAATCCCCGGTAGCTGAAGGGGTGAAAACCCCTTAGAAAAGGTCATTATTGCACTTTATAAAAAACTGCAATAATTACACTTGCAGGGTTAAGGGTAGTGGGAGGTGGCACCCAGACCACTCCAATGGGCAGAAGTGGTCTGGGTGCCTGGAGTGTCCCTTTAATCTTACTACCATTAACTTCATAGTGATAAATTGTTTCTAATTGTGTGTTTTCTTATACTTATGGTATAAAGCTTGAAGAATTCATCAAAAACCCAGCCTTTTAGACATAAACTTGTTAAACTAGTCTGGGACCATTGTCAATGAAACTTCCTGTATGAAGTGCCAATGTCAAGGTCAGTCACCAAAAATACTCCCATTCTGCAGGCTAGAAGGGCGTAATGGAATGTAATGTCAGAATGCGAACATGAAGGATTTCATCATCTAAGGGGCAGGTCTGCTATGACATGACTGGTCATAGTATAGTATAGTGTATAAAATCCTGCGCTGAATACCATGGACTCAACTACTATACCCTATCTGAAGATACTCAGATTTTATTCCCCCATAATAAGAGAAAATTACAAGCACAGCGTTGATTGATTTTAGTGGAATGCACTTTGGTTTAAAGGTCAAGTTGATTGGCTGCAAATTGAAACTTCCGCCTTTAAAATATCTAAACTATTACAAATTACATATGCAAATACTGAGCAGATATACACACACACACACTAATAGAAATCTTGTACGAACAAATAAATGGCAGCCACTTGCGTATTTGGGCCTTCCAGGATTTAGTAGGTACTTTGGACATTTGTTAGGCAGAGAAATGTGTCTTGTTACCCTTTACACTCCATTAAACACCCCAAGCAGGGACTTACATTGCAGTTCAGTACTTAGCAGTGTGTCAATTTATAAAAGGCAAATCACATGTATGCAAAATTGAAAATAAGTCATGGCACATACTTTAAGTGTTTTTGTACAGGACCCCAAAAAACTAATCCATAAAAATAATTTTGCCATAGTGACTATATTTTGCAGACATCCAGGTGAGCTAGCTTCACAATAGAGCCTTGCTCATAATGAAGGTTTATACAGTGAAAGTGCCACTGGTAGTACTTTTACATGTACCCCATGTAGAACAGCAGAAAATTAGTTAAAAGCCTTTTTTTTTTTTTTTTAACACATTTTTAAGATTTATTTAATTTATAGTTACCCTGCAAACATAAAACTGCAATCACGAAATATTCACAAATAACATGTTTTGCCATCACGATGCCCAGAGAATCGTTGATTTGCACAGAGGCCTCATTTAAGGATGTATCTGCATATTTATGAAATCCAGCTGGATGGTGTGTGTGTCCTTTAACATAGACGTCCTTTTATTATAGGGGCTGGAGAGAAAAAAAATCCAGCACCTAATGAGTCTTCAATTCTTCCATTCACTTGGGCTAGTTTTTATGTTTTTTTAATAAACTACAGCTTTCATGTGCAGAAAGTAGACAGAAAAGCATGGAGCACAGGGCCCCATGTCATTAAAAGCCATTTTGGGCCCTAATTTCACATTGTGATCTCTTTATACCTTTCTAAAGAGCGAGTAGAGCGACAGATGCTCAGTGTGCCAGCCACCTCCGCAGCATTTCATTCACCGTTTCAAGATTCCATTCAGAACTAAGTATCCCCAGTCTGTTCTCTCCTGTCAGAGGACAAAGTATTGGCTTGTCTTGAGCTCACTTTTGATGCTTGATTATCATCTGTTGCGCCAGCCTACTGCTATCGCCTTCCCTTCTTCCCAAGCCTGCAGGAATTTGAACTTTAAATGGGTATCCTCCAGTGCAACAATAGATAAAAAGGGGGCCTTTGATTGTTCAAATGCTGCTCAAAAGAAAAGGCCGAAGATTCATCCTGGCTGCGACCTAGCAGGATCTCGTCAGGCAAAAGCTCCCCTCCCCGTTCCACTTTGCAGCTTTCTCGCCTTTAGCTACTCATTCAAACTCACAGTGCCTGTTCTACCATTCAACAAGGATGAATTCCTAAGGTTTCCCTGTTTAGAAACCAAAAGATTGATTCCATGAATGAAGCCAACCAAAGCCTGCAAAACCCACTAAAAAGTACTGTCAAGCAATGGCATTGATTGCCGTCAAAATTTATAGCAGTATTATACGTATAGACTAAAAAAAACAAACATCACTTTTTAGAACTATGTATAAGATCGTTATTGACACAAGCCATCTGTTTTTCACATTGCCAACCTCTTTGTTTAGGAGGTTGTAAGACCCCTTTTCCCCCTCAACGACAGTTAGTTCGTTCAGCTCTGCTAATGATGTATAGCTCCATCCATTAAGTTAATTTATCAAGTCTCAAGTTCATGAAGAACTGCAGCTCAATTACCGACTGTGAATCAAGGCTACACAACGCTGTATAAAGAAGACTAAGATGTGGAAAAAAGTTCTGCAGACCAGGCATGGCCTACACCAGGATGATACATTTTGGCTATTCCTACAAACTTATTAGTTTGAATGTTGAAAACTCCTGGAAGATTGAGGACAATAAAAACCAAGTTACTCATCATTATGTCTATATTACGGATTTAGACAAGTCAAGGGAAAACCTTGATATACTTGGAGAAACAAAATAAATAAAAGATACTTGCTTTTTAACATTAGTTTGATCTAAAGAAACTAAAATCTGAAATACAAGTATGCTTAAAGTGGAAATTAGTATCATTTAAAAAAAATTTAAAAACATTGAAAATTAGTAAATGGTGCTAATTTCCACTTTAAGCATACTTATAGTATCTTTTTCTCCACACAATGCAAATTTATTTTAAAATGTTTATTAAAGATTTAGCAAGTGTCATCAGAATCCCGTCCAGGCAGAGTTAAGGCATACAATACAAATGAGATCAAACATTGCTTCGGCCACTCCTCTTCCGATAAACGTTCAATGGCAGGCAAGTGCAAGTGCAACTTTTATGACAATTATTGCCAGGGAGTCCATATGGGGACGCCTATTTCCAAGACAGAGAAATACAGCAGTTTGGATTCCTACATTAAATTTTAGTTTTCAAAATCCCCAAAAATATACTGCTAATTGTACTGATAAATAAACAAAATATAAAAAAAAAAACCCGAGAAGTGACTGGTGTACGATAGGCTTTATCAAATGTTTTCTGACATTCCAACAGAAAAACTGTATCAAAACCATTTGGGAGGTTCTAAATACAAAAAATAATATTGAAAACAATCATGAGAACTATGGGAGCTTAAAGACCTGTGGGTAGAAAATCATGGGAAATTTTGTTCACAAGGTTAGGTTAGCCATTACTGGTTATGTCTGCTTGGTTACTAAAGAATTTGAGGAAATGTCCCTCTGTTCTATGAACTATAAAGTCTAAATAGTAGTATACCATTTCATAAAATAAAGAAAAAAAAAGGAACAGTGACATATTTCATGTCAGAGTTCAGTCTCTCTTACAGAAGACCAACTGGAATGGTAAAGTTTATAACACAACTTATCTGTATGCAGTTTTTGTTTAAAACACTTACAATGATTACATATTAAAAAAAGAAGAAAAAAAATTCAGAAAGCCACTTAGTGAACTAATTCACCCAGCTCTTGGAACTCGCTCATTCCCCCCACATTTGCAAATTGGAAGGAACTTGCCAAGTTTCACCTCATTAAACCCATAGATAGTTTGTAACAAGTAAATTCTGTCAGGCTAGCCACCCTTCTATGGGAGTTTGGGGGGGGGAGGTGGGGGAGCTGTGACAAGTGCCGGCAGCTGCTGAACAGACACCTTGCATCAGAAGGGAAGATGAAAGGGCAGCTGCCAAACCGCCATGGGGTCTAAAACGTCCACCAAATTAACTCTTCAAACTCACAATTATAATCTGCCATTTGCGCGGGGCATCGCATTGGTGGCTCCCTCAGCATTAAAAGAGGGATAAGAATAGGGGGAGGCAAGGCTTTTGAATTCTGATGAAAGTGTCACTTCAGGCGCTTGCATACTAATTTCACTCAAAAGAACAGGCGCACTGCAGAATATTTTATGTAGGCCTCAGCTGAATAGTTACTTGTAAACCGAAGTGTTCTAACTGTGTTTTTATTGGGGTGGAAGGTTAGGGAGAGACTAGGTTGAGGGCAGAGTGGATGAATGCATTATTCATGAATAAAACTAAAAATAATTAAATACATTATAAACTAACTTGGAGCATACTATCAGAAAGAAGATTTTTTTATTTATTTTTAAATAACCGGGTGTTTTATGAAAGACCATGCTTAAAAAAATGAAGTCCATTGTAATTTTTAAGCAAATCAAGCTGAACACACACAGAGCGGGAATGACATCTGGCTGCCTGTGCATTATGGAAAACTTTTTTCTGGAACAGCTGCAGGCCCAAAAGTTAGCCATCTTCAATTCAGACAGAGGTCTTTGAGCGCTAGTGAAGTGTGCAATGATTTGCAATACAAAATGTTCCACGGCCAGGGACCGGCAACATCTGTCACACCAGCTCAAATAGACAACAGCCCCAAACGCACCCAGATGGCAGGGCTTGTAGTATGCACGTGGCAAAGGGTACCTCATCAAGTGACCACACGTAAAAAAAATAAATTATTATTTGAGCAAATCCTAGCAACAAAATGCAGTACAAGGGAAGAAGAATTCTACAAATGCAGGTGGCTCTCATGCAATCTGGGTGTGAGTGATGGTTGTTGTACTCCACGGGAAGCTGAAGAACTGCAGCTTAGTCAACATGGATTGATTTAAGTCATACGGGTTTGCGGTCGAAAGCAAGTACACATGAACACAAGTAGTACTCACAATGGTACACAGTTTGCCTGTAGTTCTGTTTTCATTCAGTCACCCTGCCAGATACTACTTTCCTTTCAGGTTAAACACACTGGTCATAAGGTCATGCAAATGTTACTAATATAAAACGGATTGCAGATTCCTTGTGGTATGCAAGTACAGAGTCATCTGTAATATTAGCCAACATAGGGATGTCTATAAAAGGGTTTTTGGGTACACTTGGTAGGCCTTCCTGGGCATTTTTTTTTTTGGGGGGGGGGGTGCAGCTGGCTAGTGTGTCCTGCTAAGCATACTGCTTTGCTCTCTGGAGGAGTCTACGGTGGTTATGGTGTCTGCTGCAGTGCTTGGAGTCCTCAGGAAGCGCTAGGAGCATCCTTCAACGGAGGTACCCAGTCGGGGTACCCGTTGATCCGTTACACGTGGACTCTACATATTTTGGTCTTTCTACTGCGTGTTACCAGAAGGTAGATTGCTTGCTCATTGTGCTAGGAAGCCATGCTTCAGTTGCAACATGAGAGGAATGGAATCGGTCTATGTACAAATAAAGGTTTATAATATCACACATGAGCTCAAACATGTTTGAGGCCTCGAGTGGGAACCACCCATAAGGCAAGCTACTAAGCTTTGTCCATTCTCACACAGTATCTCTTACACTAAACATTTAGAGCAAATGTGTGCGTTTCTAAACGACACAGGAGTGTATTCGTGATATATGACATTCCAAAGTGATACTTTGTTTATATCAGAGGTTCTGAAACAGTTTTTGTCAAGGATTCAAATAATGTACAAGGCTTCAACCCTTCAAGTGTAATATAATTAAAGGACCACTTAAGACACCCAGACCATTTCATCTTAATGTATGTTTAACCCTTCAAGGTAAAACACTGCAGTTTTGCAAAAAGAGCAATGGTTACCTTGAAGGGTTAAACACGTGTCTAGCGGCTGTCATACTGACAGACACTAAAGGAACTTCAGCTAAAAAAATCATTGGATTTAAAGTTTCCTAAAACAAGTATGGGATGCGTATGTGGCGCTCGCTGCAGATGCGTATCATGCCCCCAATGATGTTACGGAGTGACCAGCAGCGCCAAGGGTTTTTCCGCACAGAAAAAAAGGTAAGAAAAAACCTTAGTAAAATATGTTTATGGCAAAGGGGAAAAAAAAAATATATATATATAATTTTTTTTTTTTTATTATAAATAAAGAGGGAAATAAACATATGTACCAGGTTTGCAATTTAATGTTCTTTTAAACTCCTGATTGTATTTTAATTTTCCAGACAACATTCAATAGTTTTGCTAAAATTGCTATCAAATTCATGGAAGGGAAAGAAAAAACCCCAAAAAAACTGCCTTATGACCCGAAAAATAAATGACAGAGTCAAAATAGAGTTCCTTTAGCAGAACTGGCGTTCCGACTATTAAAAAAAAAAAAAATACCACTAACCCCTAAAACACATTTAACAAAAAGCAGACAAAAAGAAAACAAACAGATGATCGTCCACAAAAAACATGTGCAAAAGAAACTGAAGAATTGCTATAATGCTGTGCTGCATTGCAATGAAAACCCCACAAATCTCAGCCATTTACGTAAGAACGTACACAAAGTAATCTGCCAAAATAAATATATAAAATGTGACAGATCAACTCAAGAACTGACAGAAAGCAAGACAGGACAAGTAAGTCACCCAAACTACTTAGACTATAAAGCAGAGGTAGAGATTCGTGGCGGTTTTAGGGTCTTATCAGCTCTCCAACACACTTATATTTCTACCATGACATTGGCCATCATTCATGACAAGCAGTCCTACATTTGCATTCAAGTAATCCAAAGTTAAAATAACCGAAGCAGACTAAAAGAAAAGGTTAACACACAGAGCAGATGAGACCCGAGGTTAACCCTTCATGCTATCTCCTCTTTTACATATAGAGCTAGATCAGATAGCGAGAGGTGTACGAGCAGAGTATCAATGCCACCTCGGCCGTTCTGCATACAGTCTTTGGAAATGCTTTCGGGAAGCACTGCTGAAATACTGCCTATTTCCCCTAGCATGTTTTAGAAGCAGTTTCATTTTCCCCACCACCAACGCATCTCACTAAATTGAGCTCTGGTCATAAAAACACAGGCAGCCCTGTCAATATAACTCTGGGCTTGCTTGTATGACTGCTAGACGCTCTGTTTTGGACACTGTTATGGCAACAGGTTTCTCATCCAAGGTCTCCACAGTATGTGATACTGTAAGAGACATCTCGTTTCATGTGATCGTTAAAGCACATTATTACTATAATGTTTCTGTTAAGTCATGATAAATTAAAGCAAGCTGTCATCCAGTAAAACCAGAGTGTACAAAGTCCTTGAAGATAGAGAGTAGTGGCCCATCTGTTAGGGCAACAAAATGTTTCAAACTTGACCGCGATCCCTCGTCTCCTAACACTATCCTAACACTATCAAATGTGCTGTTGTAAGCAAATATGATTATTCACTAAACCAATAATACTGGAAGATACTGGGACAGTAAAGAATTAACACAAGAATAAGTGTAGGCTAAAATAAACTGGAAAAAAATTATTAACTATTTTTCCAGATCAGGAATTTGGGGTCTAAAGGTCACCACCTCAATTCTATGCAATTTCTAGAAAAACATTGAACATTACTGTAACAGATATGGGGGACCGACATATCCAAAAATCACCCATAGCGGTTCATGTTTCAATGGAAGTCATAATTTTGACCGACTGTGCACATGGGCCGATGCCCAAAGCAGTTCCAGGAAATCAGTGCCAACGGTCGGTCAAGTTCAGTAGTCTTATACGTTTCCCTGCTGGGCCCATAGTCTGAAGGCAGGAGGCTGGCAAGCAAGCCCCTGTGGCAAACTCACGTGGGAAGGGGAGTTTGTCACAATTACCTCCTATGGCACAGTAAATATGGCACTCCGTTTATTGTTCGTAACTGGCATAGCCCCCATGCCCCCTGCACGTAACATTGGTTGGCCTTGGCTCGTGGAAGAGGCCACTTTTAGAAAATGGCTCTTAGTTTGCCCTTTGTTAGTGAAAAGCCAAAACTGTCCCAGACCTGGGACAAGTCATGAATAGCTCAGACAGGTTCATGAAGCAGGAAGGGAGGACACGGAGCAGAAGAACACACCTGTCATTTCAGTGCACAAGCTATACAGAGTGTTAAGAGATAATCTAACTCTACTCATTGCAGTATTCAGGCATGTATAGAGAGGAGGCATTTAACCACAAGAAATTTGAATGGAGTTTCTGGGAGCATTGTATTGGGAGAAAGATGCAAACAAGGTAGCGATTATATTACGATGGCAATGGGAGGATAAAATGGATTTAAATTAGGATGGTGGATGTAAATAGAGGGATGGTTCTGAACAGACTACTCACATCTACACAAACAACCATACAGACAATGTACACACAGATACACAGTGGACACTAACACACAGTCAAACACATTCAGTAACACTGACAGTACATATATAGAAACTATGATACACAAATTGACACTGCACATGCTATACATAATGACATTTAACATAAAGCACAAAATCCTCGTTTGCCACAATACTACACAATTTTGTTTTAACTTTGTTAGCAAAGCAACACATGACATTAACAGTCACATTCAGATAATCTTATATCATCATATCTGTGACGGCAGATTGTTTTATACGGGAAGTGCTTTCACAACTATTAAAATTAATTGACCGGAAACTAAAATGATTTTCTTGAATAGTAGAGAAGCATACACTCCATTCTAAGAATTTACAAAGCTTGATCAACATTAAAATGTTTACATAAGACTATTTCTTGCCTTTTGCATCCTGGGGGAAGTTTAGAAATAAAGCAAATTGTTGTCAGCATTTAAACCTGGCAGAATGCTTTCTGCTGCATATTTTAATAATCAAATCTGTCCTCTCTATAAACATATACTTTAATTCCTGCTCAGCCGATTCCAAGCATTGTAAGAGATGTGCAGCGTTTCTATACCACTTGAGCTGTAATGCTAGTGCAGACATTTTAAAAAGTCCATTATTTGAATTCCCTAGCAAGGCTGTCAAAGTAACCATGCAGGAATACGTGATTTAAGGGTCCACTGGCTAAGCGTGATCAGAGCGGTTGTACAGGCGAGCATCTCACTCCTAGAATCCAAGCAATAAGAGTGAGCTAGAAGCATTCTTCCGTTCTAATCACACGTCTCCCTTTGTTCAGACAGGCAACAGACAAACTAAACTTAGATTGATTTTAAAACAACAAGGGGAAAAAAAGCTGGAAGTCTGTGATTTTTAGTTCAGAGCTGATACAACTGCAGAGAGTTGGACACTAGACTGTACATGTCAGGAGACCAGGAAATACGGGGTGAGGCAAAGATCCATGCCAGCATCATGTCAACGGCTTTCATTCCTTAGGGATAACACATCCTGGCCTAAACCTCATCATTTGCAGGCATTTAACCCTTTCAGTAAACCTTATTGCCAAAAAGTGGATGGGTGACATTTGAAAAAGTATCATCATTACAAAACTGACGCAAAGTAATAACAGTGAAGCGCTGGTAGTTTGTTGAATTCTGTATAAACACCTAAACAAAAAATGTTTGCAGTCAAACCCTTTGTTCTTGGGTTCTTTATAACTCATGAGTCTCAGTCTGGCTGCCAGACTAAGGATTATATGCGTTGCCCCTGAACTATAGGTTTGTGGTCCTTCTCAGGCCAAAAGTAGCAAGGCCTCTCCTGACGCACATATATCTGGAAAAATGCTTAAGCCCCCCCATAAAACGCAGAATTTTAAGATATACATTTGAACCCATTATTGTGGACTTTATGAAAAATTATAGTAATTAGAGGAGACAAGTTTAAATGATTCAGGAGACATGTTTTGAGTTGCCAATATTGCTTTACGGAACATGGTTGTAATAGTGAGGGTCTCTAACACACAGCAGCTGGCTACAGCATGAGTAACCCAATCCAGACCCCCATTACGCTCTCCCTGCAATCCAGGGGCTGTGCACTCCGGGGCGTAGCAGATCGAGCATTACATCCGTCTGTGGGCTGCACACAAACTGTGGAGTTACAAGAGCAGATGAGGATTTCATATGGCAAACTGTAAGCAGAAAAGTGGACATGCATAACTCAGCGGTCAAAAGGCATCAAGGGGCAAATACGAGTCAGAAAATTATCTGGAAGCAGTTGGATATTTCATTGCAACACAGAACATAAACAGTTCTGTTTGGATTATCAACACACATTAACTCTTTTAGAAATGAGCATTCTCTGCTATCCTGTGTTTAAAGGGACACTCCAAGCACCATAATCACTAGGGCCAAATGTACATTTCTCCCCATTTTCATGTATTTGCTAGAATTAGGTGTTTCACGGACACTCTATGCACCATAACCACTACAATGTATTGTAGTGTTTAGAGTGCAAATGGCCTTTAGGTGCTGTGGAAATGATGAGAGCTCTTTATTAGGCCAAAATATTTCGAAATTTTTACTTAAATATGGACTGTTAAATTAGATGGAGTGGA
Source organism: Pelobates cultripes (assembly GCA_933207985.1). Lineage (NCBI taxonomy): Eukaryota > Metazoa > Chordata > Amphibia > Anura > Pelobatidae > Pelobates > Pelobates cultripes. The sequence continues at coordinate 38,674,593 of OW240917.1, forward strand.
GATAACCACAATTAAATGCGGATAATCCTTACCAACCTTTACAAATATTTTTGGCAAATAAAGTAAAGCATAGTCATCTTATGAGCAGCAGAGAAGATGGGCCCACATTTAAGTAAAAATGTATTAATATTTTGGCCTAAAAAAGGGCTCTCATTTCCACAGCACCTAAAGGCCCTTTGCACTCTAACCACTACAATACTTTGTAGTGGTTATGGTGCATGGAGTGTTCTATAAACCGTAAACTCAATATTTATTGTGTTTTACAATGGTAGGGTTAACGTTTGATCTAGATAAATCCCAAGAATCCTGTAGCCATCTATTCTATATAAAGTTAACTGCCATATATCAATTTCAGATCAAAGCTAAATTTGTATTGGAAGCTCTGTGTTTGCAACCAATACAACAGATGGAGGTAACACTATGATCAATGACCAGAAAATGAAGAGAGGAGAATAGACAAGTGTCTGCCCAGTCTGCTACAAATTTCTGACAACACAAAAAAAGAAAGAAAAGGACCAGACTGAAAAGTATTGCCGCACCCTCAAGGGATAGGTTTAAATATAATTCACCTTCCCCTGCTGCTGGCCCACAGAACACCCAGCGACAATGTCACTGTCGGGGGCAGGGGCGGGGGGGGGAGGGTTTGGGTCTTTGCTTTAATCCTGCAATTCCAATTTTAACCACAATAAACGGTTTAGTAAATAACCATGTGACAAATCAATATTAAAGGGACACTATAGTCACCTGAACAACTTTAGTTTAATGAAGCAGTTTTGGTGTATAGAACATGCCCCTGCAGCCTCACTGCTCAATCCTCTGCCATTTAGGAGTTAAATCCCTTTGTTTATGAACCCTAGTCACACCTCCCTGCATGTGACTTGCACAGCCTTCCATAAACACTTCCTGTAAAGAGAGCCCTATTTAGGCTTTCTTTATTGCAAGTTCTGTTTAATTAAGATTTTCTTATCCCCTGCTATGTTAATAGCTTGCTAGACCCTGCAAGAGCCTCCTGTATGTGATTAAAGTTCAATTTAGAGATTGAGATACAATTATTTAAGGTAAATTACATCTGTTTAAAAGTGAAACCAGTTTTTTTTCATGCAGGTTCTGTCAATCATAGCCAGGGGAGGTGCGGCTAGGGCTGCATAAACAGAAACAAAGTGATTTAACTCCTAAATGACAGTGAATTGAGCAGTGAAATTGCAGGAGAATGATCTATACACTAAAACTGCTTTATTTAGCTAAAGTAATTTAGGTGACTATAGTGTTACTTTAAACAAAAATAAGGTTATTGTCTGAAATGTAAATCAACCAAGACAAAATCTGACACGGTGATATGTGAATGTTAAATAATGTAAGATTTATTTATTCTTTGGTGTTTAGAAAGTCATGCAATCGAAATCAATAACTGCCTTGATGGGAGAAAATCAAATGGTGTTTAGAATGCTTCCCTAAGGGGTTATCCACTATTCATAGAAACATAGAATGTGACGGCAGATAAGAACCATTCGGCCCATCTAGTCTGCCCAATTTTCTAAATTCTTTCATTAGTTCCTTGTCTTATCTTATAGCTAGGATAGCCTTATGCCTATCCCACGCATGCTTAAACTCCTTTACTGTGTTAACCTCTACCACTTCAGCTGGAAGGCTATTCCATGCATCCACTACCCTCTCAGTAAAGTAATACTTCCTGATATTATTTTTAAACCTTTGCCCCTCTAATTTAAGACTATGTCCTCTTGTCGTAGTAGTTTTTCTTCTTTTAAATATAGTCTCCTCCTTTACTGTGTTGATTCCCTTTATCTATTTAAATGTTTCTATCATATCCCCCCTGTCTCGTCTTTCCTCCAAGCTATACATGTTAAGATCCTTTAACCTTTCCTGCAGGGCCGGACTGGGGAAAAAATTCGGCCCGGGCATTTTTAATTACAGCGGCCCAATGAAAAGGGGGTGGGGCCAGATAGGGTGTGTTTTGTCATCCCCAATGACAAGCACTCCCCATCTCAAAGTGAGCATGTTGGTTCAATGCTCTTCCAGGACATGAGAAAAGGGCCTTGTATTTGATCTGCACAGCGCAAGCAAATTAATAACATGCTTGCATTGTGTTTGCTTGAAACTTATCTCAGGGGTTTCCATAAATGGAATACTCACTGTATCCCATTTATGGAGACACTATGTGTTTGCTTAAAGGGTATCTAATGTGTTCATAGGGGATCCTGAGTGTGTATGTCAGAAATGTTGTGTGTGTGTAAGTGGTGCAGCGTCTGTGTGTAGGGGATCTAGTGTGTGTTTGAAGGACTCAGGAGTGCGTATAGGAGATCTAGTGAGTGTGTGAGTGGTGCAGTGTGTTTGGGGGTGCTGTGTGTGTGAGGGGTGTAGTGTGCATTTGTGAGGAGTATAGTGTGTGTGGGAGGGTGGTGTGTGTGGGGGGGTGCAGTATGTGTGTGTGATAGGGCACTGTCGAGGGTTCTGTGTATTTGAGGGTGATGTGTGTGTGAGGGTGATGTGTGTTGGGGTGCTGTGTAGTGCTGTGTATGTGTTGGGGTGATGTGCTAGGTTGCTGTATGTGTTATGTGTTATGTGTCTAAGGGTGCTGTGTCTGCTGGTGTTAGGGTGCCTGTGTCAATGTTAGGGTGCTGGTGTTAGGGTGCTGTGTGTGTGTTGGGGTGCTGTGTTAAGGGTGCTGGTGTTAGGGTGCCTGGTGTTAGGGTGCTGTGTGAGTGCTAGGTGCCTGTGTGTTATGTTATGTGTGTTAGGGTGCTGGTGTTAGGGTGCTGGTGTTAGGGTGCTGTGTGTGTGTTAGGGTGCTGTGTGTGTGTTAGGGTGCTGTGTGTGTGTTAGGGTTCTCAATGTTAGGGTGCTGGTGTTAGGGTGCTGTGTCAATGTTAGGGTGCTGGTGTTAGGGTGCTGTGTGTGTGTTGGGGTGCTGTGTCAATGTTAGGGTGCTGGTGTTGGGGTGCTGTGTCAATGTTAGGGTGCTGGTGTTGGGGTGCTGTGTGTGTGTTGGGGTGCTGTGTCAATGTTAGGGTGCTGGGTGAGGGTGATGTGTGTGTTTGCAAGGATTTTGTATTGGGGGAGGCAGGTAAATGGCACTATTAACGTTTTACTAAAAAATAATAATAATAATAAATACATAATAATATTTAATAATAAACACATAATAATAATAATAATAAATACATAATAATAATAAATACATAATAATAAATAATAAACACATAATAATAATAATAATAACATAATAATAATAAATAATACATAACAATAATAATTAATAATAAATAATAATAAATACATCAGATCCCCCTCCATTCTTACCTGTAGTCTGGAAGGGGGGGGGGTCCTGCTCCTGCCAGCCATCCCTGGTGGTCCTCGTGGTAAGTGAACTCTAGCCCTTTGGGGCTAGAGTTCACTCTCGCGAGACCCGGCCGGTTGCCATAGCAACGGACCGGATCTCGCGAGAGAAACCCGGCGGAGCTGCAAGTTAGAGCTCCGCCGGGTCCTCTGTCTCGTCTTTCCCCCAAGCTACATGTTATCCTGGGAGCTCCCCTGCCGGCCCGGCCCATGGCCACCTAACCTTTCCTGGTAAGTTTTATCCCGCAATCCATGAACCAGTTTAGTAGCCCTTCTCTGAACCCTCTCTAAGGTATCAATATCCTTCTGAAGATACGGTCTCCAGTACTGTGTACAATACTCCAAGTGAGGTCTCACCAGTGTTCTGTACAATGGCATGAGCACTTCCCTCTTTCTACTGCTAATACCTCTCCCTATACAACCAAGCATTCTGTATTCAGGATACAATATTTACACCTGATTTGCTACATGACACAGGAACTCATACCTTGTGTTAACAAGAGATCCTAGTGCTTAGATTGAAACCTGGGATTTTATAAATTCTTACAAACTTTATTTTTGGTTTTCTAGCTAGTAAACCAGCACAAATTAGAAAAAGAAAAGGATTTTCTTATATGATCAGAGACTTCTAGTCACTTGAGTTCTGATTTACCTAAATTTGTTTGTGTATTACAAGTATTACAAATAAAGTTCATATACCCATTGTACAATGTGTGATCACTAATAAAATAGAAACAAACAATAAAGCTGCAGACCTTCAAAGCCAAGGGAAGAAGGGCTGCTTTTAGAAAAGTTGTTCTCTTTTCCAAGTACAGAAAGCAAACAATCTGGATGAAATAAAATGTAACTCATGTTTTACAACACTTTATAGCTAAATACCAAAAAGCTATGATTTATCTACAAGCTGGACTATTTAAAAAAATATATCTATAAATATATATTTTTTTTTTACGGATTTACATCATGCAGCATGATGTCAAGGCATGGCCTGGCATACAAAGTATATTTCTGCTGTCCAATGAAGCTGTGAGAAAGCAAGTGAGTGAAAGCAAAGGATCATGGGTGAAATTCGGGGTGCATATTCCTCGCAAATAGCATAAATAAGAATAAAAAGGTTGGGAAGATGTTACAGCCAGTACCAGGAAAAGCCGTGTAGGTTTCTGTTGTACTTTGCTTCACTCCACACCCCAATAAATATTAGTTTTGAATGTAAACTGAAAGGGGACATTTGCCCTTAAAAAGAAAAGCAAGTTAGTCTTAAATATAGAAGCACATGTTATTGCAGAAGCCAGCTATAAATGAATGGAAAAAATGAATCATATTGAAAGGCGCATCAAGAACGGTCTCAATCACACATTTAAAGAGGCATCGTTACTTCTGGGGTCTTTTTGGTATTTTTCGAAAAAGGTAAATATATAAGCGTACAGTGTGGCATCTCAGAGGAGAAAGCGTAGGCAGATATACATAACTATTTCATCTGTGTCTAGAACACCTGTCAGCCTCATCTGCCAAGAGCCATGGTTATTATTTTTCTCTCAAAAATGCACAAGAGTACAAAATGGGGATCCGTCAAATATTAAAAGATACCAGTCAAAAATCTTTATTTTTTTGCCCCACTAATAGTGTTTCATTTAGCGGACTACATGTCATAGTGTTGTATTAAGCTAAAGCAAGTAGGATGTATATTTTTGTAAAAAAGCAACCATTTTAAGCTTTAAGTGAAAAAAATAAGTACTTATTAAAAATAACTTTTTCTTCAATAGGCATGTTTGCTTTAACAGTAATTTATCACAAACACACAACAGGGTGGGAATGCTTCCAAAAATGCTTGAAGACAGTTTGAACTTCGGCTCACAGGGTATCCAGCTGCATAGCCTTGGCAGTGAACTATGGTAACAGTAGCCTAATAACAAGAGGGTCCAGGGCTGATTTTCAATAGCTATGCTTTGGAGATCTGCAGGATTGGACATTCTGTTGGAGCGGGACTAGTCCGCACACATCTGGAACTGGGAGATAATCAAACCCAACATTATAACACCGTCCTCTTTAATTTTTACATTTGGAAAGAAAAAGACAACATAGATGTATCCAGATTGCAGGGAAGAAAAAAGGAGAAGGAAGCAAACATTATAGGTCACAAGTGAGCATTACAGCATTTCCTTTATGGGATATTCTTACATATATATTTAGCTGATGTATGCATATAAGGAATTAGGTAATGCTAGTTAAAACGCCATCTGCACTCCCAATCACACGTCCTCCAAGTACAAAGTAGCTGCTGAAAGTTAAAGCAGCCAGTAGGATGGAAGAGGCAGCCCTGAATTTTATCAGAAATTCCATTCATGGATGAACCCTGGAAAATATCTTTAACATAACCATGTGGCATAGGTAACCACCAGCCCTTGGTCAATTACAATGATGATGATTCAATGTCAGAATGCGTTAAGGCACAGAATGATAATAGGGTATCAAAGACCGAGGTCATCAATATAAAAAAATAAAATAAAATAGTGAATGCTATTTAAAGTGTTCCCTAAATGGATTCATGTTTTCACATCATTAATGTGCCTTGATTTATTTTTATTCTCCTGTAAAATGACATTCTTTATCTGTTAGATTTCAATGTTAAAGGACCACTATAGAGTCAAAAATACAAACGTGTCCACCTTAAATAAGCAGAAATCTAATTTTTATGCGAACACCGCAGAGGTATGCTAGCGCAGGACCAGCCCCCGAAACTGCCTCCTTGGCTGACATCATCAGAATTAGCAATCTCAGCCAATCCAATGCTTTCCAATAGGATTGGCTGAGACAGTCAATTATGATGCTCTCAGCCAAGGAGATGGGGCGAGAGCAAAGCCAATCAGCATCTCCTCATAGAGATGCATTCAATGTATCTCTATGCAAAATGTTCAGCATCTCCACGCAGCACTGACCCAGGCAGCCCTTCTAGTAGCCATCTGAGTGACTGCCACTGGAGGTGTCCCTAGGCAGCAATGTAAACACTTCCTTTTCTCTGAATTGGCAGTGTTTACTGTACTCTCCAGAACAACTACATTAAGCTGTAGTTGTTCTGGTGACTATGCTGTCCATTTAACTACTAAAACAAATGTGTCTTATGATAAAGTAGCACAAAAATAAAATGTTGTCCATCTGAGATCCCTAACTAGGTCTTCAAAGCTTGGAAAATAATATTTTTTTAACAGAGGATTTTGTGTTATTATCCCAAGCACTGACCATAATTACGAAGTTAGGGAAGCTTGAGGGTAAAAATAAAGACATGGCCATTAAGTCAAACCATGTCTTTTTGTATTAATATGCACTAGGATAATATCACATAGTATTAAATCATATGCTGAGGTCATCAGTAATTTGGCAAAGCAAGAAAGATCAAAACAGTGATGGACACTTCACATTCCATGAGAGCAAATCTCTTTTTCCGAGTGTTTAAAGTAATTTCAGAGGAATGTGGAACATTCTGACTAGATTACATATGGTATATATACTTTGTGTCCTCAAAGCGGTATACAATCAAGGCACATCAAAACAGGCAGCCTTTTTTTAAAGTTCCCTTTTATTGGGACTGTTTGTTCTTTTGCGAATGTTTGGGAAAGTAGAAAAGAGAAGGAAATCAAGTTTAGAGGTTAAATCATACAACAAAGTACCACTTGACAGTTTGTGTCATCTAAAGGGTCTCACTGAGTGAACTTTATCAGCCATCATACTTTCAAGGAAGGGGTAATGTCCCGGACATTAACCCAAGATTGCACTTGACCATCAAGGTCCCAAGTTCAATGCTGGGCTAATCTTTGCTCGTGTGGCTCTGTTGTGTTACATTTTCCAGGATGGTCCCATGCATACCAATCAAAACTGGGATATATGAAATCGTAAAGTAGGTCGGTGGACCTATGGGGTGTGCCAATGACAAGACTCACATCATACATAGACTGCACTCAAAAGGAAAAGTCCTCTCTGGAAAGAGAGATGGGCCATATAAAAGAGGAGAATAAGTATAAGTGGATGCCATGCTAACTATCTTCATGGCCGGCCACACTTTGGGAAAACCATCACCTGCTGAAGTACCATGTGCATTGTCCTAATGCCATGGGGCAGATCAGAAAAAGTAGATCAAGAAAATCTTGCATGCTTGGAGAGGGGGTTTTCCTATGCTAAAATAACAGTTTTGTTTTTTTCTTATTTTTTAGGAGAAGAAAAATCAAGTTAAATCAAAATTATACAATTTAGCTCATGAGAAAGAATTTTGTTTTAGATATTCATGAACACCAAATGTGTTGATTCACCAGTGGGCATCTACACTACCTGCTGAGAACATGTACTCATCGATCTTATAAATGTACATAAATATAAACTATATACACTCTACAACAGAATATCAAACAAAGGTTACAACACTTTCAGATTACTTCTGCAACATCTTTTTACATGCCAGGAAATGCTGGTGAAAGAACGGATTGTGCAAGTTAATATCCTGCACTTATCTAATCACGACATCTGAGCATCATAGGAGTTGCTGCTCAATGGCTGGGATTTTTTTTTTTGCAGACTACTTTTGAGTTAAAAACTTACATGTATTTATATTTCCTGCATCAATTGAAGAATGATTTCCTTTGTTTGAGTCCTATGCTATAAAAAGGCACATTACACAGAAATTTCACAGCTCTTATATACAGTAAAATGGGCAACCTGTTTTGTTGCTTCTTCTTATATACAAATCTAACTAAAAATATTTAATAAACAGGATACAGCACAATAAAAAATTGACACTGCCAGCCATTGTTTAAAAATACTGATGTGGTGTTGGATGATCCTGAGCCTGGTGTTAAATTGAATTCAGACTGGGGTTTGCCAAAGTCAACTTAAATAATTGTACACACCTTGGAGATGTTCTGAATTCTCAAACAGCGGAAAAACACACAAAGTCTTCAATGTCATTTCATCATAGCATTGTTTGTTTCCAATTTGGCAAGACTTTCATCATGTATGAAAGAGCCCTTGGGGAAAATGGCGGCCCATCAACCACTCTATCTCACCTTTCACACAATGTATAGTTTATTTTCCCCTGTGTCAAAAATATTTTGTAGTCGCTGCCCACTGAAGGTTTCCTATAAATGGCTTAATTAACCACTGTTTAAACAAAAAACAAAAAAAAAAGTATTGGCCTATTATCTCATCAACTGTGACAACTATCACACATCAGATAATAAAATGAGTTGCCCCCAAAGAGCTATTCAATAGCAGGGTCAGTGAAACACTGGACCTTAAGCACACAAAAAAAATCCTTGTATGTTTAGGGCTGTAACCTAAGTGGTTAGCAGAGATTAATAGGTGACCTAGTTTGCCAATGGAAATGGCTTACTTATACAGTGCTTAAAAACTGCAATGTAAATAAATGGCTACCTGAGGAATCTTTAAAACTATTTTAAAGTTCAAAATTCACAGTTAACACAGTCCAGTCACTCTAAACCTGTGAGCTGAACTGTACAAGGCTCTGATCAGGGGGTGGCAAAACAAGTAGATACTTTAATATGGCAATGAGTCAGGTGAGTAGAATCGCCTAAGTTTTAATTATAGCAGATTTTTTTTGTTCGACTATAGGAAGCAGCCAGCATCTTTGTTATCACAGCGATGTTGTGCCATGCTGGACTTGGCCATTTTTTAATCCTTACAATTCTTCCAATCACCAGATGCACGGATACCTGAACACACCCACTATCTACTGATAAAAAAAAATATTAAGATATCTATAAAACTACTTTCTTACAAAGTGACTAACATGGACAAAATACAGGAAAAACACTCTGCTTTGACGAAGGAGGAAAAAAAAATATGTGCTCGTACGATTATTGCTTCCTTGAAATAAACTGGTTCATACGAAATCAGCACATGTGTGTGCAAAGCAATTATGCAAACATATAGTGAATGGAAAGTTGTTGATATCGGAGGTTTAGATTGTTTTTGTAAATCTAAGTGCTAATCTATATGTAATTGTGTGAGTGGTGGCAGTGAGGGTGATGTAAATAAAAATACTAGGATATGAAACTCAAAGCTAACACACAATGTGTACCGATGTACTATACTAAAAATATGTCTCCAAAATTATTGATATTGCAGCTCCTCTTGGGTGATGACATCTGCTGGAACCCAATGCAGTGGGTTAGCCACTCCCCCACGGAGCGAGTAAAATTTTGAGCCCTTTTAATACACTGCCTAAACAGATTCTGCATCTCATCACCTAATCTAAAAAAACAAAAACTTGGATATGCTACCAACACAGTGGGACTCCCATAAAACGGGTTTTGTTTGCACCCCCGCACCCATAATATTTCCTGCATTTACATAAGCATTTTGCTTTCATATAAGGACACGCAGGGTACAAGATATTTGAGTCTCTTTAAAAAGAGAAGCAGCATGTAACTTCAAGTTTACAAAACACTTTTACCATTTATTTCACCCCTTCCTTTGACCTTTGCAAAGCTGGAATGTAGCATGACGGAGACCGTTTGAATGGAAACATGGCCCTTTTGCCTTAGGACTCCCAGCATCGTGAGTCTGTGGTGATGTTAAACAGACTGCAGTGAAATTGACAGGTTTACACCCTACTTAACAAAAAATAATAGAAAAAAAAAAAAAGTATCACAAACGCAGGCATTTAAAATAAAAACTAGTAAGGGTAGATATCCCATACCAAGGCCTTCCAAATTGTGCCCTAGTGACTGTCAACAGCAATCACAATAAAGTTACAACACAGAGCAAAGTTGCATAAAAATCTATTTTGTGAAACTTTAGCCAGTGTTATTTTCCTTTTTGTGATTGCTGTACAGTACTGGAGAAGCTTGGGGCTACCCAGAGAGCTGCACCTGGGTTTGACTTAGTGGAGTGCCGGTATGGCTTGCTGGAATTGTTTATGCACAAGTCCAACAGGGTACCCCAACTCCTTGAGATCTGACCTAAAAAAACGTGGCTGCCAATTCAGTGGGGCCTATTTCTGATCTTCAAAAGTCTTTTTTTTTTTTTTTTTGCAGGACTGTGGTTCAGTCAACCTTTTAGGGTTGCCATGGTGACAAGCTACAAAAAAAAAACAACAAAAAAAAACAACATAAGGATGGTGGGGAAGGCAAAAGTCTAGTTCCTATCTATATTATATGTTTGAAAATAAAAAACAGTATGTGTGTGTGCGCGCTATTGGTTATATATGGAGATTTTCACAGCACCTTATGATTGAATAGCTCTGTAAATGACAGCTACAAAAGAATATATATAGTTCATTTCTCACAATCCTTGTGTGCTGGGGAGTTTAAACATTAACTTTTTACCATTCAAAGCAGATGACAAGTAGAGAAAGACTGATTACCAGCTGTTCTTACATGCAAGATACCACATAGGCTCTGTCATCTGGAAACTTAACTTTGGTCACTGTTAACACTGGGGAAGTGACTCACTAACCGCTAAAAAGCAGAAGAATTCATATCTTTCCTTTGCTTAATGAGTTTACATTGCAGGCCACTAACATGGTATTTTAAGCCAGGAGTAATGATCACTTCAAGGTTAACCAACCTGCAGCTTGCATGATGATAGACACCTTATAGGTGAGAAGGATCTTGGGAATTGTAGTCCATCAATAGCTCTTCCATGCAAAACTGCATTGAAAAATTTTCTTTATACTAAATGGCAAATGCAATCATATGGTCGAGTGGAAAATATGTTATGTAAATGTTATGTAGGCCAGGATAAAAAAGGAAAAAAATAAATAAAATGTAGCTCATTTATTAGCATACAAATAAACCAGAGCCAGGTTTTACTAGAAAAAAAGAAAGAATTCATCCTGCAGGATGTTTAGAATAGAAGAAAATAAACATGCAGTCCCTAAACGTAAAACACTGCTTATTGTCAGAGTATACCGTACATCACAAAATACAAGCTACTAAAAAATAGGGGTTAAAATACATTTGTATATGTACACACGTATATTTTATACACACACACACACACAGACTAACGGACAAAGGGCTGGTTAATATTAATAGAACTTAAGACTCAGCCAAGATTAATGTGAACTCTGAAGAAGAAAGCTGGTGTAACAACTATTGGGATTGCTACATTTTGCAATGTAAGCCAACATGGAGAATGCACTTAAGGATAGATGGGAATCCACACTGTAGTAGAGCAGCCCGCAGCTGGTGTTGCAGCTCCTGTCCTTGACCTGTAACTGGCCAGTCTGGTCCCCACTAGAACCCATGGAAGCCACACACACTGCTAGATATACACAGAAATGCAGAATAACAGCACACACACAAACATACACACACACAATCCCCACAAACGCAACACCACTAACAATCCACACACATGCACACAACCCCACATGCAGGCTCTCACATGCAATATCCCAAACAGCCCCCAAACACTACCAAACACACAGTGTGACAGATCCATCCACACACAATTCCACAAGCAGCCCTCATACACAGCCCACATTCATATGTATCATACAAGATACCATAAACTACTAATGAACATATACAATATACGCACAAATACAACGATACAAAGCAATTACAGTAAAAATAACAAGCAGAATACGGCAGCATACACACCTCAATTTAAAAAAAATAGTATCGGCACGCTACGGGACATCACAATCCTATATCGGCACAGTGCTGCTAAAAGGTTGCCTACCCCTGCCATAGTCTATTGAACTTGGCTTAAATGAGCACTCTCTGGTGCTATAACCAACTAGCATCCAATGCCTCCCAACAAAAATAAAAATGTAATTTAATTTAATTTTATTATCTTCACTTACTTGCAGTGCTCATTGCAGGAAGCATGCGAGTGGGCCAAACTTTGAGGATTAATGAGAATATAGATAACTAATAAGAGACAGAAGCCTGCTGGGACACAACTCAATAAATCACTCTCTTCTACAACACAGTTTTATTTTTAACGGCTGGCTTTAACCTGCATACACACAATCCGTGCCCAAATAATGCAAAATAGTTCCGGATATTCTTGAATGCACACGTTAAAGCTATTTTGGCGGAAGGAGACGGTTTTCTGCTGGAAATATCAGACTTGGTGTTTATCTTCTGCGTGCAGGAGAAAGTAGAAGAATGGTTTATTGCCGGGTCGGCCGCACAAACTGGAGCACTGAGCCAGAATTGTTAGATAATGGTAGAAATTCCCAAAGGGCCCACAGATTTATTTCCGGCAAGGTCAAACAGCTGTCTTAAAAAATTAGTTAACGTATTTTCGCTAAACTATTAGCTGGAAAATATGAAGGCCTCCCATTCACAAGCTCATGTTTGTCTGTCTGAACTGAAACCCAATATGCACCTTGGCTGGCATTTTAATTCTTGGGATACAGGTGTCAAGTACCAGCAAGTCAAATGGCAGAAAAAGCCTCAGATTTTCCTACACTAGCAATCAATCACACAATTTTACATCTAATAATGTCACTAAATACGGGAAAGGAAGATTTATATTTAAAACCAAATGGCATGGTAAGTCAAATCAAAATGGTTGCACTGAAAGGATGTAGTTGAGTACTGGGAAATGTAATGCACCATTCAAAAAACATTTTAGCACGCATAACAAAATTTGAAAGAAATAAAATAAAATAGAGCATTTGATTGCCTTGAGGAAACATGGATCAGTATAGCTTTATGAACTATGATGCATATATAGGGAATTTGTAGCTGCAATGGTGTGATCAGCAAACAGCATTTTGGTGACCATATTTCCAAAGCAATCTGCAAATTTTCAAAATATATAAATAAAAATAAAATTATGTACATGATGAAACTGTAGTTTTGTAAACAGATCATGATGCATAAGAAAGGAATTAGAATGGTGTAGCTGACACACCATAATGGAATGGAATTAGTCTAACATACTTACAGGAAGACTATTCCACGCATCTACTACACTTTGTGTGTAAAAAAAGAAAGAAAGAAAAGTTCTCTGTACAATTATATGCATATTTTTTTATCAAAGGCAACAGGATCTTTCTAACATTTTAAAATTAGCACATAAGCCATTCCCTGTTTTTTCAAACACAAACTTTACCCCAAATTATCAAATGATCTGTAACACACACACATATATATATATATATATATATATATATTTAAAAAAATGATGCAGTATTATAAATACATTTAAATGTAGAGGTAACAAAAAAATACCAACAATTCCATTTTGGCTTTGATAGCTTAAGCCAATTCTAAAAACACTGTTTCACCCAGATTTGTTGTACAATGGATATTTAAAGGGACACTATAGTCACCAAAACAATTTTAGCTTATTGAAGCAGTTTAGGTGTATAGTTCATTTCCCTGCAGTGTCACTGATCAATTCCTCTGCCATTTAGTTAAATCACTTTATTTATGCACCCTCGTCACACCTCCCTGCATGTGACTTCCACAGCCTTCCTAAACACTTCCTGTAAAGAGTCAGCTAATGTTTATACTTCCTTCATTTAGGAATTGTATTTAATTTAAAATGTATTTTCCTCTGCACTGTTGATAGCTTGCTAGACCCCACAGAAACATTCTGCGTATAATAAATGTTCACTTTAGAGAGCAGGCAATAATAATTTTTAAAGTAAGTTACATCTAATTGAAAGTGAGTGCGTCACAGCCAGGGGACAGATGACTACGGCTGCAGGGACAGAAATAAAAGAGATTTAACTCCTAAATTGCAGAGATTTGAGCAGTGAGACTGCAGGATCATGATCTATACACTAAAACCGCTTCCTTAAGCCAAAGTTGTTTTGGTGACTATAGTGTCCCTTTAAGTTCAGAACTGAAAGGTTTTTGGAATTCCAGTATGTAGAGGTCTATTGTGCTCTATTCCTTCAGGTCACTGACAGACAGCAAGCACTGAATATAAGCCTGTGTGTGTCTGCATGTGTGGCAGGAGAGCTCTAAATTCAAACTTTATCTCATAAGGACCAAAAGCTAAATTTCATGAAAATTTGGTGAAACCTTAGCGTTCTATACACATGCAATGAATGCTATTTAAAAGTTGTCCTTTGGAGAATAATTTCACATACTTTCGCATGCTTGCAGGTAGGTCAGATCACAGCATGGGGGCTGGCTGGAATGAAAAATTAAATTACTATAAACCCCTGGAAAGTTTGTTTCTTTACTTGGAATGAAACACACTTTGGTAACAGATATAACGTGATATACAACACATGGATTCGTTTATAGGGCTATACCGTGTACGTTCTCTATCTCAGCAGATTGGACAGATATTGGAAGTGTTTACAGCACTTATGGCAAAGAGTTCGCAAGGTTGGATTTCCCAATATGTTCTGCCTGCCTAGGGAGGTGCAGTTGGAGAGCTAACTTTTGGCCATCCCTGCCTTTAACACATGCATAAGTATGATAGTCCACACTAGGAATAAGTAATCTCTCCAGCTGCTGTGGAATAATGAGATTCATCGCTCCAGCCTTTAGTGGACTCATATTCCACAGCAGCTGGACTGGCAGAGGCTGTCTGTACTTGTTCTGTACCTTATGGATCAGCTAGATCAGGGCTTCCCAAACTTTTATGAGTCGAGGCCCACTTTTCAAAACTGTAATTTTTCGAGATCCACTTGCTTTTAATGCGTATTTTAAAAAGTGAACACCATGGCAATCAGCTTCAGAGGCATACAACTGGCACACCATGGCAAACCGCTCGAGAGTCATACAATTGGCACACTATAGCAATACGCTTTAGATGCATACAATTGGCACACCATGGCAATCACTTTTAGATGCATAAACTTGGCATATCATGGCAATCACTTTTAGATGCATAAACTTGGCACACCATGGCAATCAGCTTTAGATGCATAAACTTGGCACACTATGGCAATCAGCTTTAGATGCATAAACTTGGCACACCATGGCAATCAGTTTCAGAAGCATACAATTGGCACACCATGGCAATCAGCTTTAGATGCATAAAATTGGCATAACATGGCAATTTTAGAGGCATCATTTTGATATATCATGGCAGTTTTAGAGGCAGAAACTTGGCACATTATGACAATCAGTTTTAGAGACCTACAACTGCTTACTCACAGACTCAGAATCAGAAGTGCTGTTGTCCTGCTCTTTCATCCAGGCACCTCACATTGATTATCCCAGTGGTGGAACTAATGTAGAGAGGGCCCTGGTGCAAGCATGTTTTCCAGGCCCCCCTTTAGTGCAAGTGTGGCCAAAAGGTAGATCTCCATCTGTCGGAGAACTTCAACAATGCAATGCCAGATGGGGATCTACCATTTGTGCATCATTGCAGGGTTATATTTGTGAGCAGTGTTTGAGCGTTTTAATGTAATCATGTTTTTGTATTAAGTATATGTGTGCATGTATGGGTGTATTTGTATGTACCGTTGCCATTGGAATGTAGTGGTGTACTTGTTTGTAATGTTTGCGTCTGAATGCAGGGGTGTATGTATATGTAGTGTAGGACTTTAAATGCAGGTGTGCCTTTTGTGTGTAGTGTTGGTGTTTGAATGAAGGGGTGTTTGTAGATCATTTTAGTGTTCTAATGCAGGGGTGTGTTTGTATGTAATGTTTGAGTTTGATTGCAGTGTGTGTGTGTGTGTAGTGGATGCAATGTGTGTATATTGTGTTTATAAAATATTCATATACACAATGTGTGTTTGAATGTAAGCATGTTTTTTGTATGGAATATGTGTGCAGTGTATACACACACACAGACACAAATACACACATTGACACAGCGATACACACAATGACACTTAGTTTCCCACACACAAACTGACACAAAAGGACACGCAGAGACAGGAGGTGAGGGTGACAGTGTGGGAGGGAGTGTGTGTACTGGTAACAGTGTGGGGGCAGTGTGAGAAAGGGTTACAGTGGGCAGGCATGGGGAGAAAGGGTTACAGTGGGCAGACAGGGGGAGAAAGGGTTACAGTGGGCAGGCAGGGGGAGAAAGGGTTACAGTGTGGGGGGCAGGGGAGAAAGGGTTACAGTGTGGGGAGAGGGGCAGGGGGAGAAAAGGTTACAGTGTGGGGAGAGGGCAGGGGAGAAGGGTTACAGTGGGGGGGGCAGAGAAGGGGTTACAGTGGGGGGGTAGGCAGAGAAGGGGTTACAGTGGGGGGGTAGGCAGAGAAGGGGTTACAGTGGGGGGGAGGAGGGCAGGCAGAGTAGGGGTTACAGTGGGGGTGTGCATTGTTTGGGGGGTGGGGGTGTGCCCTGCCTTCTTTAAACATCCCTGGTGGTCCAGTGGGTTAACGCTCCGGTATGAGCTCCGCCAGTTGCAGAGCTGCAGACAGTGTTATAAAAGTCTTGCGAGCTCCCCGAGTGTGGCCATGGTAACGCTCTGGGTGCTCGCGAGACTTCCATCACACGGTCCAGACCGGAGGTGCTGGGCAGACTGATTGGAGGGAGCCCGTCGGCATCCAGGGAAAGCCGCCAGTCCCCCTCCTGATCAGTCTGCTTGCCTGACTCCCCGGCGACCCACACTTTGGGAACCGCTGAGCTAGATAAAAGATAATAGAGCTGTATATTTTCCATGTATCTAAGATGTTTTCATTCATTATCGCAGCAAAGGCCTCGAGTCAAGTTTAGACAAGTATACAACTATGAAAGATCAGTTCTACAGAAGTTTGCGAGAAACAGGTGAATCCCCACCCCTCTCCTTCCCCCTTTCCCAGATCATGGCTCTTAAGCTTAGTAAGTAGCTAGTAATTTGGGGGGTTTCTAGAATAGTTTGGGCTGGGACTTTCTAGGTTCCATCCAGAGCAAGTTTAGGCACAGAAACATTCGCACTTCTAGCTTTAGACTGGCTTAATCTCCATTACATTCAATCCAAAGTAACGTCATACAGAAGAACCAATTACAATAACTGTTCTAGAGAGTTTTAAAAGTATGACATGGGTCTATTAAACGCCAAGAGTAATACTATTTCTATTTCTATTATTGGTTCTTAATGAAATGTAGGCCAGATCCTCTTAAAACCATGATGGAACATAATTGAAACCTTGGAGTGGAAGAACAGATGGACTATACTAAGCAGTACAAAAAAAATTTGGTGTTTGTTAGAAGAAAAAGCGAGAGGTACCCTGCTTTGACAGACCACAGGCAGTCTGGTATGGGCCAATTTAAGATATTTCTGTATTGACCGCATGTCCTGTGTTTGCTGAGGAATACTTAAGCAGTCAAACACAGCCCTGGCCAATCAGCATATCCTTGTAGAGCTGTATTAAATCAATGCATATCTATGAGGAAAGTTGAGTGTCTCCATGCAGAGGGTGTACAGCACTGCCCCAGGAAGCACCATTAGCAGCCACCTAAGGAGTGACCAGTGGAGGTATCACTAGGCTGTAATGTAAACACTGCATTTTCTCTGAAAAGATAACAGATTCAATAAGTTGTAGTTCTGGTGACTATAGTGTCCCTTTAAATTTGCAATTCACTTTGAATTCTCACTTTGGTTAGTAACCCTGACAATGTTAAAATACAGACACTCATCCTATATGCTAAACTGTGGTCTCTAGTTTCAATTTTTTTTCTATCTAAAGTGTAGCCTACGCATAGACTGGAGACAAATATTCCCTATTTTCAGTTAGTACATGGAGGAAATAAATCATTACCCTATATGTCTACCAGGGCATGTCAGATATTCTATAGAAGATTCAATAACCGCTTGTGATCAGCCAATTACAACAACTTCGATGATCACCCACCACCCATGGGCTGACTGAGTACCATGGGACTTGTTTGTCTACTATGGAACAAGGATAAGCATTAATTCACTGATATTTGACCTGCTGAGTCAGCCTTCAGTATAGCTCAAGTTTGATACACAGACTGCTAGACGTTATGTCCTGTGGCAAAACAAGGCTCAGTCCCTCCCTTTGTACAATCATTTTAAATCCCAATTGCTCACCATGCCCAGCAGCCAAAAGATAAGGCTAAAATGAGAATGGAAAGACAATCCAGATTAAATAAAGCAATATCTTCACAATACTGCCACAAGAACCATTATTTGGCAGGATTTAATATATTTTCAGAGCGATAAAAATGGGTGTTTTACATTTCTGAAATTCTTTCAGCAATCCACTAAACAATACTGGATATAAGTTAAATATATAAATATAAAATGGACTGTGGTCATACATGACTGTGGTAATACGGAAATTGGAAAAATAAAAGTAATGGAAGGAGTTTTGACGTTATGCTTGTATGTCGATTGCAAAAAATGTCCAGACATATACCATTAACAAGTTATTATCCATATGCAGGCATATTTTCAAAAAAAATTTCGATAAAAGTGGCAAAAATTAAGAATACTTACATATTTGTATTTAATTTGATGAGTTCTAAAAAAATTAATATTATCCCCTGCACAATTTATTCACTTCTACTTAGAATAACTCAAGCATCTGAGATAAAAAAAATATACATAACTAGTTGGTCACCTCAACAAACTGTTTGCTACGAGATGGTTTAGGAGCAAGACTTACCCTGGTCATTTTAAAAAAGTTCAAAGAAGGCCGGCTCCATCTGACATCCTCGTCGCGTCTGCGTTTTAGACGGGTCTTTCTTTCATTGAGCACACATGGCTGGGAACGGCACCTCAGCAAGCCCTGACGCCTGATGAGTTCCGGAGTTGAGGTGGGTGTGCTGTTGGCTGAAGGCAAGAGGTCTCCATTCTCCTTGATATGTTCCTGAGAAAGGGAAAGGCGTCTTTTGTGGTTGAAATCACAAGGTCCACCAGAGTTAATGTGGATGCTAGAATTTACACTTCCTTCGCTACTGTCCACAAATCCACTGCTGGCAGATGATGGCCTTGGAACAGGGGAAATGTTGCAGGTGGTGACTGCAAATAGGTGGTTGTTGTTGGACAGGGCATTTGGTGGCAGGCTGACACTTGTGCTTCTCTGAAGGGTGGCAGCGCCATGGCTGTTGCATCGTTGCAAAGTAGTACTACCACCACTGTTGCATCGTCTCTTTGATACAGAAGTCCAAACTTTGGAACAACTGGGTTTCCAAGGTGACCAGCAGCGAGACAGTTCATCTGGCTCAGACAATGACCTGCAATGCCTTTTGGTTGGTGGTGCCAGAGGCTGCCCAAAGCTGTCATTGAGATTAAAATCACTTATCCATCCAGATACCATAGAGTTATTGGAGGACTCTTTCTGCCATTGCAGGCCAATGCCTGAGCTAAAAGGGCACACTCCGAAGGACAATAGGTCATTCTTGTTAAGTTCATTCCTGAGTGGGTAGCCGCTGTCTTTCCAAGGAGATTCATTTTCTGCAAAGATAAAGTATGAAAGAAGACAAAAAAAAAGAAAAGAAAAAGAAAGTTGTTAAAATCTTGCAAAATCAAACTTAAACATGCATTACAAAATAGTGTTTTGTACAGATCAGTAAATTATGGAGAAAAACATGGGGAAAATCAAGTGCTCACAATAGTTGCATCGCTATAGGATGCACTGAATGGTACGAATGGAAATAATTCCAATCTTTAAATTACAGACATTTTTATTTTCTATAAATATTGATATCCACCATCTCCTATCTGGAACTATAATTAATGAATCTTTATAAGGACATGAGATTTATTCTACACCCAGGAACATACAACAGAGGCTAGTCCCAAAAATCGTCCGAAGCAGATCCATTTCACCCATAGAGGCAAAAGACATAGGAATCAATAGGTAAACTGAATCCGCTAAAATCAAATATAGGTAGGCATGGGACCTTTTTGGAAGCTTCACCTATTTACTTTTGTTTGATTTAATGTTTGAAATTTAGTTTTTTAGCTCGTTTTAGTACCAATATTGATTGTTTTCAGGAGCAACAAGGAAGCCTGATTTTTTTTCTTTTTTTCTTTTGTGTCTGAGAGCCACCTGGTTGATTGTATTTTTTTTTTTTTTAAGTGTTACAATAAGAGGAAAAGCTTGAAATATGCCATCCACAGCATTCCGAAATGTTGGACTGTTTTTACTGTGTAAAGCAGCTTACAAAACCAGCATCAGCTATTGAGTCCAAAGCACTGTTAGAAAGCGGCTGAATCCAACAGGCTCTGAGGTTGAATTTTCAAGTCTTCTTTCCATTGCATCTGATTTGTTTTTTGTTTTGTTTTTTTGTTTTTTTAAACACCACTGTATACCTAAGTTCTCTTTTTAAAAGAAATGAAACAAATCTGCTACGGTTTCACAAAAAAATACTTACCATTGATTTCGTAGGGGAACAAGCTGCCACCTTTGTTCAGCTTCTCAGATGAGTGCTGAAATTAACCAGAGAAAGAAAAATTCAACACTATAAAACAGCACCTGGTGTGGAATACACCATCAGACACTTTGAGCCCCACTGTGATTAACCCTTTGAGTGCCAGAGGGGTGCCCAAAACATTGTACTGCAAGGGTTGAGCGCACACATCTGGCACTCAAAGGGTTAAACAAGGTGGAAGTGAGAGGAGTTCTGTTTTTTGTATATTTTAAAGTATCCCAATTTTGCAGGTACATGGAGTTAATTTACTGTACACGACTAAAATGTCAATTTTCACAGGAATATAGAGTATCAATAATGAGAGATACTAATGGAATATACCCTTTTGTTAGTTACATTTTCTACTATGTTACAAATGACTATTTGCAAGGGTAAACTGTAAATTGGTTTAAATCACATAAATGTTTGTGGCAAATGTATATTAGTAAGCTGTTATACAGGAAATGAGTCTACAGCACAAACCAGGATCATTTCATATTAACCCCTTAAGGACACATGACATGTGTGGCATGTCATGATTCCCTTTTATTTCAGAAGTTTGGTCCTTAAGGGGTTAAAGTCTAATGTTGGACGGTTTAAATTAAATAGATCTTTTTCCACAGTAAAGGAATTTTGGACACAATTCTTTATTGACAAATGAAATGTGTGTTTTTACCATCATTTTATATTAACCAATAAAATATCACGTTTTTTAAATGAAAATTGTGCATACTATTCATTCAACTCTAAAAGAAATTAAAAAAAAAAATGTAAAAAATAAATACAATTCCTGATATTTTAGATCTTTATACTGTACATTGGCTCTGGTGCGACAGTGACAAACAAAACATGCAAACTCTTACTAAAGGACAAAAAATAAGCAATTTGATTAACGAACTTCCTTGAAAATCCTTCAGGACCTCCATATATTTTTCACTTCGCCAAAAAAGATACTATTGTTCAACAACTTCCTTTCCACGGATACTATTCTTATTTTTTTTTTTTACTCTCAAACGTAAACTTCCTTAAAAACGCAAGACCTTGGGGTACTCTTTTTCAGACAGTCAAGTTCGAGGAATAGAAAACAGAATGCAACATTAACCCCCAGCTACAGAATATGATACTATAATTAAGAATTAAACTCGAAGGAAAAAGAAAAGTAAAACAGGACGATAACATCCAGAAAAGCACATTTGTATGTTTAAAGGTATGCTCCTAGCAATGAGTGTAATGTAGATAAAAATCAAGTTAGAAATGTAGGCTATTGTGTTTCAATATACTCAAGAGAGCATTTGATTATGTACTGGTAACCATATGTTGTAGCAACTGAGTTGTTTGTACAAACCACAGACGAGTGTTAACCGATTAGTGACAAAACCTTTGCTTCTTCACGAGTAACAAATTCTATTTAGTTTGGAGCCCAAACAGTGTAAAATGCAATACATCCCTGCAGATACGAGGCATTCTACAATTAGAACAAACACACTGCATAGGACGGGCCGTTACCAATCAGGAATTCTAGACTGATTTTAGATCCTAATACATGGATAGTCAAACCAATAGAGTGGATTGGGAGGAGAATATTTTTCTTTCAGGTGCTCCCGAACCTACAATATGAAACAGATAGTTTTATATGGCAACAAAATGCCATAGGATAGGCAGAAAATTTACTTCATTCTATAAATTGAGGAGAGTCTTGGGCCTACCACATTTATATATCCATTACTTAGCAGTCCAGACAGCAACGTGGCTTTTGCCCCGACACGAGACGGTGGGTTACTCTGGAGTCTTTGTTCATGGGTTCAGATATGCCACAGTTTTTGATTTGGGTTTCTAGAGAAGACAGACCTTTTCTGCACACCCAATGTCTGGCCTTTCTTAATTCTGTTAGATTGTGGGATACTCTCTGTCCTCTAACCCTTCTCCTCTGACTCCGACTTTACGGAACAGAGCATTCTTTCCAGGTTTGAAGACTAGGTAATTAAGGGTTTAGGAAGCACTGGCCTTCAAAGATTTATGGACTTATCGAATAACACTACAGTCAGATCATTTGATTAATTAAAAGAAATAGCCCAATTATCTTCCGATAAATACAGTTACGTGACTTTGCAATGGGGGACACAGTTCGGCAGGCAGCTCAGAATCCCCACTTTTTTTTTTTTTTTTTTAAGAATTTGTATAATAACTATTTATGTTCAGATAAGGGGTTGCAGAATGCTGGACACCATATGTCCATATGAGGTAGATATGCCCTAAGGTGGTTTTTGTTTGGGGGGAATCAAGGATCTATCAGCAACAATGTTGCACAGACCTGTTAATTTGGATCCATGGTCTTTTCTGCTTGCTAAGCCAGTAGAAGGCTTTACATGTACAAAAGTTATATAACAATACCACCCTGGCATTTAGAACAGCGCTGGCTTACATGTAAATGAGGATTCAACTTCCAGGGATGGACAGGGTTGTGGGTAAAATAACGGACACGTAACTTATGGATAAGCTCTCTGCTTAAGTATGGAATCATGGGAAGAATATTAACTGTCCCCTGGGTTGGTTTTAATGCACGGTTTATTCATGCGATGGTAATAAGCGAATTATTTTCAAGGAAATTGTTAAACCGTGTTTTTATGTTCATTTGTTTAAATTAAAATTGAATAACTGCCTCAGTCAAGAGCATTGCAGCACATACATACATTGTATCATGTAAACAAAAGATATAGGTCTTGCTAATTGCTTGGTATCTTATGCCTGTGATACATACTATTGTTTACCATATGTGTTGACTTGTTCGCTATTGCTATTTTGTCTTCTTACATGCAGCCATTGGCTAAACTGATCTTTTGTCTTACTGATTGACAGCGTTAAATAAAGAATTTAAACAGAACGAAAAAACGTATGGAGGATTTCGGTCTTCCTAGCGGATAGTGAGAAGACCATAGCCTATGAATTTAATTAGGGATCCCACTTCTAACATGGCTGTATACACTAAAGAGACCATCCTCTGAGATACCGCTCTACTAAACCTTTTATATAAATAATATGCAGATTTTCATAGAAAAGTGATCTTAGAATATTTACTTCAAAACCCCAGACAGGACTGCTGAGTTTTCTTCTTAAGGAAGTAACTAGCTCACTTGCTATTGGATAAAGCTCATTTGGAAGCTCCTGGGCCAAAAGGAATCTATAAAGTTTTTTTCCTATGGCCTTTGTAGGCTTTATTACTTTACAGTGTTAACCTACTTACCAAAACCATCACCTTTTCGAACATTAGTTTTTATTTCCCCTGTTATAAAAACTGTTAAATCAACAGCAGTGTTACACAGGTTAAAACACAATTTGTTTTTTGGCCATCGAATGTCGTCCACCCACAATTTCCTGTGAAAGGATTTGCCTAGCGTGATGAATCAGCATTTAGTGGGTCACCAAGTGTAGTCTTATACGAGGATCAAAACTTTGCAGTTAATTTAAGATAGTGAGAAAATTGTTGCGCTGTGGTAAAAAATACACAAGCCGGATGGGCACACTGCAAGTTTTTGCATCTACAATACAATTAAATATTTCCACTGCACATAGCAAAATATACTGAAGTGAATTAAGTTTAACGCAACACAGGATATCCTATCCTAAATGAACACCCAGCTATCAAAATAGCATTATATGCTCAAACCTACCCAAAAAAAGTCAAACCACTTTAAACTCTTATTACTCCAAAATGTGCTAACAGATGTTGCCTACTGTACCACAGCAGTTGCAGGTTACTAGAAATATGTTTTTTTTTGTGAAAGATGACCTCCAACAAAGGATTATTTTATCCTTCATGTTACATATGTAGCTATGTCTGAGCAACTTAATAGTTTGTCTTTGATTCTTAACCATCAAGTTTCCTGGAAAAGAAAGTTTATATTTTTTTTTATAACATGCCATAGCTAGCCATTATATTTTTAAAGCTTAATGCGTCTGTCCTCTAATGACTCTAAAAATGTTGATGCCATGTGACTTTTGTCTAAGTTGTTTTTCGTCACGAGCAGCTCTTTAGCGGAGTCCAACAGAAGGACGTGCAAAAATAGTACTAATGAATGACAAACAAGATTTCTGATTTGGTAATGGTTAAACTCTGCTGTAGCATTCTCTATAGAAATGGATGAATGCCCTTACAAAGAAGGGGATAATCACTGCTCTGCAGGGTCTTGCTCTGTGACGGGAGGAAGAGGTTGATAAGCCATTGCCTGTCAGCATGACTCAGACTGGTTAACGTGTGCCCTTCACGCTTCTGTCTGATGGAAGTGAATGGTGACGTGTCCATAGTCCACAGGCCAGCCTCCCTAACGTGTGTGTCCATTAGTTCATCAAGTTCCCTAAATTTGTTTGGTTTTTTTACCAGCAGGTAATCCTTGCATATATCAGGTTGAAGGTGAGCAGACGAGTCAGATTGCAAAAGAAATATTCAACGAGATGCCTGGTTGAACAAGGTTAGGTTAAAGAAGTAGAGCCAATTTGTGACATGACATGGAATAGGTATATATTTAAAACTATACCGTAGAAACGCTTTTCTCGTTTTTTTGGTTTTTTTTAAACTGACATTTGTTTGTTCATGTATTTAAACAATAACACAAACTATCCTACATATCTGAATGTCTCCTGTGGATTTCTTGAGGCATCTGAAAGTTATCTCAAGGAAGTAGATCATTGTCTTCTGCAAATGTCCACCCAAACCAGGCGCACTAAGACTGCTTTGTTTTCCGTTATTTATTGAGCCTAGCTTTGGACAATGAAGATCTGCTTGGCCTGACCTTCACAGTGTGAAACTATGA
This sequence comes from Pelobates cultripes, assembly GCA_933207985.1. NCBI lineage: Eukaryota > Metazoa > Chordata > Amphibia > Anura > Pelobatidae > Pelobates > Pelobates cultripes. The sequence continues at coordinate 38,700,013 of OW240917.1, forward strand.
CAGGAGTAAAGGAAAGCAGGCCTTGTATGAGCCAAAGTCTTTGTATGTGCAAACCTTGTGTGTGCAAACAATTACTCTGTTTCTATCACCTACTTCATATTTATTATTTTTGCAAAATGCATATTCTTGGTCAAGGTTTTTCGCTGTTTACAGATTCAGATCACATTTTTGGAACCTGTCCAAACAATTCATAGTAGGGAAGAAGAAGTGACTAGTCATTTAGTGAAATCACTTATTACAAATTACATTAGAGTGGCAGATGTTTAGCAACGCATTGCAATAAACTGCATGTCCCTGGCTTCTCAAATGGGTGATGTGGCAAGACCAAATATATCAGTGGTATAGCATTTAAAAGCCCAAATGTAATTGGGAGCTTCTGCATAAAAGAAAAGCAGATGTTATAATTCTATTTAAATTTAGCAACTTAAAGGGACAGTGAAGGCACTATAAACCTTTAACGGCATTGGATTTTCAATAGTGTCTGGGGTCCCCTGATAACCTTTTCGACCAGTTAAATAAGGGACCTTGAATTCCCACAGCCGCTCACCCATTGGAGGTATGGTTAAAGATTAGCTTTTATGTCTGAATATGCACTCTGATAGGCTGGAAGCGGTCACCTGACACAATAGTCCAATCAGAGCTGCCCATTTTGGCTCAGGGCAATACTTCCTCATTAGCCCAAGTAGCTGCTGGCGGAACCATTAAAAACCGTTTAATGCTGAATAGTGGAACAGTGCCAGGGGACTCCAGACACTATAACCAATTCAATGAGTTGAACAAGTTATGGTGCCCACAGGGTCCCTTTAAACCAAACACCCTATATTACAAATGGATGGACAGAAGTTTAACCTAAAATAAATTCCATGCAATGTCTTTGAAGGTCGAAGTACAGTCCATTAATGGAAGAAAATATTTAATATTGCACATTATTATTTCTACTGCACTCCCCGATTCACCAATACTAATTTAGCCTGTTTACATGTGATTAATGCTCACAGCTAACAAACGGAAAAAAACGTAAATTTTAATAATTAATAGATGTGCTTGTACTGCAAGACATCATAAAGTAATTAATTATAATTGCAAGGAAACATTCCTAGTTTAAATGTTTATATTTACTGAGCGTTCAAAATAAACCCTTTTCCCTGCGACTTCTGTAGCAAAATCTATCCTATGTACAAACTCAAGTACTCCCAGGAGATAAGTGGAGCTTTTTTTGATCATCTTCACTTTGCAAAGACTTTAACTTCCTTATTCTGTTTTTATGACTCTTTATAATAAAATAAAAACCACAATGGCACCGACGTGACACTGTTGTGTTTAGATTGGTCCATCAAAACAGATAAGAGAATAGCTCGCATCCATGTGGAATGAGCCTACCAGTCATAACAAGAAAAGTGCTTTTGATTTTAAAATTGAAAGAAGCCTTCAGTTTGATTTCTGTATAAAGTACATAAGAGTTCAGAGTAAAATGAGAGCAGAGCTGCCGGAAAAAATATGGAAAACGCATCATGAGTGCACAAACACATGTGCACTCACCCTTAATGCCCCTTGTGATGTTGATATTAATAAACATTAATCCAACTGTCCCTAGACTGGTTACTTATACAAATCACTTTAAAATGATACTCAGAGTCTACGAGGCATTTCATCTAAGCAGGTTATGTGACACATTCAGTAACAATTACTATATAACAATCTGACAATTTTAACTGAGGAGGCGATAGTCAATTTTCAAGTCGGGTGCTGATAAAACTAGAAATGGCAGCACGGAGCACACAATGTCAGTAGCCAATCAGAATACGCAGTTTGCCAAGTAGGTGGCATTATTATACTGTAAGAAAAGGAAAAACGTTCTTCAAGTGCTCTGATAATACTGAACACTTATTACGCCCAAGGAGAGCAAATGTCTTCTATAAATATTTGAATTATCAGAAATGCAACTGTATCGGTCACGACTATAAATATATTAAACGTCACACGCTTTTGTTTCCCTTCTTTTGGTCATTGAAATTCTTGACACACAACTCAATACTAATGTACTGTCTCTGTATGTCAAAAACCTAGTTTACAGGCAGGAGGAGAAGAACACACTGATAGGTAATTCTCATGCCCACACTCACAGCCACTACAGTAGAGTTGCTGTGACAGTTCCTCTTACTAGGAATAATCAGACAGGAGGGAAAGGTGGGTTGCTGTTAGTGTACCTTCCAAAAACGTGAAAGTGTGACAGCACTCCAAGGATTGGGTGATTTTATTAAGTTATTGAAGTTTCATAATAAGTCCTAAAACAATGAAATATAGAATGTATCTTTATAATACATCCATTGCTGATGAAGGAACCATTTTAAATCTTTACAATGAGCTTTTTTAACACATTCAGGAAACAGGAAATAGAAAGTGGCTTATTTGGATGTCGTGTTCAAAATACCCAAAGCATAGCAAGTTTATTTGCAGTCTTACATTAACAAAAAAAAAAAGTTTTGCTTTTTTAAATCTAAAAACCATTGACCTATTAAAAACATGAACACAACAAAGGTAGTACAGCCACTACAGAATGTTCTAGTGATTGATGCAATTTTTTTCTTTCACAGATGACAGCTCCAACTTTATCTAGCTCCTCTAAAATCTATTCTCAATTTCAACTTTTCTAAAAAAAAAAATTAAAAAAAGGGGGTCTGGGTACACTTCAAGTCCGTGATTAATAATTTGCTGGCCAACATAAATTCACACCAGGCATGTAGCACTTCTTTGCTTATCCAACTGTTGAAATGTAACTGAAAAAATAACTTAATTTTGCAGAATATCGATGTGCATAATAATATTACATGCTCAAGTAATTGCAATTTGGTGTTTGGATTCACATGATCATTAATAGATAAAGGCTACAGTAAAAAAAAAAAAAAAAAGCCCCAAAAGTAGGTGGTTGTCAATTGGCTCCCTGACTGCTTTTTAGCAGCGCTGTACAGATTGAGCCATGCTGGGGCTCCTTCACATGTAAGGGGTGACTTAATATTTACTTTTAATACTTTTGCATGAGGCAGAGACAGTGATTAAACCTGAAGAAATTTGTTTCTCTGCCGGGCCAAGACAAGTATGGGTACAGAAAAAGGGAATGTGTACTTTAGCACATCTAATCAAAAATAAGTGTATTTACTCATATTTTGGGACAGTAGTTGTTAAGGATTTCAAAACAAGTCTGGGAACATATAATAATGAAGGGAATAAAATATCTTGTTTTTGACTTGTAAGAATACCTTGACATTTAGTTGTTATTCAACAATCATATCAGTGATCAGAAAACAGCTTTGGAGACCAAGAACTCTATACTTTGCTGTGTTACTATCTCTGCCTCTTAAGGAGCTTCAAGGCACACTTTATAATGACTTATGCTGATTGCACGGATTATAATGCAAACAGTCACCATGGCTATTGATGCCAGCTCAAGTCCGAGAAGTCCTGAACAGGAGCCCCTATATCTTGTCTTTGTCTGGGACATGTGACCATACATGTATATCTTTCCATCTCTGTATGTACAAGCACATGTGACAGGCCTGCACGTATGCACAATAGAAGCACCTGCAGTCTCATTTTCTGAAAATTATATTCTGCTGAGAAGAGTTTCTAACAGAAATGTTTAAACAAAATGTAATATGGAAGGTCTACTTAAATAAAGAGTAATGGACTCATTTTAAAAGATGCGTAACATTACATTTAACGTAATAGACCTTTTTATTTTTTACGAAGAGTGTTGCATATGTTGTACCAGATGACATTTATGCAATACTATTATGCCCTTGTTCATCTTATTTTTAAAAGTGAGGTCCTACTGGTTAGTAAAGCTAGATTCAGCCAAAAAAAAAGAAAAAAAAAAAAAGACGCAATAGTCTCATTGAAAATGACAGATGGGGCAAGGAAGGATCCTTTGCAACATTAAAAAAACGAAAGAAAAAAAAAAAGTCTTTCAGTGCAACAATGACTATTACCCATGCTTCGGACCGAAAGGTAGCGACACTAGCATGTATCTTAAAAAGTACTTTTTACATTATTTTGACTGCATTGTAAAAATAACACTTGTCTTCTATGTAAAAGAAGCACACATTTTATTGTGGTAAATTAATAATCAATACTGTTGAGGTTCCTGTAAGGTAATTTACGCAAGAGGAATGTGCCAAGTTATACCTTATACAACAGAAACCTAAATCAGTAAACTTATTGATCACATGCTCTGAACTTTGTAAAAGAGATGAGTCAGCGAATGTTACGTACCAGACTAATATTATAGGTTTTGCATGACAGATCGTCCAGGGTCTGGTTTTGCAGCTTTTCGGTTATTAGTGTTACCATGGTAGTTGCCCCTTCTCTGCTCGTCAATCCGATGTGCATCGATCCCAATGGTTCAATACTGTTTAGCCATTTCATTTGCAGATTAAGTTAAGCGGCTCTTTTCTTGTAGCGGAGGGAGTTGCCTTAATTCTTCTTAGAGCTGCAAATCATTGTTTTCATCTGCAAAAGCAAAGGGGGCTTTGATAAGACAACGGTACACTCAGCCACAAATGGATTATCACACAGTAAAGCAGGAAACATTTCGGCATAGCTATAAGCTTACATTAGACCAACGGAAGCAAGGTGCTACAGAAAATCTAATTGTTTCAGAAGTTAAACTATCTACGCTAAGAATATATCGGTAAGCTCTTCAATGGGTTTTGTTGTGACCTAAATTAAAAAAACAACAACTTTGAATACATTAGTAAAGCATTTAAACCATTTTCACAATAGTGTATTTCAATTCTTTTTCTCAATATATTTTAATGTGGGAAATTATTGTTAAAGGAACACTATAGGGTCAGGAACAAAAACATGTATTTCTAACCCTATAGTGAAAAACGCACCCCCCCAGCCCTCTAAAAGGAATTAGAACTCACTTTATTTCCAGCGGCTTACAGGTCCACCGGCGCTGGCCCCACCCCTGATCTGCCTCCTTGACAAACTCATCAAAATTGCTTATTTCTAGCCAATCTAATGCTTTCCTATAATGAAAAGCATTGAGTTGGCTAAAATCTGCAAGGAGGTGGGGCCAAATGCCATTTTGACCAATCAGCACTTCCTCATAGAAATGCATTGAATCAATGCATCTCTGAGGAAAATTCAGCGTCCCCATGCAGAGCGTGGAGACACTGAACGGCAGTGCTGCCTACTGAGCAGCCCTGCCCCAGGAAGCGCATCCAGTGGCCATCTGAGGAGTGGCCACTTTGAGGCGTCCCTAGGGGCAATGTAAACACTGCATTCTCTGAAAAGGCAGTGTTTGCATTAAAATGCCTGAAGGGAACTATTATACTCACCAGAACAACTACATTAAGCTGTAGTTGTTGTGGTGACTATAGTGTCCCTTTAAGATAAAGTTAAAGACTCTGTAAAAGTAACTGTTAAAACTGCATTTCTTGCCATGATGAAGTAGACTTTTGATAATGTTTAGTATGCTGGACACACAAGGAGATTTATCAAAGTGTTCGGCTCTAAAAAGTGGCGCAAAAATGTAAACGGGGAAATGTCACCAAACAAATGTGCCTGTTGGTTTCACTGGTTTACATGGCGGCAGCCCCACGTTTAGCACTTCATACAGAACATTTCCATACACAGGGGGAAGAAAGCTGGGACTCTGTAAAAACTTTCTGGGACACAGAAATTGAGATTGGGGATCCAGTCAGAAAATGGATTGTACCATAACAACGATCTTGGCTGTGCTCCAAAACCTCATGGCAATGTGAATGTGGGGTCAGACTCAAAGTCTACAGGTCAAACATGTTGAATTTCCAGGTAGCATATGCTGATTAACAAAATCCATACCTTAAAAGTTATTTACGACAAGTGGTCCTCGCTTTGCGACGGCTCGCACTTACGACCAGCTCTCTTGCGTGGAGATTCAAGAGATTCCCCCACGTTAGAGAAGTGGTCTATGTTCGGGGAAATTTCCCTGAACATAGATTAGAGGGATTTCCTGCCCAGGTGTGCTTGTCTATGTTCTGCGAAATTTCCACAAACGTAGACATACACACCAGAGCAAAGAATCCCTCTAATCTAGGTTTGGGGAAATTTCCCCTAACACAGACCTGCACTGGTGTGCATGTGCCTCACTTACCGGTCGGTAAGTGAGGAGCATCTGTACTAAACTTACTTGTCAAGGCCCAGGTACTACAACCAGGTCTATTAATAAAAAACTGTGCTTGACAATTTTCTATGCATTCGCATTAGCTGTTATATCTACAGGTCAGCCAGACCCTTAACAGGAGGGGCTACTCCAAGTTCAATAAATTCCCTCTTCATAGATATCAGTCTAAAGGTCAAAAGAAACACTGGATGGGCGAGGTATTTCACAAGGTAGTAGAAGAGCACAAGGCTGCCATATTAAAAGAAACACTAACGTGGTTATTAACCAACGTGAAAATTGACCGGAATTCAAAGTTAATTCAATGAAAACTTCAAATTTAAGGCCAAATTAGCCAAAGATAAAAGAGAATTGACTTGTAGATTTGTGTTAATTCAGCTAGTTTGGCCAACATTTTAACATTCATTCAACCCTGTAAATGTAAACAAGCCTACTACTAGTCAGAGAAAACAAAAATGTAATAAATTATGAACAACCGCCCTCTATTACACAAACAATAATTTGGCATCTACACAATATTTGAAGATTCCATTAATGTTAAAATATTGAAAACAGATTCCAAGTAAATTACGTGTCAGTGCTGAACAGGCCGACAACTTATTGAGGAAATAACATCTTTGTAAAGTCCCACTGGGCCGGCTGCGAACCCAAAGCCCAAAGTTTCCATTGTTCTTTCACAAATGTATCAATACCAATTCAAATGAACCCCTTGGCAAGAAACACACTGAAATATAGTAATTTGAAATAGTTCTTAGAAGGAAATGCAATGTAGACCCAAAATATCCTTTCATTTATCGATTTTGTAGCTCAATGTGGAGCAATACACCATCAAATGGTTTCTATAGTGATTGCTCCAGATTTAGAACAAAGTTACTTTTTGCGCATAAACGTCAAGGCAGCTTAGAGAGCAAGGAACATCTTTTATGTCCCAAATTAAAGGGTAAAAAACAAAACCACCCGTCTCCTCTGTTGGGAAAAAAAATGAAAAGAAAATAATCTTTTAAACGCCAACAGGTAATTAATAGACACAAATGTTATTGTTCATCCACAAAAGCTGGTTAGATAATTATGGCATTAGCCTTAAGAATGGCAATATTACGAGGTCAAACAGGGTTGGCTGTGTAAACAACCTCTTCCAATGATTAACATTTATATTTAAAAAATAAAATATGCGTGCAGAAAACATGGGAAAACAAGTACAAGAACAGCAATTAAATCACTTAAAATACTTTCAATTTCTTGGCTGCTTTTCCAAAGCTTAAATAAAAGATGTGTAATAAATGTGTTCACTGTAATAGGCTTAAAAAAAAAAAAAAACAAACAAAAAAAATTAATAATAATAATAATATATATATATAGTGAATTACAGATCCAGGTACCCACGACCTATTTTAGTTCAGTTTTAACTATACATATTAGCAAGAAATTAAAATCGAGGAGGGAACAAAGTTTAGGGAGAATTGCCCGTCCTATGTGCCTCTTGTTAGGTGCTTAGTCAAAGCAACAAAACTATAAGAGTCAGCTATATGGGTTTGAAGCAGTACCTGAACTTTCTCTGTCAACCGACGGTTATATTTATTTTGTGTTGGGAGCAGCTAAAAAAAAAAAAAACTAAATAAATTCTTTGATACAATAACGAAACTATACTGAAACATGGTTTGATCTCATTGCCGAACAAAATCAGAATTGAGAAAACAGAACGTTATAAAATTGTGTTACTAAAAAAAAAAAAAATCCCTTTCAGTAATGACATCCAGTAATAACCTTACTATTCCGTTTACAGAAACACGGAATCTTCAACTTCCCCACCCTTCCTTCTTCTACAGACAAAGCTGAGAATATGGTCTGTACTAACAGGTGTGAAGAGGCACAAACACAGCTTTAGATCCTGTACTTAAGCCTACCTTCAAGAGTAAGTTCTGTGAAGTACCTGCAATCCAACAAGCGTATAATTACAGATTAACACGGATTAAAACTTCTGTGTCTACCCTAGGAATGTGAACTGGTTATCTACCAATTCTGCACATGACAAGTACGTATTAATTGGTATAGATGCAATCTATTCAATGATGTGAAGTTCTCTTTTCCCACACACAGCATGGTGGTGAGAAGATGAGATTACTAGGTTTAATCAACTGCTAACTATAGCTTAAACATTTTGGTTGTCACAAGTCAGTCATAACCTGCAAATGGCACCACACTCTGGACAACTCACCACACAGATGCTATGTCTCCAGTCCCTTGTCACTAGATCGGCATGTGAATGGGATAGGTCTCCTAAAAATAATATGTATGGGTACCCACAAACTCAAACATTGTTTAGACAGGAGTCCAAAAGCAGGACTTGCTCAGTTTTTGAGCTATATAAACTGATAGAACACAGGCCCAAATATTATACTGGAAGAGACATGCAGAGGTTGATCAAGGAGACCACTGTGGTCATTGCTACCTCTGAGACATAGGCAAAGTTAGGATCTATGCAAGACTTGATGGAATGCTGAGAATATGCACAGAAGACTTACAGCATGCTTTAACGAGGGCCTGATCTTCATTTAATTCACTCAGGTCTTAAATCTATTCACACATTAGCAAAGTCAAACCATTTTAACAGAACAATGCAGTCTGAAATAACCTGCACATTCTCAAAGCAGCCTGGAGCCAAATTATAGGATCTGACTTAAGACATAATATTGTAAATCAACTTGTGTGCTTTGAAAACATGCTATATATATATATATATATCCAGAGCCTGTTCTGCCTGTTGTGCGTCTGTAAGACATTGTCTTAGCTCACTTTCTAAACTCCATTAAAGGCTACCTAAAAATCATGGCCCTTCCCTTTGAGATTGCCATAATAAAAAAAATCTCTAAAGCCATGTTAAAAAAAAAAAAAAGAAATCATATTTTGTTTCTAAAGCGTAGTGTGGGGTGGCTGGACGCGATGTACAATGCCAGAACCCACAATTTGTCCAGTGAGGCTTGTGTGTCGCACATTAAATTTGCAACTGACATACAAACTATGGATAACAATTATCAAACTAAAATAACTAAGGCCTTAAAATGCGTAGTCTCTAAATTAATCCTCACGGTCCCAACATCACGTTTTATTGATAACCACACTGGACGAACACAGGAACACCTATAGATCCTACAGATATCTGTTTCCGCACTGTTTGTTGAAACCAATCTACGCTTGCCAGATAACCTTAAATTTCTGTATTGAGTGCAGATTTAAACAAGCCGTTTTCGCTGAGCTATCACATATCTGAGTGTTCTTATTGTTAAAGCAATGCATATCTGCATTATCGTCTCTACATTACATAAACAAAAAACCCACAATGCGAAGTAGAAATGAGTCATAACTAGTTTTCTCCCACCCAATGATTTTACGGTCTATATTTTCATAAAGCTTGCACTGGGTTGTGACGCAGTTGCAGAATAAAACCTATTGAAGTCAATATGCTACAGCGGCGGTCAGTAGCCCATGTTTTTCAATAACTACGCCTCCAATGAATTAAGGCTGGCATAGCATTACAGAGTTTGTAGTTCGACAAAAGCTTGGGAAATACCTGTATCAGCCCCTGGGCAAGTGTATTGTTGTATAGATCTAAGATCAGTCAAACAAACGCTATCATACTATATAAGGAAATACTCAATACCGGTTCAGTATTTTTTTTTTTTATGGGCCGGTCAATTCCATAAAAACAAAAGTAGATCAGGTGCTTTGTACTATGATATACCCTCACAGTTCAAATGCTGACTATTACAGCAGTTACGGGAATTAAACATCACGCCCTGCAGTAAAGATTACTGAATAACACTAAGACAGGTGATATGCTACGTGATTTAGCTTTTGACAGAAGCAGTTATCTTTTCAGACGCCTGGCTGCCAGGGTAAACGAACAGAGCAGATGGAATATTGCATTCTGCCTAAAACAAGAAAAAAATAAAAGCCGTCGTAAAACAAACCTTAAATCTCCTCCAAATTCTCGAAGGGTTTATGCATATAAATTATGTTCATCAGTAAAGGCCATTATTTTTCCAGTGATTGTCAGCTTTTAGGCCAAGGACCCTCCAACTGATTTTGAATACACTCAAATGTATAACAATATATACAACCAACATATGTAGTGTACAGTGTAGAAAATGTGGCAAAAAAAAATAAAATTAACACAATTACGTTTTAACGCAATAAAACTTAAGCAAACATGCATTTGTATGCAAAGCTATTCTAAGACTATAAATAAAAAGTTCCCCTTCTCTCGGGGTGACAGCAGAGCAATGGGCCTTCTCAGGACATGTGCAGGCTGGTGAAAGAGATAAGCACACCCAACGGACTAAATTGCCACCGCACCAGGAGATTGCATGAGAAAATAGTCAATACAATAAATACCTTTGTATCTAGAACTTTATGGATAAAGCAGAACAGATTTATAGATGTAAGTTTATAGAATATTATGTCCACTATGTTTTGTCAAAGGAGGTCCTCAACACCCAACAGGGTGTTTCACAAAAATAGCCAAGATGTGACTATGGCCGAGTTGGAGAATTTTTCGAGATCAGCTATTTTTGCCTTTTGAATTTAACTAGGAAAACCTATAATTGTTGATTGCTATTACCTACATAAAACATTCCACAGTATGAGAAGGTGGATCGAAAACTATCCCAAGACCACGATGCCAGAATATTGTTAATGCCATGTGCCGAAATGCTCAGCCAGTCCAATAAGCATTTCTTTATGGGCTTCAATGGAGAGGGGGACATGGGGGAAGAGAAAGGGGGACACAGAGAGACAATACGAGTGAACCCTGAATGCTCTCGGTTTTCTAGCAGATTGCCTGATGGCTGCTTCATCCATGCTTAACACTATACCCTTTCTAAAAAAACACATCCTGAATGCGGGTTCAAAGGGACAGAGGAAAAACAAACCAGCTGATGTTTAATCCATCTGTGCAGACTACGTATGAATGTGTCTTCAGTTGGATGAAATCATAACTTTTCCCTGGGCTATGAGTGTCTGAACGCACATCACACGGTTCTCCCAGGAGAGGGCCCAAGAACATGAATTTCATTCTACTGTAAGTTAAAACTCTATTTTAATTTCTCAAAAGCATGGGGGGGTGGGGGTGGGATCTCTAACTGTGCTGTCATTTTATGGTCCACTCAGGCATTTAAGGGGGCCTGCTGCTTATCTAGAAATTTACCACTGAAAATAAAAATATATGAAAATCACCAATATCTTGTGCCATTTTTTACATTTTGCAACTGCCTTCACAATCCAGTTTAACCCTGGCTCAGCCAGGGCACACAACGCATAAGAGGAGGAGATACACGGTTTGTTAGTATTTGTGAAGTGACAGAGCAATATAGGAGCTTCTGCCGAAATAGTTAACAAAACCTCCACTATTTCAATCAGTCTCAGAGACGATCTGCGCAGCTCGGAGCAGCGTTTTGCCATGCATGCGCACTAGCCTCCCAATGTTTTTTTTATGGTAATGTATTGGATTGGCTGAGATTATCAAACTCGCCATGGATTAGCACTGCGATGGAAAAAACTTAATTAAACTCACCTTTTTAACCCTTGAAGTGCAGGCCCGGTTACCTAGACGGTGGCTAGGGAACTGGTGAAAATCACACAGATTAATGAAATGACGGATTGCTGTCAAATTATCTGGTAACTGCAACAACATTCCCAGCAATATTTGAGCCAAAAATGTATAATCTTAATATTAATTATCAACAGATCCCGGTGAAGTCAATAACCCTGTATGTGTTTTTATTTGTGGTTTGCAGGTCAAAGATTACCGACATGCGACAGAAAACCGTCTACAATAAAAATTATAAGGTGACAATAAGAGCACAGAGGCAGAAATCTTCCAGAATAATTCTGGATTTATCCCTAAATTTGACACTTACATTTCTTTATGATCTAGTATGGTAGACACAGGTATTGCCAACACCCCAATTTTTAACTAGTTCCAAAATAAACTGAATTTATAAGAATTGGAATTTTCCTCATTTAGGGAGGATTTACGGGTACAGACAGATGCTTATCTTTAGAGTCTACATTATGGCCACATGGACATCATGTGAACCTTCTAACAATTATTTCATAGATATAAATTCTAAATGAAACATGTGCCCAGTATATGTAAATTCAGAAAAATACTGCGGTTGTTTCACAACAGAAGCAGAAATAGATACACATAAAACAAATGTTCAAGATGCAGCGGTGCTATGTTTTTGATTTTGGAAAGGAACACATATTAAATGGGACATCTGCCATTGCATTGGTCCATAACAACCTTTTAAAAATGAGAGAGTGGTATGAAGACATTTAAATAGACACTAGACATTTATTTTATCTTTTGCCTATGCGATAGAAGATTGAAATACCAAACAAAGAAGAGACGGCATACACCCTGTAGATTCAGATCATGGGTGCACAGCTCAGAGAGGCAACACTCCCAGCTGTAATCCCAGATGGTATGCCTGGTCCTTGATTCATCTGATTACAGAAGATAAAAGTGTGACTTGAAGGATGCTCATACCTGGGCAGAATAGGGAAAGGTGCCAAAAAAGCATCACAGTCACGGAGGCAGGTATAGTACCTGTCAAGCTAGCCACTTTACCGGATTGTGGTCACTGTGAGAAGCTCGCTTTTGGAAGACAATTGTACAGTTTATACAGGCATGGATGGGTGTGCTGCGCATGCATGTACCCTAGTGTAATGCTCTCTCAATGAATACAATGAGACAGCTGTATATAAACCGTAGGACGTCTTAGTCCTGTTTTGCCACCTTTTCTTGTCAGTATATATTGGGAGCAGAGCCAGCATGAAATAGTTTTTGGGTTCTATCGTTTTTGCATAAACCATGCAACTGGCTTCAATCATAAAAATATAGCCACGTCGGTTGCATATAAATAGCATCTATGGGCCCTTTAATGGCATATGCACTTTACTAAAACCTTAGACATCTTGAGATTACTAGGGTATAATTATATGGGTTACAATTACAATATATAGATTTTAGTTAAAATAATAAAATGTCTGGGTTTGTCTTCTTTGCTTTCTTGGGGTTGAGGGGGAGGGGAGGGGTGGGGAGGGGGTGAGATACAAAAATTCGGCAGTTCTAAAACATATGGGGGCTACATTTTTGGCACCTCTGCTTTAGACATATAAAGCAGTGACCAAAGGCTGAACACTAATGTCTACACAGAAGATGTTGACTCTTAACTGGAGGATCTGACACAGATGTGAGATAGTTATACCCAGAGGGAGCAAACTGCAACATCAGGTTTTAACCCTAACTGCAATGTAGTAATTATGAAATCAATTATTCATTGCATCAATACAAACTCTAATATTTTTTTAAAGGAAAACACCCCAGTCAAAGCAGAAAAGGTAGGCTTCAAAAATAAAATTATATTTTATTTTTATTTTTTTAAACTGCAACCCTACATTTGTGTGTGGGTGCTAGCAGTGTATGATGTGCAGAGTGTGTAGGAGTTGTACTTGCACTTTCAGACAGAGAATCTCTCATTCAATAAATTATAACTGCACTAACAATGGATTGCTGGTGCTGTACCTCAGCGGAACGTTCAGCAAAGTGAGAAGAGGTTAAAATCTCACTAAGTTTGGCAAAGATTTCAGTCATTTCTACCCTTATCCCATAATGTTTTTGACTAGGCCGAGATGAAACTGGCGCTTGCTGCCTACGTAATGTAATACAGGCTGCCAGTGCATGCAAAAAGCGAATTGTCAGGTAAGAACAGCGACAGACCAAGCTAAAAACCATCAAGAAACCATAGGAATATTTCCATAAAGAAAAATACTCTTTTTGCCTCCAGTAGTTTGCCAACGAATTACAGAGAAGTAAAATTTGCATCCGTTTAACCCCATTTACTATAAAGTCTATTCTCCATCAAATCGCATGTCAGGTTTAATAGGTTTAACATAGGTACAGTCTGAAACCAATCCCTCCATTTTTATATATTCATGAACCAAAGTATTATTTTGGGTCATGTGTATAAATGTCAGGGTGCTATATGGTATTTTTTTTTTATGTTGCATTGTCAATGGCCCCACACCTTTGTATGTCTCAATGTAGGACACAACGTGTATTCCATTGTGAACACAGCCATCTTTGAAACGGAGCTGAGAACACAGACACGCTAGCTCCACACATATTTGCATGCACACGAGTTGCTCACAGACCCGTGAATACATGCACTGACCCATTTTTTCCCTTTGATCCGCAGCTTATTAAGTGAACCAATGGTGTCAGCAGTGATGTCAAGATTTTAGGATACTGCAGTTACTAACATTTACGACCTCTCTATTATTGCTCTAAGGGGTATTTTCCACCTAGCTTATGCATTTATAGAGAGAAAAAAAAAAAATTTAACTACAGAGGCAATCAAGCAAATTTTGCAAATCACTGCAGATGTAAGCAACAGGATGCAGTGAGACAGGGGGGTTCCTTGCAACATAAGCAATTCAAGAAACAGATTATGATGCTGGGAGAGTCCCTTTAAATAATTGACATACAAAAATGAAGAGCCAGAGGTGAAGAAGGACATGCTCAAACAAGCATGAAATCTATGAAAGGGATTACATTGAAGTGGTTGTGGTGCAATGCTCTTGTCTTTTTAGTTCTATAACTGAAAACAACAGTTTCGCAGGAACAGCAATGTTTTCACTGCAGGGTTAACACGTCTCTAGTGGCTGTCTGGAAGTCAGCCACCAGGGGCACTTCTGTACCTATAACAGAGTTAGACTCAGACTACCCCAGAGTGCATTTGATTGGGGAAGAGTGTTTTTTGCCATACATGGGCACTGGCCTCCAAAAGCTTCCCTATGGGGAAGCATTGGATTGTCGGAGATCATTAATTGATGAGCTTAGCTTGGGAGGCGGAGCAACATCACAGAGAGCAGGGCGCTACTGGACGTAAGGTACGTAAATCTTACCTTTTAAACTCCTGCAAGGGAGGCTGCACACCTACATAGTTTGGAGAGCCGTATAGCATTAGGAGTACAAGTTTGTATTATAAATACAGTGTTCACTTAATACTCTGTTCGCATGGGGATTTAAGCAGGCTCAAAAATAAGCAAAGAGAAGACCTTAAAGATGTAGCCTGGTTCCCTAACCCAATGTAGGCAAACACCATTCTATGTAGAACTAATAATATGGCAGCATGTGGTTTCCCGTAAACAAGCCTAACCCCACACAGGTCTCATGCACAGGATTTATGCAGGACTAATAAATGTACAGTGCAAATGAGCACAGCACGCAATGACAGCTCAATGTACATTTCAATTTCACAATCCAATTTAAGTAGGCTATTTAGCATTCATGTCAACATCGTGTTATCTAAGATAGTTTAAGGTTATCACAAAGTCATGATGTATCTAGCTGAAATGACGATAAGGAAAACAGTTTCCCTTTTTGCTCAACTGATCAATGAAGACGTGTGTTCGTTAACGGCACAAGTGCTAGGCAACTATCGCAGAAGGCATAATTATGCGTCGTCTGAACAAGGTCATGCAGCAACTCATTCACCAGACCAGCATGCCGCCGCAACCAATCCAGCAACTTTCTGTGTTAAAGAGGCTTCCCGACAACAACCCCCATCACGCCCAGTTTAAATATATATATATATATATACACATACATACACATACACACTTCTTAAAGATTCTTAAAGAATATAAACTTTTTTTATTTAGTATGGGAATTAAAGGCATATAATACCTTTTAAGATGCATGCTCTTTTATTTTATGCAGAGTCCTACTGTGGTGCAGGAAGCAGCAGGCAGGCGGCGAGGCAGATAAGTCTGCCGCCTTAGAAGCTTTTAGATGCTAGTCCATAACCGCAAATATCTTATCTCGTAGAAAATGCATTTATTAAAATTCTAGTAACCTGCAGGGCATACTTAAAAATGGTTATATGCATTGCGGCAATTGTAGTCGTTTTGTCTTTGGTATCCATACCCTGATCTTCTTTTAAATTGATATGGAAGCAGTTTCGCAAAAATGTTGTTTTTTTGTTTACTTTTGTTTTTAGTACATTAGACACCAAAACAAAAAGGTTTCTCACGCACCATGCTGTCCCCAAAATCTGACACTTTATGACATTACTGAAAATTTCAAAAATTGGATTAAGTGGGCTGCATTAGGCATACTGTCAAAACAGAAACTGAGGAGGAGAGAGTACCACACGTCATTGTACTGTAATAGTATTACTAAGTTAGTATTTTTAAAAAAAAAAAAGGCATCACAAGGGATTAAGAGTTCACAATGGAACCCGGCATGGTAGCAAGCTACGCTATTACACATTCTGTAGACTACATCAGTCATGCTGCATCTGCAGTGTATTATGGGAGATCCAGTCCACAACATCTGGAATGGCTGATATTGTCTAACAGCGGTGCAGTCATTAATCAATAATTTACACAGCATGGCAAGCCCTCCGGCAGAACGGAATGCAGGCCTGTGTAGTTTTGTTAATGGAGTTTATAATGGTATACAGGGCTTCATGCCATATACATAATATAACTAAAAGAAACATCTCGTTTCATATACAGCCCAGGGTCTGGAACGTGGGAATAATTTATAAACCAGGATACGTGGTGTTGAATCTAAGGCCTCAAATGTTAGGCCAAAGTGGCAATGGAGAAAAATGTTAAATATGGCTTTTTTCCCAGTTCTTTGGCCTACAATTTGCCGGTAAATCCCCCACAATTCATAGTTTAGTGAATAGGCACCTCATGTCCAGAACTACAATTCCTTTCAACCACAGATCTGTAGGAATTGGATGTCAATGAGTACCAGTTGGAACTTTTGCACACCCTTACTTCTTTTAATAAGTGAAGCAGTTCTAGAACACTAGTATGTTCATATATATAAAAATATAAAATGATTCCTACATAAACACTCCATAATAAAAGGCAGGATAGGTCTGCTTTTACATTACTGGATAATAAAACAAGGAGAGAGGAAATTGTGCAATTTATTTATTTTTTGTTAAGAGTAATGTGGGCTTTCAAATGCCAAAAGGGGCAAACACCATTCCCACCCCTCCTATAACCCCCTAAATTTAAACCGTTGACAATCACCCTGCAGTAAAATAAACATGAACACATGTACAATCTTACAATGTGGTATGGGCTGAGTATGGATTAAATTAAGGCACTTTGCTGCAGTCTGTCTAGTATATTCCCAGTATAAACAGTTCCCATTGCCTCAATGTCAACGCCAGGCTCTGGTTTCTGTTAAACATCCATTGTGTCCCCAGGAGTTTAATTTACTATTTAAAGACTCTCTCCTAACCCCCCGCCCCCCCCCCCCCTTAATTTTAAACTTTCTTTTCCTTATGGAGCACAAAGTATACAAATAATTTGCCTGCTACAAAACAAAAGCCACACAATTCATTTCAGTGTTAAAAATCTTTAAAAGTTTAAGTAAAAAAACAAAAAAACAGCTGGGTAATCTGTAATTTCAAGCTTTAAAAAGAGTAGAGGGGAAAGCATCAGAGTCACAAGATGGCAGCTCTGAATTCTATTGTCTGTCATTTGGGGGGCTAACGTTCGCATCTGTCAAGCAACCCTGAGAAGCTCATAGTAATGTGAGCTCCGACTCGCCTGCCAGCTGGATGCTTCCTCTCACCCTGAGGCCTAGACGCACTCTAAGCATATTTGCACCATCTCTGCCTCTTTCCCAGATACATAACGAATCATACAAGAAGCAATATTACTGCAAACCTTAGCTTACCCATACGTAGTTACATAGGTTGAAAAGAGATATGCATCTATCAAATGCAACCTCTCACACATCTGTTTTATGCTGTTGATCCAAAAGAAGGCCAAAAAAAAAAAAAAAAATACAGTTTGAAGCATTTTCCAATTTTGCAACAAACTAGGAAAATAATAAATTTTGACCCCAGAATGGCAGTCGGACCTCACCTTGGATCAAGAATCTATTATCCCACTAAAAAATTATACCCCTGAATATTTTGTTTTTGCAAGTATTCATCCAGTTTCTATTCAAACAAATGTACAGACTATTAAAACCACCCATTTGGGCAGAGAATTCCACATCCTTATTCTTACTGTAAAAATAAGAAAAAAGCAAACAAACCCTTCCTTTGCCTTATTTGTAATCTCCTTTCTTCCAGTCTAAATGCATGACTTCCTATCCTATGTATGGTCCTATTTATGAAAAGATTTCCAGACAATGTTTTGTATTGGCCCAGAATATACTTATATAATGTTATGATATCCCTTCTGAGGCACTGTTTTTCTAAACTTAAGAGATTTAAATGTGCCAACCTTTCTTCATAACTAATTTTTCATTCCTTTTATTAATTTTGTAGCCCGCCTCTGCACTTTCTCTAGTGCCATAATATCCTTCTTTAGAACAGGTGCCCAAAATTGCACAGCATATTCAATGTTTGGTCTTACCATTGATTTATAAAGAGGCAACATTATATTTTCACCCTGAGTATTAATGGCCAGTTTTACACATGACAATACCTTACTGGGCTCAGCAACTGCTGATTGACATTGCACATTGTTGCTTAGTTTGCTGTCTAATACAATTCCCAAAACGTTCACGTGTGATGTTATCCCTAATTCACTACCATTTAGGGTGTAAATTCCTTGTGCATTCTTTATCACCAAGTGCATAACTTTGAAATTTTCTACATTAAATTTCACCTGCCATTTGAGTGCCCAGTCCCCCAATCTATCTTAATCCCTTTGCAGAAAAGCAATATCCTACTCACATTGTATTACTTTACAGAGTTTTGTCTCATCTCTCAAACACTGAAACGAGACTTTCAGTGCCATTTTCAAGATCATTTCTAAAAACAAAACTCTGTAAAGTAGAAGGGGTCCAAGAACAGAACCCTGAGAGTACCTATTGCTTTGGCTAAATTTCTATTATAAAAACACAAAGGCAACATTGTGACAAGTTCATGAGATCCTGTGAAATTTAGCATAACCTTGTAGAAAGCACAGTCACTTTATAGATTATAAACTATAACTTTCCAGGCCAGTAACGACAAAACTGAATTGGCTTCTATAAAATAAAATAGGGGCAGGTAACAAATATATGATGGCAGATAGAAGGGATAGGGGAGCGTAAAAAAAAACCAGAAACGTTAACAGCTCTTGAATTTAGGATTGCTCGAATGCTTAAGGCAAAACTGACTTTCAAATTCAGGTATAGAAGGCATGAAACATAAGTTAACATGCAGCTTTGACCTAGAACTGTAAAACAAGCTTTATAATTTGGATAAGAACTACAGGCCTCATTGGAAGGGGTTAAACGTACTCCTGTCTCCCACACATACACACAAAATCAGCTTCTCAAATAGTTGTGGTTTCACTTACAGCTACATGAAGAATCACCTTAAACTAAAAAAACCCTGAGGAAAAAAAAAGAAAAGCATTTGCATGCACGTAATATGCACACAATCTGCTTAGCAGATCCCTGGACGTGTTGAAGCATAAAAGAAAATGAAAAAACAGGAACCCGATAATTTTTCACTTTAAATAGTGTATTCAGTTTCTTTATAACTAATTCACGGAGCTAAAATCTGTGAACACACTTTCAAAAAAATAAAAATAATGTTTTTGGGTTTTTTTTTTGTTTTTGTTTTTTTTTACACAAACAATATACACTTCCACATTATTATTATTACTGGTATTTATATAGCGCCAGCATATTCCGTAGCGCTTTACAATATTATCAAAGAGGGAGATTTAACAATAAATGAGACAATTACAAGAAAACTTACAGGAACAATAGATTGAAGAGGGCCCTGCTCAAACGAGCTTACAGTCTATATTCCTTTAAGTATCCCTTTTTATAATGTATTTTTACCACATCAGAAGAAAAAAAAAAAGATAGAAAAATAAATACAATTTGGCAATCTGGTCCTGGGACGTCAGAAAGGCAGCAAAACTAATCTCTAATGGATCTGTGTAGGTTTAATAAGTTATTAATGCTTTAGAGTGGAGCAAAGAGACATAATAAATTAAGAGATGGTTGGGCTAATTACAAGCCAGTCTGTGCCCTGCTAAGACATGATGTGTGTACCTGTCTGTGCAGCGTGCTGCCTTTCCTGGCTGCTCCCTGGCTGCTTCTATGCATATGCCAGCATAACCCCAGCGTACAGAACAAATAAAAAGAACTATGAATACACACACGCCCCCAATCCATCCGAGCCTGCCCCTACCATGCACCAATTGGTCAAACACATGTTGCTTTTTTTTTTTTCCCCTTCCTTTTTTTTTCCTTCCTTTTTTTTTCCTTTTTGCAACTTTATTGCTAAACTAAAAAGCTCAAATCCAAACACATTATCACAAGATGTTCAGAAGCTTCAACCCCATTAACACTGTATTGACAGTTAATTTATAAACACAGAGAGGAAGCCAACTTATTATTATGCTTTAATCAGAGGAATTAAATATCAGAATCTGAAGTGCAATTTCAGGATAGGAACAGGCACTCTATACACTATATATCTATATACACACACACACACACACACACAAACATTCTCTACTTGAAGAGGCCTGTGTTTCCTAACAAGCATTTTCACTAGTATACGCAAAGTAATAAAATGTTACAGCTTCGTCTGATGCCTTATGTGGAATTTTATAATGGGCTGAACACATGCACAACTTTAAGAGAAAGCCAGCAGTCTCACTTGCAGCAAATTAACACCAGTAGTATATGTTTCTAGAAATTCCAAAACACAACACAGCTTGAATAGATTACGCTCAATCACATTGTATCCAAGGATACAGACTTTGTTGGCATTATACAGTTAGCTAAAAACAACAAATCAGGATGGCATGGATTGTGTATTCCTTTCAAATATTTTATGGAGAGATAGACAACACAAGTATATCCATGGTTGTTAAAAGACTGCAACTCCCAGTATCCTCAGCTGGGTGACTAGTAGGCCTAACACATGTTGGGAATCACGGCAAGTCATTTGGCACTAACCTTTTTAGCTACAATATACATACATTACACTTATGGTCTATGGTCATTAATAAAAACTAACAATATGACAAAGTTCTGTAAGTACAGAAAAATAAGGCACTGCTCCTACTGATTGCCCCATATTTGTGAAGCTATCTTAAAATGCTCTTTATAAATAATTCCATGTGTCTTAAAATTAGCAGCTGTTCACTATACTTAAAAAAGTAATATTATAAAGCCTTGTCCTTAAAATATTACTAAATCTGAAAAAAAGGGTGCCTATAAAAATAGTACTCCCTGTGCATTTTAAATTGAACAGTTGTAAAAATGCTGTAATCACTAGATTTTATCCCATCAAAGGTTTCCATAACAATGAAATGAATATAACTCAGTTCTAAGTACAATCAGGTCTACGTGATTGTAATTCAATCCATTTGAACTGTGATACTCTGTTTTATAAGGTGTGAAGTTTAACCACATGAAGCTATGTTGTTTAAAAAAAAAAAAAAAGCCCCTTGGCCTCTAAAAAAGTAAGCCTTGAAATCGACACAGCAGATTCAACAGAAATCACAAAACGCACAAATGTGTTCAGTGTCTCCTTGTCATCTCAACACTACAGATATAAGCAAACATTTTCTCACGGTCCTTTTTAAATTCCGTGGAGACCATAAAGCATACAGCTCACTGTCTATAAATATATCATCATAGCTGCATTAAAGCGCCACATGCTGGAAACAGGAGAACGTTCTTCGCCAGTCCTACTGCTAAAGGCCAATATGAGTCTATCAGTCAGCTTAAGTGCTACATGAAATATTTACAGCTTCTATAAAACCAGCGGGGACTCCAGGAAATAAAAGGGCAAATTCGCTAAACTGGGAATTGTGGCAAATTTACAAACAACTAGCAAAAAAAATAATAATTGCAGAATCTGAGATTTGTACCAACTTTATTATTCAGCTCTAAAGATCATTTATATGCAATTCACTGTTTAGGGAAAGAATCTGCTTAATCATAGACTGACTCACTCATCTACTTTCTATCATTTTTTTAAACCATTTTTCAACACCATCAGGGTTAATCGCTAAACAATGAATTGTCAGGAATTCAAACTGAACTTCAAATCTTAGGCCAAAATTGTTGACTTGAGTTAGCAATGTTTCCATTTTGTCTATTTGGCCTAGAATGTAAAATTCACCTAAAATTTACTCTGATTTCCTTATTTCGTAAAAAACCTTTTCAGTAAAACGTTCTAAAACTTATGAAAAAAAGTTTCCAGTTCTAATGTTAAAGATACAAAAATAATTTTTGCTCAGCGGATATTTTAATTTTATTTACCAAATAATTTGTGACAGAAAATAATTTTTAACGCAGCTAAGGGATTCGTATGTTGCAGAGCTCTCACCAATGAAGTTTATACAGTGGAACTTACAGAACAAAACAAAAAGCCAGACAATACACATACAACAAAAGGCCTACAGAAGTCTAACTTATACAGCCAGTCATGACAGGGAGTTAGTACAAATGTTAGTTACAGACACTGAATTGATGGATTCAGCCCTTTCAGTGCAACATCAAGAAGTAGTAAAAAAGTTATTTGGGCCAATAATGGTCTAGGAATTTAAGCCAGTACAGAATGGTTAAAGTTATAGTGACAGGTGTCTGCTGTGACACATTTGTGCATATTTGACAAAAATTAGAATAGGTGTTAGGCTGCACTATTTTAACAAAATCAGTCTGTGGAGAAAACGGGCCTTTCAATGAAATTTCAAATTGTTACCATTTTAATACCGTCCCATTATAAAACGTTAAACAGTTGAATGTACATGTATGCAAAAAGTAAAGACATAAACAAGCAACAGATATGGAGTTACACCTGATTTACCATTATTTTTATTCGGTATTTTTGGCATTCCTAATCTGAATCCTTCTAAAACTAGGAATTCACCTGAAATCTCAAATTATTTCTTAACTCGCCTTCAACGCAAACAATCTACATGAAGATATGAATAGAACTGGATTGGCTCCAACTGTACTTGGCTAAAAACACATGTTCATTGTTCACTGAAAGTGTATTGCTGTTTACACTATACTCTGTGTCTAAGGGGGAGAAGAAGAAAAAATATAAAAAGCTAAGATCTCATTTTTGCTCTACATACATCATAATCAGCAATTTGTGAAAGCCATATAATGTTGCAGTAAATATTTTTGCTTGGTAATAGGTGTGGTGCCCAAAACTAATTTGGAATTTTTTTTTATGCTTAGAAGAACAGACCATGAAAGCAGCTGCCTTGGGAGTTGAGTTACGATAAAGAGAAACTTTAGACTTTGTGAATAATTCCCAGGAAGTAACCTTGTCCCAGCCCTTAGCAAGCACTGTCTAGCTGAAGATTGTACATGGGTGCAGTGGATCAATGGTAACTTTTCTAATCTGATAAAACAAAAATGGCTGCCAAACCAGATGCTTTATAAAAAATTTTTTTTTTTACAAATTAAAAAAATAAAATTAAAAAATATGTTGACTGGAATATAGGTCTGCAGACCACCTGGTTGAATGGTCCATATGACATAAATCTATATGGAAAAGTATGCAAGCCTGTATAGCAATATCACTATAATTCAACAGTATACTGAAAGTCTGTGTGCAGCAGAACACTATATTAAATAAAATATCTGTATGTAAAGACATGTACACACGTGCAAACAATGATAATTTAAACATATAATGTATATACACAAAAAAAATTTAAGCAATAATGGTAATGTATAAACAATCAAAAACATACAAAATGGTAATTTATATAAACCAATTTAATTATGAAACTATAGATACATATACTTTATGGGATATGACACAAATGTAGACATATTACATTCACCACAATGACATATACAAACACACAAATGTCTATTTGAAGACAACAGGATTTGTATTTTTAGCAGATAAATATACATACACACACAAGCACAGAGTAATACAGTGAACGACATGTAAATACATATACACAAAGAGTGCACATATACATTAACAAAGTGATTGCAAAAAGTAGAGAGAAGGCTGGTGGAATACATTTTAGATAGTTTAACATCCTAACTAGAGAGGGGGAGTCCATGAGCCACAAAACCTGTATAAACTGCATAGTGCCCACATGTCACCAGACACCCAGTCTGTATGTGCAAAGTTGCAATCTGTTAAAAGTCCCAAGATTTGCCAGACCAACACATCAAATTACCTGTAGCTAGTCAGTCCCCAGGAAGAAATAAACAAATACAAAGAAATCCTGGAACTTGTGAAACAAGTTTGTGAGAGACAAAGTGATCAAGAGGAAAATTAAAGTAATTATATAAAAAAAAACTCTCTTTGTTAAACCGTTTCCCTTATTGAAAACAAGCTTATACCTTTACTCTTCAGTTACTTGGACAACTTAGAGGGACTGCTGTTCTGAGCTGGACTTTTTATAGATTCGGGCGATACCATATTGCGAGTAGGAGTAGGAGTGAAAGGAATCATATCCTTCTCTTCTTGCTAGCTATATGGAATAAAGTGGTCGGGAAAACACACCAAACACCGACTTGCCAGTGAACAGGTCCAGTGTGTTTCTGTTTCAGTACTGTATGAGCAGATTGCCAGTTGTCCACCCCTCAGAGCAGGCGGTGCAGTGGTGCGGTCCATTTGCAAATTATAAACAAAGAACCTCGTGGGAACTAAGAGAACGTTCAGTGTCTGGCACAGGCTGGGAGCTGCAGGCTGAAGGAACACTACCTGTATGCTCCCAGAGGGGGCAGTGTTACAACTACTACTACTGCTCTGACACACTGCTAGCTTCTGTGTTCTATGGCCATGCCTACATTATTATTATTATTTTAATATTAGTGATAGTTTAACCCCTTCATTTAAATTAACAATTCTTCAGAAACTGGTCACCAGATTGTGGAAATATTATATAGATTATACATTAAAACCACCATCTCCAGAAACACATATTAATAAAAAAAAAAACAATACTTTCCATTAAAGTCATTGAAATTGCAGGACTGGAACTGGCAAGTGCAGCATGTGGCATACCCACGTCCAGAGCTTATCATTCTGGTCTATGTGTTCTTTACTAATAGCATTACAGGAACACTTCAAGCGCCCGTAGTAGTTATGGTGACCCCCAATGTAAGTAGTCAAACCGTTTGCTAACAGTGTCACATTTTACCTGTCGTCGTCTGGGCGCCTCTCAGTACCTCTGCCACTGCAAGAAGCGCTCTGAGCTTAGCCCAGAGGTGCATGCCTTAGCTCAGTGGCTGAGAATGATCACCTGAAGCTCTCAACCAATGAGTTATCCCTGCACTGCAGGGCCTAGTACAGGATCACTAATGGAAACTCCCTGCAGTTACTTATGGCTCTCCATCTAGAAAGTTACTAGCGCCCCGCAAACCAAGCTAACAGCTTACATTAGAAGGGTCAGGGCACTCGTAACACCATAACCACAACAGTGCAGTGTTTTTGGAGTGTCCCTTCAACACCTGTCCGGCAGGGGTTCATGTAGTTTAGCATCTTGCCGCAGTTGTACCACATAAGATAAGTGAACTGGCGAAGATACCAAAAGCAGTCTAAGTGCAGCTGCTGCCTTTTTACACGGCCTGGATTGTGCTTGCATCGCGCATGCTTGGTGACACAGTTTGGGCTCTCACCACAGATAAAGAGAGATGTTTGTCCAAAAGTGAATTGGATGGAAATTTGACTGCAAATAAGTAAATCAAACTCCTGTACTGACATCACTGATCCAAGAGGCCGTCTTATAACGGCAGAAATGTTCATAAATTGCTGCATTTAAATGCCCTTGTGTGCTGTGATACAGTGACAGGGGAACCCTATGCATCATAAACGTTGAAATGATGCAAAGTGGTTATAGTGTTATAGTTAATATAGTGTTTACACTTTAAAAATATAGCATTTTACAGGGTTAATCCAACCCCCAAAAAAGTGTTTTAAGAAAAAATGCTGGTTTTGGTCAGAATAAAGCAAAGAATAATTTTGTTTCCAACTTGAAAAAGTCCTGTGTTGGTGAAATGTGTTGTGGCTCATTTTAATTATTATTTTATTGCTGTTTAAATAAAGGAATACTGACTACTTATTCTCTGTGAGTGTGCCATATACATGTTGTTATTTTATTGCCTAGCTTCCTGTCCATTGTTCCAGTGAGGAGCTCACCAAAGAATCAGAGGTGGGGATAATACCATTGAGTGGTTTGCCTGCTCAAATCAATGTGAATATATTACTTTTAAGTTACTCCTGGTCTGTTTTACTCAAAGAACAATATTGTTGTTCTTTCTTCTCCTTTTATGGGTTTTACGGTCAAAACACTAGGGCAAGGTCTACGGTCTACATCTTTACCAATATCCCCTAAGTGGGGGATCAACGCCTCTGAATGTGCCATTTACTAGAGCTGGTACTAGCTCTACTAAATGTGAGTAAGACTGCATAGATCAAATTATCTATTAATTTGCTGTAACATACTACACCATTGGAGTTTCTCTGTCTTATTTCTATATGGATACAGATCCTAAGAAAATCCTGATTTTACACCCCTACCAAGAGAAAAGACGTCCTCCACAGGACCGATTGTTGTATCCTTTTTATTTCCTTGCTGCACTTTAAGTTTGGACATATATATATATATATATATATATTTCCTGGCTAATCATGGCAGCATATACACATGGGTTAGCTCCTCCCCTACAGCCGATAGGACAGGAAAACCACCAAGGTTTTAAAAGGAGTCTCCATCCCTAAGGTCCTCAGTCTTTTTCCTGTCCTACAGCCCTTAGAACGTGAGCAATTTGCTCCCTTTACTTACGGACATGTATGTTGTTTTATTTTCATTACTTTATTTGCTGTAGTACATTATTCAGTTGTGCTTTTATGCTGTGATGCATTTAAGCTTTGATATCTTTAACCCCTTAAGGACCAAACTTCTGGAATAAAAGGGAATCATGACATGTCACACATGTCATGTGTCCTTAAGGGGTTAAACGAGTGCATTGTACAGCTGTACCTTATTTTTAAGATTGTGGTACATTATGCGGTTGTGCTTTTGCTAGGAAGCATTTAAGCTGTGTTGCATTTAAGCTGTGTGGCATTTAAAACTGTTTCATTTAAATTTGCATTTAATACTGTTGCATGTAATACCGCAAGTCATTGGAAACTGCAGTAGATTTGGAAAACTGCAGTGCATTGGAAAACTGCAGTGCATTTGAAGACTGATATATTTTAAAAACTGTTACATTTTGGAAACTGTTAGATTTGAAAACTGTGATACCTTTTATACCTTGAGGCCTTTAGACTGTGGTGCCTTTAAACTTTGACTGTTTGCACGTGGTTTCCTTTTAAACTTCCTTGCAGGCACTTTTGTTATCTATTTTGCTTTCCCTCGGTCCCAGTGATTTATTCCTGGTTCCCTGGGTGTTTAGGGGCCATGTAGGCTTCAGACAGAGTCCTCTCCCTGGTCTCTAAACCGCAAACACACTCGGAATAGGCCCACATGTGTGCAGTTTGTGCCTTATTGGGCCTAATACAGATGACTTGCATTGTGGGAATACAGGTTGTGGCAGCCATCTTGGATAAGGGCAGAAAGTGCCTAAAATAAAGGGAAAATTATAGTAAACATACCACACTTATTTGATAAGTATTTGCAGGGTCTCGAGACATGGATAAGTGCTGTCTTTAGCCTGTTTTAAAGCAGTTTTGCTGGTTTCTTATAGAATTTAACAGTGCACATTTTTTCTTAACTAAATATTACCTGTGGTAAAGTATTATTATTTGTCAGGTGTCTGATTCTTCACCAGGATCTGGTTATGAGGAGAAAAAAGTGGATGGAATCGGTTATGCACTGACTGCCTCCAGAAGGTTGTCGCTTCAGCATGACCTATCACTGTGCAGCCACATGACATGCGGGCAGGGCTTACAAAGTAAGTTCCAGAGGCCTTAGGGGTAAGAAAAAAGGCCAGGCTTTAACCTGTGGAGGAAGTTATTTCCAACGCCAGAACTACACCACCTAAGTTGCACACTTATGGATCATAGGTGGACGCAGACCTGTCCAAAATTTTACGCCTACCATTACAGGAGGCCAGCCAGCTGTGACTTCCGCTGCTGTTTCTACAAACATGAAATATGTGATTAAAGATCTAAAGGCTACTATGGAGAGAGATATTAAAAGCCAAGATTGAAGAGGCAGTCTGAAGTCTTCAGGTTACAACTGACTTCTTCACAGAAACTTCCCTAGATGTAACTAGGATATCCTCTGGATCAAATGGCTTTATCTATAGCAGCTAAGAAAGCATTATGGTTCTGTTTCTGGGATAATGACTCATTCTCCAAGTCTGCCCTCTACACCATTCTATTTGAAGGGGTGGTGCTGTTTGGGAAAACTTTGGATAATTCCATTGAAAAGGCGAATGAGGGCTGCAAGATATTGGTACCTTAGGATGGAAGTTCCATGGATCCCAGCTCCTCATAGTCTGACCGGAGAACTTCCAGTGACCAGTATTTCTGAGATACAGGGAGATACTGGCCCTGCAGGGAATACTCCCGAGGTAACTCATGGCAGTTGGTAAACCTGCCTTTCAAGGTTCTAATGGAGCTAGAACGCAGTTGTTTTGCTCTTCAGCAATGAAAATATCTCCTCCAGTACTAGGAGCCTACTTTTTCTGATCACACATACCTGGGCTCGTCATACTCTGGAGGCTTGAGTGGTATCCATGGTCCAGATTGATATAGACTGGAGTTTTTCCTTAACGGGCACAGGAGTCTCCATACCAACAGTATTAAGACCAATGAATCCAAAGGTAAAGCACTGAAGGAAGAAGCCTTCTGGACGAAGAGGTGATTTGTTTATTTTTTTAGGTCCCAGAACAAGAGCAGTTCCAGGGACAAGTTTCGCCTCTCTTCTGGTGCTAAGAGGAAAAGCACATGAAAGCCTACACTGGACCTAAGAGGGGCCAGCAAGAGGCTGAATGTTAGAGTCTTTGGGATGGAGTCAATCAGATCCATATCTCAAGCAATCTGGAAGGATAATTTCCTTACCTCTATATATCTCAAGGATGTTTACTTTCAGTCCAATCTGCAGAGATCTTTGGCATTAGCTCAGAAGAGAACTTCCATGTTAGTGCCCTACCATTTGGCCTCAATGCTGCCCCAAGAATCTTTCTATGTGCTTATAATGTTATTGAGAGTCCAGAACTCCACCTGGTTCCATTATCTGGAGGATCTACTTCTGATAGCCTTAGACCCTCAGAAGGCAGGCACACATAGGTATATAGTTCTTTCATAACTCCTAAAGTTTGGCTGCTTGATGAATATCAAGAAAAGCAGTTTCAGACCAGCTCAGTGGATGACATTCCTGAGTGGAAAATTCTAGGCTCTGCTTTTCCCTATCTCGGGAACAGTTCCACAGATTATAAAGGTTTTCTCTCCCAGTTTCTTCATTTCTGCCTGGTAACCACAAGAAAATAGATGCAACTACTATGAATCCTGGTTTCCATCAGCAGACTTGTCAGATGGGCCCAATGGCATCTCTGGATTCCTTACAGATCCTTCCTATCTTGGTCTAACAAGAGAAAGATTATTGGAGCCAGCCACTTACTATGTCCCCATCAGTGGAGTTGCACCTTACCCTGGCAGCTGAAAGAGGGATTAGATCTCTGAGTTTTCCAGTGAACAGAACCTCATTGGTCAATTATTAGCTCGAATTCCAGTTTTTATAAGATTGGTTGCACAGTGTTTGGACCATGTTGCACAATATTTCCATTCATTTGTATGGAATTAAGAGTCATTTTCAAGGCTCTTCTTCAATTCAGAGGCTTGCTGAAGAACGAGTGGGTCCAAATTTGCTCAAATATCAATGCAACTGTATCCTATATCTACCAAGATGGGTCTCACAGATACGTACTGATGGAATTCCAGCCCATAATGATCAGGGCACAGAAGAACAACCAGTGGCTCAGAATACCATGGCTGTTTGCTGGAGCCGAATAACTGTGGACAAGGTGGATTGGCAACCATGTCCTGACGTATCCTCGTGGTTGACGCATATTGTCTGATACCTTACATAGATCTGATGGCCATTTCTTGGAACTACCAGGTCCAGAAGTATTTTTTACATGCTAGGACCAGAATGCTCAGGTTCAGGATACACTGGCTCAAATTTAGAATTTTAGTCTGATGTACATATTTTCCTGTTTTCGACCTTCTTAAAAAGGCAATGCAAAAGGTGACGGTGGAAGACCGTGTCGACTCTAATTCTTATGATGAATAAGATTATTCTGGAACCTCCAAAGGAATTCCTGTACGTCCAGACCTATTACAAGGCCCCATGACACACCAGGATCCTCAAGTTTTGGTGTTGATGCGGGAGTCCATATTAGTATAGGCATCCCTGAGACGGTCATTGAGATCCTCTTACAATCCTATACAGGCTTTACTAATCTTGACATGCTTTTGTCTGTTGGAATTACTCCTCGTTCAGGCCTTGAAAGGTTCTGTGTTATAACATTCTAGAGGAACACTTAGCTGCACTTTGCTTCATATAGGCATTGATTGAAATCATGCCTCCACTGAGTGTGGTGAAGCCAATATGTGACGTACCAATGGTCACACGGGCCCTGACTGAACCATTATTCGAACCTCTAGTAGGAGCTTCCATGGTGGTAGCACAGAAAGTGCTGGTGGCTGGTACCCCAGCTAGAAAATTGGGTGAACTCCAGGCTTGATCCTGTGAACCCCCTTTCACTACTTTTCAACGGATATGGTCGTCTTGCATTTGGCACCTGAAGATCCTGCCTATGGTGAATGCTTATCTATGTCATTCTCTACCTGTACTGAAGGGTACTGATTGAGCGTTGATGCCCCTGGTGCTTTGCTTCATGTAAGCAACAATTGAACTCAAGCCTCCGCTGAGGGTGTTGAAACCAATATGTGACGTACCACTGGTCTCACAGACTCTGACTGAACTCCTAGCAGGAGCTTCCATGATGTTAGCCCAGACGTTGCTGGTGACTGGTACCTCAGCAGGGTGAATGTGTGCACTTGCTGCACTTTGCTTCATATAGGCATTGATTGAAATCATGCCTCCACTGAGTGTGGTGAAGCCAATATGTGACGTACCACTGGTCACACGGGCCCTGACTGAACCATTATTTGTACCTCTAGAAGCAGCTTCCATGGTGGTAGCACAGAAAGTGCTGGTGGCTGGTATCCCAGCAAGGGAAATGGGTGAACTCCAGGCTTGATCCTGTGTACCCCCATTCACTGAATTTCAACAGGATATGGTTGTCTTGCATGTAGCACCAGTGATCGTGCCTAAAGTGAGAGCCTTTTAATGCCATTCTCTACCTGTAGCAAAGGATTTGGGGCATTCTCCACTAGTGCTGTTACAGCATCTCGTGGGCTTCCATGGCAATGGTCTCTGCTGAAACTTTGTAAAGTTGGCATTTGAACTAGTTTGTCCTGCATTACATATTGAACATTGAAGCAATTAATGAGGCACAATTTGGATGTTACGTCCGTTCTCTACCTGTGCTGGAGGGTATCAGGGCACTCTCCTCTAATGCTGTTGCAGCATCATGGGTTGCCATGGCAATGGTTTCTGCTGACACTTTTTGTAAGCTAACATTTGAACCTCTTTTAGACACGTTTGTCTGGCATTTCATACTGTTCGTTAAAACAGTCTATGTTGCACAATTTGGTACTCAAGTACTTAACTCAGGTTATTCTTCTATCTATGTTGAATTATTCTGATAATTTGATTGGCTATTCTGTCCCTCCCTTTGTAAGCTTGGGTATTCCCCATGTGTATATGCTGCCATGATTAGCCAGGAAAGTGGAAAATTTATTCATACTTACCGTAAT
Source organism: Pelobates cultripes (assembly GCA_933207985.1). Taxonomy (NCBI): domain Eukaryota; kingdom Metazoa; phylum Chordata; class Amphibia; order Anura; family Pelobatidae; genus Pelobates; species Pelobates cultripes. Next base: position 38,732,068 of record OW240917.1, read on the forward strand.
TTTCTTTTCCTGGCTATTATTCATGGCAGCATATACTTCCCACCCATTAATGTCTCTATTTATGTACTGTAGAGCTTGTAAACTGACTGAGGACCTTAGGGATGGAGACTCCTTTTAAAACCTTGGTGGTTTTCCTGTCCTATCGGCTGTAGGGGAGGAGCTAACCCATGTGTATATGCTGCCATGAATAATAGCCAGGAAAAGAAAATTACGGTAAGTATGAATAAATTTTCCACTATAATACAGTGGATAGCTTAGCACTCTCCTAATTGGTATAAAATGTATACCTGCCCGGGTGCAATCCACAGTGCGTCCAATATATAAACGAAAAAAGAAATTTCCAGGATGCACTCTCAGGACTTTAAGCAAAAAAATTTGATTTTATTAAATCATGTGCAAGTAAACAACCGACGTTTCGACCCCTGCAGGTCTTTTTCAAGGTATATATACACACCAGACAAGTTGTGGTCGGGAAAAAGTGTGGATGAAAACCCCTTCCATCTGAAATAAGTGAATAGTTAATGCAATGTTAAACACAAATAAATACTCCAGGCAAGCCATAAGATTTGATTTTACCACAGAAATCTCACTTTAACAGTGCTCTCACTACTGCAAGGGATTCTGGGTAGGCGTATGCAAATGAGCTCAACAAAGAACCACATTTTTGCCTCATAATTCCACCTTATACATGGATTCCTTGGAGTATGTGTCTGCTGTATACAACAGCTTTAAAACACAACTCAGGAAGAGGTGCAATGCCATGGAACCACTCAGGGACAGCTGTATCGTTGTTATTTTAACTCATCAGCATGAGATAGGTTACTGGCTTGCTATGGAGGCTTGGCGTTACTTGTTAAGTACATACCAAATAAGTTGTGGTGGGGAAAAAGTGTGGATGAAAACCCCTCATCCCTGAAATAAGTGGATAGTAAATGCATTGTTAAACACAATTTATTTGGTATGTACTTAACAAGTAGCACCACTGTTAAAGTGAGATTTCTGTGGTAAAAGCAAGTTTTATAGTTTATGGTGTGACTGGCGTGTTTATTTGTGTTTAACATTGCATTAACTATTTATATTATGATGGTTTATATTTACTATTTTACATCATATTGTTTTCATTGTGCTATTTAAGGTCTATCTCTGAGTACTTTTACCTTTATAATTTTAAGGCGCAACCTTGCCTTTGGTATTGTAACCCCTTAAGGACCAAACTTCTGGAATAAAAGGGAATCGTGACATGTCACAGATATCATGTGTCCTTAAGGGGTTAAATAAAAATTTACCTATAATCCAGCAACAAGGCCAAACTGTCCCAGCAGTAGAGATGTTGCAAACTGTCCGCCGAACTGTTCGCGAACTGTCCGCTGGCGAACAATAGCGTGTTCGCGTTGGGCGAACATATCCGATTTCCGGTCCGCCCCCTATACGTCATCATTGAGTAAACTTTGACCCGGAACCTCACAGTCAGCAGACACTTCCTGGGAGGGAGGGTCTGCTGCTGATTGGGTGGAATGTGTCTGCTGGCTGTGAGGTTCCGGGTCAAAGTTTACTCAATGATGACGTATAGGGGGCGGACCGGAAATCGGATATGTTCGCCCAACGCGAACACGCTATTGTTCGCCAGCGGACAGTTCGCGAACAGTTCGGCGGACAGTTCGCGACATCTCTACCCAGCAGCCTCATCTCCCTTCAGTTACATTCCTCCCTATCATTGCGGAGAAGGGATGTCAGGGAGGACAGACTTAGGGAAGGATTTGGGCGGCACAAGAGGAAGGCCGTGCCACCATTGGTCATCTGTCACAATATGCACAGAATTTACATTAGTCAGCCTGGAACTCCAGGTTGGCTAATGACATACTAGTGACGCTTGCACGAGTCGAGTTACAGCTCCTGCAACACCATTTATTATCTCTGTATTTGGCGCGTTTCATAATGAAACACTCCCCATACAGACTTTAAGCACCATCACCACTTGAAATCACTGATGTAACTCTTTAACTATAATAATCCTAATATCCTCCTGTGTAATATTTAGAATTTTCTATAGATGAGAACTGTACACCTTAGGGTTTATTTCACAAACGGTGAACTACAGAGAATTGGATACTGAACTTCAAAATAGCAAAAATATTGTTATAATTGCTCGGCTATAATATCTGTGTGGCTATTTTAGCCTGAATTTTATCATTTTGTTTTTATTTCACTACAATGCAGTGTTTATCAAATAAAACAAGGGAAAATCCATTTTCCTTTCTGGATTTGTTGTAATTTAACTCCAGAGTAATTTTTTTGAGCAGGGCAGTCATTGACTATTTTTTCGTGTTTGCTTAAATTTGTTATAACTTGTATGTTTTGTTTTGACTACTCATCACACAGCACTGCAGAACACGTTATCACTTTATGTATAACAATAATAATTTCTCAGTACAAGTGAAAAATAATGATAACATAATTTTTTTTAAATAAAATATTTTTTTTTATTAAGAATTTATGTTCCGGAAGAGTAACTTGATAGTATAAAATCTTTTTTTATTTTTTATTTTATTTTTGCTAGAGGCGATGAAATATTAAAACTAATTTTAGAAAACACATCATGTACATTTTTAACTATACAATAAACATGTTATATTTCTCACATACTAAATTAAAACGTTCAGATCCTTTATTTTAATTTATAATAAAATAAGCATAAGCAGATTTTGAGAAAAACGGAAAAAAATTTTTTCGTTAATGGAATAAATTTAAGGCTTTATGTTTGTACTAACTGCTCTTAAAAAGAAAAAGATTCCAGAAGAGTTGTACCTGCTAAAGTACTTTGTAAAAGTGCCCTAACACAATTCAGCGCAGTGCAAGCATGTCTAATGCTATGCTCGCAGAACGGATAGTGCTTTGGATCTTATAGGATGTATGTCATTAAACATAAAGGCATCTTTTCTTTTTCTTTTTGGATTGTAAATTACTGCGCTCACGTGAAGTCATCATACCCATTGTACAGCACTGCGGGATTTGTTGGCGCTATATAAATAATAACAACAATAATACATACACATACTTAAAAATTCTTCCAGTGGAAGTAATATTGTTGCTAAAATTCTTTACAAAGGGAAGTAAATGCACACTTAAAGGGACACTATAGTCACCCAGACCACCTTCAGGGTGCTATAGTGTCAGGAAAACCAAGCGGTTTTCCTGACACTAGTGTCCCTTTAAGGATCCATAAAAAGGCCAGTTTGGTGGGTATTCAATAAACTGAAAAGCTGAAGCTAATGTAGCCAAGCTGTAGACCTGAGCTGGAGAAGCTCAATTTTTCCGCCTGAGTTTTACATTTGCTACAAAGATTAGTGAATAACCGTGGCAGTGTTTTAATATAATAAGAATAACCGTGACTGTTGTTTTAGTACTAAAATACTGAAGAATAATATCCTTAGGATATTACATTATGCATTTGCAAAATAAACTATAATACATTGACAGCAACAGCATAAAAGAATGGGTTTCATGGCGAACTTGATGGACATTGGTCTTTTTTCAACCTAGACAACTATGTAGCTATGTAACATTAGTTGGTATAAAATTCTGATTAGAGTTGGAAGGCCAGTAGGTGGTTTGTGGCAGAGTGGAGTGTCTGTGCCAACATAAGCGTAAAGCGGGATGCCAGTGGGAAAAAGGGGTAGGCTAGTGATGCAAATCACATCAAATGGGACTACAAAGCCTGGCATCGATGCACATCTGGCTACCTGCCAATCAAGCAAACACATACAATATTAAGGACATTAGTGGGCACACTTGCAGTATTCGTTTGCTTAGGTAATTTTAAATGATCTTGTAAGATTTAAAATTATATTTTGTTGTGTGTGTTCTGTTCCTTAATCTGTATTTTGTATATATTTTGGTCTTGGATGAAATTCCAACACAGTCAATCTGAATTATTTCATAAATATTCAATCTTTATAAAATACTCATTTTTTATTTTGGGATGACATAGCCAATTTAATAACTGTTCTCTGGGGTTTTATAGCATTAGACGCGGAAGTGACACCATGCGCAGACTGCTATGAGGGTGGTCGTGGCGTGTATGCACAAACGTTGCAATGAGCTTGTGAAATGTGCACGTTTAGGAGGAATCTGCTTTGAGTCATAAATTATACTGCTATGTTAAGGTGACAATGCTTGGACATGGAGGGCTTGGGACTAAGACAGTGGAAAAGCGTTTGGAATACTAACTGTATTCTATGAAACGTGCAATGTTTAAAGAAGTGTAAAAAAATTTCTGATACAATGCAGCAGGACATGTTTTTTAATCCTTCATTCAGATGTAGATGCCTTGAAAGCAATTTTATTGAACTTGCAGATGTCTTCGCAAATATAAATTTCTAAAATTTCAGCGGAATACACACATTGTCAAGAATAATGGCACAATACAGTAAATACAAATACAGTTACCTATCTAAAAGCAGGCATCTGCATTTTAAAGGGATTTGCAGTATTCACTCATGTGCTGCGGCTGCTGTGTTTAAGATAAAATATTTTCAGATATGCCTTATAACTTAGTTGTTCTGCATGCTCTGAACCCCACCCCCTCTGACTTCATCAGTACTTCCTTCACTGGAGATTATACTATGCAGGGTCACATACAGACAAAGGGCCTGACCTTAGTATTAACTGAGGAATTAGTTTATCTGCTAAGTTAAGAGCTATACGGGAGCACCAGAACAGTATTTTACAATGATATTGAAAAATAGTGTAAAATATGTTCTGGTCAGAACATTGTTTCAACTTAGTATATCAATTAATAAAACCATTTTAAACAGGTACGGTAAATAATAATTTTTTTTGTGTCAATTTCCTCGCATCAGGTAGGAGAATTGTATGTGAACATTAAAAAAAATCATATGAAAATGGAATATACAAGTCATATTTTTATGAGCTCTTTTATTTTATGGTAGAGACAGTTTCGCTTTAAGCATTTGTGATAACTGAAAAACAGATTTTGACTTAGCACGTGCATCATTTACCAGCCATAAGGCCAAGATTAGATACCACAGGTTAATAAACATCAGACTTGTATAATACAACCTTTGCTCCTGACATGAAATACTTTACTATAACCACTGTTCATTGTATTCCACATATTTTCAGTTTACTATGAAAATCACCACTGGGTAGATTGTAAGTAGTAAGTGCCACTTGTAATACATCATTGTACCAGTTGTGAGTCTCAGGCCTATTTTTGCTATCATTAACCTATTTCCTTCCTCCTGGGTTTAATTCCCAGAAGTTGATGCAACATAGATATACCCACAAGATGAGAGTACTCCAAAGTGAAAAATGAAATGATTGAAAAAAACTGTCAGGGAACACTTTTCATGTATCACCTAACAGTTTATAAAAATGATATCTAGATTGTAAGCTTGTTTGATCAACCTATTGTGCCTGTCGTCTTTTGTAGCAGTTTGTCTCATTTGTTGTTAATTCCCCCACCATTATAACATTGTAAAGCACTGAAGTTGGCGATATATAAATTCCAAAAACAATATGTATCCAAGAAAATGTGGTGGAACAAACAACTATTTTCTTAAAACCCAGGGACTCTCTTACAAATGTTGTTTGTACGTGTGCATGTAGTGTAGTTCATTGGAATGCACCTACTCTGGTTGTGAAAGGGTTAACACACATTCTTCCACTTTAAAACAACTGGCTTTTCATGCTTTGTGGAGCTCAATGTGTTGTATGGGCTGCGTGGACAGGAAGCCTTGCATTTTCCTATTTATATTACTTGCAGCTCAGTCAGAGGCAACGTCACACGGCAGACACTTGTGATTTAACGCTTTGTATTACTGCGTTACAATTGTTTCCATTTTTTTTTTTATCCTCCACTGTTAGACAATAAAGCACAACCAGCATTTATAAGAGATGGACCAGTAACTCCTGTACAAAGAGCAAGCCAGCAATGAAATCAGGTAGCCAGGGGGGCAATGCACAGTTTTGTAGGCCATAGTGATCTCAAAACCGCTATAGATAAGAAAGATTACAGTCTTATTCATTGATCATGTAACCCTATATACACGACCTTCTTGACGAACGTGGCCCTACTTATTTTTAACATACTATAGAAAGGAATTGCTCATATATATATATATATATATAAGCTTTTCTCTATGTAACACAGTATATTGACTGAATGGGCTGAAAATAACTAAACGGGGTGATATGAATGCACTATTTGGTGATTACAGATTGAATCCACAGATCTTCTCTGCCTACCTGTATTGTGAGCCCAGAGAGCTCTGCCTTTATCCTGTTACAGGAGCATTTGTGACAGTTAAGTAATGAACACTGTTTGAGGGATTGCCTGCAAGGCAAGGCTTGTTTCAGAGACCTCATTCATTGAGGAGATATGAATGAAATGCAGGAAAACACACAGTTCTCTGTGAGGCTAAATCAGTCAAGATCAAGCAGAAAGGTTAGGTGCCAAAACCCCTCTGCATCTTCTGTGATCTGTGCAAAAAGGAGGGCTGCGGTGAGGTTTACGCACTAAACAGTGATTAGTGATGAGACGTAATGATTAAACAAAATAGCAGACTTAGAAAAAACTATTTTCAAATTCACTCGAGATTTTTTTTTAAAAATTATATCTTCTCTTAACGTGAGCACACCACAACTCATCATTTAGTAGGTAAACCCCACTGCCTTTTGTACTTTCACATCATTTAAGCGATGTATCGTCCTTCGGATAAATATAGGTAATAAAACATACAAGAATGAGTATTTGGATATGAGAGCTGATCGATACTATATTTACACAAGTTCCACATTGTAAATAAATAAGTGAAATAAACAGCACATGGGGGTATATACACAAAGCTTGGGTCAGTAAGGGTTTAAAGGTTACTCCACGTACCATGACCACTTTAGAATATGTATGTGCATTGTTTCACAAATGAAGCAATGCACATACAGAGATTAACACCTCCAGCAGCACCATAGGGGTATCATTATCCAGCCCAGGCTGGCTAACATCAATTCTGTACAAAACTGGGGTCTGATGTCAGCACGCACAACTGCACAGCCTCCCTGTGCTGCCCCTGTCCTCCATTCAGTAGCCCTTCCTTCCCCACAGTGGTACCAACAAAAGAAGATTGGGCTTAGAGGAGAACTTGGCCTCGGTGCTGGAAAAAAGGAAAGGCAACCATAGTGTTCTCCTCTGCGTCTAGTAGCCTTTAGTGATCCATTAAGCTTTTTTTGGGGGGGGATGGGGGAGGATGGACCACCTCAGAAAAGGTTACTCCAACCATAATATTTTCAGAGATGCCGAATAGATTGCTTGTTCTGTATTAATAATGGCTAACTTTGCTAGGCCAACCGTTTCTGAAGTACATTTCCCATCATGCTCAGCCAGCCCACTAAGAATCATGGCAAATGTAGTTCAGAAATGTTTAGTCATTACCGCTTTTTACTTCCCTGATCTGTACTGCAATAGATGTGTTCAGACAATCACTTCCTGGATAATCTCCCTTAAGTAATTGGGGAGTTTTTCAAAGTAGTTTATCAATCAAAAAAATCAAATCATGTGACTTTTAGTTTCTCGTAAAAGTTTAAAGGGAAAGTATTTAAATATAAACAATCAAGGCATTTTTTTTTGTTAGTTTAAGTGACGAAAACTGGCATTTGTAAAATTCTGAGGTATATTTTTTTTCCCCCAAACAGAATTAAAAGAAAAGGCCCCTTTCCTTACAACATGTGCACGGGGAGTAACATATGGTAAACATGTTATATATTGAAATATAGTAACAACAGTGTTACAGTCATAGTAACCAAAGAGAAGCACACGCCTGGTTACAAGAAAGCTAAATAGGAAAACATTAATCTTAAAGGAATATATGTGTAACTTTAACATAATTGCTGGATACGCTTTGTTTTAATTTATTTTGCTTTAAATGACAACTGCCATCAAAGTTTCACTTTTCATTTTTTAAAAGTTTATTGCATTTAATGAAACTTAAAGTGACATTGTCACCACCCTCCATGAAAAATTAGTATTGCATAATGATAGGATCTTTATGTAATACTTATATTGACTGCCTAAGGCCACCTCTAGTGCCTTTCATACCAACAGCTAGTAGAGGGACTTCCTGGGTTCGGTCCTGCAAAGACTGCAGGATCGACGTTCAGCATCTCCATGATCTGCATTGACACGCAGAATGCTCCCCATAGAGAAGTGATTTGCACAGTGTGTCAGTATGCCGTACATGCACATTGGGTTAATGTAGTGGCTCTGTGATACATAGCCTGTCACTGTAGGCCTTTATATTGCCTTTTCTGCTCCCTAAGGCAACTTCTAGTGGCTGTTATTCTGACAGCCACTAGAGTAAACTTTTCTGAGTTCAGTCCAGCAAATATTGCAGGATCAACATTCAGTGTCTCCACGTGATTTGCCGAACATGCACACAAGCCTCCCAATGTTTACCATGGAGGCCATGGTCAAAGCAGAATAACTCATTTCTTCTTTTCCTTCATGGGGGACAAAAATCACAAAAGTTATTAGAACACTACAGCATTGGGAATACATGTGTAATCTTAACATGTTATTTAGTGATATATAGCGCTATATATATTTTTTTATTTATTTTTTAATTATTATTTTGTTTTGTGATACATATTAATTTTTGGAGGAAGTGTTATATCTGGCTGAGCAGCTATGTTGTGTCAAACTGGCTAACTTGCCTCCTATTGCAGATCATAGTAGACTCTGACCCAACATGGCTGCTCAGCCTGATAAAAAAGAATCAATACATCTAATTTTAGTGTTTCACTGAATGTAATAAACTAATAAATGAGAATTGTAAAGTTGTTTTTAAACATGCAAACATGTATTTATAAAGCTACATTATTTACAAGCAGTTATTAACTTTTGGGGTGCAAGTGTGGGTATACACAGTAGACACTAATTTGTGTTAATATACATGTAAAACATGGTGGTCCAAAAAGGCTAGTTTTATAATGTTAATGTTGTACTTATGCTCAGCACAGGCACATTTAAACATCACTAAAAACGAAAAGGTCACCGCTACATTAGGGGTTTAGAGTTACGGAAAGTAAATAAGGCTGGCTAGTAATCCTGGGTGTTACAGCACTATGACGGCCGCTAACCTCCAAGTTGCCCTAAACCTACAGCATGTGGCATTCTGTATCCCACATTATCACATCAGATCCGGCATTTTTATATTTAACAATCTAGAATTTTTTAACGTGAGTCCTCATGAAAAAGGCACAGACAATGTTACCAAAAAATTTTTGGTCTTTAATTTCTTTCCTGGTTGTTAAAGGTCAGGAGTGCCCAATAGTTAGATCCCCAGATGTTTTAAAACTACAGCTTCCATGATGCTTTGTCATTCTAAAGGCATTTTAAACGCATGCAAAACATCATGGGAGTTGTAGTTCTACAACATCTGGGGATCTACCTTTTGGGCACCCCTGTTATAGATTAAATGAATCTTTTCTTAAACACAATTAAATACACAAGTAACACATCTACTAATCTAATCACTGGGACTGCTTTACCCACACATATTACAATTGATCAATTATCCTGTCTCCCAACAAACCCGCTTTTGGTGGGACAGTTCCAATTTTGGGGTCCTGTTACACATCCCGTTTTAGTTCCCCAGGAAGGAGAGAACAAGCACTTCATTAGATGCCCTCATACAGTGCAGCGGGCAGTAGGACCATGTGGGGAGCACTTGAGCAGCGCTCCCTGTATGTTCCTGAGGGCTAGGGGCCATACTATTTGTCCTACTTCCTGAAACCCCTTTACAAGCATCAAGAGATGAATAAGAGTCAAAGTGGTTTGACTAAATACTAAATAATCCAACCGGAATATTCCAACCGCCTGTTAAAAGTAGGGGTGGGCCTGCCAGTCAAAGAAAGGGTGTGGGCGCCTCTATAGAGGGTAGCCAGGCTGACCGACAGCCTGCCCCTCGAGTAAACTAAGCACAGAGGGTTGCTGAAGGTTTCCGTACATTGTCTTGGTGCTCAGTCTTCTACTGTATTTTGAAATCTGCCAGTAAATTTCAGAATGCAAGACAGGTCCATGGGACCTTTGTTCATTGGGAGAGTACCAGAAGATGTTGGGCTATCCCACCAAATTTAGGACTGTTCGCATCTATGGGATAGAAGGGATAGAAACATTCTGGTTGCTGTGTTAATTCCCACTACCACACTTCCCCACTCTCCTGCATTTGGCGGGACAGTCTAGATTTTGGGATGCAGTCCAGCTTTAGTTCTCTGGTGTCCCGTATCTGGGGACACCAGGGTACCGTCCCCGGGCAGCATTAGGTATTCTCGTGCTGTGCAGTAGGCACTAGGACCATGCAATGTTTCAGCAGCAGTACCTCCACAGTCCTGATAGCTGGGTGATGGCCAGGCTGTCTGTCAGGTGGTGGGCCTGCCATTATTTTTGGACTGTGCCACCCTCTTTTCAGATGAGAATGCCCTTTTTCTGATCAGTTATGCCCATTGTGGGCGTCGCTACTGGCTGAGCTCATGACACTACCGACGACCCCTCGTGAGTCCGTCCACACATCCCGACTTACCGAGGTCACATGCTGGGAGTTGTGCACTGTTGTCACACAGTGTAGGAAGGAGTCATTTACTGATATCTTGGGACTTGTCTGCCCTGGGGTCCACATTGTAAGGTCTGTAGACAATTGAAATGATACTTGCAGATGTTCTTAGTATTTAGAAATAAAACCCAATAATGTTTTTCTGGGACAATCCTTCGTATACAGATTATACACATAAGCAAGATTAATAACATTGTCTAAATTTAACAGTGAATGATAGTAAATAGAACACAGAATTTCACAGATTATCTCATCTGGAAAAAAATCTCCAACCCTTCTCTAGTCACAGCATGGCTATTTAAGCCTGGATTTGGGGGTTACGGTTTCAGTTTGCTTCAATTCACGGTTTAGAGAACAAACCCCTTAGTGAATAAATCACACTGAAGAGAAGCTATTCGCTAAACCGGGCATTGTAGAGAACTGACCAAATAGTACGTCAAAACAGCCTTCATCGAAAAATCCAAATATTTATCCTAAAATGTTAAATTCTGTTGTTAATTCTAGTTGTTTTTTTCACAGGGTAAGTTCTAGTGCTGTTTGAGCTGTAAACCAGCGAGTGTATAAATCTGCATAACTCTGCAAGATTCACCTAATCCTCCATCCACTGGCTTGTCATTCTATTAAATCAAATATAGCAGGTGACTTCATGCCTCAGCAGCACTAGCCCTAGTCTATTCAGTCCTCTTGGATGACTACGGCCCTAACAGAGTGTGTTGAAGATAATTATTCTGGCAAAGATCCAGGTTTGAGTTGTTGATGAACCAGTAATTGTGCAAGCCGAGATGGTGACTGACCAGGGCAGTGAGCTCAGTGGGGGAAATTGTACGGATCTGATTACAAGCACACTGGCCTCATCTGCTTCCCTTCTCAAAACCACCATCTGCTACAGAACAAAAAAAAAATCCCTCCCATACAAAAATAACAAGGCACAATTATACATAGCAGGAAAATACCAGCAACATTCTAACTGTTACACTCCTCCTAGTTAGAGCCTCAGAGACAGGTTTAAAGGCATAGCTAGAAACGCAGTCTGCGTTAATTAGTAAAGTGAGAATTCAAAGTGAATTTCAAATTGTAAGACAAAATAGATGAACAGTAAGAATCGCTGACTTTGAGAATTTTTCAACTTTTGATATTTTTACATTGAATTCGAAATTCCACTGGAATTCACATTTAATTCTTGCTTTAGTGAAAAACCCTCATTAATAGGCCCATTGATAAAAAAATAAATAATATAAATATTACTTTTCACATGCTCTTGCTTTGTGCAGAGGGAATTACGTATAAAGACTTAGAAGGGATGTAGGGGAACAAAACATGTGTGGACTGGCTGACTGTAAATCTGTTAAAGTAAAGCTGACTTTGCTCACAGTGTAAATGCTCTTGCTGTTTCAGTCTCTCTAACACTGCAGCATGCCCCCTTTCTGCTACACTCACTACATCCACCTTTTTCTCTCTTTGAGACTGCATACCAGGAGCTTCTACAGGAGATCCAGAGGTTTTCTGTCTGAGCTAAGCTTGGCACGGATGAAAGGCCTCTACACCGTCTTTCATTCCATGTATGTGTGATACAGGTAAATGAATACAGGCAGGGCCAAATTAAGAGCCCAGTGGGCCTGGTGCTGACAATTATGATGGGGCCTAATTACATAATCTTATCGACCAAAAACACTCAAACAGTCATACCTCTCAAGCGTCATGTATCTGATCGAGATGGTGTTGGAGGGAAACTCAAAGGATCTTTCAAGTAAATCCATACACCCTAACAGCAGTGTCCAGTGAAGCAGGAAGTCAATGGGTGGGGTAAAATGGTGGGCCACTGAATCACGTGACCAGAACTGCCAAGAGGGGCGAACATGCCCAAAAGGGGGGCATGTCTGTCCAAATAATTGGAAGGCCAGCCTGGCATCAGTGTCCCTATGTATCACAGTGTCTGTGTCCCCATGTCGCCCAGTCTCCTAGTGTCTGTGTCCCAGTGTCTCCCGTGTCACTAGATACTAGGGCACACAGAGACATGGGGACACAGCGAGACATGGGTACACAAAGACCCAGGGACACTGGGAGACTTGGGGGCACTTGTGGATACAGATATGGGGACATGGGGAGATGGGGACGCTGGGAGACTAGGGGACACTGGGAGATTTGGGGACGCTGGGAGACATGGGGACACTGGGAGAGAGTGTCTCCATGTCCTAATGTGTATCCCAATGTCCGTGTCTCACAGCGTCCCCATGTGTCTCAGCGTCCCCATGTCTTACAGAGTTCCCTAGTGTCTAAGTGTACCCATGTTTCCCAGTGTCCCCTAGTGTCTCAGTGTCCCCATGTGTCCCTTAGTGTCTGTGTCCCCATGTTTCCCTGCTGCCCTTCCCCTCATCCCTCACTTCCCTGAGCTGTAGTCTGTCTCTGCAGGCTGGGAGCTGCTGTCTGGACTCTCTGTGCAGAGCTGCTCCCCCGCGGATTAGTGAGTAGAGAGGCAGGGAGGGATATGCTGTAACTTCCTTTCCCTGACTCTTTCCACACACAGTGACCCCTACTGGCTGGTGCTGCTATTGCAGAGTAATCTCCGTTTACACTGAGAAAAATATCTGCATTTGTATTGCCGGTATTTCTACAGTACCAGAATGGCAAGGCAGCCTTAAATAACGTCTGTGCCGGTAAAATACCAGTCAGGTGGCAAGCCTACGAGTAGTGTGTTAAAAAAAAAAAAAAAGTAATTTTTTTTTTCAATGGGCCTATTCCATGGGCCTGGGCTTGGGCCTGGAGCTGCAGCTCCATCAGCCCCTATGTTAATCCGGCCCTGAATACAGGGTAGAAACTTAGTTCTTCCTCTGCCCTTTGGTCTGTGGAGAGAAAGGTTATATGTAATAGTGGGTTACTTACGGGTCCGCAAGCCTCCCAGCCAAGGGATAGGTGACGTGTAGATGCCCAGTCTTCAAGACATAATTATGCCCTAATATAAACGCCCCTTCCAACAGAGTATAAAACCATCTACCTGGTGAGAAGTCACTAAGGTTCTGACTAAGAACAAAAGTTTCTCTGCCTGCTCCCGTCCTTTTGATTAGTATTTAGGAGAGATTGTTTAACTAAATTCAAAACGCACTGTAGTGGTTATGGTGCTCCTTTTTAGAATGGGTTTATTCTTACCATGGGTCTACCAAGAGCTAAACCCCACCTATTCTCTGCAGCTGGGCGAGCAGGAAGCTTCTGTTTAAAGGGACACTGTAGGCACTGTATCTGCTTCATTTCATTAAACTGATTATAGTGTCCAGAGTTCCCAAGTTCCATAATTTCATTCAGCATTAAACAGTTTTTCATATTTTTTTGTTTCAATGCTAAATTAGAGCCCCCAGCAGCCCCTCACCTCTGTGCTGCTTCAACAAATGAGGAAGTACTAGCATGAGCAGCAATGGGCAGCTATGATTGGCTGAGAGTGTCAGCTGTCTGTTTTTAGCCTATCAGAGCGCCAACTAACGGTATGAAGGGTATGACTTCAAGGAAGTGTGTAATCTCTGCCTTGGCCACACCTCCAGAAGAGGCCGGACTATGGGTGGCCTTGATCCCTTATTTAGTGTTAAACTTCTCTAAAATGGTTTAACATTGTATGGAGAGACAGTGCCAGGAGATTCCAGGCATCAGAACCAATTCAAAGCGATGAAATGATTATAGTGAGTACAGTGTCCCTTTAAGAGTTAGCTCTGCTGTGCTAAGTTCTGCTGTGCAGAGCTAGCTCATTGGCTAAAAGTGTCACCCAATGAGCTGAGCCCTGCACTGTCAAGCTTGGCTTAGGCAGAAAGCTCCCGGCTCTCCTGTAGCAGTTGCAGAGGCAGGAAGCGGTGCCACCTGGTAAGCGAACTGTTCTAGAATGGTTTGGCTAATTACATTGGGTGGTGCTAGTGCACTCTAAGCAGCATAGCCACTACAGTGTGCTGAAGTGGTTATGGTGTTAGGCGTGTTCCTTTAATGAAACTCTATTAAATAACTATATATGCAGTATTGAAATGAAAAACATAACCTTTAATAGCCCTTCAAGAACCTTCCTGATTCTACAATAACCTAATATGTCTGAGACTGAGTTTCAGTTATGCCACCACGTATGTTCTATGCCAAATATTTTGTACTTTTCGTGATAAAAGTGTCCTGTAAAATTAAACATAATTATTTAGCTATTTCCAAAAGAATTCCTTATGTATCAAGCAACAGACTATCCCTCATCGCATTTTAATTAATCTATTTATTTTTGGCAATGGTTCTAAAGAAGTGAAAAGTTATTCTGTTTGTAAACGTTTGGTAATATTTTATATTTATATACACTGTTTTTACAAACTGACTTTGTTTGAAAATCGAATTAAAGCAACAAACCGTGAGAAAATTACCTGAATCTTACATTCTAACCAAAACCATAAATATTAAGCTTGAACCTAGCCCAAGCTAATTCACCTCAAACATTAAATAATAGGAGTTATTCACTAAAATGGGATTCAAAGTGTATTTTAAGTGAATTTTAAATTTGAGGCCAAAGTAAGCAAACTGGAAGCATAACAGACTATTTTTACCTAAAATGGACTCTCCAGTGCCAGGAAAACATATACGGACCCTGCAGTGCCCCTCTCCCTCCTACGCCCCCCCCCCCCATCCCATGTGGCTCAAGGGATTAAAACCCGTTCAGTGACTTACCTGAATCCAGCGCCGTCGTCCCTCGGCGCTGGGTCAGGCTCCGCCCACGCTCCTCCCTGTTGACATCAGCCGGCGTGGGAGACCTAATGCAATGGCAGCGCGTGCGCATTAGACCTCCCCATAGGAAAGCATTCTTCAATGCTTTCCTATAGGGATTCCGGCGACGCTGGAGGTCCTCATGCATAGCGTGAGGCCGTCCAGCGTCGTTTAAACACTTTTCGTGTTCTCAGAACACGGAAGTCCCTCTATTGGATGTCTGATAGCTCAAAATAGCCAACTGTCATCTCAAAAATATATTATTTTTATATAATAATCCTTTTATCAAGTATTGAAAGGAAATAGATTTTTTAAAAATGTAAAATATGTAACAAAAATGATGAAACCTCATCCCTACTGTTAGTATACGACAGGATCCAACAGCCATGTACATACACCTTTAGTAGGACAGTGTTTGAAAACTGGCAGTTAGTCTCTATGGTTCTTATATGTTTCTGGGCAGGGAGTGAATCCAGGAAGACCATAGAGACTAACTGCCAGTTTTCAAACACTGTCTGACCCAAGGTGAATCTATTAAATCTATTTCCTTTCAAAACTTGATGAAATGATTCTTATATTAAAAATAAATCTATGCTGTAATAGTTGTCCTTTAAATATGTGGGTGATAACCTAGGCCACATAGACTAAAGATCTTGACTCATGCGTCACTTATATAGAATCAATCTCCCCGTTGGGTGCTCCCTAATTTAATTGTTCAAACTAATACTCTTTGAGCTTGTAATCCCTTTGTTTATGAATTCCGTGCTTAATAAATGAAAATCCCCAGATTGAGACGTTTAAGTCATGGTATGTATAGGGAAATTTCCAGACTTTGTTTAGGATTTACCTCTGTATATATAAAATAGAATATAAGGATAGCAAAAACTCTATTATCTATATAGTATTTCATAGCCATTCTAAAGGTAAATGGGACAAATAATAAGAGAGACAGTCATTTGCTATAGGCTGGAGTGATGTTAGCAGCCTTTTCAAGCCCTCCACTTTTTCACTGAGAAGGGGGAACTCTCTAACTTATCATGTCTGACGCTTCCCTTAGCTACTGGAACCATAAAAAAAACTGTTTCTGCCTCCAAATATTTTTATTTATAAACTGTCACATTTGAACTATATGGGTTCTAAATTTGAAATTCACACTGATTTGTATTGAATTCCTGGCGAATTACCCAGTGGGCTTCTTTTTCTCTCGTTGCATTTATGCACCCAGGTGGTAAGTGATAAATTTTTTATTTGGAAATCCTTTTACGTTCTGTGTAATCAGGGCTGCCATCAGGGGGTGACTACCATGACGACCGACCACGTGTAGCGGCGGAACTGCCGCCAGTGCAGCTGCACCAGGCTCGCACGCTGATAGGGCCCACCGGGATTGTCAGGATTACAAGTTGATCCAGCACGTAGAACTGTATCACACCTAGGACTAAAAAGTAACGTCTTACCGGGTCTTAGAATGGCCGGACTTAACGTACCAAAGAATAGTCAGAATACTTGCCGAGGTCGGGGACACAGAATGGGACACAACGATAAGGGAAAGCCAGAAGTCAGGGATACTAGAATACAGTGAAGTCCAAATGAAGCCAAAGTAAAAAACAGAAATAAACACTCAGGAACACACTCTCGGACAACCACTAAGGGAAACCACGACAGGGCAATGAGGAGAAGTAAAAATGCGTTTAAATAAGCCTTTTACAAATCTGATTGGCCGAAATCGGCCTTTGACCCCAGAACGCGCGCGCGTGACTCCCGCGTATGTCAGTATGTATGTGTGTATGTATGTCAGTATGTATGTATGTGTCTGTGTGTCACTACGTATGTCTGTGTGTCTCAAGCTTGAAAAGACCTCTTAAAAGGTTGAAACGTTGCTCCCTTTTTGTTTCATTACATCTGACTGCAGCTATAACACTCTGAGTGCCTGGGAATTTCTTTGTTGCCTTAACGTGTTGGGATTGCTAGTCCTCTTCCGGAGCACCGGTGGCTATTGGGATTGAGTGCGGTTCCTACAATCACCTTTTTTTCCAGTATGTGTGTCAGTATGTAGGCCTGTGTCTGTTAGTATGTATGTATGTGTGTCAGTATGTGTGTATCTTTGTCCTCTTTGTATCAGTGCGTGTGTCTGTGTGTGTGTATTTCTGTGCGCGGGATTTGGGGGCCAGCTTGGAGGTGAGCCCATGGGCGCCCAGACCTTGAGGAGTGTTTGGGGCCCCAAAATTTCTGACGGCGGCTCTGTGTGTAATGCATAGAAATAAGATTTAGATGAAATGCCCACCCGATGCTCTGATACAGGTACATTATGGTAACAAATGGACTTAGGTTAATAGTCTCATAGGCACAAATATTATCCGACAGGAACAAGTCTATTGTGTACTTACCAGGATCTGCAACTGATCTCTTTACTCGCTAAAACTGTGCCCTATATGTGCCCAAATATACAATAAGTAACACTGTAGACTGGACAGAAAACGAAACACATACAACTGAATATGTTTGTTATATATCCCATTAGAACAGGCCCTATGTATTATTTCTGAAACATTGTCTCTGGAAATGGAATCTTGGTTCTATATCCACTGTTAGTTATTATTTGTTGGGCCATTTCATAACCAGACTGGTTAATGGCTGGAGTAGCAGATGAATATGTCCGATATATATAAAATAACTGCTAAAGGCAACTGAGAGGGACAATAACCAATTATAAACAAATACAATAAATTTAACATTTAAGGAGAAACTGTGCCCATAAATATCTCAAACGCAACACAAATAACCTACCTGCTAAATACTATGTAAGTACTTTTTAAAGTATTAAATATTAATGCATAACAGTTTTATCAAATGACTGTCAATCTGAATTTAAATGGAAAATATCACTGCTATTTTAATTTTACTTCAATATTATTCTTTTATTTTACTAGTAACTTAATGCAGACACTGAACTGGCTGATTGACCTATAATTTAAATGATACTGCCCTATGCTTGGATCCTAGCATAAAGTAGCATCTGTTAAACCCAACGCAGCAGGCTTGTCTGCTATGATATAGGCTATATATGGTCCTATGTTTGGCAATAGGATAGGCCTCTTTTCAATACTCAGCAGCTGGAAAGCCATCTGGGCCAAGTACTTTATCCCTCTTAATATCTTTGATCATACCCTCAATTTTCTTAATAGTAGGCTCAGTGTTTAAGCCCCACCACCCAGGAATCATTGGGTAGGCAGAGGAGTGTGAGAGAGGTCAAGTAAAAAGAGCAAATTGTCCTTTGTGGGTCCAAACTTTTTCCTCATGTTTCTCTGTGGTTGAGGTTAGTTATTTACGTTGAGATTGGTTTTGGCATTGCACGCTGCTCACATTTTATATCGAGTTTGTTTTAGACACCATTACTAGGACGTTGTGAGCATTTCCCAGAAAGCAATGCTGCTGTGCTGAAACATTTTCACCATTACAATGCGGCCATCTAAATAATGTATAGGGGCCATTTAAACTATGTGTAGCAGCAGTCTACATAATGGCGGTCATCTAAACAATGTATGGTGATCGTCCAAATAAGGTATGGCGGTCATCTAAATAATTTAGCAAATAGGCTTCATATAATTGTGTATATCTAAAAATTAAACCTGAAAAAGAGAGAGTTTACAGAGACTGAGAAAAAAGGAGGTACCTTTTGAACATAAGCTTGTTTTGGCAAAGCCCTCTTCAGCTACTGTTCTCATATGTCATGCATGTTTTATGCGAAGGAAATATTTTTCTAGATTACCTATTGTACAGCACTGCAGAATATGTTGACGCTATATAAATAATTGTAATTGTATCACTCTACACTTTCAGATTTTCCAAGGCTTTGTAAGTGTGCCAAAGAGAATTCCTTTCTGGCCATGTGTCATGTCATCACAACTGAAAAACAACAACCTTCTTTGAGTTAGTAGCAAAGCTCACAGGTCCTGCACAGAGGTCATAAAAGTTGAGTATGCATTTTTTTGCGAGACAAATTTGTTCTGTGCGGCGCAATATCATTAAAAAGGGAACAGCAACATTTTTCACGCAGTTTTCACAAATGACTCAAATTGCTCACAAAATGCTTGTATGTCTTGTCTTATTTATCTTGGTCCTAGAACAAATTTATAAGACAGCTTTTGTGATTGTGATAATCGAAAGTTAAAAATTATCCAAGAAATGATTCATATTTCAGATAATGATGGCAGAGAATAATATTAATCCATCAATTTGTCATTCCCTTTATCTATAACAGTGAATGGATTTGCAAACCTCCCACATTTCAACTGTATCTTGGTGGTTTCACAAAATACATTAAATTTGGAGATTCAGAGAAATTAGGTAGAACACTACATTTTACTATCTGCTGGAATTTACAAAACTGCCTGCAAACGATCTGGATCACTTCCGTATTACAGACCTTCCAACAGCCCCCAACAGGAAACTGTACTCAACAAGCCTAGTGCGAGCACATCATTAAAGGAGTGCACTATTTTCAGGACACTGGAACTCTGTAGAGAGAACTGCAGCAATGCTCCTTCCTTGGTCCGCCCTTGGTTGGCCAGCCAACTTGGTTAGTAGCCAACCACAGGCTTACCTGTCAATTTTACGGGCAAAGCAACAACCTTTTCAAACTCTTCTTTAGTCAGAGACAGTGACATGTATTACATTTCTCTGCTAAATTTTTGGCAAACACTAATTTTGTTTTGAAATAGATGAGTAAATTTAGAGTAACATTATTTGCATCACTGTCTGTCCCACCTACATTTTGCCTTCCCACCGCCATCCCACTTCACTGGATGACAAAATCTGGAGGAATGGACTTAAAACCAGTCCAAAACAGTGCGATCACACTATGGAAACATCATGTGATTTATTACTTTACAACAGCCGGTGATTTATCTTTACTGCTTAACAGGTAATAGTTTGGGATAATTTCTCTGCTACATTTTTAGCGAACACTCATTTTGTTTAGAATTAAGAGTGATTCCCAGATTAAATCCTTGGAATTCAGAAAGATCAATATTCCAATTTCAAAGACAATTTGTGATTTTTCACAGAATTTTTGAAAATCCATGGTCTGTTTGGAGTTCACTGACTATTCCTGAAATTAATTGTATAGTTTAGTCCAAAAAAGCCAAACGAGAGAAATAGCTGAGTGGGAGAATTTCTTCCAACTCAGTTATTTTTGGTCTAAATCAATTCCCTCATGAAAGTGCAGGAACTTCACTCCTCCAGAAGAGCCAAAACAATGTATGCAATACCGACTTCGAGGCCAGTTCTATCCAATAAACAGGGAAATAAAAAAAATAAAAAAAAAGGTTTGGTCACACCAGGGCTAATATGCAGGCAAATTCATTTGGACAAGTGAACAGAGCAGCGTTTTGACCAACAAATGGGTCTTTGTAGAGCTTGACAAAAAAATTTGTGTGTTGAAATGTTGCTCGGATCACCTTGTCTAAACTAATTTGCCATCTTATGAGCCTTGGTGTGACCAAACCTCTTTTTGGATTGCTAAAAACAATTCTCTTGACATTCCATCACAGTTCCCGTCTAAATAAATAGCCCTGCCTGTGCATTTCACTCTCCCAAGACCTTCCACGAACATTTCTACCTCGAAAAACAACCGACTTACCTATATCTTTTACTTAAGAAAACAAAATCTCCAGTGAGACTAATATTAAAACGCAATGTCTGTATATTTAGTACCAATGCTATGTCTGTACTAAATAGACTTAAAGAGCTACTCCAGGCATATTAACCACTATCGCAGTGTTATGATGCTAGGAGTACCCTGGCATTGTTTCCCTGTAATGTACAGCGCTACGGAATTTGTTGGCGCTATATAAATAATAAAATAATAATAATAATAATAATGTGGCAAATGGTTTTGCTATAGTTTGCCTCTTACCTGTGTCCTGCCATCACCGAGTGTCTTATCTTTGAATGGTGGTGATGCTGTTTGGAGTAACACTTTGCATGTGAAAAATTAACTGTAGACTTCAAAGAGTTTTCTGGGTCAGTGACTAACTTTGTCAATGTGGGTTTCAGTGAAATAGATATCCCATAATGCTTAGCGACTCTTTAGCACATGCTACAAGGCCAAAGATAACTATTACTTTTTACGTGTTATAATGTGGATCAACCAGCGCTTGTCAGAAGCCCACTACCACCACAGCCCTCTGTGCTGCTGTTACCCTTGTATGCTAGTTTTGTTGATTGGACTCTTCTTGCTGAAGAATTGGTTTATTACACAGGGCACAGCTGGATCAACCTCTTCATTGAGTTGACAGAAAAATATTCCCTGAGAGCTTCCGCTAACAACCACTCATTCAAATATGTGATATTTGATCCACGCACCAGATGCCCTTAAATACTATGAAAACAGTGGCGTGATTAGTTGCATTTATCTTTCTCCTCTCTCACTGCCTCTCTCTCCCTCTGTATGTGTATATACACCCCCCTATACTTATATATAAAGTATGTAAAAAAATTATATATATAAACACACATCAAAATAAAAAAGGATGCACTAGCACGTCTTATAGTAAAAAGGACAAAGGTGTGATCCATTTGATGTGACACAGTTTTTGTTGCCAAATAGATTTTCACAATTTATAAGACCCATGAGTGTACCCTTTCTTGTTTTGATGTTTTGAACGCAGGAATATTTTGAATATATATATATATAAAATTATATCTGAATAATATCTGAAAGTGTATCTTTATCTATGTATACATCATGTACAATTAAGATAGAATGTTGAGTTGTTTATAAGAAGCCTGTAATAGTATTATTTGTCCTTGATACATGCTATGCCACTGTATATCTCCTATATAATGTGATTATTAATTAGTTAGGGTTCCTTTAATCTTAGGGCAGCACCGGACATATGTATACATTTAGATAAATTATGGGTCTTTTGCCAAATCTTTTTCTTTCTTCTACTCTTTTTCTTTTGATCTCGTGACATCTAGTCAAAAAGAAAATTTAAATGCCAGCTTCTTAAAGAGGGTATGCAGATATAATTTGAAAATAAATTGCTGCTTGCATTCTGAGCCAAATATACCGGAATATTTATACAGGTCACCTTGTCCAACACATGTTTGGTCAACAGTGTATCCCACTGAATGGATCTCAGCAGTTGTAACATAAAGTCACCATCTTTGGACTCCTTAATATTCGGTGCAAGGAGGAAAAATCTAGGCATCGTATACTATAACTCAATTTTTTTTTGTTTACATTTTGACTCTGATTTATCTACTGGGAGATACCGCTTAGATAGTGGATGTGAAATCAAGCTTTAATATGAATTTTTATTGACGTGATGATTTTTCGATGATAACATTGTGGACAAGGAATAATATTTCATCAAGACGTCCTGCTTCTCCAGAGTCCAGTACTAGAATGTTGAATGAGAGTCTTGACAACTAACAAATAAAAAAAAGAAACAAACAAAATATACTGCATACACTGTGAATATATAGATATATAAACAATATGGTGATCCCTTCACTTGGGCTTAAATGTTTCCTGATTGCCAGTTACGTAGACATTTAATAGCATATAAAAATGGCTGCACTCACAGTCCTGCATTAAAAAATTCAAATTTTATTCCAACATGTATAAAAAGAAATCGTTGTTTCAGTCCTCGTTCGGGACTTGCTTAAGGAATAATAAAAAATAAAAAAATTAAAAATCAATTAATCCTGAAAAAAGTCCAGAATGAGAACTGAAACGTTGATTTCCTTTTATACATTGTGAAATAAAATTTAAATTTTTTAATGCAAGACTGTGAGTGCAGCCATTTATATATACTATTGGATATACATATATTATTATTTTATTATTTATATAGCGCCATCACATTCCATAGCGCTGTACAATGGGTGGACTAACAGACATGTCATTTTAACCAGACAATTGGACGTACAGGAACAGAGAGGTGGAGGGCCTTGAATTTTTTGTAAATTTTCTTTAAAAGTGCTGTAATACACTCGACTGCGATAGTGTTAACAATGCCCATGGGACCTAGAACTGAGAAATTAAAAGCTCATTAGCTATTCTCTAAAAGATTAAACGAATCCTAGAACCTGTCTCTCATCATGCACAATTCTGTATAGATTGCAATTCTACAAGTTTAACCACTGAAATGAATTTCCTAGTCTTGCTGGGGCACTTAATTTCCTGTAAGGTTCATGTTTTGCTTAATTTGAGACAGAGTGTCCTCTATAAATGGTTTGCATGATGGAAACTGTGAAAATAACCCAGTGATTTGCTCATTATTTACTAGAGGTAGATGCCAGGGCCCCAAGCTAGACCAAACAAGCAAAAACAACAACGTGATAAACCTGTCCCCTTACCATCTGAATTTTGTGCAGTGCATTGCTCAGATGTTGGGGGAACATTGTTTTAAACTTTTGACTTCTGAAAAAAATGATTTAAAATGACAAATCAGTACTGAAAGGCCCTATATGCTATTTTAAGTTATTTGGAGCATTCAGTGATGTGTTCTGTTGATTGTAAGCCTTTCCTTGTCGAAAAAAAAAATCCTCAACCCATTTTATGTTTTGCGTAGTGAGCAACAATTCAGTCCTTATATATCCAAAATGTTCCTTTGTCTGGAAACATTATGTGTTCCCCTTAGAAGTTAAATACATTTTGATCATAAGATAAGTATAAAGAAATTTGGTTGTGTCAAATATACAATTATAACTTAAATCTAAAATTGAAATAAATTTTACACATTATATGGTTAGTGGGATTTCACAATTGATAACTGCCTTCTTGAAATTGTGCCTTCCGTAAATATGTAACCTACAGTGTGGGTTTTGATAAAAGATATGTTTTCTTGATCAGAAAATAGGAACTTAGTATTAATCTGACTTGATTTTTTTTATGTCCTGCAGTGTCATTGTTCTTTTTTTCCGAGTCCGGTTTATCCACTAATATTGGATGGAACTCATATGTAAGATGGAAGTAAGTTCTCCTTGAGCCATAAAACCATGTCCCGGGGGGCGGAGCCAAGCTACTGCACTGAATGGCCGCACGCTGTCTGAGCTCCGGACAAAACAACCACTTCTACCCCATCACACCGGCCAAACTTGACATACCGGACATAAAACGGACGCCAGGGCTGCTGACACAGAAATGGGGCGGAAAATGAAGAAATCCAAACCCGACAAGCCATGGCAGCAAACGAGCATAGGCGACCTCTGGAGACAGGCACAGGGCGCAATGGGCCCAAACATGGTCGCCTTTCCGGATGAATACTCCGACTTCTCAGACAAACTTACAACAGGCCCAGAGGTAGAGCCCACACCCGCACCAAAGAACCCTCACCAATCTCCCCCACAAGCGGATTCAACACCAGTCACCACGGCGGTACTGATAGAACTGCTCGCTGGGGTACAGCTCGCTCTGCAGGCTGACATGGCCCAGATACGAATAGACCTACAGGGACTGACAGGCCGCATGGAACAAGGCGCGAACCAGAACACCAAGCAAACACAGCAGTTAGCAGCACAAGGTCACTGAGCTGCAGCGACAGAATTAAAAATTTGAACACCAATTCGCTGCACTGGAAGATCAGAGACGAAGCAGGAACATAAAGATCAGGGGAATAGCGGAAGAAACGCCGGAGGCTGAACTGCCCCACTTTGTAAGGCAGCTCCTCACAGCCCTCCTAACACCTAAGCTTGCCAAACAGGTGACCCCCGAGGGGATGTTCTGTCTCCCACGGCCAGCCAAAGCTTTAAGTACCCTACCCAGGGATCTACTGGTACGTTTCCCTAGCAACAGGGATAAAATGGCAGTGATGAATGCAACAAGAATCCAGACCCCCTACGTATTTGAGAACATGTCACTCTCATTTTACATGGAATTGTCATGGACCACAATGGCCTGGCATCGCTCTCTCCAACCCTTCACATCCCTACTCCGCACACAAACCATCACCTACAAATGGAGGGGCCCACACGCACTGCAAATAAGCCATGGAAATTCCCAGTACACCGTCCAAGACATACAGGGCGCACGCAACCTCCTGCCCACTCTGGATCTATGACAGGATTCCTTACCTTTAAGAGGACCACGGCTGGCCACCGCATCGCCCGGGATGGGAGATCCCGCAACGTCTCTTCCATTTGTCCTCCGACAGCCCAATACCGCGACCTATACAGCCGTTACGACCTGAAGGGATCTGAAGGCTAAATGGGACTAAACCTGCATCCATATGGACTTCTAAGCCCAACATAGTCCACGACAAAAAAATTGCCTTTAATTTTTTGTTACTTGTCTTTTAGGATCTGTTTATCTCTCTTCCTTCCTTCCTAGTTTTAAAGTTGTACACTCCTTTCCACTCGTTCTGCCATAGGTTTAGGTGGGACCGAGTTACATGGCACACCTATCCTCTCAACACGAGAGCCGTAAACTGCTATTACTCCCACTGCACAAGCAGTGCCTGATGCCACATAGCAACGTGCACAAGTTACCTATAGGGACCAGGCCACTGGGACACCAAGCACCCTCCCCCCCCACCCTGGGTTACAGGGTATTGTAATATGCTTATCATGTCGTAAAACACAATGTCTTCTCTACCCGAATAGCATATAACATTTATGATGCTACTGTTCACACTATACACATAGAAAGTTTAATTTTCATGACACCTAAGCGACGGTAAGCATCTACGGCAAGCTGAGCATACCTACTATTGGATGATCCTCGCCTAAATACCACAATCTCCACATCTCCACTACATGTAGGTCTGCAGGACAAACATTACATCATTATAAAATTATAAAATGTGCAGTCCAAACAAAGGCCAAGTAACTGTTTTATGCTGACTGTTATATCATGCTTGTCACAGCTATCGTGGCGTTTCACTTTGCAAATGAAAAATAAAGAATAAAAAAAACCAAAAAAAAAACCATGTCCCTGGTGAGATCTTAATAAAAGAATAGTTAAAACTGTTTAAAAGTATAGGCCACATAGCTCCATACTGCTTGCATTATTAAACATGGCCTTTACTGACCTGCTGTTGAACCTCATAACAACATCCTTTGATGCCTTTTTTGAGGCTGTCGATGGTTTTTGGACTTTGAATGAGTCATCCAGAACTGCCATTTTGGAAATTTTTTAGATGGTGGTTTGGTAGTATTTCCCCTTCTAAAAAATAGGAGTAGCCCTTCTGGGCCTACAACTTTAGGTATTACTTACATTTATACATTGTTCTGTCTGCAGCCATATTTCAAAGCAGCTAGTGTCAGGGGCGTATTAGCCGCGAGGCAAACAAGGCATTTGCCTTGGGCGGCATTTTTCAGGGGGCGGCAAAAAAACGCCGCCCCCCAAATGCCCAAGGCAAATGTCTTGTTAGCCTCGCGGCTAACAGACATTCTGGGCGCTGGGCGGGCGGGTGGCCGCCGAGGGAGCTCTTCCCCTGAGCGCTCTGCTCAGCTCCCTCGCGCGCCGCCAGCAGAGTGAGGCCGGGAGCCGGGTTGATGACGTCATCAACCCGGCTCCCAGCCTCACTCTGCTGGCGGCGCGCGAGGGAGCTGAGCAGAGCAGAGCGCTCAGGGGAAGAGCTCCCTCGGCGGCCGCCCGCCCAGCGCTGCAGCCACTGGACCCCAGGGAGAGGAAGAACCCCCCCCCAGCATTACCAAAGGTAAGGAGGCTGGGGGGGGTTAAATAAAAAAACAAAATAAAAACACTAGTGTGTGTGTGGAAGTCTGTTAGTGTGTATGTTAGTGTGTATGTTAGTGTGTCTGTTAGTGTATGTCTGTTAGTGTGTGTGTGTATGTTAGTGTTAGTGTGTATGTTAATGTTAGTGTGTGTATGTTAGTGTGTGTATGTTAGTGTGTGTCTGTTAGTGTGTGTCTGTTAGTGTGTGTGTGTATGTTAGTGTTAGTGTGTGTCTGTTAGTGTGTATGTTAGTGTTAGTGTGTGTCTGTTAGTGTTAGTGTGTATGTTAATGTTAGTGTGTATGTTAATGTTAGTGTATGTATGTTAGTGTTAGTGTGTGTGTGTCTGTTAGTGTGGATGTCTGTTAGTGTGGATGTCTGTTAGTGTGGATGTCTGTTAGTGTGTGTATGTTAGTGTGTGTGTGTCTGTTAGTGTTAGTGTGTGTCTGTTAGTGTTAGTGTGTATGTTAATGTTAGTGTATGTATGTTAGTGTTAGTGTGGATGTCTGTTAGTGTGGATGTCTGTTAGTGTGTGTGTTTGCCTGTTAGTGTGTGTGTGTGTGTGTTTGCCTGTGAGTGTGTGTGTCTGTTAGTGAGTGTGTGTGTGAGTGTGTGTCTGTTAGTGAGTGTGTGTTTCTGTTAGCTAGTGAATGCGTATCTGTCAGTGAATGTGTGTGTGTGTGTATTTAGAAGGTGGGGGAAGGTTGGGTGGCGGTTGCGCGGGTGGGGGTGGCGCGGGGGGGGGGTGCCTGAGTTTTGTCCTGCCTAGGGCAGCACAAAACCAGGATACACCACTGGCTAGTGTGCCAGCAAAGGCTGTTGTTTTTTATGAAACTAGGAAGTTAGGGACTCCATGGAAGAGACTGAGTTTCTCAATCTCATAGAGTATTTCTCCAACATCCTCATTCTGGATAAAGACACCGGTCTACCACCTAGGAAGCTGAGCTGGAGACATCTGGTAAAGTGCATTTTTGTGCCAGCCATGACTGTGTAGGCTGAAGAAGCAGATCACCTATACTTTGGGAACAGTTCATCCAATTCTTACCAGATTTTCTAACATAATTGCACATGTCCTTCACAAAGGTATTACGCTCCAAAAGGAGCAGCATTAGAGGACATATCACCCCTAAATGCCTAACCAGCAGCTTTGATTAGCTAGAACTTGTGAAATGCCCATCTGCTGTGCTTGACTGCTAGTATCGCCCCCTATAAAAATATTTTAGCTGCCACAGAACTCTTAATTCAGGGATCACTCACGGCTAAGTATTTTCATGTGGGAAGGTAGAATGTTTGCAAGAGAAGATGTGCAAGTTATCTATTTCTAAGATATTGTTGGAATTACAAGGTTTGCCTGTCTATGTACTAAAATATGGAATGAGGTTTGGCAGAGATATGGTCAACCAAATACTAATGAAAATTCTCATTGTAAGTATAATATATATATTTTATTTTGGTCTCTATATGGATTGAAATAATATTCTTGCTTCATCACGTCTACAAAAGTGTCCCGTGTTTCCATGTACACCCATGTTACTATTTTTATGCATCAAATACGTTGTGCAATTAAGCTAAGCTAGACCTTCAGATGTAAATATTTCAGTAATCAAGTATTTTCATGTATACGTTTGTTTCTATTGCATCAACTGGACATATGGGAAGATTTATGAAGGCTTGACTCGGTATGTTTGTTGCTGTTGTTTGGTCCTTGTTTAATTGCCAAACTTGATCCTTAATTGCTAATGTTATAAAAATAAATAAAACAATCAAAATATGCATTTATCGTAGAGGACTTTAAATTATCCTTTAAAAGACTTGTAAATCCAATAATGGAGCAATATTTAAAAAGTGGAGCAATCATCTTGGATGCATATGGAATGTACCGGTTGCGAGTTCTGCTGTTAGCTTTTTTGATAAACAAAAACACCAAAGAGCTTGTGATCGCTCTACATCCACAATGTCTGTTCCTCAAGAATGTGAACTTTACCCCATTGTTATGTATAATAATAATTTCTTAATAGATTTTAAAAGGATTCCCAGGAGCCTTTATTCGTGATCCTTTATTCGTTGCAGTTTGCATGTGTTTCTCGTTCTAGAGCAACCTGCAATCTGACAGAAGGCGCCCCACTGGATCGTTGATGGTCACTTATATCTAATGCTGTCACTAACAAGTGTAAACTATGGTCTCATCACTGATTCGCAAGGCTTCAGGGTTAAACAAGTTCACATACTGCTCTTGTGGGGACAGACATCCCTACCACTTATCCCATGAAAGTAACATAAATATTCATGATACAGCCAGTCGGGAGCTTTGGCATGCTCTGGAACTGAAATAATTTTTTTTGCACTAAATGAAATTGATGTATTTTTTCTTTTCTCAATACAAATTTTCTCCAGTTCTCAACCCGAATTAGAAAATGGTAAGATTTGTTCTTTTTTTTTTTTTTTTTTAAATGGTAGAATTAATTTAAATCCAAACATCAAACTATAATTTTGAGCTACCTAGCACATAATGCTCAGTTAAAGAGGTATATTAAGGGTAAATATTTTTCATATTATTTAACGATAATAATTGTCACACCTGATAAGATCATAAAGTAGCTTCTTAGATAGATAGCTCAGACTGATAATATTTATTGTATTTTACACCCTTAACATCCAGAAATACATTAAAAGCATTAAAAAAAAAGTACTTGATTAAGAAAATAAATGATAGAACGTCTGTGTACAATACAATCTTTTAAGAGTGAGGTTGGGTTGATTGTGTCCATAGGCTATACCTTCATTGAAACAATCTGTATTTGGTTTGTGAATAAAATTCTCCCTTGTGTAAGATGATATCGGAGTAGACATTTAACAAGCTTTACTGCCATTACCAGGCAAAATTAGTTCTATTATACCTGACCCTTTGAAAAATTAGCCTGAAGCAATTAACGGTTTCCCGACAAAGCATTTAGCCATCGGTATGCCAAGCCCTGGTGGTCTGTTTGTAAAAAGCAAATGTGATGATAATAACTCTAAAAACATGGAATATATATTACTTGTTGAACAAAGATACGCCAGAGCAACTCACACAGGTCTGTTCGTGTTAGCAGTTGTGAAAAGGGAGACGGACTGTACCATTAAATGTGCAAATTGAAGAATATACATCAGAGAGACACATTGTCACGCAGTGGTCGAGACAATCGGCAGTGTATACAGTTAAAAGACTTGCAATGTAAACACTGTGCTGAGTGACAGGTTATTGGACGTTGTTATAGAAAGAATGAAGCCCTAGACAAAACTTCATAACCGTTGAAATATTTATTTTTGCTGCAATTGAGAGTCTTTCAACTGTGAGATGAGGCTGATCCAACAAAATATTCCTGAGACATCACCGTGTAAAGGGAAACTTGGGGTGAAATTCACAAGTTTCCTTTAATATTATGTTTATTTTGTGAAAGTTATTGTATATATGCACTTCCAATAAATTTGACGAGTGCCTTCCCTGTATGGTTGTCACGGGAGTCATACCCCAACACGCAGGAAAGAGGAAATCCAGAAAAGGTGGATCCGAAATACGTATTACTGAACCTTAGAATGGCCACACTTGTATTCATACAGCAAGAAACAGGGTCAACAAAAATAAAAAAAAGAGTCAAGACAAAGCCGGGGTCAGGATTTCAGAAATCACGCGTCAAATTCAAAGCCGGGTTCAGGATACCAGAAATCACGAGTCAAATACGAAGCCGGGTCAGGATTTCAGAAATCATGCGTCAAATACAAAGCCGGGGTCAGGATACCAGAAATCACGAGTCAAATACGAACCGGGTCAGGATACCAGAAATTTACGCGTCAAATACGAAGCCGGGTCAGGATACCAGAAATTTACGCGTCAAATACAAAGCTGAGGTCAAACACAGGAAATGGAAAGGGAATGACTAGGAGCACTAATCGAGGATCTAACAGAAACCACAATAGCGTAATGAATGGGGGCTACAACAAATAGGCTTACCTAATTTCTGATAGGTTCACGTCATCACTGTCACCAAAACAGATTAGGATCGCAATGATGACGTGGTCACTTTAAGAATGGGCGTGACATCACGTCCACATCTATTTATAGACGTCCTGCCGCACGGCCGCGTAGTTCGGCCAGACGGAGTGGCAGGAGGAGGTGTGCACGGCTCGAAGAAGGTGAGTCCCCCTCAGTGTGGAGGTAAGTAATGCCACAACGGTTCACAATGGGTCCACTGAAGCCAAGCAGTACTTGAAGGGGTAATTTTGCTGCCCCCTATGGGATGTATTCCACTTGCAGTGCTCACACACACACATGACAGACTATTGGCATAATCCACAGAGGCGATGTCTGTCATGTAGTAAGCTGACCTGCTGACATCCTGGTACTTTCTCTAGCTGTCCTCATGGCCTCTTCTTGTTCTCCAGCCCTGCTTCTTGTTCTCAATGCTGCACACATGCTGAGCGAAAGTCGGCCATCTTGGATAAAGAACTGGCAAATAACATCTTTGCCAGCAATGTTGTTCTCGCAAGACCTTTATTAAAGTAAGGAGCCTGCAGCCCCAATCCACGGCTCCCCGGCAGTCCCCAGCCCCTGGCAATTCAGGCCCCCGGGGGCCATGTGATCGCTCTCAAAGAGCGATCACATGATCCCAATAGCAGTCCATGGACTGCTACCAAAATAATAATAATTTTAAAAAAACATTATATATATACATGTAATTCCATCCTAACTAACTGTATTTTGATATTAGTATATATGTGTATATATATATATATGTATCAATATACACTTATTATATATCATATAATTACATAAACATATATTTAGATATATATGTAATATTTTTACATAATTATGTGATTTTTTTTTTTTTACTAATTACACTTTAAGGGACCTGCCTGACAACCCAAGCAGAAATTCCTTTGAATTTAATTTGCAAGCCCTATATTTAACCCTGTAACTTTCCAAACACCCTAAAACCTGTATATGGGGGTACTGTTTACAGCGTGTACTATGTATTGTGTGTACACTATGCATTCCCAGTACACACTATAAACAGTACACACTATACATTCACATTACACACTATACACATTACAAGCTTTACACACTATACACAGTGTATGCTGTACACAGTACACGCTGCTCACAAAAATTTTTTAATTAGTAGAAAATATTTATTGATTAACGAATACATTACACATTACACCTGGCTGGTGCAGACGATGTGCAGTAGGTCTGCTACAGACAGAAACATAGAAACATAGAATGTGACGGCAGATAAGAACCATTCGGCCCATCTTGCACTTATCCACATTAAATGTCAGTTGCCACAACTGACCATTTTTCTAGTTTACCTAAATCATTTGCCATTTGGCTTATCCCTCCTGGAACATCAACCCTGTTACATATCTTAGTATCATCAGCAAAAAGACATACCTTACCATCAAGACCTTCTGCAATATCACTAATAAAATATTAAAGAGAATGGGTCCAAGTACAGATCCATGAGGTACCCCACTGGTGACAAACCCATGCTTAGAATATACGCCAATGAATACAGCCCTCTGTTGCCTGTCACTCAGCCACTGCCTTACCCATTCAACAATATTGGAATTCAAACTTAAAGATTGCAGTTTATTGATGAGCCTTCTATGTGCAACAGTGTCAAAAGCCTTACTGAGAACATTGCTGTGGTAACGAAGCAATGCTCTAAAACTGCAGAGAGGCTGCAATATAGCTCCCTTCATTCCTCCTCCTCAAATTGTAGCTCACAGAAACTTCCTCACAATACAGCCAGCCCAGACCTGCCAGTTCAAGTCTCCTACACGCTGTGAATATTGCATGTAGGAGACTTTATAAAATGATAAGGTAATCCCCCAACCCTTCAAGCCCTCCCAGTGCCCTCAGCGGTCCTCACAGAGTGACATCACTCCAAGTCAGACGTGACTTCGTTCAATTGCTATAATGACATTGCAGACATCATATGTAGGTCAGCAGAGCTAGGCCTTAGGGAAGCCATTCAAGGCTTTCCCAAATAGAGGTACTGAGAGGACTATCCACGCCCACAAAGGTGGGCTCATGACGGCGGTTCAAGAGGAGAAGAACATATTTGACAAACATATGAACCTCCATTGAAAAAAAAATTTGGGGCCCCTAACTCAGCTCAGGTTCTGGGGCCCGCCTCCAAATACCGCCCACAGGGTCCGCCTCCAAATACCGCCCACAGAAATACACACACAGACACAAACACACACACTGATACAAAAGGACACAGATACATACTAACAGACACACGTACTGAAACAGACATACACGCATACAGGCATACATACTGACACACACATACTGAGACATACACACATATACAGACACACATGCATACATCGTGACAAACAGACACATACTAACATACATACAGACACACATGCATGAGGACATAAAGACACATACATACATACACACTGACATACAGACAGACACAAACATGCATACACACACACATACATATAGACATACATACATACATTCATACATACAGACACACTGACAGACATACAGACTCTGACATCCATACACACATACATTCATACATACAGACATACACAGACATACATTTATAATGGCATACAGACATACATACATACATTCAGACTGACATACGTGCATATATACAGACATACTGACAGACATACATACATACATGCATACAGACATCCATACACACATACACACAGACATACGTTAATAATGATATGCAGACATACATTCATACTGACATACATATATACATACATAATGACATACAGACATACATTGATACTGGCATACATACATACATACATTCATATATACATACATACATACAGACATACATTGATACATGCATACATACAGACATACATTCATAATGAAATACATACATACATGCATACATACAGACATACATGCATACATTCATAATGACATACATACATACAGACAGACATGCATACATACAGACAGATAGACAGACCTGCATGCAGACATACATGCATACATACAGACAGACAGACAGACATACATACATACATGCAGACAGACATACATGCATACAGACATACAGACAGACATACATAGACATACATACAGACAGACATACAGGCATTCATACAGACAGACATACATACAGACAGACATACATGCATACAGACGAACATACATACATACAGAGAGACAGACATACATGCATACATACAGACATACATACATACAGACATACATACAGACTGACATGCATACAGACATACAGACGAACATACATACATACAGACAGACATACATGCATACATACAGACATGCATACAGACAGACAGACATGCATACAGACATACAGACATACATACATGCATAGACACACACACACATAGCTCATTTACCAGCCACCCTCCTTTCTGCAGCTGCGTTTTTTTTTTTTAAAGGGGCCCGGTCGCGCTATACCACGGCCACAGCGCTGACTGGGCCCCTGAAGATATAGGGCCCATTGGGTGGCCCTGAGTGCATGGGCCACCCGATGGGCCCCATCAGCGTGCGGGCCCTGGTGCAAGTGCACCGGCGGCAATTCCGCCGCTAAACGTGGGGGCCAGGCCACCCAGGGCCGCCGGGCCCGTGACAACCATTATGGTTGTCACCCCCTGATGGCAGCCCTGCATCCCATGTGTAGAATACCACAATATTCTACCAAATAACCAAGCTCTCACACATACCAACAATTACTACTCAATCACACATGCACTTTCCTCACCCTCAGTACAGGTGAACGTTCCTCACATAAACACACCAGATTTCTTCTTTTCCAACTGGCCATTGAGGCAATCTCTTTTGTTCTCTATTCACAGATACTATAGACGGACTCTTTGCACAGACATTGCACTTATACACCCTTTACACAAATCATTACTCAGTAAATTACTGTACACAATTCATTATTCTAGGCTCTCAGTAAAAAACTACAATCTTTTTCAGTATGGAATTGATTGTATAAGAAAAACTATAATTTTTTCATGTTAATTTCCTTGAAAATGGGTTTGGCATAATGAACATGGATATTAATATCACACAGATTGTATCTTTGTAACAAGGTGAGGTTATGGTTACGATACCATAAATGACGCATTATTGGTGTTCGAGTAATGTCATGTTTGCGAGTACTATGAAACACGACCTATCAATCCGACCGACCTAGCACTGTGAGTTATTAATTAAGCTGAAATGGTACCTCGGTCTGCACATACATGGTTAAATATTTAACTGCTGTCCTAATGCCCTAATTAACTATCCATTCAGGGCTGTGTTGGAGCAGAGTTCCATGTGGTAAAACATAACAGCCGCAAGATAGTTATACCGTATGATAAATGAAGGGGAATGTTTAATTGGTAACTAATCTCTACAGTATTATTACAGTATAATCTGTAATTGTACTTTTTAATCTAGCTCCAGACAGTCTAGCATTAATAATAAAGGGGAATTTAAAGTACCTGGATAACTTATATGTATATTAAGGTTTATAGTAAAACAATTGAGAAATTCTCCAACTCATAGTTGTAGTTATAGGCTAATTTCAAGACTATATTTTGCAAATCATCTTACAAATTTGCTACAGATTGTTGTTTAGTGAATACGTTCCAATGTACCTTGCTTAAAGGACCACTCTAGGCACCCAGACCACTTCAGCTTAATGAAGTGGTCTGGGTGCCAGGTCCAGCTAGGGTTAACCCATTTCCAGCTAGGTTAATCCAGCCTCTAAAGCCTCTAGTGACGGTCTCATTGACAGCCGCTAGAGGCGTTTGCGTGCTTCTCACTGTGAAAATCACAGTGAGAAAATGCAAGCGTCCATAGGAAAGCATGAATGCTTTCCTATGAAACTGGCTGAGTGCGCACGCAGCTCCTGCCGTGCATGCGGATTCAGCCGAAGAGGAGAAGAGGAGGTGGAGAGGAGGAAGAGAGCTCCCCGCCGGCGCTGGAGAAAGGTAAGTGTTTAACCCCTTCCTCTCCCCAGAGCCCGACTGGAGGGGTCCCTGAGGGTGGGGGCACCCTCAGGGCACTATAGTACCAGGAAAACAATTATGTTTTCCTGGCACTATAGTGGTCCTTTAATGCATGCTGGTACTTGCCTGGTTTTGCATTAAAAAAAAAAATTAAAATAAAATACATTTTGCAGGGAATTTAGAATTGAGCCCAGTGTTTGGCTTCCATTATTAACTCTAATTAATTATTAAAAGAAGAAAAACTATGACAACAAGAGGACATAGTATTAAATTATAGTGGATGCATGGAATAACCTTCCAGCTAAAGTGGCAGACGTTAGCACAGCGAGGGAGTTTAACCCCTTAAGGACACATGACGTGTGACATTTCATGATTCCCTTTTATTCCAGAAGTTTGGTCCTTAAGGGGTTAAGCATGCGTGGGATATGCATAAGGCTATCCTAACTGTAAAATAAGGTCAGGGATCAATAAAAGTTTTTTTTTTTTAAATTGGGAAGACTAGATGGGCCGAATGATTCTTATCTGGCCTCACATTCTATGTTTCTATGTAACCTGCATAGTTGTGCCTGTATCTTTGAATTGACCAAATTTTCAAGACATTTGGATGTAGATTATACATTAAAACACTGGAAACTTGCAAATGTGACATTGTATCACGTTATACAGAAAAAATAATCTGTAGTTTGCGTTCATCAACCTGCTGACCAATACATAGATTAGAATGTACTATTATTTCTTGCTAGCCATTACATATGTCATCAGCCCTAAATATAAAAAACAACAAGCATATTATTTTTTGAACCTGTCTGGCCTATTTGCTTTGTGTTTGTTGGGAGAACCTGTGTCAGACTGCTGTATAATTTGGCTTTTAGGTTAGGTTTCTTGCTTAATCTGTGGTTACCAAAATGGCTTTAGGTAAGAGCTAAATTAGTTCTAACTAACATTTTTGTTTATGGGTTTAGTTTTTAGTACAGGTGTACCGTTATCACTATGTTTGGTATGTTTTTCAAATATTATCGGTGACGTCCTTTAAAGTACAAGTCTAACGTGTCCATTGTTTGCTTGGGGACCACCCAAACGGACAACTAGAAGGTTCAAATGTCTGATTTCTACCCAGACTCAGTCTGCTTACTTACCATGGCAGCAAACCTACTTTGATTAATTATGTAATGGTGAGTGGAATGTACATTCAAGGGAAGTTCTAAGAAAAACAAAATATTAACTTCTCTAGTTAACCTAATTACTGAAATGTGAATGTTAGGTCGGCAGCATAAGCCTCCTCCTGGTTTAAAGAATCAAAAAAATAAATAAATCATCTATTTGGGTGCTGAGGGAGTAGAGTTCATGGGCAAAATGGACGTGTAACTAGCAATATAATATGTAACTATTCACCAGAAAGCAACATAAATAACGTAGAACACATTCTACAACCAATTTCATGTACAGTAACATATAGTGTTATGTAGTTTATTTATTTTAGAATCTTTCTAGGTAATATACATGGCAATCCAGCAATACACACAGAGGAACAAAAACACACGATTAAAGTGTACCTGCAAAGTTTTTTAAAATGTAATAGTAAATTTGTAAAAGTTATTGTTTTAACATAATTACTGCCATATACATAGATTGGGAGAGAAACCTATTTAAAAATGAGTCCTTCCTTCATATGGTTGGCATAGAGGAGAGAAGGAGAGACGTCCAGGAGCACTTGTATTGTGGTTGTTATGGTTCCTCCATAGCCAGAACTGCTGCTCCATTGTTTGTATGTATTTTTTATTTCTTTACATCATCACTGATGTATTGAGAAAGCAATAAGCTTTGTGATAAGTATTATAAGTTGTGATTGAGCACATCCCTGTTGGGTTTCTGTGCAGTGCTTCTAGTGCTCACTATAGGAGTATAGGAACAAATTAACTGATCAAATTTATCATTTCCAATAGTCAAAAACTGACATTGCATTCACCCACATGATGCACTAAAATCCAAACAAATATAGAATTTTATGTCAAGATAGTTTACTACTTTTCAAGTACATCCCAGATTCTAGATGATATTACCCGGCTTAATGTTACTCATTTTATCATGACAGGCGCACAGTCGGATTTGCCGGCATATGCGCTAACCTTACCCCAACCCCCATTAAAACACGGACACAGGTTATACTGTTGGAAATAATTTGTCCACAGCTTTATTAAATTATTAATAAATAATTAAGGAATAACAAATGGGGTCATTGCCAACAAATCTTAATAATGTTAACCTCCCCCATATACATAACATACCCCTAGCAATGACCCCACAATAATAACAATAGATAACAATATAAATAACATGTTAACACAGAAACTGGCCGTCCAATTTGACCACATTTCCACCAGGTTAAATTGTAGGGGTGTACCGAGACACCGCTACCCACCATATCCATTGTAGGGGTGTACCAAGACACCGCTACCCACCATATCCATTGTAGGGGTGTACCAAGACACCGCTACCCACCAGTTCCAGTGTAGGGTGTACCAAGACACCACCACACCCCCAGGTTCGGAGCCACCGACGGGCTCGAACCTACCAACCACGTGCAACACTGCCCAATCCACACTAAACTTCAGGATGCCCACTTTCTCCTCCATCTACCCTCCGATTTAACCAGGCCATTCCCCGCCGCTGTGAAAAAACGGGAAATCAACTAACCTAACCAAATACAGGGAGGGTGGGAGGGACAACTGACAGGTAAGCTTAGGTTCAGTTAAAATGGCCACTTCACATAATGGCTGGTATAAATACTCCCCTTATGGCTCCGCCCTACCCAGCATGCTAGCTGTCACTAAATTCCTGTGGCTGCTATGCCTACCTCCTGGCTCTGTCAAGGCCTATTCCTCTTAGCTGCGCTGATCCATGGGCTACATGACAGGCGCACAGTCGGATTTGCCGGCATATGCGCTAACCTTACCCCAACCCCCATTAAAACACGGACACAGGTTATACTGTTGGAAATAATTTGTCCACAGCTTTATTAAATTATTAATAAATAATTAAGGAATAACAAATGGGGTCATTGCCAACAAATCTTAATAATGTTAACCTCCCCATATACATAACATACCCCTAGCAATGACCCCACAATAATAACAATAGATAACAATATAAATAACATGTTAACACAGAAACTGGCCGTCCAATTTAACCACATTTCCACCAGGTTAAATTGTAGGGGTGTACCGAGACACCGCTACCCACCATATCGATTGTAGGGGTGTACCAAGACACCGCTACCCACCATATCCATTGTAGGGGTGTACCAAGACACCGCTACCCACCAGTTCCAGTGTAGGGTGTACCAAGACACCGCTACCCACCAGTTCCAGTGTAGGGTGTACCAAGACACCACCACACCCCCAGGTTCGGAGCCACCGACGGGCTCGAACCTACCAACCACGTGCAACACTGCCCAATCCACACTAAACCTCAGGATGCCCACTTTCTCCTCCATCTACCCTCCGATTTAACCAGGCCATTCCCCGCCACAGCTCAGGACTTGACACCTAAAGCTCCTGAGCGACCCCCACCACACCGGAATAAGGCCTGTTGAATGCCTTCCTGAAGGCCCAATTTAAACAGATCACACCTTACATCCGAAAATGTACCCCATCCCACCTGGAGTACCCAGGGAGCTTTCTTCCCAATTCGTTGTGTCTCACTGTTACACCGCCCCCACCTCTGATAAATACTGCCATCAATTTTTTATTAAGTCGTCCTCGACACCGAGCTACCACGGCCGGGTACGTAGTATGTCTCCAATGTAACCAAGGAACCATCTCGGACCGCACCACCACCACACCCGTGGCCAGCTCCCATAGCTGGTCCATCTCCCTCTGCCTCCACCTGATCAATTCCTTTTCCGGGACCATGCCAATATCCAGAATGTCCTGGAAAGTACCCTTTGTTACCTCCCGGAAAAATTTCTCCCCTAATGTCTTGCCACCAAAATCCCTGAAAAGCAAAACCACTCCTGCTCCACCAATTTCAAAGGAAAGCCCAGTTACGTTTGAACTGAAACGCGGCTCCCATCTGTGCCCCTTAGATATAAGAATGACCCACCAACCATGTCACCAAACCTGAAACGAAAGTAATTAGCGACAAGGCATAGCCCCAAACACAAACCCATACGTCCATAGCCATTAAACCAAACAGACTGGCCTGAAACAGGACTTAAACCGTACTGACTCCCACCTGCCTAAACGTTTCCCTAGGTCCTCACTTAAAACCAGGTGGGGTGCCTCTGTTACCGCCATCACCTGGGAAGAATGGGTCCCAAAGTGCCCGGGATCCAAACCCAACATTGTCAAACACCTGCGGGAATTGAATCGTGACAGCACCGATCTGTCCCCTTTTACCAGTAAGCCACCCGGGATGTCCGGGCAAAGCTCCAAGTAGCATGATGCGCTTAACACCGGGCGTACCCGTGACCCTGGCAGGGAATATAGCTTTACCAAACCTCCTTTACCAGACACATTCGTTCTTGAACAACCCTACTGAATCGTTACCTTAACCGACTAAGGTTCGACAACCAAGTGTAGAACTCCCCAACACCTGCCCGAAGGCACTCACCAGTTCCCCAATCCAAATTGCCCCAAGCCTCCGAAAAGGCCACCGCAAGCAAACTCACTGCAAAAGTAGGGTAATACACCACCAGGCGTTGCGTTACCCAAGGAAACCCGCCACCGACATATTTCATATCTCTCCGTAAGACCCGCGATGTCTGACGGACGTGACAACGTTCCGTCACTTCCTCCCAATCAGTCAGTTTAAACCCTAACGACAATGCCACCATGCTCCTGTCCCTTGCTGATGGAGCTAACGCTGAACAAACAAACGGCTTAGGAACCACCGCAAGGTATCCCTTCGCCCCTCCTTTGACTGGGCCCCCACAGTGAAACCAACCGCCTTGTCCCACATATCTCAAACGTTCACATAGGCAGTCCCTCTGCCCGGTGCCATAGGATTCTGTATCGATCCTCCAAGCATG
Organism: Pelobates cultripes; assembly: GCA_933207985.1. NCBI lineage: Eukaryota > Metazoa > Chordata > Amphibia > Anura > Pelobatidae > Pelobates > Pelobates cultripes. Next base: position 38,773,141 of record OW240917.1, read on the forward strand.
GCGTCTCGAAGCGTCCGTAAACAGCCCCACTGCTTCCGAAGACACCACTTGCTCCCGAAAAAAGGCCTTGCCATTGAAGTCCCTCAAAAAACGATCCCACACCTCTAAGTCCGCCTTCATGTCCGCGGAAACCCTGATATAGTGTGACGGCATCCGTATCCCACTCGTCGCCCGCGCCAATCGTCTACAGAAAACCCTCCCCATGGGTATGACCCTGCACGCAAAGTTCAGGCTCCCTACCAGAGACTGTAATCCCCTCAGCGTCACCTTCCGTGCTCTCCCAATTGTGTGCACCAAGTCTTTCAGCTTGCGCAACTTGTCCTGTGGTAATCTACATTCCCCGATCTCCGAATCGATCTCCAAACCCAGAAAACTAAGACACGTGGCGGGTCCCACGGTCTTGTCCTCCGCCAAAGGAACACCCGTAGTATCTGCTTGCACCGGTCTGAGCCTCGAGGGCCGACACATAAGAAGTCGTCCAGGTAATGCACAACCGTGCCCCCCTCCGATTCCCGTCGCACTACCCATTCCAGAAAAGTGCTAAACTTCTCGAAATAGGCGCACGAGATGGAACAACCCATCGGCAAGCACAGATTCACAAAGAAGCCCCCTTCAAAACAACACCCCAAGGGTGATGACATGACGGGTGTATGGGAAGCAGCCGAAACGCTGCCTCCACATCCACCTTCGCCATCAGCGCTCCCCGCCCAGCTCTCCGTACCAACTCGACTGCCCTGTCAAATGATGTGTAAGATACTGAACAGAGTGCTGCGTCGATGTCATCATTCACCGATGACCCTTTAGGATACGATAAATGATGAATCAACCTAAACCTGCCAGCCTCTTTTGTGGGGACCACTCCAAGTGGGGATATCCGCAACTCCGCTATAGGAGGATACGGGAACGGCCCCGCCATCCTCCCCAAAAGGACCTCTTTGGCCATCTTTTCCCGCACTACCTCCGGGCGTTCCCGCACCGATTTAAGATTGGCACAAACCGCCCCTGGTTCCTCAACCGTGAAGGGGATCACGAAGCACTCCCTAAAACCCCGCCACAGGAACGCTGCATCCTCCTGGTTAGCGTATTGCCTTAGCCAAGGCAACATCGCTCCTAACCTCACTGGGGACGCCCCCAGTTGCAGCCGAGGTGGCCGCCACCCCTGCGGTTCCACCCCCTGCATTGAGCTTACTTTTCTTGAAGCATCTGCTGGCGCCGTGACCCTCGTTGTACGTCCAGCACAGGCCCTTCTTTTGTCCCGCTGGCACAGCCACGCCTGAGGCTGTCCCAGCTGCCCCGAGAAAGGGCGCAGCCTTCTGCGCCATCATAATCCTCATCCATAGCGGCAGGTCCATTTGGTCCCACCGCATGGTAGGGTTGGCCGCCAAGCGTTGCCGAAACTGCTCATCATATTTCCACCACGCTAGGCCCCCATACGTCCGATACGCATCGCCTATCCCATCCAAGTAGCAGAACAGTTGCGCACAGTTCCCTGGCCTTTTTTTTTTTTTTCCCTATCACACTAGCCAGGATGCAGAACGCCCTCAGCCAATTCCCCAAAGTCTTCGGTATCTTGCGATACCTCCGCCTTTTTTCTTCTTCCTCCTTCTTGGCGTCCTTCTTATCCTCCTCCTTCAAGTCTAGGAATTCCTCCAAAGGGAGCAAAGAAAAATTTTCCATGAACTCCCCCTTCCAAATCTTTTCTTTAACCTCTAATTTCAGGTGACAACCTAGGGGGCCCGCAAAAGATACGTGTACGTTTTGACGTGCCGCGTCCGAAATGTCGCCACACCCGACCGCCGACTCAGCCCCCCCATCCGCCGCACCGGACGCCACTACCGCTTCGCTTACCTCGCCTCCGCTCGCCGGTTGGACCCCCGCCCCTATTGCCTTAACCGCCGTGTCAGGGGACCATACCTTTCCGAACTGTAATGGGGATTCCCCCTTCCCTGACCATGCCTCCAATAGTGTTTTTAAATAGCCCAATAACTGTCAGGAGTGTTGTGCAGATATGGACTCACCGTTGGAGACCCCGGCCGTGCCAGGCTCCGGGGTTGCCGACCTTCCATCCACCCGTTCAGGCTCCGGAGCATCCGGTTGACGCCGACTCCCATCCGCCTGATCCCTCCTCAGGACCGTAGGGGTAGCGCTCCGCGACCTGTAAGGAGAAGACAACCTGGGTAGTCTGTACTGCTGGGCCCCTACCCGTCCTTCCTCCCTACGCTCTTCTCCGCAATTCCAAGCTTCGCACCGCCTTGCCGGCCTAGCTTCCCTGCTCCTGGGGGCCCGCTGCTGTCCTAGTGCACTGTCACCCGATGACCCAGATGCGCTGCGCCGCCTCCGCCCCCGCCCGTCCTTGGACGCGGACCTCCTTCTCCCCGCCCTGCAGCTGGTCCTGGAACCACTGCGCCTGCTATGCGATGGACTCCTGTCCCTGCTCCACTGCCGATCAGCTGACCTCCTGCTGCTGCCGGGCCTGGCGCCACCGCTGCGCCGCTCCCGTCTGTACTCCTCCCGCTCCCTGGTCCCGCTGCGGTGCCCCCCGTGAGAGCAGCCTGAGGGGCCCAACCTTCCACTGCTACTGCTCCTGACTTCCCTATCCCGCGCTGTACTGCGTGTGTCCCCTTTCTCCGCTGTACCTGGCCATCTGTTGGCCGCTGCGCCTGGCTCAGATGCCCCTTGCACCTTGACCAGAGTGGACTCACCGGGACGCCTCACTGAAGTGCTGCCGACCACGTGTTCCTCCGCTCTCCCGGCCGCCATTCCCGCCGTGCTGGAGCCCTACTCTGGGGTTCCTGTGCTGCCTGCCGCCATCTTGGGTGGGGCGCGTTTACCAGCAGGCCCGCGCTTCGCGGCCGTCCTCGCCTGACCGGCACCGCGGCGCCGGCCGCTTCCCGGTGCTGTCCGACCCTCTTGCCTCCTGGCTGGGTGCCGAATCCATACTGCTGATGGGAGTGATCATGTAGTAGCAGCTCATTCCAGCCTCTCCTGTACCTCCATGCTGTCTCCTGTCTCAGTACTGCCTGTTCTTCATGCTGCCTCCATGCTGCCTGTTCTTATATGCTGCCTCCATGCTGCTGATGGGAGTGATCATGTAGTAGCAGCTCACTCCAGCCTCTCCTGTACCTCCATGCTGCCTCCTGTCTCAGTACTGCCTGTTCTCCATGCTGCTGATGGGAGTGATCATGTAGTAGCAGCTCATTCCAGCCTCTCCTGTATCTCCATGCTGCCTCCTGTCTCAGTACTGCCTGTTCTTCATGCTGCCTGTTCTCCATGCTGCCTGTTCTGCTATGCTGCCTCCATGCTGCCTGTTCTGCTATGCTGCCTCCATGCTGCCTTCTCCCTCCAGGGCAGGCAGCTTTCACAACTGACAGGTAAGCTTAGATTCAGTTAAAATGGCCACTTCACATAATGGCTGGTATAAATACTCCCCTTATGGCTCCGCCCTACCCAGCATGCTAGCTGTCACTAAATTCCTGTGGCTGCTATGCCTACCTCCTGGCTCTGTCAAGGCCTATTCCTCTTAGCTGCGCTGATCCATGGGCTACAGACTTGCTGCTAAATCTGTCATGAGATATTGCAGCTGCAACCTTCAAGCATCATTATCACTTGTGGGGTCCTCCGTGTTCTCGCCCAACCTAATGTACCCCCTTAGCGGTGGGTTTTCTTCAAAGTGGGAAGAAAAAATAAATAAGGAGAGCACACAAACATTTAAGCATAAACAATAATCAGCACATGGTGACTTAGGCTGAAGATGTCTACAGACGGGGAAAAGGAATCATAGCCTTGTGATTACGCTCTTTGTAGTACAATTTTATGGTGTTTCTTCACACTAAGTAATTACAAAATTGGGGGAGAACATACCATTGGACACCCCCCCCCCACATACTCCCCAATTTAGTTGCAAGGTCCACAAGCCACCCTGAATTCATCTTTCTTCTAAATCTTATTTTCAGCCCTGAAAAAGCCCATATTAAAAACCATAATATACAACAAAACTTATAAAAATAAAAATATCCTCAACTGGCTAAAATCTGACTGAAACAATTCAAACCACAAGGCAAAAAAGTAAATCCACCTTTGCCCTCGGAGGGCTCCTTGCAGAATAAAGTTTCAGAGTGGGAAAAGACTCACTTCTATTGCCGTGGGGATAGCCACCAGGGGGTGGGGTGTGGGCCATGCCATGACTCTCATCTGCTGGCCACAAGTGATCTGTCCAACCCCATTATTTCATTTAAAGTTTACCACCCAATGGTTGCTCAGTCGCTAGATTTAAACATTTAGTAGATATGAACAGGGAGGTTAAAAACTTTTCTTTTAGTAATATGGGAGTCTTATTGGCCTTTTTATTTAATAATTTAGCCATTTTAATTTTTTTAATGTTGCTGCTGGCTACCAAGCCCTGGCCAGGCATTACATACTTAACTGCCAGAGGACAAATCGTACCCCAAATGATCAATTTAGTTGCAAAAAAAGCAGGCGAACAATAATTTGCAAATGTGCATCCCGCTGGAATCATTCTTTTCGAAATTTTATTAATATCAATGCTATGTGAATCTTCCGAGTCCTATACTTAATAATCACGTACTTGATTCCAGACACCCAATGCATCAGGACGCTTAGGGCCAACCAAAATGAAAATGGAAATTACCATTGCCGTCGGAATTCGGTCATATTCACTGGATTTTGTATTTAATGAATAACCCTGATAATGATAATGAATGGTGACACAAAATAAAATACATAAAAAGTTGCAATTGTGTTATGACATGCTAGAATATAAGTGAACATAAAATATCACTCACATAATTATGAGCATGATATTGCTCAGAATAATAAGTGTCAAAGGTAAATTGATTATTTTCAGAGCAGGATTAAAGGAACACTATAGTCACCTAAATTACTTTAGCTAAATAAAGCAGTTTTAGTGTATAGGTCATTCCCCTGCAATTTCACTGCTCAATTCACTGTCATTTAGGAGTTAAATCACTTTGTTTTTGTTTATGCAGCCCTAGCCACACCTCCCCTGGCTATGATTGACAGAGCCTGCATGAAAAAAACAACTGGTTTCACTTTCAAACAGATGTAATTTACCTTAAATAATTGTATCTCAATCTCTAAATTGAACTTTAATCACATACAGGAGGCTCTTGCAGGGTCTAGCAAGCTATTAACATAGCAGGGGATAAGAAAATCTTAATTAAACAGAACTTGCAATAAAGAAAGCCTAAATAGGGCTCTCTTTACAGGAAGTGTTTATGGAAGGCTGTGCAAGTCACATGCAGGGAGGTGTGACTAGGGTTCATAAACAAAGGGATTTAACTCCTAAATGGCAGAAGATTGAGCAGTGAGGCTGCAGGGGCATGTTCTATACACCAAAACTGCTTCATTAAGCTAAAGTTGTTCAGGTGACTATAGTGTCCCTTTAACCATAAGGCAACCAGCTCAGGATTTAGACAGGGACCCTGAAACCATGAAATTGCTTGGCCCCATTAACCATCCCCATGTGAAGAAAGGGGGTCTGGGGCAAACTGGTAACTTGCCTAAGCCTCCCACTGTAGCTGCAGATTTCACAGTGCTGTTAGGTTTGCGGATGGTATAGATACGCTATGTAAACAAATAAAGTAGAAAGAGGGAAACAATCGTGCAATATCATAAAATGTAAAAAATAATCACATGATTCTCAGAAAGTGATAGACATTAAATATAAAGCATAGAACAGGACAAGGGAGAATAAAATCACAAAAACATAAAGAGGAAACAATGTACATATACCAATAAAAAGAGGAACAAGAATGCTCAAAATGGAAAGTATATTTATACTGTAAACCACACAATATGTACTTAAAGGTACACTATAGCGTTAGGAATACAAAAATGTATTTGTAGCGCTATAGTGTCCCTTAGACATAAGGCTATTGTCTGTAACCCCTCTCCCCCCATGGAGGTGGATAGGGTTAAAAAAATAAACTGGTACCCTTACTTCTTTCCAGCGCCAAGGTCTCTCGCTTCTGGCCTCGTCTTCGCCTCTTCTAACGTCAGCAACTCTGTATAAAAGCAGGAAGCACCTCTAGAGGCAGTCCTAACCCTGCAATATAAACATTGTAGCTTCTCTGTTTTACATTGCAGGGTTAAGGGGACAGGGACACCGCGCTTAGACTACTTCAATGAGATGAAGTGGTCTGGATGCCTATGTTGTCCCTTTAAACATATAGGTACACACAAATATAGTAACCAAAGAATGCACCTATCGTAAAACATTTTTTTTAGCTTTTTCAGGAAATTTAAAATGCCATTGCTCTGTGTTCATAAATCGAAAATAACTTTTCAATAACAAGTCACAGGATATATTGTACACACATTCCCTAGATAAGAAACACTTTCAACTGATTGCATCAAAGGCATTTTAATATTAATGTAACACACAGGATATTCACTAAAATGTTAATTTCCAGGGATTTCTAATGTTAGTTCAAAATAGCTCAATTCCCCAAATTGGCTATGCTTTCAGTGTGGCTATTTTGCATTTGAAATTCTCTTCAAATTCCCAGCATTTCACATGATATTGAAGAGCCCTATGAGCATGTTCCAGCTATACTTTAGAAGTTTATTTCTAAAACTGAGAATTTTGGAAAACTGACAAGGGGATTGCACATTTTTGGAAAAAAATGTAATGTGGAACTTGTAACGGATCACCTGGCACCCCAACTGGGTACCTCCGTTAAAGGATGCTCCTAGCGCTTCCTGAGGACTCCAAGCACTGCAGCAGACACCACAATCACCAAACCAGAGAAGCGTATACCTTCTCTCAAGCATATGAATGCTGTAGACAGTTGAATAGGAACCATGCGAATAGGTTTACTCTCCTAGCAGTCAAACTGGAACAGCATACAATGAATCCTTCCCCCAATAATGAGACGACACTTCACTTTGAGGGTTAAGCAGGAACTCCCTGTACTGTCACATACAGTCTCTTTTATTCCCATTCCACAAACATAGTACAGCCCACAGGGCGTTACAAAACAACCAATCAATCCGAACAATACACCCAGACACTCCCACACAAAATCCTCCCCTCTGCAGGTGATATGATTACTGAACACAATGGGTAATCTCATTATCACCGGCAGAGGAATACAGTTTTACACAATATTTATAACTTCTAAAATATACATATCACAAACATAAAACATACATTTTCATAATCAATCCATTCAGGGGAACAACATATTAAAAAAATGGCACGAATCAGACCAGGGGTTCAAAAGTTAAAGGAAAGTCCTTTGTGACTAAATGAAGCATGGCTTTCTGGCCCAAACCAGTTTCAGAGTCTTCAATCCTGGAGAGTAATTCAATTATCTCCCAGGACAGACACAAGACTCCATTAAGCACATGGTTGCAAAAAGACACAAAACACTTTAAAATACATAAAGTCACCTTTTACCCATAAGACACAGACATTTCACATATCCCCAGATAGCTGGGATCTGAGCGCACAAAACTACCGAATAGCGCTCAGATCCTATTCACACAGTTCAATTGCCATGGAGCCGAAGTCTTTAACTACACAAATGGGCTCCATGGCATAGCTATCTGGGTTAACACATTCACATACAGTCTGGTCCATAGTCCAAAGGCAAGAGGCGGGCAAGCAGCCCCCTCCAAGGACACGTGGCGAGGCCGGTTTCGCCACATTTCTCCCCTTTACCATCCAGACTAACAGGGTATCTGACCTCCTGCCAGTCAGTGCCCTGGTTAGTCCAGCAACCCACCCATGAAGCACAAACAGCAATACAGCCCACCCACAATAACTGGTTACTACACCTGGATAAAATAGCAACTTGTCCATGTCCAGGTGCCTCACCACGGCTGTGCAGGGGGCTGGTAGACTGCCTTGGTGGGTTGCTGAGTGGGCAGAGACCAGCGGTACTCTGCCCGGGTGCCAGCGCTACCACTGAAGTAGCCTGGTTGGAGCCTGGCTGTGGGAGGGGGAGACCGACTGTCTCCCCTCTGGATACACTGCTCTGTGGCTGGGGGACAGGACTGACTGTCCCTACCCCTGGTGCTGCAAGTGCAGAGACTACGGTCCCATCAGCATAGTTGTGTGGCTTCACATCCCCCTTGGTGAGTTAGGCTGCCGCTGGGGAGAGGGGGTAACAAGCTCCTCTCCCTGAATCGTAGACTGCCGCTGGGGAGAGGGGGTAACAAACTCCTCTCCCTTACACACTTCCAGCCGCTGGGGAGCAGGCCTGTCCCTCTGTACTCCCTGTAGCTTGGGCGCAGAGACCACGGTCCCATCTGCGCTGGTGAGGGGCTTACCATCTCCCCTTGGTGGGTTAGGCTGCCGCTGGAGAGAGGGTGTAACAAGCTCCTCTCTCTGAACTGTAGACTTCCGCTGGGGAGAGGGGGTAACCTGCTCCTCTCCCTGACACTCTCTTTGCTGGTGGAGAGGGGGACCAACTGTCTCCCCTTTCAATATTTTGTCCTGCAGCTGGGGTGCAAGACAACCGGTCTCTGCTTCCTGGGGTACACACTGCCGCTGGGGAGGAAGGACGGCATCTTCTGCTCCCTGGGGTACACACTGCCGCTGGGGATCTGGGCCGACTGCCCAGCATCCCTGTAGGGCCGGTAGAGAGATCTCAGTCCCATCTCCACCTGCCATCTGTGGGTCTCTCCAGGACCAGTCCATGAGGTCCCCTACTTCTGCAGCTGGTAGTGAAGCAGGGGGTACCTCGGCTGCGTTTTCCCAGCTGTAGGCTGGCAGGTCTGGGTCCGCCAGCCAGTTTTCCTGTTCTGTGTCCATGCCCTGTGGCTGACATGAGTTTAGTAGTTCCACATAGTCCATCTCTAGCTGTCGTTCCATGGCAGCCAAACGGTGGAGGTCTTGTCCCAGTCCCATAGATCTCGGGCCCTGTACCATCTCACCCCGGTAATAAAAGATAGCCCAGTACCGTGACTCTGCTGGACTGCCAAAGTCGACGTCTTCTGCTAAGGCCTTCCACAACAGGCCAGGGCTAGTGTAGTTCTCCCCCTCGGCTGGATGCCCTCTGCCCTCCACGTCTCTGGCTGGACAGTGCACCACCACAGTGCCCGGTATGAGGCGTCAAGGCTCAGTTCCCTTTCCACAAGGTACTCAAGTTGTCTGACCTGCTGCCCTCCGGGTTGGTCTCCCAGAAGCGGCATCCGCCAGGCCATTTGTTCCTCCAACTGGTATGCGACACCAGGAAGGCACTGCTGCCGTTGATACTGGACTTCCTCCAGGGCATCGTACCATAGTTCTTGCCGGGCAATATCTCTCCATTCCAATTCACTCTCTTCCTCAGGTGTGCGTGTTGCCCAAGGATCCACGAACCCCATTTTCCCAAATCTTTATGTAGACAGGGACGCTGTATAAACACTAGCGTCGCCTTCAATTTGTAAATCCAAGCGAACTGTGTCTCTGAGCTGCTTTACCTCGCACTAGGACGCCATCCCACCGCTTGCCACCAATGTAACGGATCGCCTGGCAGCCCGACTGGGTACCTCCGTTGAAAGATGCTCCTAGCGCTTCCTGAGGACTCCAAGCACTGCAGCAGACACCACAATCACCGAACCAGAGAAGCGTATACCTTCTCTCAAGCATAAGAATGCTGTAGACAGTTGAATAGGAACCATATGAATAGGTTTACTCTCCTAGCAGTCAAACTGGAACAGCATACAATAAATCCTTCCCCCAATAATGAGACGACACTTCACTTTGAGGGTTAAAACAGGAACTCCCTGTACTGTCACATACAGTCTCTTTTATTCCCATTCCACAAACATAGTACAGCCCACAGGGCGTTACAAAACAACCAATCAATCCGTACAATACACCCAGACACTCCCACACAAAATCCTCCCCTCTGCAGGTGATATGATTACTGAACACAATGGGTAATCTCATTATCACCGGCAGAGGAATACAGTTTTTACACAATATTTATAACTTCTAAAATATACATGTCACAAACATAAAACATACATTTTCATAATCAATCCATTCAGGGGAACAACATATTAAAAAATGGCACGAATCAGACCAGGGGTTCAAAAGTTAAGGGAAAGTCCTTTGTGACTAAATGAAGCATGGCTTTCTGGCCCAAACCAGTTTCAGAGTCTTCAATCCTGGAGAGTAATTCAATTATCTCCCAGGACAGACACAAGACTCCATTAAGCACATGGTTGCAAAAAGACACAAAACACTTTAAAATACATAAAGTCACCTTTTACCCATAAGACACAGACATTTCACATATCCCCAGATAGCTGGGATCTGAGCGCACAAAACTACCGAATAGCGCTCAGATCCTTTCACACAGTTCAATTGCCATGGAGCCGAAGTCTTTAACTACACGAATGGGCTCCATGGCATAGCTATCTGGGTTAAAACATTCACATAAAGTCTGGTCCATAGTCCAAAGGCAAGAGGCGGGCAAGCAGCCCCCTCCAAGGACACGTGGCGCGGTCGGTTTCGCCACAGAACTGATTGAAGTTGTTATGGTGACACTCACCATTGAGCTGAAATGCTCAGTGCCGTGCAGTCTGCAGCCCAGCCCCCAATGATGAGACGGCTAAGGTGGAGCTATGATCCACTTCAAGCCATATCAGGGGTAGTGGGCGGTGATTGACTAAGAGCAGCACGTAAGCGTTTTAAACCTATTATCACCCCAATTCCTGGTTTGAATAGGTTTGGCTTCATCTCCGTCATACTGTAAATGGAGGCCCGGCAAGCAAGCATTTCTGCTAAATGGTGATTAACTTACTTTTTTAGGAAAGCATATTAATTAAACTGTGAACAGCTTTCCCTCCCCGCACCCCACAGTTCCTCTTCTGAAACTGTCATCAAAACAAAACACTAAGCCCTCAATGAATACTATCCTAGCAACCTACTTTTCTACCCTACCCTTAATTTTTGTGTCACATTACCCCTCTAGCATGTAAACTCATTGAGCAGGGCCCTCAACACAGGGGCGGATCCAGAGGCTGATCTCGGGAGGGGCACTTGTAGATTATTTAAAGAAATAATCCAGGCACAATAACCACTACAGCACAGTGCCTGCCTCTGATCTCCCCTCCGGCACTACAGCTTGGACAGTGCCAGCCCTGCATTAGCCAGCAGAGGAGAGTCTCGGGGTGGGGGGGGAATTGCCCCATTGCCCCCGGATCTGCCAGTGCCCCCCCACCTCTGTTCCTGTGTGTTCAACTTGTCTGGTTACAAATACATGTCTGTTAGTCCATCCATTGTACTCAGCTACTAAACTTGTTAATGCTTTATAAATAATTATATTAATAATGAAACAGTTTAGCAGTGATGGGGAACCCAACACCCACAGACTCCAGACACCATAGCCACTTCAATTAGTTGAAGTGGTTATGGTACCTGCAGTGTTCCAGTAACAATTCATCTATTCTATATTCAGAAATGAAACTGGAATGGGAGCAATAATGAATTTCCAAGTGATTTTTTTCTCCAGACACGCATCATACCAAAACTGCGACTGACAGAAAAGAGACATTGTAAGAGACAGTTTTAGAAATGTTTTGCCAGGACAAGCATTTTTAACATAACTTAATAAGTAAGGATCAAAGATAAAATGGAGGGGGTTTACATGAAACAGGTTTGAAAATTGTTTCCTGTAATCTGTCAGGCTTTTCCTTGCCCCGTAGATGCTTTACAGAGCTATAAAGTTTAAAATTTTACAAAGATGACTTAAATTTATGACTCGAAAGTCCACAGCGTGTTTGTGACAGAGAGTCAAGCTTTCACTTTCATTCAAGTCATTACTTTCAATTCCTCTGGGAATGAAGGTGAGTTAAACATTAACTGACAACTGGGAGCAATTTAACAATTATGTGATCTTTCGCCGAATGACTTCCACATGGTCCTGTATTTGCCATGTTTATATGAAAGCCAGAAATATCTACCATGGCTGAGGGCTACATATGAGCTATGAACAAAGTGCTTCTTATTTTAGTCAGTTATAAAGTTTCCCCGTATTCTATTGGATAGCAATAAATACAGTGTACATTCCATAGATACTGACACTAATGCAACATTTAACGAGAGATCTACCTGTGAGGGATAATGTTGAGAAAAAAGGGCATTTCGTGTTGTCTATTTAATTTGTTTACCTCATTGTCTTTGTCCAGCAAGGTAATGAACTTAATTATACTAAAAGTTTGAAACTAAAGAATAATGCAAATATTTAACAACCACATTCTGACTATACATTCTTGCTGTTGTCCACAACACTACGACAATCTTTTTGGTATCGGTCAATGTATTCCAGTGAGTAAAATAAGTGCATGAATGTAGGGTAGCCTGTCACAGTGTACCACTTTGGCAGTCAGACATTTAAAATAATAGCATCCCCCACCAAATATAGCTTTAGGATGGTCACAGTTATTCTAGGTACATTTGGAATTCAAACCAGAATCCTTTTGGGTTGAGCACCCCGCCCAGCTCCCCAACTTCAGATGCCCCCTTGGAGGTGACCACAGGTATATATTTGAGGAGTTTTGGATAGTAATTTCACTTTTATTATAATTTTCATAGAGCAGATATGACATGCACTGTATGTACATCAAAGCATTATCACTTTAATTGTTTAGTTTCAACACACCTTTTTTTTAAAGATTGCGTTTATCACATTAATTTTGCATTACATATATTCACAATGCTCTTACAACAGATTATTAAAGCACACTTTAATGTATTTAGCACTGGCATTATTTGATTTGTTTCCCATATTGGAATTAGTATAGAACCCACAGATATTGGGGTATTGTGATGTAGTGGTGGGCTTAAAACAATATGGCCACATGGTGGAACTGAATCCCCATATTTGTTTGCTGAGATAGGTGGTCTTAAGTAGCCTAGTAAAATTAAAAAATGTATTTTTATGTGTGCGATGTTCCTTAAAGGGACACTGCAGGCACCCAGACCATCATTGAAGTGACATGTCCTATGTCCCTTAACCCTTCAGTGGTAATTGACACTAATTACCTCTGAGGGTTAACTACTTCTCTAGTGGCTGTTTACCAGACACCCACTAGAGGGACTTCCGGAATCGAAACGGACCTTTGGTCCTTTATCTGACGCTGAACGTCCTCACACTCTTCATGAGGACTTCCAGTGTCAGATTTTTCCCAATATTAAAGCATTGAATAATACTTTACTATGGGTAAATCCTAATGCGAGCATGGCAATTGTCGAGCATGCGCATTAGGTCTCCCCCACCGGCTGACATCAGTGGGGGAGGAGCATGGGCGGAGCCTGACCCAGCGCCAAGGGATATTGGCGCTGGATTCAGGTAAGTGACTGAAGGGGTTTTAACCACTTCAGCCCCACAGGAGGGGCGACGCCAGAGAGGGGGGCACTGCAGGAGCCTATAGTGCCAGGAAAACAGGTTTGTTTTCCTGGCACTATAGAATCCCTTTACTCTATATACCGTTATTCAATTGGCAATCTAGGAAGACAGGAGACAGCAAATGAGAGTTAACCAATATGGCCGTCTTCACATAAAGAAGAGATGTAAAAGTCTAAGTGAACTAGTAAGCTTTACCACAAAATACAATAGACACAGTAGCAACAACACGTCTTGTAAGGATTATTCTTTATTAGTCAGATCGTACAGCACAGAAAATCATGGTGTAAGTACTACAATACCCAGTATATGATAAATAGCTAGATATCAATGGTCTGAAATTAGCAGGCTAAGCAGATGGGTTTTAATTAATAGGCTGTGAACGATATTTTTTTTTTTTAACAATTCCATTGCTCCAGCAGACATTTCAAACAGAGGTAGTTGCAGCAATGCATTTCAAAACCGTGTTCACAAAGCTGGAATGATGTAACATGTAACTAACGGACGAAGCAGATGAAAGGCTGGCTCAAGGGAACTAGGCACAACTAACGTTTATGGATTATGGTACAGTCTGTATCCCCGAAGCCTTGCTTTATTTTCTTCTACTCTGACATGAATTTCTTGTTTAGAAGAACAAATGTAGAGAAACCTAGGAGAAAAATCACATACTGTATCTAAAGCTGAGAATGCCCACTAATGTAGTGGAGAAGACATATAGTCTCCTCCACTAACATATAGTCTTCTCCACTAAGTTAGTGGGCATTCTCAACTTTCAAGAACACTAAGATAGACAATGCAGAGGCTTATTAAAGCCTTCTTCTAAATCTTTGTGTACCAAATTTAAAGTCCTTGATTAATTTCTTTTCTGACAAAAAAAAAAAAAAGGAGTTGCGAGATCGATAGTAGGATAAAAGTATTTTTATATTTAAAATCTTTTTGTGTTTTAACCAACCTTTTGGCCTGATTTGCATGTTACATTTCTCTAACCTTTGAGGGCGGTTGAAATAACCAGATCATCTCAGCAAGAGGCGTAGGAGAAGCAGGTAAATTCAGTACAAACAAATTGCTAATTAAAAAAAAATAAACACAAGACATTGGAGATTTGTAGAGGAAAAACTATTGTCTACCTATTACTTATGTCTCCAAAAATATACTACATGGAAATATATATATATCTGTATGACAGTATGTTATACCTTTATTATACAGTTAACTTTGGTACTGCTCAGTAAGATGTTTACCATTAAATTTGTGCTTTGTTTTGTAAAACCAAAGTATATTACTGTAACTGTACTTAAGTTATCTATAAATACAAAATATTGTGAAAACACCATATGTGATTTACGGTGTCATTAACCGTACTGCGCAATATCTGTTGGTGCATGAATACACACCCAGATGTTATGATATTGGAAGTGATATTAAGTTGCTTAATTTAGCTGCAAGTTTAAACAACCAAAACAGCTTCCTCCATACTGTGCATGAAATGATTTCTGTGACTACTGAACCTTGGCGTTACATTCCTTTACCTTGCGTAGTGTAACTTTGGAGTTTACAATCACTTAGAATTAAAAATGTAACTTTTAGTACTGGAACATGTATTTTTTTTCTTTTTTACTTTATGTTGTTGAGCCTGAAACAAACACATGAGATTTTTGGATGAAATACTCAATTTACAGTGCATGCGCTTATTACAAACTGCTGATATAAGTGAACATGTGCAGTTCTCATCCATGAAGACTTGGGAGGATTCAGGACAACTAACATTACAAACCCTGATCCACGTACATTACACATGCATTGCAAGAATTACACACTGTGATCCACATACATTGCACATGTGTGACAACAAGAATTACACATGCATAACAAACATTACACTCACATGTGTCTCACACGCACATTACAATTTCACAATGAGCCTGCTGCCGTGGTTGTATTGCCCTTAATTTGGAGACTTCTCCAGACAGAAATTCATGTCTTGTTTAATATACTTGTTCCCCATGACATATAAACCTGTCTGCATTGCTTTTCATTGCTCAGTGTGTAAACAGAAAGCATGAAGGTGTATAGATTGTTGAGCAGATCTGTGAACGAAGATCAAAGCAATGCTAAGCTTGATAACTTTATCTTTCATTAATCTGTTGTGTACCCTTTATTTTTTGACAGTTAATTGAGGATTTGAAGTCACTGTATCATTTCATTTTCAGCTTAAATAAGAAACACCTGCTCCTCTTTGTCAGTTGCTTAACTGACAGACGCTGGGCTCTTGCAGGTGATCAGTGTTCCATTAAAATGAACCTTACATACTTACTCAAACATATCATCATCGCGTAAAATATTTTATTATTTTAATTTTTGTAAAAAAAATTTATAACGTGCTAAAAGCAAACAAAAACAGGAAAACAAAACAAAAATGCCCCAATGTGTGAGAGAACCTATAAAATATCTAATTCAATCATATACGCGCCAGACAGCAAGATACCAAACACCAATATAACATTTGTGCATGTAATATGTATGCCATACCTATGCTTTGTTATGTATGTAACAGCTGAATACGACACGCTATTGTGGCACCGCACGCTTATTGTACCAATGCTTTGCACGGCAAAAATAAAGAATTAAAAAAATATATACATATCTAATTCAAATCAATCGGATACTGTAAATGTTTGCAAATAATATATATATATTTTATGTAGGTTGCAGTCTTATATTTCCGTAGTTGGATTCAGATCTCTATTCTTATTTTTTTCCATGACATAAACAGCAGGTTAAACGTTAATACTAATATTAATACTGATCACTAAGCATGCGCGTCTTTTTCACAATAACATTCTCGTTCTATTGATGTTCATGGAACCCACAATAGCACTTTGTGAGTGGTTCAAACAAGTCCATCACTATTGAAGGAAATGACTGTATGAAGATTAGAGATTGAGATAACTGAGTCAGAGTCCATAACTGGTTTATAGTATCCTCTCTCTAACTCTCCCTACAATCAATTTATGATTTTAAAAAAAAAGTTAGCACCCGCTTCTCAGACATCAGTAATCCCTAATCAGAACACATAAATGTCTGATGTGTTAAAGAAGAAGGGTGCTCCATTCACTTGAGGACTTTACATTGATCACATTTAGAAACCATCACTGATTATTTGGGGCGAGGAAGTTACATTGAGGTATGCTTAAAGAAAGAACATACATTGACCTCCCACTTATCCAGAATTTGTGGGAAAGACATTTGAAGATCCTGATATGACGATACTGATATGCCAATATAAACCGAAGTCTGGGATCTTGTAGAACCTGTTGGCTTTTTTCCTCAAACGTTGACTCAATCTGTGAAGATATTCATTGCTACTGATGTTGTATTAGAACACTATACATCTGTTTTGGTGTATCTTTTTTATTAACAGATCAATTTGCAATCTCTCTTTACTTAGAATTCAAAATCAATGTTCTTTTGAGGTTCTCTCCTATCAATTCTATTTCTGACTAGACCTTTGGATTAACATTATTTAACATCCTCTGATTGATTGGAAACAATCCACATTTAGTTAATAATCTTCATTTTATTGCACATGTTGACTATGGTATGGTTCGCACCTATTGCTGGTATGAATTATCTGGAAATCATTCAGAATTAATTTCCTTAGCTCTGGGCCTTGAGCCCAAAAGAAAACTCAATGCCTCCTACACTAATGGAGAGGTGGGGATATTTCATGAAATATTCCTGCCTTTCTGAGTTATGCCCCCTACTTTCCACCCATGAACAGCGTGCTTCTGAATCTCTCCTGGATCTCAATGAATGCATGACTGGACACAAGCACATTCTGCACAGTCTAGAATTTACTGAAATCCTGCCACACTACCTAACTAACAGGAAGTTCTGCTCCCCAGCACTCCCTCCGACATTAATGTGGGGGGCACTACTCCCTCCCACTCAGCTGCCTTGTGGAGCACTGTCATAGTGATCTTTCTTTCTCAAAGTAGCTGCTTGATGACAAATTAAAAAAATACTTATGTCCTTCTGCTAAAACGTGTGTGGGAAGCTAATGAGCCCCCTATGTCCCCCTAGCAATGCCCAAGGTTCTGGTTATATGAATGATTATACAGGTGTATTCATGCATTCTCTTGAATCACAGACTATAATGATGTATTGTCTCTGTATAACCAGGGTTAGATAATACATTAGCAGAAATATATGTTTTTGATTAAGATCTCTAAATTGTTGTGTATTACGATACAATCTTTCCACATATTGATATTTTTAATATTCTTTGCATATGTAACTGAGCAGGTTTAACTATAAGGCAATCGTAGGTAGTCGCCTAGGGGCCAGGGCTTAGGCAAGGCCTCGTAACCATTAATTTGCTTGGCCACATCCACCCTTCCTATGGGAAAAATAAAGGGGTGTCCCAAACTACCTGGTAACTCCCCCCCCACCCCGCCCCGCCCATGTGCTCTATCCCACAGATCTTCATGGCCGGTGTGGAGATCAGAGATCTCTTTCACTGGTCAGGCCATCCCAATGCCGAGCGGGAGGAGGAAGAATTTGTTTTCCCTCTTTATACTGTTTCATATTGTAGCCACATGTTACTGCAGCTAGGGCTAGTGCAAGGAATTTTGGGTACATGGGTGAAGATGCATTTTTCCGCCCCTCCCCCCCCCCCCTTAAAAAAAAAACATCTTCACCTATGTGCCTCTTAACCAACCCCCTTCCCTTCCCTTCCATTAATGGTCCCCTCCCTTCCCTGTCCTTAGTTTTCCTTTCCCCCTACCACCTTAGTGGTCACACTTGCCTTCTTGGTGTGCCTCCTACCGCTCTGGTAGCTTGGCTGAGTGGAGCAGATCACCTACAGGAGCTTCAGTTTTCTGTACCCGGCCAGACTGACAGGAAGTGCTCTCTCAGTGAGCATCTCCTGTCAGTCTGTCCGGGTACAGGAAACAGGAGCTCCTGTACCGTGCTCCGGTCCACCACGCCACACTCAGTGGTGTATACACACTGACAGTCATACACACTCAATGACAAACACACAGACGTCACTGGCAGACACAGACTCACTGATCTGACACACACTCATTCATTGACAGTCACACACACTAATTGACACTAATTGACAGACACACACAGACTCAATGACAAACATCCTCTCACTGATTTGACAGACACTCACAAACACACACTGACAGACACACACTCACACTGACAGACACACTCATACACTCACATGCACACACACACTCATACAATCACTCACAGACACATACACTCACTCACAGACACATACTCACAGACACACATACAATCACTCACACTCACACATACACTCACACACACAGACATACACTCACTAATTATGATTTTTATAATTAAACATTTTCTACCCAGCCTCCCTACCTGGAGAGCTGGTGTGGATCTGCCCCTGTGGTCCTGTCTGGCTGCTGAGAGGCATGCGGCTGTGGTATAATCAGAGGCGGTGAGGGAGCTCTAATCTCTCTGCTCTGCTCCCTCGCGGGCTGTCTACTGATGCCGTCATATTCCGGCTCCCGCGGCATAATCCCCACCCACTACAGCTCCTATGATCTCCTCCATCCACTACATCCCCTATTGCCCCTTGACCTCACTACAGATGCAAAAACCACTACCCCCACTACAGACTCTACCCCCCTGCACCAACCACAGACCCTATTATCCACCACTGAACCTTTTACTCCTGCACCCAGAACAGCTCCCACTACTGCCCCACCCCCCTTTACCAACTATAGCTTCTAATACCCCCTGACCGTAGTCTCTTTACCTACTACAGCCTCTATCCCCCTGCACACTACAACCCCCACCCCCTGCACCATTTACAGCCCCTATTACTCCCTGCACCCCACTACAGCCCCTATCCATCCTCTGCACTCACTACAGCTGCTATTACCCCTATGGCACTACTTATATGATTAAGTAGTATAAATTAGTGCCCCCCTCAGTTTTGATTGTGGTATCTTATGTGCCCCCCTTGTGTATTATTTCTAGAGTCGCCACTGAGAAATGTCACCGAATGACAGAATTTAAGGATCATGGTAGAACTTGGTAAAACAAAAAGTAGCCTAACATGTCTTGCTTAATATTCATGGTTGCAATTCTCCAATTTTTACCAAAAAATAAACAAATAGATTGTTGTAAACCAGCAAGTAGTTCCTTAAGTCAACATTAATATCCAAAATGTTGAAAGTAAAGAAGATTTCACGGTGTCTGCATGTGTAATACAATCACGGGAGCTTTGCCTGTGCTAATTGACAATGAAAGAGTCCCCAATTTTATTTATTGTTTTGCTGGAACAACATTTCGAATCAGACCTCACAGATACAATGACAATAGTTCCTACTCAAATTAACGGTTTATTTCCAATATATTTTTGTTCTTGTGTAGACAATACGCTTCCTGAAATGTTTCTTTTTTTTGTATGTGTGGAAGGTAGAAGCCAGGGTTGTGAAAGTTGTTTTGGAAAATCTCGGTCTGGGAAGCCAGTTTACGAGTAATCCTTCATGTGTATCTATGGTGTTTCTCAAGTATGTCACCATTTATCAGTTTTGCTTCAAGTCAACAGATCCACTGTTCCTCTCAAATGTTTAAATGGCCTTTAACAAGGGAGGATTACTAAGAGTAAGCCAGGTGGTTCTGGTGGAATTTAAACTATAAAACAAGGCTACGTTAGGACTCTTGGGGCGAAGAGAAGTATTCACATTTACGAGCAATAGGAAAACTCCATTCAATCGTAGAGAACAAAACAAATGATATGTTCAATGTGCCTTGTGAAGTGCTCGCTGGTATCTGGTTCAAGAACACTATAATTCTATCTGTTAGTGAAACCAAGTTATTGTAAGAAACATCTCAAGAAAACTCATGTAGTAAACAAATCAATCTATGGAAATAATATGGTAGTCAACAGATACAAGTTCCTGAATGTTTTTTTTTTTTATTATTCTGGAAAGAAAGAAAGATAATGTATTTAGAAATCTGAACTATACAGAAAGGTTTGAGAAAATTGCTTAAAACTTTAAATTAGATTGCTTAAAAAAATAGAGCAATCTTAGAGGGATTCTATAGTGCGAGGAAAATAAACCCGTTTTCTGGCACTATAGGCTCCTGCAGTGCCCCCTCCCTCCCACCCCGCATCCCACATCGCTGAAGGGGTTAAAAGTCCCTGTCTCCCTCTCCTCTAACACCAGCAATTTGCCAAAAGTGGCTCCAGGTAAGGTGACAGCAGCATGTGCTCCAACTGATATAAATGTCTGTCAGTGTTTATCAACACATTCTGTAAATAGATTGTTGTGCATTAAAATGGTTGTCATGTTCTACTTGAAGTGTCAATTTAACATCGAACGCTGAACATTTTAGCCAGTGATGCTGACATTTCCTGGTTAAATGCACTTTATAAAATGTTCACTTTATGGGAGGATATTTACAGGAAATATATGCAACAAATCTATGAATTGCAATACCTATATCCTTAAAAAAAAAAGTCTGGATTCATAGTTGACTGATTGTGATCCAAAAAATACAAACTAAGTTAATGTGTCACCACTTACTCATTGATTTAATAAGCAGCACTGGGCTTTTTTTTACAGCAAAGTTTTGTCAGAATTGCGATTTACTAACTGGCATAACTTTGCTGCGATGCCAATTAATAAACCGTTCCAGGCAAAACATGACTGCTTCACAGGAAACCATACAAACTGCAACTGCCATTTGGTATTCTCCAAATGGTGTCACAGACTCATAGATCTCTGTCTCGGCTTGTGATTGAAGAAAAGAAGATCTTCATTGAAGACATTGACATGTATTTATTTTTTTACCAGTGATTTTTTTTTTTTTTTAGATTATGGACCCCTCCTTACTGTTAATTATCCTGAGGGGCATAGATAATATCAGTATGTAGTGGTCAAACATAACACTCATATTTGCATCTATGCACACAGTGGAGAAAAATGGAGAGTACAAGCGCTTATTTGTGTAATCTTAAATCTTAAGTTATACCAAATTTCTATGAGCTACTATACCACCGTGCTTATCTTTCTATTAGAAAAGTGGAGAGAAAAAATATCAGGTGTAGCGCTCTAATTATCGTGGATATACTGGTGTAAAGAGAGACTTGGTGTACCTTAAGGGGTCGTATACCCTTATATGTGAACCCAATATTTCCGAATAAACCTTAAATAAAAAACATAAATATACAAAACATAGTGTGGTCTGTATATAAATATATAATAGAAGTAAATATGTAAATTACTAACTCACACTTTTCTGAGCTAGAACACTAGCTCAGGTATATGCGCCTTAGGGTCCGTTAAGGCGACCCTCACCCTCCTTGGATCCAAAATTTCTCCAGGGGTTATGTCCTAGATAATAGGTATAGGAGGAAAATATATAGCGTAGTACAGTTCATTGAGGGAACCATGAATACCAACATATACTGTGACATTCTGAATCAGTTACATGAAAAGATATATTAAAATGTTTACAAAAATGTGAAGGGTGTACTCACTTTTGTGAGATACTGTATATCTGCAAGTATGAATATATGAGGGTCAGTGTTTGTGTAGGAAGGTAATCTTTTGTATGTATTCATGTTGGAGGGTCAGTGTGTCTGGTTATGTGTGAATATATATGTCTCATCATTTTCAAGATGACTGTGCATATGTAGGTGCCAGGCAGATTGTGGAGGTGAGTAAAGTGCATGTAGATAATAAATTATTATTGTGCATCGCCTGCATTGCTCAAACTGAACTTCGGAAAGTCTTCCTTGGGCAAACTCGAGAAATTGTGTTTCTACAACTATCCCAGAGTTCCCAGCCTGATATGCAAATGAGCAAAAACAGGCATGGTGTTTCAGACTTCATACTGCATGTCTGCAGATACCCTCAGCAGTGGACACTATTTTAAACACATTTTTTTTTTTAAACCACGGCACAGATTATGATCCAAAAGTATCAGTTACCAGTACCTGCAGAAACACAGTGTGAAGTGTGTGAAATGTATACATTTATGAAGGTGTGTCTGTATATAGAGCTTGGTCAGTGTGCATTTAGTTGCATGTGTGAAAGTATTTAAAGGGCCACTGTGTGCATAGATGCAAATATGAGTGTTATGTTTGACACCTTGCTGGAATTTACCGACATTATTTGAGGCTCTGTGGCTGGTTCCGGTATTGCAATGCAGAGGTCGGTAATTCACTTATTGGACTCTGGGAGAGATGTGAGAGAAGGTCAAAATATTACAACTTTTCAGCATGTCAGATACACACGTTGCTACAAACACACAACGCCAAACACACAGAGACAGTATACACACAATAACACACTAACAATAAATACACACTAACACACAGACACAGTATATACACATTTCTATAAACACACTTAGACGAAATATACACACACTGCTAAACACAGTATACACACAACACAATGACACACACACACACATGCTGACTCCCTGCCACAAACACACACCATATACATTCTGACGAGCACTGATATATACACACACACACACACACACCCAGAAACAGTATATTGCATATATTACACGTATAGTCAGACATAGTACACTGTACACACGTTGTGTTTTTTTTGTAGTGATTTAGGGAATTTTCCCATATGTTTTTTCTCTTATGTCACTCCCTGTGTTGTTAAGTAACATCCAGTGACGTGACCTGTGATGTAACACATATATAAATAATTATGCAGATTAACATGGCTGGTATTTATTTTCAAGTAAGGTGGGAACCCTTACTGTGAGTGTGTCAGGGTAACTGTGTATGTACACATGCACACTCATATTCACCATTTTGTTTTTCAAAACAAATACTTATTTCAAATAAAAGAAAGCGCACAACTTTCGGTTCACTTTCTGCGAGGCAGATGGAATAATCTGCGTAAGGTCAAATTTGTAGCTACTTAGTAAAACTTTAACCTTTTGCTATTGCAAGTTATTTCCTGAATGAAGCAAAATCGTCAGCAATCTTGTTTGTATTATCTTTGTGGGCTCTGCAGTAGGAATATTTTTAATAGGAGGCGGTTATTGTGGGAAACTGTAAATAGCATGGATGAATGGCCTGTGAATGAAAACAGAGAAGTTCACGGTTAAAGATTACGGTGTGGAGATATTTGTACATTCCAGCCGCCTAGTGACTGATACTACAGAATTAGCAGTCAGCAGAACTGTACAGGAAATGGAGAGATAAGCAAAGGTGTATTAAAGAGATAGGGCTTTGGTGTTAAGCAAATGAGCATGAGGAGATATGGAAAATCTTGGATAAATTGTGTCTTGTATAATGTTATGCACCCTTGCAATGTTTTAGCAAGCCTCTTGCTAGGAACCACACCGAACAATTAAACAGTAACTGCTTCTTTAAACACACTCCCCCAACTCTCCCTGTTAAATGGAAACTTCCTATTTTGTGCCCAAATCTTTCTGTCTCTCTTTTTCCATCCTAATGTCCCTGTTTTCTGTGTCTCTCAATATTGTTGGTGTGTCTGGGTGTATAATACTCCCATAGTAATAATACTCCCAGTGATGTCTTCAAAATACAATTAATGTGTTTAGAACTCAGTCGGTGTAAATAAGATACTTTGTCCTTGCTCTAAATTACATTTTAGTTGCATAAATTGTTCTTCGTAAGTACACTCTTACAAAACGTGACAAATACAAATCAATAGGTCCCACCATCGTATTTTGTAAGCCTTTTTAACTTATTGTTTGATCAGAGTATGTCATAAAAACGGTTTTATGCTATATATTTTTTTTCTCTTAAAAGTCCCAATCTTATATATGAAATTGGCCAATCTTGAGTCGTGTGGAAAAAATATGCACAGAAAACTATAAAGCCGAATTGCTGTGTCTGCTAATTAAAATCACAACACAAGGGGAGAGATTTAAAGCCGTAGCGCATGCTTCTATATTGTATATTGTATTTTCGAACGTCTGGTTCTATATAATGTTTGCAGTGTGTTTAATATCTTTGATACTTTTTGCATGTATAAGGTAAACTTTTTTTAGTTTATCATTTGATGCATGTAGTAACATGGATGTACTTGGAAACCAGAGAACATGCGAATGTGCCTTTCCTGGTTAAATACGTTATTTTTATTATGTTGTGGAGGTACATTTACTGATATTGGCTATTGTTAACATCTGGTTACTGGGCTGCTATTGTTGTGTTCTTATTAAGGTACCTAAAATTTCTCAGAACAGCCCCACTCTCTTTGTCCATCTGAAATCTTGGGAGGTTTGTAAAAGGTTACTCCAGGTCTCATATTCACTATAGCCCACTGGGTTCTGATGTGCCCTGGTGGTCCGGTGACATGCTTTTACCTTCTGCGGAGCCACGGAAGCCACAGACATTGCTACTCATTGGCTGAGAGCATCAGCTGACCGATGACTGACATTCTGTTCAATGAATATTGGACATAATTGACATTACCCTGGCTGATGATACCCCAATGACTATGTTGATGGAGATGGAGTTACAAATGCACATGGAGATTCAAGGCATCATGCCCACTTCAAATTGCTGAAATGGCTATAGTGCTTGGACTAACCCTTCAATGTACAAGGACTATAGCTAGGAGCCCTTCTATTCGATATTGTTTTGTTTTAGAGAAGTAACAAGATTTACCCTATTGAGTATCTGCTCTTGTAGAAAAAATGGGGCTTATTCACCAAACAATGAACTGTACCGAACTGAAAATTCAGTAGCAATTTTTAGGCTAAAATAGCTGATTTGGAAAACTTGGCTATAATCACAGTTTGTCTAATTGAGCCTACAGTTTTCCATTCATAAACCACAATATTTTAGAGTGCTTGCCTGAATCTAGTTGTATAATACACACACTGAAGTGTTTGACTTCCCAGTGGTGACCCATCTGTTAACTGTAAACAAAGTGATAAACTCTTTCAGAGCTGAGTAAGGCCAGAGGGAGCATGTCGCTCTGGGTAAAACGTGTAGATTCCGTTCGGTGGTATCTTAAAAGAGAATCCTGTATGGTAACTGTAACACATTTTTTATTATTATTGGCATTTATTATAGCACCAACAAATTCCGTACAATATTATAGGAGCGGGAGATTTAACAATAAATTAGACAATTACAAAAACTTACAGGAACGATAGGTTGAAGAGGGCCCTGCTCATATGAGCTTACAGTCTAGAGGAGGTGGGGTATAAAACACAATAGGACAGGATATTGACAACTCGCCATTTCCTCTTGGTGGTGATTTATGTCCAAAGGTCTATTTTTCAAGTTACAGTGATGTTAAATTGATTATGTGATAAAAACTTTAAAGTAAAAAAAAATGAATAACTCAAAAGTGACGAAGTGAACACAATTGCAAAGTGGAACGTTAAATCCATGGACCATATGCGGTTCTCTCTCTTCTGTGACCAGATTTTGAGCATGTATCATGGAAATGGAAATATAACAAATAAATTGCCAGTTATCTGTGCCCCTGTCTGCTGTCACATATGTCATGTGTGAACTCATGTTGGTCCTCCATATGCTGGCTAATGATGATAGGGATAGTAGGCCCCAATTCTGTGGGTGCTGGTGTGGGTATATCATTATTTGTGGTACCCAGGGAGCTTGTATGGTATGCTGGGTATGTTTATCCAACATACTGGTTTTTAGTTAACTGTTTCAGCCCTCTGTGAGAATTCATGAACTCAAATCGGACAACTCTTGCAGAGCAGAGATGCTGTATGTGAGAGGTCTGCTCAGACAAGAAACGGGACAATAATCACTTGGGATAACTGCAGTGTGCGAGAGAGAGGATGACTTAATAAAAGCTCTGTGTGTGTCTATACGCGACCAATCTATGTATGTAACTATTTGTGTGATTGAGTGTCTATGTGCTTATTTGACTATGATTGAGGGATTGGATGTCTATATGTGATTTCGTGTTTATGTGTATATGCAATTGTACATGTCATTGTGTGGCTGTATGTGTATCCAGCTCTGTATGATTATATGTCTATGTATAGTATGTATGTAACTGTGTGTGATTGTGTGTCTAAATGTATATGTGACGCTCTATGTAATTGAGTATCTGTATGTCTGTGTGACTATTTATTTTTATTTTGGTGTGTGATTGTGTGTCTGTATGTGATTGTCTATGTGTGTATGTGGCTGTACATGTGATTGTGTGTCTGTGTATGCATCCAACTGTGTGTGATTGTATGTCTATGTATGTGACTGTATGTCTATGTATGTAGTGAATGTGTGTGCGATTGTATGTTTTCTATATGCATCCAACTGTGTTTGTACTTGTGTGTCTATATATATATATATATATATATTATTTATTATTATTATTTTATTATTTATGTAGCACCATCAGACTCCGTAGCACTGTGCAATGGGATATATGTATGTGTATATATGTATGTGTGTATATAAGTAGCTAAGTAGCTAAGTGAATGGTAATTGTTATATGTATGTAGACTGATCAGCTACAACATTAAAACCACTGACAGGTTAAGTGAATAGCATTGATTATATAGTTACAATGGCACCTGTCAAGGAGTGGGATATATAAGGCAGCAATGTGAACAGTGAATTCTTGAATTTTATGTGTTGGAAGCTGGAAAAAGTGAAAAGACTTAAGTGATTTTGACAAGGGCCAAATAGTGATGGCTAGACAACTGGGTCAGGGCATATTCAAAAGGGTAAGTGTGGTGGCGTGTTCCTGGTTTGCAGTGGTAGTACCTACCACAGTGGTGCAAAGAAGGACAACTGGTGGTGTCGGGGTCAAGGGTGCTGAAGGCTCATTGATGCACGTGGGGAGTAAAGACTAGCCCATCTGGTCTGATTACACAAAAAAACTACTGGAAAATGCCTTCAATGTGGATGTGAGTATCAGAACTGGACCGTGAAGCTGGAGCAATGGAAGAAGGTTGCCTAGTCTGATTAATCTCATTTTCTTTTTAGAACAGGTGGATGGCCATGTGCATGTGCATCGTTTACCTGGGGAATAGCAACCTGGGAAATGGACACAGGAGGCACAATGAGAAGAAGGCAAGCTGGTGGAGGAAGTGTTATTCTCTGAGCAATGTTCTGCTGGGAAACCTTGGGTCATGGCATTCATTTGAATGTTACTTTGATGTGTATCACTTATCTAGAGATTGTACACGTACACCCCTTCATAGCAATGGTGTTCCGTGAAGGCTGTGTCCTCTTTCAGCAGGATAATGAATCCTGCCACACTGCAAAAATTGTTCAGGAATGGTTTGAGGAACATGCCTTGTCCCCCAAGATCCCCAGATCTTGAGCCGATTGAGCATCTGTTGGATGTGCTGCAACACTAAAGAGGCCTTAAAAGCCAGAATAATCACTTTGCCAAAGCCGTGAAATTCACGAGACAAATGTTCTAGTTTTTGCCCAATCTCATTAATGAATAATGATACTAAATTATATGCTCAAATATTATCGAACCGATTGGCTTTATTTGTGCCCTCCCTTGTTAATAATGACCAGGTGGTATTTGTTATGGGCAGACAAGCACTAGATGGCACCAGAAGATTCATTAATCTAATTAACCAAATTAAAATTGATCGGACGCCTTCCCTCCTTCTATCTTTAGATGCTGAGAAGGCGTTTGATACAATACACCGGGGCTATCTGAGAGAGGTGATGGTCAGGGTGAACTTGCCTTCCTTTTGATTGATACGGTTTTTGCAATGTACTGTAGACCATCAGCAGATGTATATGCATCAGACTTTTGTTTCTGATACGTTCCTGTTGTCTAATGCTATCAGACAGTGGTGTCCTTTGTCACTATTATTGTTCATTTTAGCTATGGAATCCCTGGCTGAGACCAATCGCAGGACAACTGAATTTAAGGGCATTAAAATAAGTAATGGTGTTCATAAGGTGAGCCTATTCGCTGATGATGTGATTTTATCTCTTGGAGACCCAGTATCATCTTTGGGCATTTTACTCAAATTCGGAGAAATATCTTTTTATAAAATAAATTCTCATAAAACTCAAGCATTATCATCTCATGTTCTAAGACCTGTGTTAGAAACATTGATGGAGGGATACCAGTTTGATTGGAGAAAGTGATTTCTTTCTTATTTAGGAATTAATTTCACCAAGAACCTGTCAAACATGCATTCATTTAACCTCACCAAGTTGTGGCCAGAACTTAAAGAGCTGGTAAGATGGTCTTAACTTGAGTTATCCTGGTTAAGGGGGGATATCTTCTATCAAAATGAATATTCTCCCTAAAGTCTTATATTTTATCTATACCCTTAAGTGATCCCTTGTCTTTTTTTAAGAAGATACATTCGGATCTTCTTGGATTTATCTGGAGGAAAAGAATGTGCAGAGTTAAGTTAGTGGTTTTCTAGAACTTGAAGGGTTGGGGAGGCCTGGGGGTGCCTGATTTAAAAAAAATATATATACTATTATGCAGCCAATGCAGCAGCTGCTATTAAATTTAATTTAGATTCACATAAACCAAGATGGTTAGAGATGGAAGCAGAAAAATTACACACATACTCTATTAAATAATTAATTTGGCTCCCTATTTCTAAAAACCTAATTTATCTGCAATGTTTCCATCAATGAAAATCTCATTAAAAGCTTGGGTTGTATTGTTTAAAGTTTAAAACCTGGTGAGCGGGGCCTGACCGCTGAACAGATCAGACGTGCTTCGTCTTAGCTCCCGCATCTGAGCCTGCAGAATTGGTGCTAACTGCGTGCCACAAGCAGACACTGACACAAATTGGTGATCAAATTACTCACCAGCCGACAATGTACATGGAGATACCGCATATGACCCAGCACGGCATCACAGTAACCTGATCAAGGCCTGAGGCCTATCCGAGCTTGAGCTGGGGTGAGACGTCTGCTTTCCCAGTTCTCTGACCGGTGACTTGCTATTCTCCGACCGGCAACTTTCTGTCCCCCGACCGGTGGGGGTTATCCCGGTCCCCATGGGAGACCACAACTGGCTACAGCAAGCCTCAATTACCCATCTAACCATAAAGCACAGACATGGCGGCTCACCCCAAGATGGCCAACAGCATGCAGCCACTTGCACAACTTGTGGGCAAGACATTGCTGAGCACAAGTGAACACATAATGCAGTGCCTGAATAAAAAATTCTACAGCCCCTGGGACAAGCCAGCTAACTACCCTGAAAAGCCTACTGCACCCGCAACGAAAAGTAAGTGGAGAGACAAGGGGGGGGTGGGAAAGAGTGGGTACCCCCTGGGCACTCCTAACCAAGCAAGCACACAGCTTTTCACAGCAGGCCGACTCGGGCTGAAGACCATCAGGGATACAATCCCGGAGCATCGATCACTGGAGCGGAGGGTCCGACGCCACAGGCGGCGACTCTCCATCAGGATCCACTGCAGTCCCCAGAAAGGGAAGAACTCTGCCTCCTCGAACTCTTCCTCTTGCTGACATGCTACCCCTTAAGCCTGCTACAAAGCTTGGGCATCGGCTGAGCCAGACCTATACACCCATGATACGCTGGACTACCCTCATGTCCCTATCATATCGGCCTACACTCACAGCTTCACACACAGCTTTGCACACGATCTAGCCCACAGTGAGACATGCCAACATGACACAAGGCAGACACACCCCAAAGCATCACCATGCATTGGCCCCGATAGATACACGCACACTCGCAACACCTGACACCATACCTGTCTTGGGGAGCAAAGGCCGATTGATACCACTTACTGACAACACTCCGACCGGTAGCCCGCGGTTACCTGCTACTGCTATACCAAAAAAAATAAATGTGCATGTTTCTCAAATGCTCCTATTGTTAGGCATGATAAAATGCTAGAGGACTGCCCTTGGGTCACCTCGAGCATGTATGTTGATACCAGAATGCACAACAAAAATACAAAATAAAAAAATGTAAAAAGTTTAAAACCCAACTTGTCTTGGTCAAGAGCTATGTTGCTTTCTATCCTAAATCATTATTATCCACAAATATATCTGACTGGCACTCCAAATTCATAAACAATTTTGATAGTTTTTTCAACAATCATTCGCTAATGTCGTTTGAAAAATTTAAAATTAAATTAAAATTAAAATGTATTTATTTCACCCAAATCAAAAATATATGATCTCCTAATGTTATTCTTATTTTCTTTTCAGTTGAAGATCCAAAACCAGATTATATTCTAGCCTGGGAAGAAGATTTGGGTCTGAAATGGGACCTGGAGGAATGACTTGCATTCACATCATCTCTCAAAGGGATCACACAGTGTTCCAACCATATAGAAAATCACTACAAAATTATATACCGGTGGCACCTGGCCCCTTAAAGACTTCATAAAATGAACACAAATTATTCAGAAAGGTGTTGGAGGGGCTGCGGAGGTCTTGGTACTCTTTCATATACATGGTGGCACTGTGCAAAATTGCAACCATTCTGGCAGGGAATACATTCACTGATTAGAAAATAGATCCGTCAATCATAACATTCTCTCCAGAGGTGGGTTTATTCAAAAATCTCCCCAAGATATCAAATAAATTAGAAAGAATCATGGTGGGCCACATTCTTATTGCGGCCATGTCCATCATACCTTGTTATTGGAAGTCTATTATTTACCATCAATTAAGGAAGCACTGATTTCAGTGATCGATAACAAAAGGTATGAACTGACGTTTCGGCAAGCCTCACCTCAAAAAGTGAATTTGCAGTTTTATTGGGAAGCCTGGGAAAATGATATAAGTAAAGAGTTTCTCCTGTAGACAATTCTACACACCCTGTTACATATTGATATACAATATATTTAGACAAACAATTGGTTATATTACTCTCTGTATTGTATTTTGACAGAAACAAATCCACTATTTTATTATTGGATACTTAGTACCCGTCCCCTCCCTTTTTTTTCCCCTTTTTCTTTTTTTTTTTGATCATTATTTTTTTTTTTTCACTTCCCTTCTTATTTTTACTCGTTTCTATTGTTAAATGTTGATTTCTTTATATATCAAATTAATGTAAAATATGTTATTTTTTTGTTAAATACTGTTCAATAAAAATAGTTTGAAAGGTATGTGCTGGAACAACAAATAAGATCCATGGAAACCCTACCTTGCAACTTGTGGGACCTGCCGTTAATGTCTTGGTGTCAGATACAACAGGACACGTTCAGAGGTCTTGTGGAGTCCATGCCTTGATGAATCAGAGCTATTTTGGCAACAGAAGGGGGACCTACATGATATTAGGCAGGTGGGTTTTATGTTGTGGCTGATCATTGTATGTATGCATGTATATATCTATGTATGCAGTAATGTGTAAGGTAATATATAATCTTGGCTGAGCTAGACAGCTAAAAAAAAACTGAATACATCACTGATTACAAGAAGTAGTGGAGCCATGGGTACCCTGGGGTCTTGTTTCATCCTGAGTGCATCGTTCACTGTGCACACATACAGGATTTAATTGCTAGGCTGTTCTGGATCATAAGCAAAATCACTTAGTCTGGATAGGAGTATACTAACAGGAGTCTGGACAGAAGTATACTTGACATTCAAAGAGCAGCACTTATTTCAAGACCTCCCTCATAACGACCATGTTTTACTGGGAGGAAATACAAAGATGGACTATCATCGGTGGTAGCGTAATACCGTTTCTGATCTTGCTAAACTTGGTTTATTATGATATCTGGACCGAATTCTACTTAAAGAAGAACTGATACTTTCCTGTCGTCTCATGCTTTAGTGGACGCCCAGCCAGTTTCAGCACTTCAATAACTACAGAAAAACTGGGTGCAGGTCGGTTCAAGGATTTTTGGCTACACAGGTGAAGATGCATTTTGCCCCCCTGCAAAAAAAAATTATTTTTACCTGTGTTTCTCTTAACCCCCCTACTCTATTTCTAACCCCCTTTTGTGTTTCTTATCCTCTTTTCTGATTGTCTTACCCACATTAGGGTATCTTATCCCCCATTTCCCCCCCTTTGTGTCATAAATGCCTTTGTGTGTCTCTTACAACTCCCCCTTGTTTGTCTCTTACTCCCTCCTTTTGTGTATCCCTTACTTCTTCCCTTCCCCTTTGTGTCTCTTTCACCCTCTAGTCCCTTTTGTGTGTCTTTTAACTCCAGATTCTTTGTTTGTCTCTTTCTCCTCTTTCCCCCAGCCACTCTGTGTCTCTGCTCCCAAATCTAGAAGAACGAAAATAGCAAAATTTGCACTGTGAATACCTCTAGATAGTACAGAATTATTTTTGGGCCAATCAAATTTTAGTGAAAGTGATCTTCAGTCAGGAGTTCTGGTAACCCTCGTCATGTTTATAATATGATGATGCCGTTTACGCAGGGCCGGCCCAAGGATGAAATGCTGCCCTCCCCCCCAAAAAGAAAGCCCACTTCCATTATGTTAGACCAGGGGTAGTCAACCTTTTAATACATTCCACCAACTTTTATGTTTTTGTTGGTGGTAAAATTTCCTTAACACCCATCTGTGCAGTGATAACTCGGTTGTTTAGCGCAAGTGCAATTTTTTTAAATTTTTTTAAATGTGTACTTAATTTAACAATTTGTTTTCCTTTTTTTCTGTTTTCTGTTCTATTTTTTTCTGTG
Organism: Pelobates cultripes; assembly: GCA_933207985.1. Taxonomy (NCBI): domain Eukaryota; kingdom Metazoa; phylum Chordata; class Amphibia; order Anura; family Pelobatidae; genus Pelobates; species Pelobates cultripes. Next base: position 38,806,139 of record OW240917.1, read on the forward strand.
TGTGTGTGTGACGGGTGCAGTGTGTGTGTGATGGGTGCAGTGTGTGTGTGACGGGTGCAGTGTATGTGTGTGACAGGTGGTGTGTGAGGGATGCAGTGTGTGTGAGGGATGCAGTGTAGGTGAAGGGTGATGTGTGTGTGAGGGGTGGTGTGTGTGAGAGGGGGGCAATGTGTGAGGAGTGGGGTGCAGTGTGCGTGAGGCAGTGGGTGTGTGAGGGGGGCAGTGTGGGGCAGTGTGTGTGTGTGTGTGTAACGGGGCAGGGTGTGTGTGGGGGGGCAGTGTGTGAGTGGTGCATAGGGTTTATGTTGTGTGTGCTTGCCATCCTCCTGCCCATAGACTATGGGCCCTGCAGGGAAACCTGTAAAAGACTTCCAAACTTGACCAACTGTTAGCACTGATTTCCCTGGAACTGTTTTGGGCATAGGACCATGTGCACGGTCGGTCAAAACTATGACTTCCAGGAAATTCCTGAACCCCTGAACTGATCTGGGTGATTTTTGGATATGTTGTTCACCCAGATCGGGGCTATCATGGGTTTTATGTGTTTTTGGGCGCGCGAGGGAGCTGAGAGGAGCAGGAAGAACCTCACAGGTGAGAGAGCTCCCTCGCAGCTGGCTGCTTTCCTCTCCCCCACAGCACGTTATATATGGGCAGAGTAGGCACCTGACTTATGAGGTAAGCAGGTGCCTTCTCTGCATTGCTGAACCTTGGGCCACTGTCACAGATATTGGTCCGCGCGGCGCTACCACCTCATTGTGCCTATGCACTTGCCCCCTTCTAGGGGCACCCATTCAGGGTGGCAAAATGCTGGCCCTGTCCAAGTGCCGCCTGGGACAATTGCCCCACACTGTCCTATGGACGGCCCTGTGTTTGACAAGTCTTTTGATGTCAGTGCAGTTTTAATATACATTAATGTTGCACAGGTACCTGGAGAGCCCCTTTATGTTTTTGCATAACATGCAAAAAATGTGAATGAGTGATAGCTATGTACAAAAACTTTACAATGCATACATTGTGATTTACAACTTATATTTCAGGTATTATTTGCCTACAAATCAAGCTGAACAAACCTATTTGTTTCACAAATCTAACCATTGGAACATTCCGTTTATTCTGAGGATTTGTTGTATTCAAAAATCCAGATAGATAATAGTATAAACACCGACACAGAAATCTTCTAACAGAAAAGGCTTAGAAGCTAATTCTCTAAATATTGTAAATCGCTGCTGACCATTGATCACTGAGGAAACCTGTTATACTCTGAAGTGAGTTTAAAGGGGCACTATAGGCACCCAAACCACTTCATCTCATTGAAGTGGTCTGGGTGCAGTATTCCTGTCCCCATAACCTTCCAATGTAAAACATTGCAGTTTCAGAGAAACTCCAATTTTACATTGCAGGGTTAAGAGATCGTCTAGTGGCACTTCTGATATTTTCACGGAGTAAAACTCCGTGAAACGACATTGGATGTCCTTACATTTTCATGAGGACATTGAACACCTTAAAAAAAAAAGAATTCAATGCTTTCCTATGAAGAAGGCCTAAGGTGCGTGTGATGCTCGCAGGATATGCTCTTTAAATTTCCCCATTGCCGCTAGAGGAGGATAGTGATCCAGCACCGAGGGATCTCTCGCTGGGAAGAGATAAGTGAATTTAAATGGATTTTAACCATTTTCGAGCTCGTTGGGGCAGGGGACCATGTATTTTAGCGATAGGGGCTTGCTGTAGCATCAGGAATTCATTTTTTCTTATTCATAACCCTGTAGTGTTCCTTTAAAAATCCATAATATTTACTATCACATGTCGTATTTGCAGGTTGGATTCCGAGAATAACTGAGCTCAGCCAGCAAATCGATTTCCCTAGGATAAGTTCTAATAATGCATTAAGCTTGGAAAACGGCAAGTAAAAGCCTGTCAATCATACCTACAAACAGCAACACTTTGTCACTGTTGCCATGGATGTCAATAAGATATAGATGAAGACATTTCTCCATTTTCAGCTTGCACAGTTATTTACTAAATTGCGAATTGTTGTAAATTAAATGTCTTAAGCCAAACTGTAAAACATAGATGACATGATGATTTTTTCCCAATTCATTTTCCCCCCTAAAATGTGAAGTTAATTTTGAATTCAGTATGCCACTTTAATAATTAACTGTCGTTATTTACTAAAAGTGAGAATTTCATATTTTAGGCCAAAGTAGCCAAAACGGAAGCACGGCGGACTTGGAGAATTTTTCTAGTTCGACTAATTTTGCCTTAAATTTGAAATTGACTTGGAAGTCTCACGTTATTGAATAGCCCTGCATGTAACCTCTGTTAGCTGAAATTTCACAGTGATTTGCCCTGAAAATTGCACAGGTCCAAAAACATACTTGTGAAAAAGATACATTTGTATAAATTGTTGTCGTGCATCAATAATCTCCCCCAGTCTACACCATCTGATTCAGTTACATTAATTTCACTCAATGTCAGTTTAAAGATAATTAACATGGTGCGCACTGATGTAAGGTGTTCATATTTCAGCTCACAGAATGAGATAATATGGGAAGTATATATTTCCTATTTTTCATTAAAAGGACGGAAAGCAGGAGCCATACAAAGGCCAGGAGCTTATAGAGGGTTCACCTGAGCCCTTGTGAAATGTGAGCTTTTGCCTACTCAAGAAAATAATAAGAATGTTTTCTAACAGACATTTGCATAGAACATTCTTGCTTTATGTCTGTCTAAGCACTCAGTGGCTGTACGTTTGCTCAGCATTTGCTTATAGCCTTTATCAGTAAGAAAATACATGCAAAAAATAAAGAACTGTGTTATCTGGGCCTGTACTAACAGGATTGGAAGCAATAATCAGGTCAGACAGGTAATATGTACACAAGGCATTTAAATCATGAATAAAGAAGACAAAATAGTCATCTCCTATTATTATTTTATATAACTAGCACATGGCTTTCCCCACACGGAAAGTTTTTTTCATGGATATGCCAAGCCCAAAGTAAAATGCTGTGATTAATTTTCAGTAATTCCAGGGTACAACATGGAACGACTGAAGGGAGTTTATTATCGGGGAGGTGAACTGTGGCATAAAATTAATATCTGGAGTTGTAGACCTGTACTTCCATGTTAGCCATAGCCTGACAGAGAGTTATTGTGGTTGTGATCCAATTATTACTGGTAGGGATTAAATTCCTTACCCTTGGTCTACACCAGAGGTAGGCAACCTTTGGCATTCCGGATGTTGTGGACTACATCTCCCATAATCCTCTTACAGCTATAGTACTGGCAAATACTGAGGGGATATGTAGTCTACTACATCTGGAGCGTTAAAGGTTTCCTACCTTTGGAGGAGGTGGCTTGGATCTCACTGCGAGGAGGAAATGCTGGATGCTCCGGACTCCATACCAGAGGCTGCTGATCCCCTATTGAACCTACCACTCGGAGACCTGAGTGCTCCGGCTTGCTAAAGGTGATATCTTGAATATACTAAAGAATCTGCACACCCTGTTCCACACAGATATGAGGGCCACCAAAGAGGACGTCTTCTCTGTGGCACAATACCATCAAGCAACGGAAGAGAAGCTACTACACCTCCAGTCCTCACACCAAGCACAACAGGCCCGGATGGATGACCTGGACGTTGCAAGACGTGGTACCAACATAAAAATCTGAGGCATTGCCAAATCTATCGACGACAATGAATTGCCTCATTCATCCGATGCCTAATAATCACACTACTCAACCCCAACCAGGCGAAGACTGCACATGTGTAAGGTGCCCACAGACTCCTCAAATCTACAAGAGCTCCGGCGGAGGCCTCCTGAGATGTTCTCCTCCACTTTTAATCAATTCGGGACAAAATGGCGGTTATGGCAGCTCTTAACAACAGGAGCTCCTACCAATTTGAGGGTATGCAGCTCACATTCCTGCAAGACCATTGCAGACCTACTCTGACCTGGAGACAGTCCATCCAGGGAGTCACTGCGACCCTCTGAGTGGCTGGAGTCAAATACCAATGGGGACCATCTATGCTCATAGTCACAAAGGGAGCGACCACTTTCCGACTGACATCGACAGAAGACTCCGGTTCCTTCCTCGGCAAACTGGGACTGAAGAAACCAGACTCCAACAATCCCACTCCGGGCTGCTCCTGGGACGTACCCAACATAGTCCCCTTTATGCCCCACTCCACTGCTGACACAAGCTGAAGCCACAGGGACACTTCTGGTCAGGATCAAGCTACCTGGTTGTGGGGTCACCAGACTCTAAGACACGATCTGGTACATGTTCACATTATTTTTTCTTTTCATGGCAAGTTACTGTTATGGAACATAGCATGAAAGAAAAGTTAACACAATTTATAGGTTTTATTTAATGCTGTTATTTTCAGAGAAGTGACATTTCCTCTTTAACAATAATTGAGAGCCTTAAACGGTCGAATAGGCACATCAGGGACTGAGTGACCCTGTGAATACCTGTGTCCCAAAGAATTTTCATAAACACAATATACTCACAATAATATCACTAAGAATGGCACGGGCATTTATTTTAAAGATTATTTTCACATCCTCTAATTTGAATAAAGTGCCAGTGCGTGACCTCACCTTTGTGATTTCCTGCCTGTCATCCCTTTCAGCATGATTTCTCGCAGTCTTATTTATTTCATTCAGTATCAAACAAAAAAAAAAGCACCTGCTTGTGGTAACGTAAGCAGTTAAACCGACAGGCTAGCACGTGTGTGTGATAACCTATATATTGACTGCCAGACTGTAATGTTAAAATATAGTTGAAGATATTTACAGTGGGAGATTAAGGACATATAGCTTTAACCATTGTTTATATCATTAGCAGACACTGCACAGGTCTTACAATTCACTCATCTTGTGTACGCAATGTGCCTAAGAATTCTTTTGTAGTTCCGTATCATGAAACAGGTTCTTTACATGTTCTCAATGTTCTAAATAACTCTTACCAAACTAAGCTTCTTGCCACACTTAGTATCTGTGTGTATTTCCCCGTTTATCCCCTAGCTTATTTTCAGGGGATTCTCGTAATATAAGCTCCCAAAAATAAGCCCTAGTTGAGATCGTTGCTAGTTCTCTATTCTATATTTGGGGAATTTTCCCCGAATTCCATGCCCTAGTGAACTGGTCTATGTTCGGAGGAATTCCTCCGAATGTAGACCTGCTTTCTTGCACGTGCTTGCAACCGTTGTTCTCCAAAACTAAGACATTCCCTGAAAATAAGCCTTAGTGCATTATATGAAGTAAAAATTAATGTAAGACCCAGTCTTATTTTCAGGGAAAAATGGTAGTCCTACTGTGGTTCAAAAAAAGGAAACTGACAAGCAGATTTTTCTTTGGATCAACAGGTTATTACCCTGCATATTAACTAATATAGCCTTGAATATTTTCTATAATATATGTTTTTCCAAAAAGTCATCTAGGTATATTTTAGCGATATCTAATAAATGTACTAAAAACCAATTATCTAGATAGAGAATTCCACATGTTTATTGTTCTCAAAGTAAAGAACCATTTCCTCTGCTTATTGGGGAAATCTCTCTAGTTAAAGCTCAATGACTTGCTACCATTTGTACAATTCTGTTAGTGAACAGGTTACCATTGCAATGTTTGTATTGGCTCTCTATATATTTGTATAAAATTATCATATCCCTTCTGAGATAACTTTTATGAAATATAAACATATGCAACTAAAATGTTCAATTTTCCTTATTAGTTTTATAGCCAACTTGTGATTTTTGTAAAAGTAGAATAAGTCAAAAACAGTGCCGGGCATCATGCAAACTAATACCCCTTTTAAAACATGATAGCAACTGCTGACTGATATTATACATTGTTGTTTAGTCTTTTATTTATTATTCTCAAATTCTTCTCATGTTACTGTTACTCCAAGCATCATAACCACTAACATCCTCTGTAGTGGTTATGGTGCCACGAGTAACCTGACACTGTTTCCAGGTAGGGCGGAGGCGGGGAATTAAAAAAGAAGGAAATAGGAAGAAAAATAGCAAAGTATGTATAACTATTAGCTGGTCAGGACAGACCTATAGGGGGGATTGCTATGTTGGTCAGAGGCTGAGGGGATCAAGGGATCTTCTCAAAAAGTCCAATAAAACACAGAAATATATACCCTGGTGGACATCGGGTAATATATTAGCGGGTCACAGTTTCCTCCTCCATTCTCCTGCTGCTACTTAATACCGACCCAGGTGTAGAGCCCAACGCAACTTCATGTAATGACCTCTGTTCTCAATTCTTGTTCTCAGTGTGAAGTGTGAAATAGAGGGAGCCTATCTATGCTCTATCAAACAAGATTTGACATTTTGAACTGGAATTGAATTGACTGCAATGTGGAACTCCATTATAATTTTTCCACACATTGGAACATGTCTGCCTGCTCAAACCGCAATACTATCTAAAAAAACGAATTTTCTATTGTCAGGTGTACTTATGTGCCTCCCCATTGGGGAATAGTATCTAAAAAGCCTCTCTTTGGTTTTGTTCAAACAGATTGGATATTTTTCTAACTTTTGGTTAAACTTTCCTCACAAGATTTTATCAATAATGCCGTGTGTAAATGTTCTTCATAGCACGTGTATAAAGTGATAGCGGAAACAAATGTTTTGTTTTTCTTGCTTTTAATATGTATTTTTGAGGGTAGGTTATATGCATTTCCATGTTACACAGCCATTTTGAATTTCTGAGTTTGTCTGCAGGGCCATCAGCACTGCCAATTATTTCCCCCTCGTTTGATTGTAAGGGCAATGGATGCACTATAAATGTCCACTAAAGCAAACAGCGATAAAGGAACAACTCATTCAAGATCAAGGATTGTCACCCCCCTCCAACCACCCCTTCTACATATACTATAAAGCAGCACAAATGTCAGGGGTGGATCAGAGTCAATTAGTTTTCCATTAGACCATGCATCAGACCTCATTAGCCAGTAGTATTCTGTGGCTTATAAGCAGTACTTTTCCAATCACAATTTTGCCCTAAATACTCCTCTTTTATTACCCCCCATCCCCCACCCAGCATGTCCACCCAAGCCCACACCCATGAGTGGAAGGTGTGGGCTCTAAAATTAATAATATCTAATTAAAATTACAAGAAGGTCCCCCACCCTCCACCCATGGGCTGTAGGTGGGAGCATTACCCAGTGTGGACTCACCACCAGCCCCCATCCATAGGTGAGGAGTACAGGCAAATAATAAAATATTCCAGGGTGGGTTGTAATTATACAGCTGATCTACAGCCTGTCCTGGCATCCAGGCACACTTAAGGATACGATGCTTAAAAATACATATAAGTTGTCCCACCAAGGTTTTCCCCTGCTATGCAATTACTCAAACCTCTCTCATCCTATCTCCTCCCATCATTTATACTTACCGCTACTTCTTCTCTCTCCTTAAGCCCTGTCTTTTCTATTTCTTTTCTCTCTATAGTTATTTTGTAACCTCTCGCTCTTCAGTGTTCTGTTTATAATTTACCTTTGAACCCTTCCTCTTCCAACCCATAAAAGTCTCTATGAATATCTCAAACTCCTATGTAAACCTGGTTTTTCCTTGTACTAGTAATAATGTATTTTTATTTTACTGCTTAAATTGTCCCCCTGAGGCCCTTTTTTTTTTTACCATTTCCTGAATTACGGTACTAATCATTGTTTGTGGACTCTTGATTTGCAATATACACCCCTCTTTCCCCTCCATAATTACCTTTTTTACCCTTTTTATTTATAAATACAATTTTATGAACATTTAATTGTAGAAAGTAAAATACATTATGGGAAACGTCCCATTTTTACCAAATGTTTAGGTATATTAACTAAAGCATATGTAAGCAAATTAATTTATAAATGAATTTTGAATAATTTTATGATGTTATCTATTCACATGCTATGAGAATTTTCTATGATTTCAAAATAGGTTTTGAATAACAGACATCGATTTTTATAAAAGTGCATACACTGTGTTTTCCATTGTGAAATTTCAATAAAAGAATATATTTTGATAAGCACAAACAACTCTTAACTCTGTTTCTCACATTATTCCAAAAGCAAGCATTTCTTTATCCCAATCTAAGACGGTAGAGACAATATAGTATTTTAAAACAATTGCTCCGTGAGGGTTTTGGTCTCATCACAATGTAGCATATTTATCGATGTCACATGTCCAAGACAATGACGGCCATGTGAGCCTTTACTCCAGCATTGACACTTGATTCTAATTGTCTTTGTTCCACTATTGTCCACGATCTAACTGATTTAAATCACCATCCTTCATTTCATCCTGTAACCTGCGTTCCTTCCTTTCAGACTTTTTATTAAACTATTCCCACTACAATTGCGTTTTCACACATTCATCTATTGGGTTAGAAGGAGGCAGACTCCTTTTGTATATAGGGCTTTGTTGTGACCAATGGGTCAAGATATGTTTCGATGGACAGAAGGACTTCTGACCTCTTCTATTATTGTGGCAATAGTTGCTAAAAAAAAATGGTATACTCATTGAGAGCTGATCGGACGTGACAAACCATGCTATTTGATTAAATTATTCTATTTGGTGAAAGGGATTCTAGTGAATAATCAGGTAACATTAATGTGGGAGAACTGAATTCACTAAGATGGATTACTTCAAAATAAGGCAAAATAATGAGAGAAACTCTTCATTTTAACCAGCTGTGTACATTTTTGTTGTTTGTCAGACATTTTGTTTAAATTAAGCATATCATGGATTCATGATGGGAACAAGCATTTTCTTTGACTTAAAATGGTACAGCAAATTTAACAGCTACTCTGTCCAGAGTTCTGCTATAGGGTACATAATATTCTGGAACCTGGACAGAAAAATGTTTTTTAAAATGATCTCAAATGGCTTGGAGATATAAGTTTCTATACTGTATGGAATGAGTTGCACTAGAGTTACAAAATGATAAAACCACATAGAATCGCTAAAAGTGTAATAGACCTAATAAATAATGAAAACCAAATAAGTAAATACTAAAATCACTCCCAAAATTAATGCTGCTCAACCACTGTTGAAAACAGACAAAAAAGTAAAAAAGTAAAACGTTCAGTGTTGGTGCCTAAAAATCCTGGCAAGTAGTCCCACAAATGTGCCCATTTATTATACAATGTAAAAGAATGCAAAAACTGCAGGTACTCTGTGTACACCAAAGTGACTGATTATCTAGATAAGTCCTTTACTGGCATTTTGTAGGCTGGGGATAAATGTCTACTTGAACAGACATTCAGTCTTGATGAATAAAGGGGTCAAAAACAGGTTCCTCTGTTGAGGTTCACCCCATTTGTTTTTTCTGGAAGTGATGACCAGAAGTAGTGTCACTTGAATGTGTCAAGATCACTACTGGCTCAACTGTTGAGTTCTGTGGTTGTACCAAGGTACCCAAGAATTTGTACTTTCTGGTGCATTTCAACAATGTTGGTTGTTGTTGAGCAGACTCTAAAGCCACTCTAGCACTGAAATGAAAAGCATAGACTCCAAAGTAAAGCAACTGAATAACTATAGAGATTATATTCTGCAAAAGCCTTTCACAGAACGCCGAATGTGTTCACTGTTGCAGTCTGGCAATCCAATGAGAAGTGGGCATTGGATGAGCCCAGTAGTATTAAGGATGCAGCTTAATGTCTTGTAGCTAATGAGAAACATTTGATTAAGGATTACACTGACCTTAACCTTTCTGAAAAATAATTGTTCAATGATGGTTCACTGCAAATTGTGACTCACTGAAAAGATAGAAGAACGTTGATTAAAGGGATGGCAAAAGCAATCAAGATCAAGAAGCACGTGATGAGTCGTGCCTGTTGGCATCAAAAACTCACCACCCATTGACAGGGATACATGTAGACAATGTATCAACTTTGTGAAAAACAAGCTTTTTGAAGACAAATAATTCCATCACATTTAAACAAAAAGGGTTTCAAGTTGGAGACACAATTAGTCGGATCTGTCCAGTGTTATTGGTTAGTGTTATTGGTTAGTGTTATTAGTTGGTTGTATGATATTCTTGGATCAAGAATAATAAAGAGCAGGGCTCAAAATATCTACCTGCACACTGGTCATTGGCAATGTGAACGTTCAGCCCTGGTGAGTTAGCCACGGACCATCAAGGCTTGCAGTAATGAGTTACTTTTATCTACATAGTAGATATAGTAAGTGTAGGACTTGAAATGTTGAGCTGTGATATAGAGTATATAGGGAATGTTAACATACAAGTAGAAGAATTGTATAAAGATTATCCATGAAGGTTATTCACTCTATGTAGTATTTAAATGTTCCAGGGATCATGCAACAGTGTTAAACAGAGGGGGGAATTTGAGATCAAATGGAATAATGGAAGGTTATCTTAAAAGCCAGCGTTTATAGGCATGTTCCTCCTGTTTCCTGGGCTCAGGGGTTCTAACTAAGCAAAAAGAAACAAGTCATAACCGGTCACTAGATCAGAATAAGTCTCTCTCACTCAGTTTTATATATTTTAATGTTAGTATTATAGACATAAAACTTATTTCAGTGCAACATGTGGCTCACTTTCTCTCTTTTGGCTCAACTTATTGTTTCTCACTCTAAGTCAATGATTTTCCCCTGTCTCTCTTTATCCTTCTTCTCATTCTGAACTCTCTTATCTGCTCTGTCTCTCTCCAAAAATGTTCAACTTTTCCCTGAATTTTCTTTCCTCCATGTGTTGCTGAACTTTCCCTTTTTCCAAAGCCTGGTCCACTAGTTTCCATTATAACTCAGTTTTCCATCCTCTTACCCCTCTTCATCAGCTGCCCATGTTCATTGAAGTGCAGACCACTTTCTATAATGCCGCACTTTGGGCTGACTGTGCTGTGCCATGGCAGCTCTGTTGGGCCCTGTTGAGCCTATTCCACAACATTGAGCCAAAGGGCAACCACCTGTGTTAATCAGGCCCTGAAATCTACCTTCTAAAATGTAGAGCTAAAGTACCCTTAGTAAGGAACACAACTGAACCCAATGTGGGTTGACCCCATCATATCCAGTACAGAAGTCAGCTGATCTCCAATGAGGCTCTAACAATCCCTACTCATCATTTCAAAAGTTATTGAGAAACACACATTAACATTAACAATACTAAGATGAGCATATGAGCAAAACTCATCAAAAGTATCAGAGGTCCATTAGAAAATAATTAGAAGAGGTGAGGAACAGTTTGATTTTGCAGCAGTTATTGATTATTTTGCAGAATCAGTCTGCCAAGAATAAGAACTGTATCACTCCAGACCAAAGATGGATGTCCTGGGTACATTTGTATTAACGTTTTGCATGACCAGGAAGCTGATTTCCAGGTGTCTGTGCATTGTATGCGAACCATAATTTGCATGAAAATGTGCTAAAAGAATTTGCATGCCTCATGTACTAGTAATTCCCAACATATTTTTCTAAATAGAGATATGTTTCATGGGAAATATTATGCTGTCTAGCCTAGGCTAGATTTACAAACTTGGCCTGTCTAGTCTGTCATTGTCCTCTTAATACACAGACTTTGTAATCGATTTTGTTTCCTACTCAACACACAATATTTTATCCCAAGATTTCTGAACATTTTTATTGTATTTTGTCTCTTCCATATGTTCTGTGAGGCTATTCAAGTATGTATTCTTTTCATAAAACAAAATTCGTAATCACAGTTTAAAGGAACATTAAAAGGACCATAATCACTACATCCTCTGTAACAGTTGTGATGCTGGAAGTGCCCTTGTGCCCTCCCAGTGTAAGTAGTCAAACTGTTTAAGAATGGTTTGACAGGTATACCATTGCACAAAATATGGTTTGGGTGATACCGATGGTGATACCGATGGTGTGCAGAAGATGATTGTCTCTGGGACATGACGCACACTACCTCCACTATAAAATGTACCTCCTGTGTTCCTGGGGTGGTGATTGGCAGTGATGGGTGGCTTCCAGTGGAGGTGTGTAGCAGCACTTGGACACACCACTGTTACAGTATTGTGACGGAGCTCCCTGCACCCTGGCTGGGTACCTCTGCCAAATTCGCTTCCTAGCTGAAACTGGGGTTCTTCTGGAGCTTTTCTTCCAGGCAGGTAGCATACTCATCTGCTAATTCCTTTGCAGCTCTGTTTACACCATTTGCTATTGCCTTTACAACAGAACTTGCAGCTCTCAGGTCTAGCTCTCTTGATTTATCCCTGGGCTATAGGGAACATGCAGCCAGCCAGCCAGCCAACAGGACTGAAGACTCTGTCACTGAGATCCCTAAAAATCCACACAGAACACCATTCCAAAAGGATCTAACATGCAATACTTTCTTTTACTTGGGAATAGCCCATATGTTCATTACATAAAGCTTGCTGTGACAAACTTAATAAAATACAAATAACCAAAACATGTCAAAAAACATATAGGGAATTATAATAACATAACATATTTATAAAGGGGTGGGGAAGACAATATTTAACACAAAATATCTCTCCTGCCTGCAGAAATAGCAATATGCAGATTTACCTGAATATGCAAATTAACCAGCCTTGCTATTAAGGTAGTGCATATTGCTGTTGCTACCAACAGAGGGCGCTATAAAGGATCCATAGCCAAATCCACCTTGTTGGTAGCAATCCTCAGCAGGACAGGAGAGCAGACAAACATTTAATAATAAACACACACATAAAACACACACCCTGCACCTACAATGGGTACAATTTATAACTATATATTTCTATTTATTTTTTTACTGCTTCTCTACTTTTCTTCTCTGCTTCTTTACTTGTTTACTTCTCACTTGATTAAATCAAAGTTTAGGGGGTGTCTCCTAACTATCAATCATCTTTTTTTTGGTGGCACAGACAGAATTCCAAATCAGGAAGCAAGAAAAACGGTTTGACCCTTGTCTGTTTCGTTTGTTTTGTGATTCATCCATATAACGTTTCAGAGTCTGAAAGGTCAGACAAATCGCTGATTGCCAAAAGTTTTAAATAATCACAATTAGTTTTAAACCCTAATGCACAATTCTAGTATTAACTTTGAATGTCTTGTGCAAATATTTAGCATCCATTCACCAGCTGTAGCACATATACTTTGTGTTTTGTGAGCATGTTTTCACTAATCAGGGTTGCGTTGTAATGTTTAAATATATGGGTCATTTATATTGCTCAGACTATGAGAAATTTTCCTCCAGTGTCACTCTAAGGAGCCTTGTTAAAAGTTAATCAATAAATATATCTTTGGTACATTTTATCACTCTTTAGTACATTTCTTCCACTTTGGACAAGGATAAATTTAAGTTCTTGCAACAGTGCTAACAGGGCAGGCAATGTGATTGAATAATACATTTTCCAAATTAATCCCAATCAGGGTTCATTTACCATGAGCTATCGTGGGTCTTGACCTAAAGTTTCATATTTTAAGAAAGCAGTGACTATGTGTGAGAAGACACATGACAAAGATAGGCGGTAAGTCTGACAAAACCGTCTCTTATTCTCCAAATTACTATAAATATATCGACTTACTTTAGTAGGCAAATAAAGCTTCACGTTTATCAGTACTTTTGCAAATGAAGTGTCTGGGATATCGATAGCAACAAATTTAGGAAATAATATTAACATTAATAAGCAATAAACTATATATATATATAAGTCATGCAAGTTGCTAAGGGACACAGCATAAATAGACCAGAATTTTCTGCTCGCCACTAGGCATGCAAATTCTAATATTGGTTCAAGAAAAATGAAAACATATTAGCCATACTCCAACAGTTATACCAACGATGAAGCACTCAACACAGCAACTCATAGAAGGACTTTATTTGGCTAAAAAAAACATGTTCAGCACTTAGACACTTTGCAGTTTTTATTGCAGTACCTTGATAAGCATACATTCTGCCATTTTATTCACAGATCCAGTGACAAGTACAATACTAGGAGTAAAGTCCAAGTGAACCATGTAGAATGCTTTAGAGCACAGAAAATGAGAGAGGACGAATTTATGGGCAGGAGTAGACAAGAAGAGAGCAGAGTAGAGAAGAGGATCAGGAATGTATTTCCTAAAGATAAAGGTTAAGTCTAAAAAAGCAGGTTTAGACTGTACTGTAATCTTTCATGGGCATACCTGTAATATTATTGCGCTGTGTACTATTGAGTAGAGATTTGACTGGATTTGTCTGTGTGTGTGTGTGTGTGTGTCTGACATTGCTGTCTGTGTGTGTGTGTGTGTGTGTGTCTGACATTGCTGTGTGTGTGTGTTTGTGTGTGTCTGACATTGCTGTATGTGTGTGTGTGTCTGAAATTGCTGTCTGTGTGTGTGTTTAACATTGCTGTCTGTGTGTGTGTGTCTGACATTGCTGTCAGTGTGTGTGTGTGTCTGACATTGCTGTCTGTATGTGTGTCTGACATTGTTGTCTCTGTGTGTGTCTGAAATTGCTGTCTGTGTGTGTGTTTGACATTGCTTTCTGTATATGTGTGTTTGCCATTGTGCCATGTTTTCTCAGGCAGCATCAGTGAGGAGCAGGAGGAGGGCTGAAGAGCCTGAAGAAAGGAGAGAAGGAAGACAGTTTGAGAGCTGTAAAAACAAAAGAAGGAAAAGAAAAGTGATAAAGGAGAGGGGGATGTTGATAAAAAAGAAAGTGAATAAGTAGGATGGTTTAAGAGAGGTGTAAAAAGGTGGACTGTATGATGCCCCCATTGAACAAGTCCAACATGTCTCTGCATGGAGGAGGATGATGATTGATGAGGATTTGATGAAGATTTCAGTATTGGTATGTATTCCTTTAATGTTCCTACAACATATGTGCATTTGCTTTGCTTTTATTTTGTATTTGTACTTAAAGGACCACTCTAGGCACCCAGACCACTTCAGCTTAATGAAGTGGTCTGGGTGCCAGGTCCTTCTAGGGTTAACCCATTTTTTAATAAACATAGCAGTTTCAGAGAAACTGCTATGTTTATTAAGGGGTTAAGCCTTCCCCCAAAGCCTCTAGTGGCTGTCTCATTGACAGCCACTAGAGGCGCTTGCGTGCTTCTCACTGTGATTTTCACAATGAGAGCACGCCAGCGTCCATAGGAAAGCATTGTAAATGCTTTCCTATGCGACCGACAGAATGCGCGCGCAGCTCTTGCCGCGCGTGCGCATTCAGCCGACGGGGCGGAATGGAGGAGGAGAGAAGGAGGAGAGCTCTCCGCCCAGCGCTGGAAAAAGGTAAGTTTAAACTCCTTTCCCCTTTCCAGAGCCGGGCGGGAGGGGCACCCTCAGGGCACTATAGTGCCAGCAAAACGAGTATGTTTTCCTGGCACTATAGTGGTCCTTTAATAATTTAGGTTTTCAATGGTAAAATGTGTCAGTCAGGAACCGAACCCATGTTTATTACATTGTGCCTATGTGAAATTAGTTTTCACTTTATAAACCCTCACTATATGAACTAGGCTTCAGAACGAGTTAGTTCGTAAAGTCGGGAACTACCTGTATAATCTTTGGTGTGTCCTTCTGGGTCTGGTTTATATGTTTTTCCAACATATAAAGTGTGCACAGTGCTATAAAAACCCACCAAACATTAAGGAATACTGTAAAGGGCAAAAAGGAAATAATTCCCCTTCTCGTGTAAATATAAAGCATACAAAGAATCCACAATCTTCTCATACACACGATAAGGAATATATAAGGTGTGTAAGGAGATAAGAAGATAAGGTGTGTGTTGGAGACTCCTCTTTTATCCAAAGGAATCTCTTGTGTTTGTGCCCAGCTCTCCTTTCTTCGATCTGTCTCGTGTAAGTTGTCCTCTTGCCTCTCTCTGGAAGCGGACTTGTGAATTATCCTTCTATAGCTGCCCAACCTTGGATGGTAATCAGGAGCTTTGCAGGGTATATCAAATTATCTGCTACTAGACTGGGCTACAAAATGCACTCTGCTGCAAGCCTCCTCCTGAAATGCGACCTCTTGTAATAGACAGGACCGTAGTGTGAACAGCTGTCCTGTCCCCAAATGCCTTTTACAGGATGCTAGGCATGTCTGACTGTGGACTCCATATTTGTGGTCTTTAAGTCGCAGCAAAACATGTTTCCATACATTTAGCCAGCTGCGCACACTCACTACACTCACAGATTCTAACACAATACATTACAAACTGAGCAGAAATCTGCATAGACATATGTTTATATGTTATGTTAATACATATGCAGTTTTTAATTCTGAATATGTTTTTAGGCCTGCAATGTCCAGTTAATAAATTCATTATATTTTATCTGATTTATTGGGGGGTTGCAGAGCAGGGGTCGCCTTACAATTCGGCACCTGACATATAAACCTGGCCTGGGTAATAGGCCTTTATTTTGGATTAGTCCATGTCTTAGTATTTGTGAACATTCATGCCACGTTGGAAGTTGCACCATTCTGATTCTGAATCTATGTTAGATATATAATTATATATATATTTTTTTGTAGATCATGTTTTGTCTAAACCTATAAATTCACAAGATACACAACCCCAGTCCATGTTCCAATAAACTTCGTAGTAATTAGATGTGCTGAAACTGAACAAAAGGTTATAACGAGGGTCAACTTTGACTTTTCCTCCAGCACCACTGCCACCATAGAGTCTAATGGTGACATCAATCTGTAAATCATCCCATAAACTGAGCAATTGTAGCAACAGACACCATGTGCTTCCAGCAATAACAGCACAGGGCTACAAAAAAAAAAAAAAAAGTTGAAAAATAAAAAATATATAGTGTGACACCCAGGGGCATTCCTGAAGCATTTGGCACCCGGGGAAGATCCTATATTTGGCACCCCCTAGGTTAAAAATGTAAAAAAACACCCGTAAATTATTAAAATGTATTTAACACCGAGCAGTGTTTGTATTTTTTTTTTTTAATGTATTTAGCACCGAGCATTGTTTGTGTGTTTGAATGTAAGCCAGTTTTTGTATGGAGTATGTTTGAGTGAATGTACGGATGTGTTTGCACGTATTGGCATTTGAATGCAGGCGTGCATTTTTCTGTAGTGTGGTTTTTGAATATGGTGGTGTGTTTTTATGTAGTGTTGACATTTGGACGCAGGGTTGTATTTGTGTGTAGTGTAGGTGAAATACTGAGATGTATGCACACATACTCACATATACACACACTGGCACACATACACAGACATGTAGGTACATACATGCAGTTACACAGTCATACACAGATACAAACACTGACACACACACATACAAACACACAGAGACACACAGGCACAGACACACATACAGACACACTGATACAAACACAGACACACAAACAGGTACACATACTCACACCGACACATACAGATACACATATACCAACACACATACAGATACACAGACATAAAGATACACAGACACACATGTATAAATACAGTACCGAAGATACGGTCTCCAGTACTGCGTACAATACTCCAAGTGAGATCACACCAGTGTTTTGAAGTGCTCATGCCATTGTTCAGAACACTGGTGAGACGTCACTTGGAGTATTGACGCAGTACTGGAGACCGTATCTTCAGAAGGATATTGATACCTTAGAGAGAGTTCAGAGAAGGGCTACTAAACTGGTTCATGGATTGCGGGATAAAACTTACCAGGAAAGGTTAAAGGATCTTAACATGTATAGCTTGGAGGAAAGACGAGACAGGGGGGATATGATAGAAACATTTAAATATATAAAGGGAATCAACACAGTAAAGGAGGAGACTATATTTAAAAGAAGAAAAACTACCACAACAAGAGGACATAGTCTTAAATTAGAGGGACAAAGGTTTAAAAATAATTTCAGGAAGTATTACTTTACTGAGAGGGTAGTGGATGCATGGGATAGCCTTCCAGCTGAAGTGGTAGAGGTTAAGACAGTAAAGGAGTTTAAGCATGTGTGGGATAGGCATAAGACTTAAGATAAGGCCAGGGACTAAGGAAAAGTATTTTGAAATATTGGGCAGACTAGATGGGCCGAATGGTTCTTATCTGCCATCACATTCTATGTTTCTATATAAGTGTGTGTTTATATAGTGTATGTAGTGTCTTTGTATAGTGAATGCAGTGTGTTTGTGTAGTGGATGCAGTGTGTGTGCTTGTATAGTGGATAATGGTGTGAGGGAGGGGGGTTATGGTGTGAGGGAGGGGGGTTATGGTGTGAGGGAGGGGGTGATGGTGAGAGGGAAGGGGAAGGAGAGAGGGATGGCGTGGTAATACTGTGATGGAGGGGTTGATGGAGTAAGGGAGTGGGTGATAGTGGGAGGGTGATGGTGTGAGGGAGGGGTTGATGGTGGGAGGGAGGGAGGATGAGGGAGGGAGCATGATGGTGAGAGGGAGGGGTTGAGAGGGAGGGAGGATGAGGGAGGGAGTGAGGTGAGAAGAGAGTGAGGGAGGGAGGGATGGAGGGAGGAGGGTGATGGTGAGATTGAGGGGGTGATGAGAGGAGGAAAGTTGATGGTGTGAGGAGGGTGATGCTGGGAAGGGGGTGGGTGAGGGAGGGAGGATGATGGTGAGAGGGAGGGTAATGATGAGAGGGAGGGGTGATGGTGAGAGGGGAAGCAGGGTGATAGTGTGAGGGAGGGGTGATGGTGAGAGGGAGGGAGGGGTGATGGTGAGAGGGAGGGATGGTGAGAGGGAGGGGGTAATGATGAGAGGGAGGGGGTGATGGTGTGAGGGAGGGGGTGATGGTGAGAGGGAGGGAGGGAGGGAGGAGGGTGATAGTGAGAGGGAGGGATGGTGAGAGGGAGGGGGGTGATGGGGAGAGGGGGGACGGACTAAGTACCTTAATTCCCTGGTGGTCCGGTGGTGATATCCGGTCTGCAGCTCCGCAGAGCTGCAGACCATGAATCTCGTGAGACCCAGTCAGAGCATTGCCATGGTAACCAGCGGCAACGCTCTGATTGATCAGATCTCGCGAGACACATGGTCTGCAGCTCTGCGCACTGCAGAGCTGCAGACCGGTGTCTGCAATGGATGCAGGAGGGGCAATCTACCTGGCAGCATATTGAGCAAGCCACCGGGCCCTCTCCTGGTGTCGGGTCCTGGGGATAGGGGTTAGGGTTATGGGTAGGGTTAAAGGTTAGGGTTAGGGAATTGCTGAAGTCGCGAATTGCCGAAGTCCCGAATTTCAGAAGTGCCAAATTGCAAATCCCTAATAAACACCACTTTATTCACTCGTGTTTAAAATTCATTAAATGTGCACATCACGCGAGATCTTTCATCTGGGTCCCCCAATGGGATAAACACACCCTAAAAACAAGTTGCATTTTTGCTGTAACTAGGAGTAAGTTGGAATAATAATTAATGCTTTATGATGGGAAAAAGGTGAGCTAATATATTGCTGCTTCCACATAATTCTAAATATTACACATGTCTACTAAGTACACACATGTAGTATGTATTTTTTCTTACAATTACCCTCTACAAGGAATGGCTAATCTTGGCATGCCAGACATTTGTGGAGTAGAACAGACAAAATGCTGGCTAAGCTTTGTGGGAAATGTAGTTAACAAACATCTGCATTAAAACATCTGTGGGAATGAGTTACCACGTTCTCCACTAACACACCCAAACTTTCTGCCCAATAAAGATTAGAAATATCTTTTAATTCACCAGCCACTTCTTTAAACTCAAGCAACACTTAGATACCTCCCGTGTGCTGCAGCTGGGGTACTCTAAAAATAAACACACAGTGCTCATGACACGAATAATGGAAGTCTAATCAAGGGAACTTGAATAGAAAAGAATGCATGCAATGTTAGATTACAAAGAACCAAGTATATACATAGTTACCTAACATGACCTGTCAGTTCATTAGTCTCCCTGCGTTACATGAAAGGGCCCTGCATTCTCAAATATAAACAATGTGTCTTCTGACTTCAGGCATTATGTAAGATATGCACTAATAATATTATTAATAACAAAATAATGATTAGATAGATAGATCGATAGATCGATGGTGAGATAGATAGATGGCGAGCTAGATAGAGAGAGAGATAGACAGACAAGGTAGACAGACAGACAGACAGATAGATAGATAGATAGATAGATAGATAGATAGATAGATAGATAGATCAGAGAAATTGGTGCAATATGTATTAACAATATATACAGTGAGTATAGAAGTGTATATAATCTCACTCACATGTTTAAGAGCCTTTTGGATATAGGCTCTAAAATCTGAATGTGTGGGGCCCTTTAAGGTGGCTTCCAAACCTTCATCTATGGTGTTTTCTTTTCTCAGGATTATATAGAATACATAAATAGTACAGACATCTAGGTGCTAGTAGTTCTATTAAACTATGCAATTAGAATTAAAATTGACAAGAAATTTGCTCACCTTTTTAGATAGATAGATCTGCTTCTGGCTGAATTTATACATTCCTCATATAAGGAACATTTCCTGTCTTGACTATGAAATGTATACCTACCCAACCCCAAAAAATAATATTAATCAATGTCATTAAGGGCATGGCAAATGTTGGAAGTAACACAAGAGATGTGACCAAAAGAGGACATAGTTCCAATGATTGTACATGGAATTCTCACTAAATAACCTTGATTTGCTTAAGAACACCACCAATAAATTGGTGCTTTATACAAATACCTACTAAGCTTTATTTTTCACTCCTCTCGGATCTGCCTGTTGACACAAGTCTTTCCCCAACCATCCTTAAACCTGAAGAAAATAAGTGAGTTATTGACAATTATCTCACACATTTATTTGAAACTAGCTTAATTGGAAAAGTACTTTTTTTTTCTAAATTACGCAGCTTGGTCGTCATCTCACCATAGTTCACTGTTTAATGAATAAATCCCACGGCATCTGAGTTACAGATCGTATCTAACACTCAAATTCAGAATAATGTTGAATTTTTACGTACATGAAAAGGATGTTGAGTACAGGCTGCAGAAACCCAATAGTCTCTATGAGAAGCTTTGTTATGATGGTAACTCAAGATCTCACCAATCGACTGCAAAACCCAGGGATGAAGAGAGGAAATTCAATTGTGAATTCATTGACCTTTCCACTGAAATAGCCGGCACCATCAAAGAGTTTGTGAAAAAATAAATAGTTTGCAAAGACTTTTCAGTGATTGACTTTGATGTTTTCCTAAGCACTCGGCTAAATATTTTGAAAACTTATATGAGCCACGCATGTCAGAGTACAGCTGTAGTGAAAACAGTGTACCCAAAAAGCTATCCCGTAACACTGAGGTACTGTACCATTCAGTTATTAAGGTGATTTCAACATATCATAGCAATATATGATCTTCATCTGCATAGCATTTGGATAGATTAGAGGTCATTTAGTTTTGGGTTTATGTCTTGATGGAGAACACACTTAAGATACAGTATTAACTATATGAGTTTTATAGCAGCTCATTTAAAAAGAAAAATCTATAGGTTAAGGTAGGCATGCAAGCTTAAAAATAAAATAAAAGAAATACTAAAACCTATCGCATCGCCAAGTTCTCTCCTAAGCCTGATTCCCCTTGGCTGAAGTCACTCTCTTTCGTCGAAGTGAAGGGAGGACGGACTACGTGGAAACTTGGTCAGCATAGAGGGATGGCGTGCCACCTTGTCCGTTTGGTACCAGCACGCTGTGTTACTGGTGCCAACCAACAATTTTGCACAGAATTGACATTAGTCAACCCAGGACTTTGTCATGGGTTGGTTACTGATGTTGCCCGAGGTTAAGTAAGACTTCTGGCAGTTAATCTCTGCATGGGCAGTGTATCATAGATAAACAATGCACAAACAGATTTTTCAGGCACCATGACCACTTCAAATTATTGTAGAGCTCATGTTACTTGGAGTAAAAAGGAACAACGAACATCACTTCACATTGATCAATCCCACCTCCTACTCTATTCCATCTGCAGGAAGTTGTATCAGTCGTGGGGGGGAAAATCAGTGGGTTCTGTTGTTGTTTCTCTCTGTTTTATTGGGGGCTGTTGGTATCATTTTATTCATATGTTGGTTTTGTGTGTTTAATTGTGATTCTTGTACTTATTATGTACTGTGTAATACATTTTATCCCAGGCTGCTAGATGCCTTTTTGTTCGGACAGTGCTTATTTTGGCTGATCTATGCAAGTAGTCTCACAGCTCACATGCCTTAGATATACACTTACGTACAGTACTATTTGGTTTAGCTGTTTCTTGGCTGTCGCACAAGAGTTACTCAACAATTCCCAGCTCATCCCAACCCCAGGGATATTTTTCACTATTCTGAGTTCCGTTAATGTCTCAAGTTGATGACCTGTTGCAGACGCCGATTCCCAACTTGTCTCTGGCAATAATATCCATGCATTAGTGGAAAACGAGGCTGCTGCTAATTGTTCCTTTATTGGAATGTATACATTAACACAGTTTACCAACAAGATGCCAGGCTTCGACTCACCATTTTAAGATGATGAAGGTTCCGGTAAACCCCCAAATAATTCCCTTACTTTGCCATTCCCTCCACACAAGGCCACTTCCAAATACCTATAGTGTTGTTTCATTATTTATGCATGTCATAAAAGCAACATCTGATACAACTTATGAAATACTATATCAAACAGCCATAATATATATGCTACAGTTAGAGACTCCAATAGCCAAATCATTGCCAAAAATCGTACAGTATGCTATTAACATTATTGAATGCCCCTAGGTTAACAGTGATTTTTTTCAAATTATATAAAATGTAGGGTATAAAACTTTGAGAGACGGCTCTCTTTTTATTTTATTAACGTGATGTTTGTGGCATAAACATGTGAGCCATCAGTGATGCTCAAAGCATGACTTGGTCATTGTGACTACAGTATATTATAGCATAGGATTTTCTAAACCATGAGATTTGTGGTCTCATACTCGGCATTTAAATATGGATCACATGTTGACACAACACAGACAATTCACAGGCACTACATGTTTATTATGGTCAATATGAGGTATAAATAAGATTGTCCGTAGTAAAGGTAAGCAGATTTCTTGGCAGACGTAGGAGGTAAGAGAGTTTAGCAAATGAATAACCATCCCTAGTAGCATTTTTTATTGTGATCTGTGTCTCCAATAATTCAATATTAACAAATTACAATTCCTTTCTGGTATCTGCAATTGTTTGAGCTAAGGGATTGGGGCATCTTGAGTGGAGCAAATGTACAACCAAGGAAACAATCCCATCTGAGAAATTAGGCCTCATTTTTATATTTTTTAGGATAACCTTTTCAAATGATCACAATCTGTAAGAAAAACTTGCCAAATGATTTATCTACAAAAAAATCGCATATATTTTAATGATGACTTCAGCATATACATCATATGAAATGTGTTTCTAACAGATTGCAATAATTTGAAAACCTTATCCAAAAATATTAAATCGAGGCCATAGTGAGAGATTTAAATCTACCTCAATGTTTTCCTCTCACGTTAATGATATTTGCATGTCAATAGGTATTGGAAAGGAAAATATATTTATCATTAGAGAGGCATGTGTGCCTAGCCAAATGGGATTTTGAGTTCAGTATT
Source organism: Pelobates cultripes (assembly GCA_933207985.1). Taxonomy (NCBI): domain Eukaryota; kingdom Metazoa; phylum Chordata; class Amphibia; order Anura; family Pelobatidae; genus Pelobates; species Pelobates cultripes. The sequence continues at coordinate 38,829,645 of OW240917.1, forward strand.
AAAAATATATCCCCAACACCCCAATATGTATCCATTTTTGCCTACATTATTTAATTTGTTCTAATTATGAAGAGACCAGTTTTTTAAGGGTTTATAATGTCTAATGTCTAATGTCTAATTTCTATAAGTACTTTTGTTCACATAGAATGTGGACTTGCCTAGATGCAATGTTTCTTAGAATGTTATATTTTATTTGTACTGTAAAGTTAAAAATATCTATATAGTAGATGAACCCCCAATGAAAAACATTCCAGCATTTAATTATTCATTTTTTCTTTGAGGTATTTATCTTGTCTTGCCTTTGCAAGCCCTCCTCTTCTAACTCCGCCCAGACTTTATGTAGCTGTCCAATTACAGACTTCTCAATGTAGCTAAATGAGAAGTCTTTGCACAGCAGTTGCTCTGGGCAATTACCTTACAATACATAGTTACATAGTTACATAGCTGAAAAGAGACTTGCGTCCATCAAGTTCAGCCTTCCTCGCATGTGGTTTTGCTGTTGACCCAAAAGAAGGCAGAAAAAAACAGCCTGAGGCGCTTCCAATTTTGCAACAAACTAGGAAAAAGTTCCTTCTTGACCCCAAAATAGCAGTCAGATGTCTCCTTGGATCACGCAGCTATTACCCCACTAAATAGAAATTATATCCCTGTATGTTATGTTTTTGCAAGTATTTATCCAATTGCTGTTTAAACATCTGGATGGACTCTGATAAAACCACCTCTTCAGGCAGAGAATTCAATATCCTTATAGTTCTTACTGTGAAAAAAACTTTTCTTTGCCTTAGATTAAATCTCTTTTCCTTCAGCCTAAATACGTGACCTTGTATCCTATGCATAGCCCTGTTTATGAATAGATTTCTAGATAATGGTTTGTACTGACCCCGAATATATTTGTATAATGTTATCATATGCCCTCTGAGGGCCGTTTTTTCAGACTAAAGAGATTACAATTTTTTAACCTTTCTTCGTAACTAAAATGCTCCATTCCTTTTATCAATTTTGTAGCTCGTCTCTGCACTTTTCTAGTGCCATGATATCCTTCTTTAGAACAGGTTCCCACAATTGCACAGCATATTCAAGGTGTGGTCTTACTAGCAATTTTTAAAGAGGCAAAATTACATTTTCATCCCGAAAATTTATGCCCCTATTTATACATGACAAAACCTTACTGGCCTTATCAACTGTGATGGTGTGTGTCGAGTGTGACAGTGTGTGTGGGGAGTGATAGTGTGTGAGGGATGGCAGTGTGTGGGGAGGGTGACAGTGTGAAGGAGGGAAACAGTGTGAGGGGTTGACAGTGTATGGGTGGGCTGTGTTTTAGTGACCAGCCTCCTTAACTTTTTTAAGACAGCAGTCAATTCCATAGTGGTCCAATGGGCTTCCTGTTGGTCAAGTGGACTAGCTATCCAGGTGCAGAGTAACAGACCATGTGGAAGAGACCTAACGAGCTCTGTCACTTGAAGTGTCAGAGCAATGCCATGTTAACTCGCAGCAACACTCTGATTGACCAGAGTCCATGAGACAAATACTTCATTCTGCAACTCTGCACACAGCAGAACTGCAGACTGGATTCTGGGCTCTTTTCCCTGGGCAGACTGAATAGAGGGGACCCGCTTCAGTTGGCACACAGGGCAAGCCACAAGTCTCCCTCTTGATGTCTCTTCCACGCAGGGCCGGTGCAAGGAATTTTGGCTACACAGACAGAGATGCATTTTGCCACCCCACCCTCTTCCCCCTCCAAAATAAAATGCGTCTTTACCCATGTGTCTTGTAACCTCAGTTTTGAATTTCTTACCCTCTTTAGCTTATTTTATCCCCCCTTTACTATGTCTTACACCCTCTTGTGTGTCTCTTATAACTCCCCTTGTTATCTTACTTTCTCCAGCCCCTTTGTGTGTCTTTTTCTCTTCCCCAGCCCCTTTGTGTGTCTTTTTCATTCCTCCAGTACCTTTCTGTGGCTTTCTCCCCTCAATCTGTTTTGTGTGTACCTTCCCCCAGGGCCCTTTGTGTGTCTTTTTTCCCTATGTCTAATAGACACATATATAGCAACATACAGCCACACAGTCACACAGTAACAGAGATACGCAGGCCATGTTTGCATGTTCACAGACCAATGTACCAACTGATCAGTCTGCCCCAGGGTGAGTTAGGTGGCCACAAGGCCCTAGGTGACTGCCTAACTCGCCAGCTCTGATTAAAGGAGACAAGAGCCCTCTTAATATCCAGTGGGTGTAATCCCACAATATTTTTAACTTGGGGGCTTCAGAGGTGGCTATTCCCTAAAGAAGGAATCATCAGGAATTCAAAGTAAATAAAAGTGAATATTCCATTTTAGTCCAAAACCATCAACTGAAACCACAGCTGACTTCGAGAATTTTAACAGTTCCATCATTGTGACCTAAACCATGAAATTCACTTTCAATTCATGACAATCAAACTTTAGTGAATAAAACTGTAAAATATCCTCTCTCACTCCCCACCAGTAAATGGTAACAGCAAAGTATGTAATAAATTGTCACCCATGATACTACCTAGAATTTGAATATACATGACATTATGCAGAGCTGCAGGAATCTGACTATACCTGGGATGTGAGGTGTCAAGTCCAGGTAGAGGACTGTCATTAACTCACAGCCAGCATTATTCCTGGGGTATCTAGAAATGGTGTGGCATTGACAACGAAATTACAAAACTCAAGCCAAAATAGACAAGGCTGCAAAAATTCCCAAATGTACCCATTTTTGTCAACTTTACTCCTTTGTTATATATTTGTATATTTCCCTTTTCAATTTACAACAATCTAGTGAATAAACTCATGAGCCAAAATATTCTTTAAAAACACGATCCTACTTATATAACAAATATGTCATTGACTTTGTTGAAATGGATGTAGTAATACTTGTTCTTGCGTTACATGCTTTTAAATGGCCAGATATATTGGTTTAAGTCATGTGCATGCATCGTAAACATAAAAATAAATCCTTTTAAAAATGAAATACCAGACTTTGCATTGTCTGTAAACGTCAGTAGACACAAACCAGAGACCCTGGGCTACTTATACACACTGCAGGCTGATGTGTCCATAATCTGAAACCCTCAGGGGTCAACATTGGAAAAAAGGGCCAGAGAAAGAGACAAGCAGCTCATTCTTTCAAATTTCAAAACAACAAAATAGTAAGAAAGTCTTTAAGGATATATGTTGCTCCCTTGAGTGGAAAATGTAGTTTAACGAGTGAGGATGTACGAGAGCCACTACGGACACGTTACATTTTGGAGAAAAAAAAAATCAAACAGTGTATTGTTACTAATAAGATATACAAACAAGATGGGAAAGTTGAAGCCGTTAAATAAAACCTCAGACTGAACAAAGCACTCTTTTATAACTAAGAAACTTGGACTCTTCTTCAAAGGAAGATAAATAGCAATAAGGGTAAACGCTCTTAAGTAAATGTACATAATGTCATTGCAAAGCATGGATTGTGTACTTATGTATTCAATGTCTGTTTTTACAACCATCATGTGAATATAATGACTTCAGTTTTATACTTTGTCATATCGTATGTTTGGTCTTTGACTACAACTGTGTTTGGAAAGCAAAATCCGTCCTCATCTCTTCCTCATCAAGAAGGAAAGCCTGAAGTTACTCTGATAGTGAGGAACACCAAGACCTCTGAAGAATCACCACCGAGTGTCAACATATCCTATGAAGATAGACCAGAGTGGAAGAGTTGCCTAGGATTCTGGAACATGACCTGCCATGTAGTATCCTGCAGATATAGAAGTCACTATCCCTCAAGGAACTAATGGAAGCTTCAACTGAATCTAGAAGACCCGAGAAGATATCTAATTGTTTGTGAAGTAAATGTACAGGGCACAGATATCTTATTTATATTATTTATATAGCACTAATAGGTACACTTCACATGTTGAATGCTAGATTATAGCACATGGAGGTTCTGTAACTACAGTTGTTATATATTGTACAGTGAGGGAAAAAAGTATTTGATCCCCTGCTGATTTTGAACGTTTGCCCACTGACAAAGAAATGACCAGTCTATAATTTTAATGGTAGGTGTATTTTAACAGTGAGAGACGGAATAACAAAAAACAAAATACAGAAAAACGCACTTCAAAAAAGTAATAAATTGACTAGCATGCCAATGAGTGAAATAATCTCATTGAGCATCTGTGGGAACTGCGGGAAAAACAAATCTGATTGATGGAGGCGCCACCTCGCAACTTGCTAATGTCTTGGTGCCAGATCCCACTAAGTATATGAGGTTAAGTTAAATAAGAGTTAACGTAACCTCATATTCCTTGTTCAGTGATGTACTGATCTATTGCTTTCCCCCGTCAGTTATTGTAATCATGATCGCCTATTTAAGCCTTGCTCATCGTTACTAACATTGCTCAATTACTGAGTTACCTAGACTACTTTGCCATGTGTAATAACGTTCCAGTGCAGTCTCAGTTCACTCCGGCCGAAAGGAACCCTGCTAGAATTCTAGAATTTCCAAGTTCCTGTAGTTTACCCCATGAGGCGTTCTATTCTCTAATGCCTAACATGGTCTCCTGCCCACCTAAACAGAATAGTTACTTTGCTCTTATGTCTATTAATAACAATGGATTACAGGAGTCTCCTGAAGGAGGATCATATTGTAAATATACAGCATTTACTGTATATTATTGTCTGTTATTACTATATCACTGCCTAATTCCATTGTGTCTGGGTTCATGTGTCACAGTCTGTGCCAAGAGTTATAAAGCAAAACTATTTTATTTACTTTTTCAAATTATTGCACAATATTACACCATAGCTACCAGGAATTGTGACAGTATGACAGCAATTCAGTAAGAGCAGCGAGTGGGGCACTCTGAAACTTCATGCAATACCTCAGGTGATAGTAATAAAAACTATTGGCCCACTTTCTCTATGTCCTTGTATCTATCAAGGACATATCTAAAAACAATCTAATTCCTGGTAAACGTGTTACAAATAGATGAATCTATTCTGTACTGAGAGATTAGCATTTATTCTGCATTTAGATGATAGCAGATCCCATAGCACTTTACAAGTTTTCAGGAAAGAAAAACAGAGAGAATATAAGGTCAATCAGAATAGGTTCTTAAAGGGAAATTTAACTCTACATTCCAGATATATTGAAATATGAGACGCCATATACACCACACAGAGGTCGTCACTCTCAAAATATGCATTTTCATATTTATCAAACACACGTCCGGGATATAATAGAGAATAGAATAACAATAGTGGGGTGAATACAGTCACCAAAATGTTGTAGTACTCTAATCCCAATTTTTAAAACTAACTTTTTGGCAGCTTTGGCATGAATGTTATCTTCAAAATGGACTGCCCACCCATGAGATGGCTGGCAAGTTACAGGGCATGGATCAAGGTTATATGTAATTGTTTTTTTAAGGCTGATATAAACCAACAGTCAAACCTACGACAAATAGTCGAAAGAAGACGTATTACCGGTCCTTAAAATGGCCAGGCTTAATGTATTTGCAGAAAAGACAGTCTGCAAGCAGACACAGATTAGTCAGAAACGAGCCGAGGTCAAAGAAAACAGAAATACACAGAATCAGAGGACAGACCAAACTCGGTGAATACAGAAATCTGGGAAGTCAATAAACAAAGCAAAGTTGGTAACCAGATTAATCAAACAGAACTCAGAAACACACTCTTGGGTATCAGGAACCATGACAGAGGAGCAAACCGAAGAGCGGTCTTAGATCACGTCACAATGGTGGAAGTTCTCTAAACATGAACTTTTCATACTCACTAACAAGCGTGACATAAAAATATATAAAGCAGATATTAAGGCAGCGCATTGTATAACACATGCTTGGCCATCAGTGGTACTTCAATTAAAATTACATTGAATTCAATTTAGAGAATTAAATAATAAAAACTATTGGCCCACTTTCTCTATGTCCTTGTATCTATCAAGGACATATTTAAAAACAATCGAATACCTGGTAAACATGTTACAAATAGATGAATCTATTCTGAGTTGGCATGGGTGCTTTCATTATTACACGTTTTGTTTGATAAAGAGTTGGACTTTGGAACCCACTAAATTTCCACTGAAGACATCTAGAAATTATTAAAAGACCTTTGTAGAAATTAAGCATTGTTCTGTCCAACATCATGCAGCTTGGGTGGTCACGATGCTTGGAATGTCACCCATTGTTAAGGTAATAAGTAAGGTAAAGATACAAATTCTCAGGGATCCTTGATTCACAAATATTACAACCCATGTTTCAAATCTTATGAAAATGTTGGTTAAACAACACCTGTCATTTTCCATCCAAGTCTGGCGCACCACAAGGAAATTGTTGTAGGGATTCCCTGTGATGTTTGGCCCTCTAGGGAACACCTACAAACTGGAGTGGAATATATACTGACAGAGTCACTGGAGATTTAGTTGCAGAATTTATAGAATTATTTACTAAATTATGGATTATTGGAAATTCGGAGTAAACTTCAAATTTTATGTCAAAATTTCCAAGATGCAAACACTCTCTTTGTCGGCTGTGTTTCCATTTTGACTATTGTGTTATAAAATTTAAAATTAATTCTGAATTTGCTTTGAATTCTTGCAAAGTCACACTAGTGAATAAGCCCTTCCAGTGGATCGGTAATGTACTCACAGCGTTTGCTGAATGTATGCAATGTGTCTTTGTGGTATGCTCTGTTCAAAAAAAAACAAGCAAATTCAACATTCAACTCAATTAAGTTGTGTACAGTCACTTCATCATGTAGAAACCAGATTCTTTTTAAATATCCATTGTGACAATTTGCGATGTGCAGTGAGAAAGAAAAATATTTATTTATAAAATCAAGTCTGAGCCTGGCCGGGCCTATAGTCTTTCCCAGATTTGGCTCATTTTACCCAGACATAAACACACCCTGGACCTTTCTACCAAATACATTTGTATGTGTTTATTTATGTAACGGAAATAGACCCTGTGCTATGTATGTAACTGCACACTGTTCAAGTGCTTATGTACAATTTAATTACTGTTGCTTTTTTTCCAAATTAAGTTTCAGCCTGATATCCTAGCCTCTCTTTCCCTAGCATTATTACCCATTAAATAAAACAATAATTATTATGCAAAGTCTTCCTTATATTGCAAGCTGCAAAACAGGTTTTATTTTACGGAATCTCAACACTATCACTTTTGGGTGAGTATGGTAAATGTGTTTAACCCCTTAAGGGCACAACTTCTGGAATAAAAGGGAATCATGACGGAATATTTCCATCATGTGTCATTAAGGGGTTAATATTAGCATCCAGGCACAAATCACCTTAAAAACACCTAAAAACAGCGTTCTGTTTATTCTGTATTTATGATTTAAAAGAAAAAAACAAAATGTGGGAGTTGTGACTATCATACACAATTTGTCGGCTTTTTTTCTTTCAATGTCGTAAATGTCACTGTTATTAATCGGACACATTTTAAATGTTTCTTCAACTATAGGATACATTAAAAACGAGGGTCAAACCCTGGTGTATCAATCAAGGTATCTACTAGTTTATATGAAATTGTTGAACTGAAAATGTAAGCTATTTATAATATAAACCTGTATATTTCATCTATATGTTGCCGGCAAAATTTTTGGCAAATGTACACATTTTAAAATAATTGTATATAAATATATGCCTTCACACCACTTGTAAATCAAATCTTGGCATGGACCCGTATACCTACAAATAAGGGACATTAAAAAGCAGACATTTCTCCGGCTCTCCATCACAACAACTACATCGATTATGCTGTAGTTGCTTTGACTATTCTTCTAGAGAGCTTGACTAACGTCCTATTAGTGGAGTATAAGAGCAAAGTGACAGACGTCATTCCACTGGAGTGGAGCCTTGCTTGGGTAAGTGTCCCCAAACAGGTCCAATCACATATGAGGAAAGAGGAACATGGGATGTATGTTTACAGCTGCATCCTCTATACTTAATTATAGCATTCAACAATTCTTGATTGTATGACCAGTGATACGTTTAACTCTGTAGTTCTCTTACTGACGTGTATGGGGAAAATTGCTATTGAATTGGTAGTGATGAACATAGCTCTGGTCATGTAACCCAGCCCCAGACCAGATTTCAGGACAGACTAGAGAGAAGAGTCTCCTATGTATTTCCATATCACATTCCCCCTTATCAGCTGTACTGCCATCAGCAGGGGGCGCTCTATTGCAGATAGTTTTGTACAGGTGGGGGTAGGCCAAAAACAACAGAGAACCAGACTGCTTGAGAGCTCTCAGTAAAACAATTCTGGTATTAGGACACAATAATAATAAAAACAAATTAAATAATTGAGATCTTTTTCTCTATCACACGGTATGGGCCTGGAGCATCCGACCAATCCCTCTATCAATCAGGCCTCATAATTCTCACTGCAGCACAAACCAGGTAGTGCTCCAGAATAAATCTAGATTGATAACTTCTGACCTACACATTCACTTTTTTTGGTATCGGTCCTTCAAAGTTCCTAATTTAGTCTGTTGCTGCTAACACACTGCAAAATTCCGCTCATGTGAAAATTGCTCAATAAACTCCTTTGACAGATGTTGTTATTCTATGGGTTAGCCTTCTATAGAATGCCACACAAATCTCCTATAGCATTTCATGTCTGCTTCTAATACCTCTGTTTGTGTTAGAACATGCAATACCTTTGTGAACTACCCACAACCCAGATGGTATGTGCTTTAACACAATGCAAGCAAGCCAGAGTGCTGGTTACATAATAATCCTTTAAATCAATCTCCTTTTTTTTTTCTTTTTTTTTAAAGCTCAGTCATTGATGAACAGATCTATTTTATTATGCATTTTCTTTCTGTTACACCTTATGCAGGTTAGCTAGAAAGACTCAAATGTTCAGCATGTGGTATCATTTTATACTATAATGCAATCCCACCAGTCAAAAGGAGATTAACTAATCAAACCAAAACATTTTCTTCACATGATGCAACCATACTGAAAGCATTAATAGATGTCGGCCACTTTTTTTAACTTTATTTTTTTTTTTTACCCATTTAGCCTGAGCAGACTTGTGCTTACAATTTGCTGGTCTAACTGTGTTTTACAGTGACTTTGCTCTTAACTGACGACATACTTAGCCACTGCGGAGCAATGATAAACAGATGCTTCAGAGAGATCTCAAGGAAGGCAGAAGACATTAGTCACGTCTCCGGAGTAGTGATGGTGTCGTCAGAGGTTACTCGATGGATCACTTGCGAACGTGACATTTGTACAGTAATGCAAGATATTGGCCAGATATTAGTAGATGTAACAATATTCTTAAAACCTGTAGATACTTAAGTTGTCATCAGGATTTGCAAATAGGACATGGTTTGAGAATGCCCACTATGGAGCCATAACTCAAGAAGGGAGAACAAGAAAGTCTGAGTTGTTTTTTTGGGCTGGTGGGCACTTAAGGACAGAGCACTGTTTTAGGACAGAGCACTGTTTAAGGATAGAGCACTGTTTTAGGACAGAGCACTATTTAAGGACAGAGCAGTGTTTTAGGACAGGGGTATTTGAATTCTGTTGCTCAAGCTGTTTGCAGACCCATAAACATTTGCTAGCCAAAAACTGAAAACTGACCGATGATATTGAGGCCAAAATTGCAGAGTTGTTGATTTGTATTTTAAAATTAGATTTTAAGCTGGTTGTCAGTTTATTAGAGGTCACTCTTTACAGAGTTAAAAACATAAAGGGATATTTGTATATTCTATTTTGTCCTTCTAGTAATCAGGTTTCCATGCACTGGGATATTATGTTTAAAAGCCAAATTCCTGTTGTTCCATGGTCCATTTTCTTCTTGATGGGTGTGAGGAAACAGGAGATCTGTGCCACTGCTTCACCTCCCCAACTCCAGCGTGGCTGTGTTAGTGACTGCAGAGCGCATGGTAGCCACAAATTTCTTGATCCAGACCACTAGACCACCAGTAAGTAATCAGGTGGTGGGATGTGCATCATTAAAGGATCACTATAGTGTTAGGAAAACAAACTCGTTTTCCTGACACTATATACTCCTTAGGACCCCTTAGGTCCCCCTCCCTTGGCGCTGAAGGGGTTAAAATCCCTTCAGTCACTTACCTTTATCCAGCGCCGGGCTGCCTTGGCACTGGTGACCTCTCCTCCCCCGCCGACGTCAGATCCCGAGTGGAGCGGAATGCGTATGCGCAGCAAGAGCGCGCACATTCAAACAGTCCATAGGAAAGCATTTCTCAATGCTTTCCTATGGACGTTCTGCACGTTAGATGCGATTTTCGCATCCAGCGTCGCAGAAGCACCTCTAGCGGCTGTCAGGAAGAAAGCCACTAGAAGCTGGATTAACCCTGCAGTGTAAACATAGCAGTTTGTTTACATCTGAAGGGTTAAAACCTGGGGGACCTGGCACCCAGACCACTTCATTGAGCTGAAGTGGTCTGGGTGACTATAGTGTCCCTTTAATGCATCATGCACTTTGTTGTCAGCATTTTAGAATGCTGCTCGCAATGGTTGCATTTTGCGTGCTCCCGTGTTTAATGAATTAACCAATCACAGCTGTTCATTTGAAAACTCAGCCATGGTAGGTGATTTGATTTCACATTAAAAGCACGTACTGACGGGCAGCACTTTAAGCATTGTCCAACAAAATGAAGAATTAATATGCATCCCGAAAGCAGATGAAATGGATAAATGGACGGACGGACGGACAGATGACATGAACTGGAGATCCTAAGTATACAAAAATAGCATTGCTGGCCTTTCCTGTGATTGCTACATTTGTAGATCATGGTAAAATTACACTGCAATTAGGGCTACAAAACATATACATTTAAAGGTAAAATCACAAGTACAGTTAGAAAAATCATACTAAGATACATCTCTTTTCAATCTTGCCATTTTAACCCTTTTAGATACCGAGTGTATCCGATGGTAAGCCATAGACTGAAAGCACATTAAATCGAAGCATGTGGCTACCTCACCCTTCCTTCCCCAGGAAATCTTATGTCTCCTTCTTGCTAAAGATAGATGTTTGCTGTTAAAGACAAGGTCCCAGGCCTCTAAATAAAGCCAAACTGTAGTTGCATCTCCGTGAAAACTGAATTTTACTAAGTGAAAGCAGAACCACACAAATGTAAACCTATGTTGAGCTGACTTAAGTGATTGTGTAGGGATCTCGTGTTCTGGATAATATTTGCAGAAAAGGGAGTTTGCATGAATGGCTGTGAACAGAGGTTAGGCACGATGGCATGCATTTTCTAATGGGCTTTTATTACCAGCTAATGATGTTTTCCTTAGAGCATTGTCCGGTCCAGCACACCGAATCCTCCTCCCCCTAGTGTTCTAGTCAATGGTATGAAAGCAAAGGGTGCTCGGGTGGCTTAAGGGAGCAACAAATTGTTGAAAAGTTGTTAAATTATGAACTGGGGCATTTATATACTTCCCTGGGAATTGTGTTTAACTGACAAAGAAATTGACAATTTATGTCCATGTAACCATAAATAATTTTATAATTGTGGAGAAATGACAACCCAAACTTAACTTTAAGGGAAAAATAAATTGGCCTAAAAGTTGTGTTTGTGATATTATTTCTCCACGATTCCGGGTGTAATAAATAAAGCGTAAAGCTAATTTCTAGATTACATGTTAACTGGAACACATTGCGACAGAGTTTATTACTTTTCTCACACAATTGTCAATGAGTCATGAATATAGCCCATTGTAATTTATTGATTACATGTTAATCAGAAACGTTGCACTTGTAACAACTAGATCTTTGTTCCCAACAAGCAAAACTACTCTAAACCCAGTAGCTAACCTTTAATACTACCCAAATCCCTAACCCTAACTAATTGTATCTATAACCCCAAATCATAATATTCTAAAGATAAACCATGCTCGTTAGTCACATCTAAACAGAGCTATGTGCAAAAATCTGTATTATGCCCTTTCTGATTCCTTTTTACCAGAAATAATGGGCAGTCTGTTCTTTGCTCAAGATATTTTTGAATATTTGGGGAAGATTCCTGCAGGAGCAATCTCAAGGTCTACCTTGTTGTGAGTAAGGAGAAATGGCTGATCTCCCCACTCTTATTCACCTTGAAGCTTGAGGACGCAGCACAGAACCTCATTAACCCCCCACCCCTCCTTCCCGCACTGGAGGAGGTTATCCTGGCCTAAAAATATTGACTTACACAGCCACTGCTGATACCACTGAGGACATCTCAATGCCTGAGTGCTGCGCTGATTGGAGTATAGGCCTTCACAAGAAGGTGAAAGTTACTTGTTCCTCTGAAACCAAAAGTCTATTATATAGCGTTATGGTTCGGAATTCACCCAGATTGTCCCAGGACCACCGGACACTCCTGCCCATACAAAGATCGCAACGCTTGGGTCCCCATGTAATGGGAGATTTTGGAGGACTCTCAGGCCACTTCACCTACACCGGACCCCGCGATGTCCAGAACCATTGCTACATACTTGGGCTAGGAGCATAACTCACAACCTTGGAATTTTTACATCTTATACCATCTACTATTTAGTAGCTCCTCCATTCCGAGATTCTGATCTAGGTGCCAGGAGTAAAACTTACAAGATTAATATGTTTAGAAAGCATTCATGGAGCCTCCCCCAAATTGGACCTATTTATATTTAGCATGAACCCATCCCACCTCTGACCCAGAGACACCACCCGGCAACCTTAGCCCAGCGTGGGGGTTTTACAATTTTCTTAATAAAGATCACTTTTTATTGGAATTTCCACAAGGTCTATTAAGTACCGATTGTAGTATTTACTTACATTGAAGTCAAGCAATATATAATTTCAAAATTACTTTTCTGATTTAAAATACACTCGTAATACCTCAAATGTATCCCAAAGTCTGTTCAACATACTTTAAATGAGTAATTATTAAAAGAAAGAGAACATTGAACTTCCATTAGGGCAAGCTGTTTGTGTATATACAGATGGACTGAATAGAACATAAGAGATACATTACTTCTCCATCAGTTCTAGGCTGGTGAGTTAGAAAAGCTTAACTCTTTAATTTTCACAGATGACAACACTGTGCTCAATATTTAACATGAAACACCACAGTCAGGATGACTTCATGCTAACTAATGTTTGGCTTTTGGAGTAGCGGGCACTTAAAACTGAATTCCTAATATTTGGAAATGGTGATAGGTTGTGGATGCTGAGGTCGATGTGAATGCTGTCAGTATGGAATATATTCCTATCTCTTTAATCGACAGTGAAGTTGGGGATTTAGCATGATCTATTACTGCCCCCTAATGGTACTGTATACAAAATGCACATCAGCAGTGTAAACTTTGAGATCCTAATTCTTGGGATTGGGACAGGCAATACCATGGAATCCTTGGTACTGTGTTGGATTATGACTCTCAAGATTCTCAGCCAATATGCAGCTGAAATGTTAAGTGCTTCAGTGATTGGATGCATTCTCACTTAGAGTGTATTTGTAAAGATAAACCCAATTTTCAAGTTCTTTTGTCACTTTTTTCCCCCTTCTTTTAAAGATACAGTGCCAGCAACTGTGAAACACTAAGGGACTTATTCAATAAACAGAGAAATTTGGTGAGTGGACAACCAAGTTGAAAACATTAGGTCAAAACAAAAGAGATGGGGAAAAAAAATTCTCCAATGTAACTGTTATTTTAGCATATATTATATGCAAGTTGGTGTCAACTCACTAGAAGGCATTATTATTTTAAATAAGCGAACTCTTTCAAATTAAATTTAAACAGGTAGAAAATCTGTGCTTGTTACCAGGCAAATAACCCCCCACCCCTCCAAATAGACAATTTAATGCACTCCTGCTATGGAATTGTACTGCTGTCCAAGACACATTATAGTCAAATCATTATTAGAGATGGGCAAACATTTCCGTCAAAATGTCAACGAGCCGCACTTGCGCACAATGCAGTTTGGCGTGATGCAAAGCATGGTCACTTTGCCATCTGATCTTCCAAACTGTCAGCATCAAAGCACCAACGTACATTGAGCTAATGGTCATTTCATCTTAATGATTATGCAAAATGTCCAGTGAGCCACAGGTAGAGCAGACGTCAACTATTTTTTTTTGTTATTCATTTTTATAATAAAATCATCTTTTTAATAAAGAAATAAAATGACTATTTGTAGAATGTAGGGTGAAAAACTCTCTATGCCGGGATATCTTGGCCTGCAGAAACGTTGCAGACTGAGTTTCCAGCAAAGAAACCTCTAGTTCCACTTCTAGCTTGTGGTCCAAACATAGGAATCTCCCGTTCCGATTCGTGTTTTGGGTTCCAGCACAGGCATCTCTAGTACTTCTTCTTCCTTGGGTTCCAGGACATGTACTTCTAGTTCCTGTTCCTACGTACATTGACTAATTCCATTTCTTGTTTTAGGTCCCAGTAGAATTAGCTCTAGTTACACGTTTTGTGGTCTAGAGAATGTAATATTTGTTCTAGTTCTTAACTGGTGTTCAGCTCAAGTAGTTCCAGTATCAGTTCCTACATCAGGTGTTCCCAAAAGGTAGATCCCCAGATGTTTTAAAACTACAACTTCCATGATGCCTTGTCATTCTAAAGGCATGCAAAAACACACAAAGCATCAAGGGCGTTGCAGTTCTACATCTGGGGATGTACCTTTTGGGCACGCCCGTCCTACATGATTTTCTAGTGGAAATGATACCACGTTTCTTGCTTCTTGTTTGGGATTCCAGCCAGGTAGCACTAGTTACAATTCTTGTTTGGGTCCAGCACATGTCCCCCAAGTTGCAATTTTTTGCTTCTGAACCAAAGTGAAGGGAAATCTACTTCCCGTTCTTGATTGGGGTTCTAGCACAGGTATCTCTCGTCACACTTCCTGTGTGTCGTTTCAGTACAAGTACCTTTACCTCCAAAAAGAAATGCCATCCTGGTCCATGGTCCATTTAAATCTATAATTTTACATTTTATTGAAAACTATTATACTCACATTTTTCCATTGTTTTTTTTTCTTCTTACAGCAGAACAATACACTTTTTACAGTGGCTGTGATTAAAGCAGAATCTTCTTCATAGTTGCTATTTTTTTTTTTGCCCCCCAAATGGAGCTTTTGAGCAGATTTATATTTGTAGATTTCAAATTGAAATGTGCTTTCTTCCCTAATTAGCAATGGAATTTCCATCTTGCACATTGGTAAAATGGGCTGATTATGTCTCTTTTCATTGCTGACAAGCAGATGGCTTATGTTACAAAGGATTTTGAAAGTTTGCAATTGCAGTAAAAGGGACACTGAAGCTGGGACTCTGTTGCACATTCTCCTCTTGATCAGATCAATGAAAGGCAATTCTTAAGAAACGGAGAGAAAGATTTGAGGAAACACCTTGTAGACACAAAAAAAATTTCCCTGTGCACAGCTATGGTAACAGAATATATTCTTTTATCATGTAAATCAAATTGTTGTTTCTGATTTCTGTGCCAGCTGTTGAGCTTAGTCCTTTTGGTTTTGGGGCTGAATATGATAAAATTAACAAAAAAAAGTTTTTCAATAGATATTTGTCTCTCCGGGAGATACATCCACAGATTAACCCATTCAGGACCAAGTGTGATTCAATAATAAAATTTTTTTTGCTGTTTTTAACCCCTTAACGACAACTTCTGGAGTAAAAGGGAATCATGACGGAATATTTCCGTCATGTGTCCTTAAGGGGTTAAACTGGGCCCCAGAGCTAGCATATGAACTTATATAAAAAAAAAAAAACAGCAACTTTGTCTACAGAGTGCATTTCAGGTATTGTTCATCAATATTTAATATTGATTACATGTAAGAAAAATGTATGATGTTCCTTGTCAAGCAATAATTTATATATGTTCCAAAAACTGCATTGAAGTACAATTATTGTGCTAATCGTTACAGTAGATAACCACAAATAGCTAAACAGTTGGCAAATGCCCTGCTTATGGAGGATATTAGTAAAGAATCTGCAGGCGTTTTTGGGAATGCAATCATTTTAGGACTGCATGTGGCCAGTTTCCCGACTTTGATGCTTGTTTGATGTAGTACAGTGTAAGTTGATATTGTAGCCTTCACTCAAGCAGACTTTGAGCTTTCACTTCCCACATCCAATCAATCTCCAAAACAAAATCTTGTTTATTAAACTAAACACTTTGCTCATGTTATTATATGCCAATTGGATTTCCACAACCAGTTCCTTTTGACTTTATACAAGCCCAGATTACCCTTTAACAGCTCTAGAATGAATGTTACTGCCAGGTGCATCTTGATGAACACTACTCCACTCACCCCTTACTCAGTACTAACAAACCTCGATCTAGGATTCAATTTAAAGGGACACTCCAGTGCCAGGAAAAGTTTTCCTGGCACTGCAGGTGCCCTCTCCCTCCCAACCCCCATCCCATGTTTCTGAAAGGGTGAAAAAAAACCTTTAGTTACTTGCCTGAGAGCACCACCGATGTCCCTCGGCGGTTGTTTAGGTTCCGCCCACACTCCTCCCCCCACCGACGTGGGAGACAGATTGTGCATGTGCGGCTGCCGGTGGGATAAGACAATGCGCATGCGCAGCAATGCCACGCACACGCCTTGGACCTCCCCACAGGAAAGCATTGGAAATGCTTTCCTATGGGGATTTTAGCGACGCTATAGCACAGAAAACCTGTGCTATAGACCAGGAAGTGCCCTCTAGTGGCTGTCTAGTAGACAGCCACTAGAGTTAACCCTGCAATGTAAATATTGCAGTTTATGAAAACTGCAATATTTGCAGTTGCAGGGTTAAGTGTAGTGGGAGTTGGCACCCAGACCACGCCAATGGGCAGAAGTGGTCTGGGTGCCTAGTGTCCCTTTAAGCTTCAACAAAGCTTTCAATTCCACACCCTACGTAGCTTCATTAACGGGTAGGTTTACCTCACCCTCCCATTATGGAATTATCTTTTGAACTGAATTAGACTTAATATCACTGCAAAGGAACTAAAGGAAAATTATTTGGCTATGGTATGGTCATACCACATACAAAAATGAATTCTTAGATCTTACTTATGTACATGTGGTCAGTCTTACTGCAGACAGACCTCCCAAAGTAGGGTGAGCCATTGGGGACTAATCATATCCTATACACCCTTCCTCAGTTCCCATCACCACGAGTGGTATTTCATTCTAAACTAATAGCCACACTGACTGCAGTCACTTTGTACACAGCCCAGGTTTGTTATAAAGGAACACTATACCGTTCTAAATACAAAACTGTATTCCTAATTCTATAATGCCTCGCATAAAGTTATTGTCCACTCCTGAGGGAAGAAAGTGTTTAAATGTTTGGCTCCATCTCCACTGATGTTGGCAATGGTGGAACCTAATGTGCATACACGCCAAGCACATTAGGCCTTTCCTATAAATAAGCATTTTTCAATGCTTTTCTATGGGGTTTTGAGGATGCAGGTCATAGTCATGCAATGAAGGAGGCCATCTAGCATCATATCACTGAGTTAAACTCCGTGAAAAGTCAGGAAGCACCTTTAGTGGCTGTCTGGAGAACAACCATTAGAGGCAGTATTAACCCTTCAATGTAAACACTGCAGTTTCTCTGCTAAGTGGGAAAGGACATTGCACCCAGGCCACTTCAATGAGAAAGCATTGAGTGCCTTTAAGGAACAGAGGTGTTTTACTATCAGCTTGCACAGTCCATGACTCTGCTCTCCCCATGGAAGAAAGCCTTCTCTCTATTGTGTGTGCTCAGACCATTTTGTTAGCATGCATTCAATGTAAGGGTTATTCACCAATGGGAGAATAAAAAGTGAATTTAAAATAAAGACCAAAGTAGTTGAATTTGAAGTATCACTGACCAAGCATTTTTCCAGTTTGGCTATGAAGATCTAAAATGTGAAATTTACTATGAATTCTTACATTAATGACTAACCTTATCAGGGAGTAGCTACAAATGACAGCTTAAGTAGCCCACATTCCCATTCACACTATCTTGACTCTTTCAGTGCCAAAATAGCACTTTCAATCTTGCATTCTCAAGTGGATAATTACTAAAACAATATAAAATACATACCTTTTATACAATGAATGCAAGTATATCAATGTTATACATCTCAACAGCAATGTGTTCGGAGTTAGAATTAACCATTTACATGTGTGTTAAACTTGTTTGGGCCAGGCCATTTTCATCTACTGCAGTTACCAAATTTTAGGTTCAAGGCACTCTTAATATTTCACTATTTTTCCAATGCACTCCAAGTCAAAAATTTCTAGGTATTATACATATACTGGACCACTGTTCAGCAGAAATGTTTCCCTGTCAAGGACAGATCCAGAACCTAATCTCAGAAGGGGCACTGGTAGATCTCAATAGACAAGCCAAACAACCACTACAGTACTCTGTAGTGGTTATGGTGCCAGGAGTGCCATTGTGCCCTCCCAGGGTAAGTAGTTAAACTGTTTTAAGAACAGTTTGAGAACTTACATGGGTCTGCTGGGAGGTGCACTAGAGTGTGTAGAATGAGGTGTGCAAGGGGAACAGAGTGTGTGGGGGAGAAGTGTTATTTTGGGTATGTGGGGTGGAGAGGAAATAAACAAAAAATTAATATCCTTCTTTCCTTTGCCTGGGGCAGAGGGGTGAAACAGTAGAAGGCCTGGTGGTCCAAGGGGTGAGTGAGCTATAGCAACTCCTGATTCTAGAGTTCACTCTCGCGAGATTGAGTTTCCATGGCATGTGACATTGCTTCAGGCTTGTGAGTGAACCTGGCAGAGCTGCAGGTTAGAGCTCCCCTGGGTACTCCCTCTCCCTGTGAGAATAAAGAAGCATGATTTTATCTGTACCATGATCATAGCATCGGGGAAATCTTTCATGGCACCCCAGGGTGCTGTGGTACATTGTTTGTGAAGACACCAGCCTACTAGATAAAAGTGTTAGAATTAAATATTTCTACCTAAATTGAGTGTAAAGTAAAATGTGGATTGTACCGGGCAGTCACAGCCAGCTATGCTGTAACTTCTGAAAAAAAACGCAGACTGAAATAATTTCTACACCACTGCATTGTCAATGGAAACAAGACGTGTGCCTACAAGTCTCCCTTCAAATTTTTGGACAACACAAGTCAAGACTATTCCTTACGTATAGCAATTCTGTTGAAAAAAGTGATCTTAACCAATTCATGCCATTAGGATATTCCAACTGTCCACCACATCATAATGTCGGCATGGGATGTCCTAGTATTGTTTGACCAGGGTTAAATACCAGCTTATACAAGGGAGACCCAGGTTAACTGGGGCCTTATTCCCAGACTGACTAATGGTACACATGCATCGCTCAATATATGCAGCCATTTAAAGGGATACTTTAGTGCCAGGAATACAAAGCTGTATTCCTGGCAGTACCGCTGCCAATGCCTCCCCATCTCCAGTAAATAAAGGCCTAAAACCAATCTACTTTTCCATGGCCCTTGGTGCTGGGCCAACGCTCTGCCCCCTCCTCCGTCACACGCACATTAAAGCTCCACATATGAAAACAAACAAATCTGACGCCTAGGTCCTCATGCAGAGTGCATGGGAAACATTTAGAGGCCAGGTTGGATGGATTTTCTACTGAATTACACTCAAAAACACTTAACTTCATGCTTTCAGCCAGAGTCATCAAAATTGGACAATATACTAACACGGATATGAAAGTTAGGTGTTCTGAATCTGAAAGGTCGGAGAACACAGGGTTTTGTCAAAACTGGTTGTTAGCAGCTTGACTTAAACCAAAAAGTAGAGTCTAAAAACTCTAGGTACCAATTGCTCCAATCTGTCGTACTTTCGTTGCTTAGAGTCTTTAGAGGTGGTGGTGGAACTGCTTATTTACAAAATACAGGACTTGAACCAGGAATAGGAAAGGATAGTAAGTGGTTTATTTAGAAAAACAAAATGTTCATTACAGATGAAATGGTAAACAAGAACAAAGTATACAACCAACATTTACAATATTTTTACATAATCATTAACAATTTAAAAGTTAACAATATCAAGTTATAACTTCCAGCATAGGAACACTTTCATATATTTACATTTACAGGATAAATCAGGCAATGTTCATACTACTTCAAACCTACTCCGTAAACACCTGCATGTATCAATATACAGGAACCCATTGCCTTTCGGTGTTACACAATCAAAGGGTTGTCAGATATTTGTTAAAAAGGCTGTGCATCATCACAGAGAGCTGAACACTGCCCCATAAGAATCTGTGGTAATGACAAGACTTTTTACTGGACTATACACCTGTATTACTTGCTCACCATGTAAGTTCTGCTCTAAAAAAACAAAATAAATTAACAAAAATGTAGATATGCTTGTTGAGAAAGTCACGGTCAGGAGTGCAATGAGAACATAAGAGTCTAGACTACTTGTCAGCAATAGAAACAAGTTTCAAACGGCAGTAGTTTGCCTGTTTTGACATGCATGAGGTATTTTGGGGTGGACAAAGGAATACCCCCACTGCAACTTCCATAATGCTGTGTCATTCTAAAGGCTGGTAAAGCATGACAGCTGCAGTTTTAAAATGTCTAGTGATCTACCTTTTGTCTTAGCCCCGCTTTACAAGAACCATTTAAAGTTTGAAACATAGCAAGATACCAAGTATGTCCACTAGAGGGCACTGCTACTCTTCAGTTTCAAAAAACCAGTCACAGAAAATAAAGATACAGATTAGCAGATACTGATGGGTCAATCTGACCGATTTAATATTAAGTGAACATGTTATCTCAAAATGTTGTGGGTAGATGTAGTCTATACAATGGGCAGGGTGTCCTAGAATCCAGAGAAAATTTGTGTGCTAGAATTAAGCTACATTATTTAGGGGTGAGTGTCCAAGAAAACAAAGGATGTTGGGGAATAAGGCATGGAGGACGCTACACACCCAGATAGCATGTAAGCAGAACCGGGTTTCTGAACACATGCTGCAGAAATCCTGATGTACCATCTCATGCAATGCATGTGTTCTAATATTCCTAGCTTTAGTTAGATACAGCTCTGCTGTTCCAAGACGAAGTGCTTACTTAACGTAGCTGCCTATTAGTTACCAGCACCAATATTATACAGGCCAGCAATACCCAAGCTCAGGCACGCCAGCTGATACGGGCTATATTGACCATGATCACAGCGGTGAGACAAAGATTAGGCATGGCAGGTAAATACTGGCCTCTAATATGTGTAATGGACATTCTGTACAGAGAATATAGGAAAATTACATGCACAAATTCTGAAAAGTAGTATGAGTTCAGTGAATAAATTTAAAAATTATATGTTAGCTTAAATGTTCGGTGTCATTTGTTTCGTTCAAGCATACATCCAGATCAAAGTCATCTTCCACTGCTTCAACTTTCCTGACTTTGGTTGGTGTTCCTGTAAACTAAAGAGATACATCCTCTGTTAGATCAGCCTGTGAGCAATTACAGCACACTGCAAACATGACTTTCGACTTAGATACATTTCCTGAGCCTTTGACATAGAAGACTAGACATACAGTTAAGTGTTTTGCAGATCAATACCAAATTGGCAGGCTCCAAAATGCAAAGTCTTTCCTCTACATGTCTGCATTGAACAGTGCTAGAAGCATTTTGTGAGCCATTCCAAACATTTCCAACACTTCACAATGATGTCCCTCTAATTGTAAACTGCCAAATTAGTGCATTAGTTTTATTTTATGATCTGTTTGAAGTATTTTCCAGCAAGCAAGAAGAGCAAACTATTTAGGACAAGGTCTGAAAATATAAAATAGATTAATAGAGTTAATCCTACTAACAAGACAGCCGTCCACTGTTCTTCCAGTCATGTAAAAACCTCAGAACCATGTTGGGGGAGGAGAGGCTGATTAAACTAGACCCAATCTGACAAGCAGCTAAATATCCTTTGAATTTTGCACTAACAAGTTAATTTGCCCCTCCCAGGCACACAGTCTACTACTGTGTGCAGGTGAAAGGCCTGATACATGATAGGACCACCTCTACAGAATGCTTTGAACTCTGCATAAAATGATGAAATCAGTTGAGTTCTATAACCTTATGTTTCGGAGCATAGCCTTTCAAATCCTCCATCTGGGGAGCTATTGGGCCCCTGGTAGCATCCAGTGTGCCTCAGTCAGCAAGATTGCCAAGTCTGTCCCTTGCAAGGGTTTTGAACAGTAATATGGAGAAGCATTTTTCAATCTTTTAGAATACTTGTCATAACAAAGGAATTACACCCCACTTGCATACTGCAACTAGATCAGGAAAAAAGTACTTCCACTAAGAATGCTATGGTTTTACATACGAGTTCTGTTCCTTAGCAGGTCTTAAAATTGGGTCAATACAACCTCAGATGAAAACATTACATATTAGTGTCATGATTCAACAAAAAGACAAAATGGAGAAGCTGTGTGAAAAACCAAGTACACCGTATGATACAACAACATGTAGAATCACATTTAGCAGCAATAACGTAATAGTACAATAGAAAACATTGTTTCAAAACATCAGGAACATTGTTTTGATAGAATTTGTGACCACTTTAAGTTTCTTCAGTTTGCAGGCATTTATTTATGCAGTTTTAAGGTTCCACCACAGCATGTCAGGTTGAGGCCTGTACTTTGACTGGGCCATTGCAACACCATAAATCCTCTTTCAGCCATTTTGTTGTAGATTTGCTGGTGTTCTTGAGCCAGTTGCATGATAAAATTTTGGCCAAATTTTAGCTGTCTGACAGATGGCCTCACATTTGACTAGAATACACAGAGTGGGGAACCTTCAGCCCTCCAGATGTGGACTACATCGTCCTTGATTCTTTGCTAGCATTATGGGAGATGTAGTCCAAAACAACTGGAGGGCCAAAGGTTCCCCACCCCTGCTATAATGCTATGCTATACAGGAGTCTTGTCAAGTCAATATATGCAAGGTTCCCAGGTCCTGTGGCTACAAAACAAGCCCAAAACATCACATCAGCACAAAGTGGCACTGCATTATAGCCAAATGTCTCCACTTTGGTCTCATCTGCCCAAAAGGCACTGTTCCAGAAGCTTTGTTCAGATGCAACTTTGCAGACATAAGCCGTGCTTCCATGTTCCTTTTAGAGAGAATAAGCTTTCTCCAAGCAATCCTTCCAAACAAACCATACTTCTTCAGTCTTTAAAATTGTACTGTCATGAACGTAAACAATTAACATACCAAGGTCTACAGATTCTGAGATGAAACTTTGTATTTTGCAATTTCTCTGAGCATTTCATGGTCTGACATTGGAGTGAATTTGCTGGGAAGTACATTACTGGAACAATTGACAACCGTCTTGAAGGTTTTTTTTAACTTTAGAACAATCTCAATGTAGAAGGACTGACTTTAAATTGTATGGAAATGGCCTAACCCTGTCCAGTTTGATCGGCAGCAATAACTGCTGCTCTAAGACCATTGATGTCTTTCATCATCGGCATTGTGTCAACACACCTGAATGCTCCAGACCGTAAACATATAAAACATCTTATAGAGGTGGTTACACTTTCTGATGGTCAAGGTCATTTGATTAGCAGCACATGTCTGCTACTTGGCCTCTTCATTTCCATGGAAGCAATAAGGGTATAGTGCCAAACATGGCTTCTCCATTTTAACTTTAGTTTGTTAAATCATGACACTAATGGCATGTGTTCATCTTGTATTTACCCAATTTTAAGATCTGCTAAGGAACAGATTATTGACAGTATGCACCGATATGTAAAACCATAGAAATTAAATAGGGTGTACTTTAACCATGACTGTACACATTAAACCACTTTAATACAAGCAGCAATATCTACAGAAAAACTGAATCAAGACTCAAAACTGACTTCTAAAAAGGTCTTTGCTCTAAAATGTTTGTTTCATATATACAAAGGATAAATATTTACACACAGTTATGCTGCATATTACACAGCTGTACTAGCACAAGATACATGCAAATTATGAACTTACAAGGCTCTCGTCTGATCCAGTATCTGAACAACAAGTTACCATATCTTCATTGCTGTAAGTTAAACAAAAACAAGTTAAGATATGAATTATAAATGTATGACTACCAAGACATGCAACAAAACCTGTTTGACCATTGCTTGTTTAACCAAAATTACGGTTACTATACTGTAAAACTACTGTCAGTCTTAATCTTGGCCAATATAATTAAGGTCAGCTTACTATAGATTGCCCAACTATTCCAGATGCCATAAAAATGCTTTTCTGAAAACAATGTTCATGTAAAGTCAAACTGCCTTTTGCTTTCTGAATGAACCATACACCAAATCGTCAGGTAGCAGTGTCTGATTGACAGAGGAAGAGGCTTATTAAAAAAACTCATTCTGAGATTATGGCTGAGGGAGTTAAATATACATCTGAAGTAATGTCAAGAGAGGCAACCACTTGCCAAGTGTCCTTTTTACTCTGACCTCTGCATCTAGTAATAAAAAAAAAAAAAAAAAAAACAGCCAGAACAGATGTCAGGTTCACAATGGTTTACTTTATAAGCATTAATCAGAAGCTTTGTAAATGCTTTAATGAACCCAGCATGTTATTATGGCCTCTCTTCCAAACAGACAGGCACATCTTGGATGTCAGTTTGCAGAGACAGAAAACTTAAAAGGAGATTTTGGAATACACTTAATTTGAAGAGTTATAAAACCAGAGCAATATTCTCGTAGTCTACCATAGATGCGTAAATCTATGCCACCCTTGAGTGATCTACTATTGGCTGTGTGGCAGGCCCCAGTGAGAAACCATGTTAGCATGAAGACATCGGACAAGTTGTATAAAATATTGTCAGTGACATTAGAATTGCCAAACATCTATAAACAATTAAAAAAGGCTGGTGCTAGTTAGGATGACACTAGAAATAAATATAACTTACAATGGCTGTAGTTCGCTGCCTTCCTCTGTAGGTGGATCCCATGCATGAAGAGCAATCTTCCACAGTTTAATTTGCTGGTCCCAAGATCGACGACTGTACTTTTTAAACTTATTGGGTGTTCTTGGGTGAACACCTGGTTGTCGTACATGCCTGAAAGATCAAGTCAGTAAAAGTTTTTCAAAAAGCTTTGAGAGCAAACAAATCTTATGAATTGTATTTGTAAATTTGTATCAACACATCTATATTTTAACCTCTTAACCCCTTAAGGACATATGACGTGTGACTTGTCAGGATTCCCTTTTATTTCAAGTCTGAGGACACATGACGGAAATATTCCATCATAATTCCCTTTTCCCCCCAGGAGTTGTCCTTAAGGAGTTAATCCCGCATAACAAGTTTTTGGAAACCCCTAGTGGCAGTCTTTCTGACCTCAACTAGGGGCATTTACAATTTAAAAAAAAAAAAAAACGGTCTGGAAAATCAAATGTTGCCGATAGCCGTATTTGAAGGACTGCAGTAGGCATGTTGATGTATTCAAAGGCACAGCAGGAATTCCAGAACTGGAAACAAGGAGTGTGATTTAATTTAACTTTTTTTAAAAACACAATGGGGGTGGATAAAAGGTAACCTAGAGTCATAATTGTTATTTTGGGGGCTTTAAGTTCCCTTTAAGAATTATGTGCTAGTAGTAGACTTAATAAACCTTTAAGAATCTCAGTAACAGGATAATCCTTACGCAATTAACACCATACCTTGGCACTTCTTTTAAATATCTGTCGTAAGCTAGTGTGTTCTTTCCATAGTTGATCTGCTTCTGTCTTCTTGTTAGAACAGAAGCATCTGTTTCCAGTTCTCCAGGAGTGGATGAATCCTTTGAATCAGAACTGAAAGAAAGCAAAGGATAGTTAAGCCCACATGCAAAGAACCCAAATTGCACTCCATGAACAGACTGAATTGGTGGATTAATATTACAGAGATTCTTTCCAATAAACACTCATGAATCTGAGTTATGCCATGAAGATATGTTCAAGCGAGCTAGCCGCACTGTTGTGTATAAAATTGAAGCTTTACCAACTGCAAGTTGGAGTGTCCTAAATATGCATACATTTAAAGAAACACTAAGCACCAAAACAATTTAAGCTTGATGAAGCAGTTTTTGCTGTACAGATCATGCCACTGAAATCTCACTGCTCAATTCTCTGCCATTTAGAAGTTAACAGTTAAAAGCCACCCCTGCAAAGAAATTTAATTAAGCTTCTTTTTATGGTGTTTAATTTATAATTCTGTTTCTCCAACTGTTAATGGAATTCAGTAGTCTTTTGCGTGATAGCTGAACAGAACATAAGGCAAGAATTTCTGAAGCAATATTTGATTGAAAATCAAACTTTTCAATATTTGTTGAGTCACAGACAGGAAAGATGTCGTTCATGTAGCAAGAAAGCCATATTTAACTCCAAAATGGCAGAGAATTGAGCAGAGACTGCAGATGCATTTTAGCTGAAGTTGTTTTGGTGAGTCCATATAAATATTACAGACATACTTAAGTCTAAAAACACATTTTGCGAACCAAAACACTACAGAAGTACTCTGAAAAAACTGAAATGGCATGTCCTCAAGTCAAATCAGTTTTAGCTTGCCTATAACCTTTACATACATTCCATTTGCCCATCAGACTAGTCTTACCCAAAAGGGCAGCCGAGGGAAAAAAATAAATAAAATATTAGGCAGGTCCCATGTTTACACAATGTAGACAGCACATTCTTCTATTTGCGGATAACAGTAACTGTACATTTAGTTATATACCTAAAAATCTGAATGTTTGTGACATGTTGCCACTTACCTTTCAGAAGACAATCTTCTTTCCCTTGTTGCAAAGTCACTAATCAGAAGCCTTCTCTTGTACCTAAAAATGTGTTAAAAACAAATAAACCTTTAAATTCTGATAACTATGGCAAACTCAAATTGTTCATGTTGCACCAAAAGAAAATAATTCTAAACAGAATGTGCAATAAAGAGGGCTTAAACATTAGATCTCTGCAGAAATTAGGAAGGCTGTGCAATATCATGTAGGATGGTGTGACTACAGCTGAATAAACCAAGTGATTTAACTCCTAAAATGCAGAAAGTTGAGCAGCGAGACACTGAGGAATTCAGCTATTTTGGTTTAAATACCCACCTTACTTTGCTTGAAACACCCTGGAAGTCTGTGGTACAAGGTCCTGGAGTAGCTGGAGCACCTGAAGTTGGGTGATTCTAAGTCCTGGAGAGATACTCTGGGGCTTGAGGACTGAGGCCTACCCAGGAGGGGAGTGTGAGCGATGGCTGCTGCCTCGCTTTCCACCCTGGCTAATACAAAACTACAACATACCAGAAGCCCACTTGGCCCTGATCACCCGACCGACAGGTTAGACTAGTCCCCACCAGGCAAGCTATCACCCTTGCATCAGATCTGGGAAGCCCAGCACCGAACGTAAATGGCTCCCACACGGCCTCAGTAAAATGGCTGAAGGCGGCACAGCAATGCCACTGGCCAAAACGGATGAACCCTCTGTGGCGCGCTAAAGCAGTGCATGTGAAACAGCCCGAGCTGACACCGTGGGGATCCTCAGATGCTCGACCTCCTCGGCAAACACCCCTGGAATAAGCTCGAGACAGGGAAGAACCACAGCAGCCTGCATCTATTATACTTAGCCGCACTGCAGCAGCAATCCATCGACGCATGTCCAGTGCGTGCCCCAACTGAGTAAGCCTTACCAACATTTATTAAACCAACTACAGCGACCAACACTGGAAGAACGCTCAGGGACGTTATCCCCATGCACCAATTCCACTATACCGCACCTTGACACTGGCTCGGAAAGTATGGCGCCCATACCCATTCACGGTCTGCAAACACTGTGCCCTATGGCGAGACTTTGGGACTCAGCAGGCCTCTTGGATGCCCTACAGGAACTCCCCAAGCGTAGGAAGAGGCTGCTTTTTCTTTCCACATCTTCCACATAGCCAGAGGTGACCCCAGCTTCCCACGACATAACACTAAGCCTCGTCAGATGTTACTTATGCTACATTTACTATAAGCGTGCTTCTCCTCTGTTAAAAGTACATATTCATTTTAATTTCCTGCCTACTGCTGACAGTCCATGCTACAATATACCTGGTGGTAATGTAAATTTACTTTAACAAGCTTGTGACCTCACAATTTAACAAAAATGTCAGTACATAAATCTAAAACCATACCTTGTAAGTCATAATGAGTAACTGACATAAGATTAACTCTTGATGAAACCACAAGAATTTAAAATAGTGCTGTGAATCAGACATGTGATGCTCTTTACTGGAGGATGTTATGTTGATACCTATTACAATGTCTATGTTCATTTGTGAAACATGCAAAGCATTACAAAAATAAATTTAAAAAAAACTACTCAAAATTAACTATACAGATTTTGATGCCGCGACAGACTTTAGGGTGCTTATAACTTCACTCCCTTTTCATGCAGAGACACCAAGTATCCAACAAGAACAACAACATTTTGTTTCACATTCACTTCTCTTGAAAATAATCTATAGTGGTGCTATAAATATTCTGTTCAACAAGGGATATATACTTGCACCTCAAGTCTCAAAAGTGATCACTTCTAAACCTGCTAGAACAGCTAAAGAAATAGACAAATCATGTGACTCAAAATATCCCTTAATGGAATGTGTATTGCAGGTTAACACTTTCCAATGATCTACAAATTCCATATAGAAAAAAGCCTCACAAATTTTCCAAATTATGTCTTCATACAGAAGCATTAAATCAGAGGCACGACCAAGGAGAGTACAGTGTAAGATGAGTAGACACCTACTTTGCCATATCTTTTTCAATTGTTTCTTTCAGAGACTCTTCCTCTTCCACTACAGAACCCCAATCTTTACATCTTGGCACTGGCTTGTGACTTTCTGGTGTGGTAAAACTGATAAAAAATACAAAGAAATTATAAGCCAGATTAAGAACAATGTAACAGTAAAGGAGTTTATGACATTTGGCCAGAACTAGTCAACCAACACAAAGCTGAAAAGTTTAGAGCAACTTTGCACTGCACTGGCCGAGTCAGCGGATTCGGTCACTGTATTTTATATGATTGTTTAGTGGAAGAGAGGATATTTCCACACAAGTGTATAGAGCTGCCTGTAAATCACTCTTACTATAAGCACTTTGTTACACACAATCCTCCGTAAAAGGAGGTAATTTTGGATTGGTATTCATAGATTTTGTATATCCTCGTGTGTACACAGCTATGTCACTTTTTGAACAATCACTCTTGCTATTTAAGCACTTTGTTACACATTCCTCCTTAAAAGAATGTAATTTTGGATTGGATTCTGCCAATGACCAGGAAAAATTGCCAAAATTGTTGCAAGGAGAGTGAGTGAATGCTGAGGCTGGCCCTTTGGATCTCAGTAGAAAGATTTTTGTAGCTTCCAGGAAGAAAAGACCAAGACAGAATGCAAATTTGTTAAGTGCAACAGTTTAGCCTGTATAAAATATTTTATCAATGGCCACCAGTAAACTTGACATGATTTCCAAATAAACCACAAAACATGACATGGTGCAAAAAAAAACAAAAAAACACAGACATTTCCAAAGTTAATTTACACCTCATTATGGCAATCTTTTGCAATTAAGCGTTTACCAGAGGAAGTAGTGTAACGACACATCGCCACATGTCTGTACAATGTTATCGCAATGATGCTCAAACAAGCTCATATTCACATTATGCTTTGGTTGAGCCAGGAAAAGCACATGTAAAGTGTTATTTTTAGCCATTGGTTGAGAAAAATCACGTGAAAGTTCTGCATTGAAAAAGGGACACTGTGCCATAAAAGGTTACAGCAACAGGTGCAGTCCTGTGCTTACTCTAACAAGGTCAGCATAATGAGAAAAATCTAGAACGCATTACGTACAGAGCTATCAAGAGATTTAAGGTTATATGAAGCACCTGAATATTGCCAACCAATGCAAGTAATGACAAATGTTATCTATCCCACTCCTAACACTATAGCGTTCGGAATACAAATCTGTATTCCCAATGCTATAGAGACCTAGTCACCCTGTTCCGCAGCAAATAAATGTTATTAACCATTTATTTGCTTACCTTAATCCAGCACCGGACCCCCTTGGCACTGGTGACCTCCTCCAGCGACATCTCCTGAGTGGAGCAGAATACACATTCTTAAGCCAGGTGCACACCCACGCATTCAAACCCGCCCATAAAAGAGCATTACTAAATGCTTTCCTATGGGGATCTTTTTTGATGCTGGACTCCGTCAAATAAGTGCTATTTGCTCTGTGTAAGTTGCGGAAGCAGCCCTTGTGGCTATCAGAGAGACAATCACTAGAGGCTGGATAAACTCGTTTTCCTGGCACTATAGTGCCCTGAGGGTGCCCCCACCCTCATGGTACCCCTCCCGCCGGGCTCTGGGGAGAAGAAATTGTTAAATCATACCTTTTTCCAGCGCCGGGCGGGGAGCTCTCGCCCTCGGCTGAATGCGCATGCGCGGCAGGAGCTGCGCACAGCCTGTCCCATAATGCTTTCCTATCGACGCTGCCATCTTCTCACTGTGATTTTCACAGTGAAAAGCACACAAATGCTTCTAACGGCTGTCAATGAGAGAGCCACTAGAGGCTGGATTAACCCATTTATAAACAGCAGTTTCTCTGAAACTGCTGTTTATATAAAAAAGTTAATCCTAGAGGGACCTGGCACCCAGACCACTTCATTAAGCTGAAGTGGTCTGGGTGCCTAGAGTGGTCCTTTAAGGATAAGTCAACAAGAACTGAACCGGGAATTCTACTAAACCATCTCATGTACATTACCTTTCATTTCGTCTATTTTGTATTTGCGGTTTGTCTTCATCAAACACAGTAGAATCTGTATCATCAAAACGCCTGAACTTCCCATTGCAATGGCGTTTCCTTCCCTGAGACCAGCGGGATGGGGGGTGCGACCTATATTGAAAAACATTTAACAAAATTATAAGCAATTCACTATATAGCTTAGATTAAAATAAAAATTAAATCAAGACAGTCAATTTAAAAATAAGGAGACTGCAAACAAAATAGGCATATAGTAAGAGCCAGCAAGGATGAGCTTAGAATTTGTATATAAAAATTTGAACCTTAAATTGCTCTGCATATGCATCTACTAAAACTAAATTCCTTTGTTTAGTAATTACTCTTTGAGGAGGGTAATATCTGGTGGAGATTCTTTTGTCATTGTAGGAAAGGAATAAGTTAATCTTTCCCACATAGATCAATTTTAACCTCAACACCATAAAAGATTGTGGAGCTAGACTGCAAGACACATAAGGCGATTACATGAAACGAAACTAAAAGCCATTTTCCTGCTAAAATTCAGACTTGAACTGACGCTGTATTAATCTATACAGACAATATTAGAAGACACGCCATGGGGTACAACAAGATACCCATTGGGTAAACATTATGTAATCCCAATAGTTTCATTATAAAAATGACATTGGCCAAATATAGTGACTGCAAACTACCAGGAGGCCTAGACAACAGATACAAAATGTTACAATAAAAACAATAGTAGTAGTAGTAGTAACCTGCATAAAACAAACATTTTATCCCATGCAGGGTAGGTCTGGGGGTGGGGTATCAGCCAGCCAAATGTGCCCTTATGGGGGCAGGGCATGTTTCCGGCCTTAGCAAGCACAAACACAGGGGGGAGGGGGCACATTATTGCCTTTGTAGGTGCTATAACAGGGTTTCCACATGGCCTTTACTCAGGTAGTAGCTGCCTGTTTTTACATATTAGAGTGCAGATCTACAGTGAAATAATTAGCTTGCTATAAAATACACAGCCAGTAACAGTGCAGGACTGCACACCACAAACCAGCAACAACAACCATGATGAACAAGGCGCCAACAATGCGAGTAACGCAGTACAAAACACATAATGTATGTACAATGAATAATCAGCCAGCCAGCATGATGTGCAGGCCCCATGACAGTGCTGGAGCCAGCCCAGCCCCCATACCATCAGGCAGGCCACACACACTATGAGGGCACTATAGGGTGATAAGATGTGATATTGTGCGGTATATTACCTGCTCTCGCGGTTATCAATGTTAGTCCATCCGTTACGAGACATGATTCCACCGAGTTCTACTTCCCGAGTGCGCAACTCCCGCCACGGACCTGCCCTTTATAGCCGCGCCTGGCGCCGGAATGTACCACCTCCAAAAAGGTAGGAGGCGCCTCACCTCATCTACTGGCTCTTTAACCCCACCTCACCACGTACGCACTCAGACGGCCACTTGGACATTAGCATAAATAAGGTTTTCATTGACATCTCTGCAATTGGCGTGAAAAAAAAAAAAGATTTTTGAGCATAGTCAATAAATGCAAAGTGCACGATAACACCCCCCTACTGCGAAATGGAGTTGAACAGAACCAGGAGCTGTATCTTGGTTGGTGCGCCGTCTTGAGATGCTGTGCGGTGATTGGTGGAACGCGCTGTCAGTCAGCATAGTGTGCAGCAGCTGTTCATGTATAGGGGGTGTCTGTTTTGAATAATATTTCCCCGCCAAACATCAAGTCACACATTTTGGCGCAAAAAATGTCCCAATAGTAAAAACATAGCCAGACATTACTCTTTAAACACGAGGAGCTACATCAAACTCTTAATATTTACTGTCCTCAGAATGATTATATATATATATAGACATATAATTTATTTATATTTATATATATATATATATATATACACATATATACATATTCATATACACTCTCTTTCCCTAAAAATAAAAGATGTAAAGATTCTGAATAAAGATATAAGATGCACTTAACTTATTATTTAATGTTTTATAGAACCCGGATAACAATATAAGATGCCTTTATTTAATGTTCTATAAAACCTGAACGAAGATACGACACCTTTTTTATTTAATGTTTTATAAAACCTGAATAAAGATATAAGATGCCTTTATTTAATGCTTTGTAAAAACTGAATAAAGATATAAGATGCCTTTAATGTTTTATAAAACCTGAATAAAGATATACGATGCCTTTAATGTTTTATAAAACCTGAATAAAGATAGATGTCTTTATTATTTACCAAATTAAAAATAAACCTGAATAAATATATTTTAAACATTGTTTTTTTAATTTAATACTAATAAACTTATATATGGGTTTGTGGATACGTTGATGACCAGAAATTTGGTATCGCTTCACAAAAGGCAAGTTTGAAGAGAGACTCCATTTTGTCCCTGCTAGGAAGCCGCATGGCTGTCCGTGTTTAACGTTCAGAAAACATAGCCACAAGCTTGCCAAAACACAGTATTTTTAAAAACACAAAAGGTTAAGAAAACAAACAGAATAAAAATGTTAAAGGACCACTATAGGCACCCAGACCACTTCAGCTTAATGAAGTTGTCTGGGTGCCTGGTCCAGCTAGGTTTAACCCTTTTTTTTATAGTAAGTTTAACCCCTTCCACTCTCCAGAGCCCGGCGGGAGGGGGTCCCTGAGGGTGGGGGCACCCTCATGGCACTATAGTGCCAGGAAAACGAGTATGTTTTCCTGGCACTATAGTGGTCCTTTAACGTAGTTATTACACATAGCTAGTAATACATAGCCAGACATTACTATTTAAACATGATGAGCTTTCGCAATTTTAATTTTTTTTAATCAAACTATGATTATCTAGATTATATACATACACACACACACTCTCTCTCTCTCTTTCACTCTCGCTCGCTCAAAATAAAAGGAGTAATGTAAAAAAATCTAAATAAAGATACAAGATGCCTTTTTATCAAATACTATTAAACTCCTATATGGGTTTGCAGATACATTAATAGGCGGAAATTTAGTATCACTTCACAAAAGGCAAGTTTGACGAGAGACTCCATTTTGTCTCTACTAGGAAGCCGCATGGCTTTGAGGTTTTTTTTTTTGTGTGTTCCAAAAACATAGATACAATCTTGACCAATAGAATTAAAATTTTAACATAGTTATTCAACTTAGTAATACATAGCCAAACATTATTTTTTAAATATGATGAGCTTTTGCAAGTTTAATTTTATATTTAATCAAACTGTTAATATTAATAATATTTACTGTCCTCAGAATGATATATATATATATATACACACATCTATCTGTCATTCTGTCTGTCAATATATCTGTCTGTCTGTCTAGCTATCTGTCTATCTATCCATATACAATCTCTCTTTCTCTAAAAATAAAAGGTGTAATGTAAGAATTCTGAGATATAAGATGCCATTATTATTTAATGTTTTATAAAACCTGAATAAATATATAAAATGCCCTTTTTATTTAATACTATTAAACTCCTATGTGGGTTTGTGTATACGTTGATGACCAGAAATTTTGTGTCGCTTCACAAAAGGCAAGTTTGACGAGACTCCATTTTGTCTCTGCTAGGAAGCCGCATGGCTGTCCATGTTTAGGGTTCAGAAAACAGATACAATCTTGCCAACACACAATATAAAAAAAAAAAAAGAGTAAGGTTAAGAAAACAAACAGAATTTAATTGTTAACATATTTATTCTACATGTAGGAATTGCATAGGGGGTTATTCACTAAAACCTGTGGTGACAACTATGGCTATGCTGTAGAATTTTTCCTTTAGGCCTATACTCTGCATTGCTTCTCAATACAAGCATTATTGAATAAGTTCTGTATTCTTACAATGAATTGTCACAAAGATATAGGAGAAATGCAATATTCAGCATAAAGCATTTATCTAAAAACAAAATGGCAGATGAAAAAGGCCTAAAAACATTGGTTTTCACCCGAGTGCTATTATATACAATTATATGTTTTCTGTTGTTTCCCATTTGAGCTCTTTTTTCCAGCTATTGGTTAATTAACTAAACTCTGAATTTTAGCAAATTAACACCAAAATTAGGCATGAATAACTGCTCTGAAAAACTCTCCATCTTAATTATAGTATAAAGACTGTAAGCTCGTTTGAGCAGGGTCCTCTTCAACCTATCGTTCCTGTAAGTTGTCTTGTAATAGTCCTATTTCTAGTTAAATCCTCCCTCTTATAATATTGTAAAGCGCTACGGAATCTTTTGTTGCTATATAAATGGCGATAATAATAATAGTATTTTTTCATTTTTTTGCTTCATTTTTATAATCCAGCCAATTTTAATAGGCTAGAATTTGGAGTTTAGTCACCAGTCTTATTTGTATTTTAGATTATATAAATAAATGGGATTTTTTTTATTCATCACCATTTGCTATTTAGTAAATACATCTTAGTGGGTTTATCCACTAAACCAAGAGGCTTATTCACTAAACTCAGAATTGTAGCAAAGTGAAAATCAGAATGGCTAAAATTGCCAAGCTGCATTTACAGTTGCCTTGGAGTATTTTTTATAGATCATCAATTTTTACCTAAATTTTGCCATTCAAATTTTAATTTGCACCAAGTGAGCTTGCAAATTGTAGTAAGCTAAAAACTTGAATTACTACATTACAGCTAAAGCCATTCATGCAGAAAAATAATCTCTGCTTTAGTTACTGTTCGCTAATTTAGCCAAAATTTTGCAATTCAGTTTTAAGTTCACTTCAGTTGGGTATTTAATGAGTCCACTCCTGGACTGTAGGAGCTATTTAGATGCAGGAAGTCTTACAATGATTAGTATTAGTTATAGATTTCTTGAGGGTAGTATGTGTTTTTATGTTTTAGTTTCACGCATATCTCCATATACCGGGTATAAAGCCCATATGCATACGGAGATATGCCCTGGAATAGTATACCTCCTAACACTGAGAGATATAAAGTCAGGATGGGTACGGGTGGACCTATGTGGATGCCAATGATGCATCTTATGTCACAGGAAATGCCCAAATCAGAATTCTCAACTTTTCCGATTTGGGGATCCTCTCCCACATCCCAGAAGCACGTCATTACATGTACTTGCGCGGAGAGCTGTGGCACTATGCAGATAGCACTTCAGCAGAGCTCTACATCGTCTGTCATCAAGGACGCTGTCACGCAGCCTGGCGTACACCCAGTCCTGAACACATACCTCCTAAAGTTGGGAGGTATTCCAAAGGCGCATATTAGACTGGTGTGAATATATATTTACTCGTAGGAGATTCCGCACTCTTCCTGTATAATATAGGTGCAAGCTTCCAAGAATACTCCACAATCACCTTTGCAAAGTAAAAAAGAATGATGGAGCCACAACACTAAATTAATCAAATTAAGATTTATTCCACCAAAAAGTGGACCCAGTAACGTTTCAACACATACAGTGTCTTTGTCAGCCTGACTGGCCACTGGGCTGGCCACCACGCAGGGCTGCATGTGTGCAGGGCCTTGTTAAAACACTCTGACCTAGAGCTGCACGCTCTACATGTAGTTTGCACAGTGTGAGCTTGTCTTTTAGTGTGCTCTCACTTTTGCTTATTCCCTGGTGACCCCAAGTGTAGAACACCACAAAATAAACTCGATATGGCAGGACACGACCCTGAAACTGGGACTGTCTCACCAAATCTAGGTATGTTGGAAGATATAGAATAGCCTAGCGCAGATGCAAGTACTTTATGGAGAGTTTTCACTAGTTTCCATACAGGCAGTAAAACCCCAGAAAAAACTACCGTAAGACAAATCAGGTATAGAACGGGGGGACGGTGGTAGGCAACATGGGCCAGTAGATAGATCAAAAGATCTCCTTGACCAGCCGTCCACTTCCTCACTACAATAAGTAATAAGTATGTGTTATAAATGGCTCTATAATGGCAATACCACACCATATGTGCAACACCACTGTAGCATCGCTATAATGTTCTAATTTTTTGTAGGTCGAAACTTTCAATTTAAAATTTTTAGAGTGAACTGTGAGCATGAGAGATCAATTGGTCTAGGCCTTGTGTTTGACTTTATGGAGATCTTAGGAGGGGGATGGGGTTTTACAAAAGTCTGTGTCCGTGCTGGGTCTGGTTGTATACACGCGTAAGGGATGGTTTGTGTGTATTTAAGAGACACAGACAGAGAGTTCAGCGGCACACAAAATCTGCAGCTCAAGGCTTTATTAACTGTAAACTGTATTATTTTCCCTAAACTGAACTAAGTATGTATGTGTGTGTGTGTGTGTGTGTGTGTGTGTATCTTAGCATAATAAAAAAATATATAATCGTCATAAATCGTCATTATCATGTCTCATTCACCCTGGATTTGTCTCAAATCCAAAAACCATTTGCATGACAATTAAACTGTACTGTAATAAACATTGCATCTAGCTTTTCACATCATCCTAATGGGGGAATATACTAACCATTTGTGAAATAGACCTTATTGTTTCTGAATGATTCATCAGTTTGGTTTGCATATAATTTTGTAAATAGCAAGGCTATAGGCAATCATTTATCACGGCTGTATATTTCGATCCATTTAAACCGCAGATATTTTATTTTATTTCAACCAATAAACAGGTAATGTGGCCAAAGTCAGTAAAAAAAAAATATTTCGACCTGCAGAATTAAAAAAAGTGTAACGATGATTAGAGACTCTGATTATATCAGAACCGTCTAATTTACAATTGTATTTTTATTAATTACTCTAAATATATATCACCTCAAAAATACAAATATTTAACACATGAAAAATAAATATATATATATATATATATATTACTATCTTGAAAAAGACCTGAAGAGGTTGAATTGCTTGCAGTTGTAACACAACATCGTTGCACCAATAAATACACAAAGTGCACCCTATTTTTTGTACATATTATTATATCTATAGAGAGAGAGAGAGAGAACGGGGTGCAGAGAGAGTCAGCGAGCAAGCTTTGTAATAAGTATTATTGATAAAATTTCATATTACATAGCTTTGTGAAACAAATAAATAAAATAAAAATAATAAATAAAATGAAAAGTATGTGACAGTTTGGAATACAGTACTAAGAGGAGAAACCACCTATTTCTCATTATCACATTTGCAAATGTGTGGCTTTTGAAGTGCCAAATGATCTGCTAATCTATGTTAATTTGTATTTGGGCCCCAGTGCATTATCATACAAATAGCAGGAAGTCAGTGTAAGGGTAGCTGTTTGGTTGTTTGGGATGTGTACGCTATTGTTAAATAATCCAAAGGCTCTGGCCACCTGACCTTTGTCTGTATTTCAGTAACAAGAAACACGTTTCTTGTTTCCTAGGTAACCCTGATGCACTCTAGCATTAGTGGGGGACTAGGGATGCAGGTTTAATGTGAGATGCAGAACATTTCAGGGACATTCCAAAAAAACAGAGTTAATTTTTAATGCGCTCATACCATGTCTCTTTGACACCCTCAGTGTTTACAGGTCATATTTTTTTTTTTTATTATTTAAAATAAAAGATTACAAGTAATATAGCCTGTGTTTAATATTTTGCAAAACATACATACAAGTAAATACTTCCTCTCTTTGTAAAACAAAGCTAACCCTTAGACCATGGAAGCAGCCATCTTAAAGTCCTTTCTGATCAGATGCACAGCTTAATAAACGAAAGCAGATAACATCTTGACATTTTGCACGTATTCATAACTTAGTGTTTTTTCATGAATTCTGACATCATGTGCAAGTGTTGGGAATGTAAAAAATATACTCTGATAAGGTTTCAGCCTTTCAAATTGAGTATGGTTTTAGCAGATAAATGGTGCTTTTGAACAAAGATTAATAAAGATGGCCGCTCCACATGGAGCAAAGGTAAAGTGTACTTAACTTATATCCAACGGTGTAACCCGCCTGGGGCAGAACAACATTTTGGGCCCCCCATGTACCACCCCAGCCCCCATCCACCCTGTCCTTCTGATTGAAAGACTAATTCAACACATGTAAGACTACATTATTTAGCATTTTGATTTTTATGAATTTTTATGATTGTATATATATCTTATTGCAATAGAAAAAAATAAACTGGTGACAAATGTAAGTGTGTTTTGTATGTTTGACTGTATGTATGTGTGTTGGCATTTGAATGCAGTTGTATGCACTGTTGCTATTTGAAAGCAGTAGTGTACTTGTGCTTAGTGTTTGTGTTTGAATGTGTTTGTACGCACAGTTGGAGTTTGATTGCTGGGTGCACATACACAGGCACACTGAAACACACTGACTTATACACAAACATTCATTTACACTGACACACACACTCAATGACAGACAAAATCCCACTGATTTGAAACAGACTAATTAACAGGCACACCAATTTCTCACTGACAGACATACTGACACACTAGGGATTGACCGATTATCGGTTTTACCGATATAATCGGCCGATATTTGGTATTTTCGGCAATATCGGTATCGGCAAATATAGACACCGATATTGCCGATAATACCTCCTAGGACTGCCAGGCTCATTACAAGCCCGGCGGTCCTGGGGGGGACCGACAGGGAGCTGTTTCTTACCTTGCCAGCAGCTCCTGCAGCTCCATGTCTAAATCTCGCGAGACCCGCAGCCGCAGAACGTTTC
The DNA here is from genome assembly GCA_933207985.1 of Pelobates cultripes. Taxonomy (NCBI): domain Eukaryota; kingdom Metazoa; phylum Chordata; class Amphibia; order Anura; family Pelobatidae; genus Pelobates; species Pelobates cultripes. Next base: position 38,869,076 of record OW240917.1, read on the forward strand.
CACGGGTTACCATGGCAACACTCCGTGCGGCACTAAGGGGCGCAAGATTTATTCTGGGGAGCTGGAGGAGCTGCTGGCAAGGTAAGAAACAGATTCCTGCCGGCCCCCCCAGTACTTAACAAGCCACCGGACCAACAGGGAATACTATATCCCCCCTCCCTGGTAAGAAGCAGGGGGGGGGACTAAAAAAAAACCACAATTTAAATATATTTAAAAAAAAAAATTAAAATAAAAAAATGCCCCCCCCCATTTTACACAAATTACATCACTACAAAAACACACACACACACACACTGCATTACATACACACACACTACACAAATACACACAGCATTACATACACACATACACACTACACAAACACACACTGCATTACATACACACACATACTACACAAACACACACTGCATTACATACACATTACACAAACACACAATGCATTATATACACACAATGCATTCACTATACACACTACACAAACACACTGCATTCAGTATACACACACTGCATTCAGTATACACAAACTACACAAAACACACACACTGCATTCACTACATATACACACTACACAAATACTCACTGCATTCACTATACACACTACACAAACACACTCTGCATTCACTATATATACACACTACACACACACACACAGCTCCCCTGTCTAAACACACTTCATCCACTACATGTGGCACGTATATTTTGTGCATTTACCTTCAGGATTAGTTTATTTTTTCAAAATGGTAAATGTACAGAATATCGGCAAGTTATCGGCTATCGGTCTGAAAGTTCACAGATTATCGGTATCGGCACTAAAAAAATCAATATCGGTCGATCCCTATGACACACACTCTCACTGATTTGAAACACACCCACTGACAGACACACTCACCTACACTGACACACTCACAGACATTTACAGACACACACACTCACAATTTTTGTTTATTTTATTGTGGTTTTATTTATTTATTTACTTCACATTCTTTTTTTGTGTGGTGCCTTTGTTACATATCACGCTAGAAATGACAATACATTAGCTACATGTTGATCACAATAAGGGAATATGGAAGGGTCTGCACCATTTTAGAAATTTAAAAACAAACAAACTGTTAACACCACACTGTGAGCAATACAAATAGCAAAATAAGCAGGAATGAGTACAATACATGACAAAGCCTCAAACGTTGAAAAATATTGTCAGGCTAAACAGTCATGTCCAACCAATGGTCAATACGTATATTAAACAGAGTTAGGTCAGTAAAAGGAGTCTAGACAGAAATCATGAGCATAACTCTTATATGTAAGGAGTCAGTTGGACAAGTGGTTGATAATCGATTAATAGTGCCAAACAACTTGGTAAGTGGCCATGACTACTTGGTCACTGAAACCTGTCTCACTATTAGAACCCTGCACCATACAGGACGAGAGAGATAGGTATAAAAGAACATCCGAAAATGAAAGGCAAATAAAAAGAAAAAACACAGTAACAATTAACATAATATGGCTACATAAGCCCAACAAAGGCAGGGTGGCAGCCGCAGATAATAGGATGGCTCTCGATGCATACTGTCGAGTAGCACCAAGTAGCTTGTTGGCATTCAACCATTTCCCATTCTTGGGGATGTGCACAGTCATTATGAGGAGGTCGGTGAGGGTAGCGGCATAGTGGAAGCGAGGTGGAAATTCCCTTCAGCTCCAGGCCCTAATGGAAGCCAGCATCTTTAAGCTGCGGACTCAGAGGCTCTGAGAGTCCCAGTCCTTCCCACATCTGGGGAAACAGAAGGATCTTATGGTCTTGCAGTGCCAGCAGCAGACTGCCTTCTGTCTATGAGGGCGATACATTGGGGTCATGCCTCTGGCAGCCCCCGATACAGATGGGTTAGCGTTAGAGGAAACGTGAATTTTTTTTTGAGCTATGCTCAAAGGAGATCTGCTCACTACCTGGTGCTGAACCTCCAGTCTCCCTCCTGAAGCTGCTACAAGGTTGTTGTCTTGCGGTGCTCCAGCCCTGCCCAGAAATGGGAGAAGATTGCATCCAGTTGTTGCAGGTATTGCTCTATGGAGCCATGGAGCTGCATAGTGGCGCTCACTTGAGCAGTAGGTGCCCCTGCCATCTGGTGCTACTCAGTGCGTGCAGGTGTTTACTGAAGCTGTGAGCAGGAATCAGCACAGGTAAGTGACTCAGGAGCATCAAATGTTGCGGTAGCAAGGACCGGGATAACCACCAGAGGGGTGGGAGTGGAGACACAAGACTTTCCGCCTTTCCAGCCAGTGCAACTCCGCCACTGAGTTTGTTCACCACTCCCAGTTGGGACCACACTAGGTTCACCACCATTCTGTCGGGCAACACAAATGTAGGCTTGTTATCAAGTACTTAGTGAGGAGCTCTCTCTCCATGTCTCCATTCAGCATAGTGGTCAAGCCCAACACCGTGGATTTTTAAAAAAAAATTTTTTATGACCATCCAGCCTCCCTAGCATTGGGAGAGGTGATGTGGGTCCTCTAAATGGGATCCAGTGGGATCTTCACCCTAAAGTCCAGTGGTTCCTGTAATCTTCCAGTTCGTCACTGCTCCCTTGAGTGCTGTTTAGTGATGCCAGGGGCAGGAGTGATATCATATTTAGGCTCCTGGCATCACAGCACGGCATCACAGCAGAAGAGCCCTAAGGTGGCCAGCCGACCATCTCCTTGGCCCTCTGTGACAGTAATTGGCATGCTTCTCTCGGCACCCATTCTGCCATTTTTGTGCCCGGGGCAGCCGCACCATGACCCCTTCCCCCCCGGTAGTTACGCTACTGTAGGGATCAGAAGCCCACTAGCCTTTGACGGGCAAAATTCAGTCCTGGTGAGTACAAATTCACTTCTAGTGAGTGTGCCATGGACCATCCAAGCTTGCAGTGGCGACTCACTTTGTGGCCTGGCTAGAAAAGAAGGGTTTGAAGTTTTGAGCCCTGCATATGTATTCATTACAAAATGATACACACCAATGATATATCAAAGTCATCTTTTATTTTCAGTGTTAATAAATAAAGGTAACTTTCCTCTTATGTCATTAATGCCATCAGCTCTAAAATTATACACACCCAGGGCCGTCTTTAAGGAGGGGCAAACGGGGCAGCTGCCCTGGGCCCAGTTACTCATGGGGGGCCCAAAGCAGCTGCCCCGTAAGCCCTGTCGCCTGCAATAATTTTTTTTTTTTTAAATATTTCCCTACCTAATGGGCCCGCGGTGCTAGTATTGCGGCTGCACCGCCGCCCGCACACTAAGGGGGCCCCCCGGGTGGCCCATACCTTTAGGGCCACCCAGTGAGCATGTTCCAGCAGGGGTCCGGTCGGCGCTGTGGCCCTTTAACAGCGCGACCGGGTCCTTGCTTAACGGCTGCATGGGAGGAAGTGATGTCCGCGAATCACTTCCTCCCACCTCAAAGACATCGGGCTGCCCGGGCGGCTGATGAGCCAGCATCCAGTGAGGAGGGGGAGCAAGGAGAGCCAGACCCCCAACTCCCAACTACCCCAGCCAGCACACTGGACCCCAGGGAAGGAAGCCTTTTTTAAAGGTAGGAAACTGAAGAGTGTCTGTGTGTGTCAGTATGTATGTCTTTGTGTGTGTGTGTCAGTATGTATGTCTATGTGTGTGTCAGTATGTATGTATGTCTTTGTGTGTGTCAGTATGTATGTCTATGTGTGTGTCAGTATGTATGTGTCAGTCAGTATATGTCTGTGTGTCAGTTTGTTTGTATGTGTGTGAGTGTCAGTATGTATGTCTTTGTGTGTGTCAGTATGTATGTCTGTGTGAGTGTCAGTATGTATGCATGTCTTTGTGTGTCAGTATGTATGTCTGTGTGAGTGTCAGTATGTATGTCTATGTGTGTGTCAGTATGTATGTCTGTGTGTGTGTATGTCAGTATGTATGTGTCAGTCAGTATATGTCTGTGTGTCAGTTTGTATGTATGTGTGTGAGTGTCAGTATGTATGTCTTTGTGTGTGTCAGTATGTATGTCTATGTGTGTGTCAGTATGTATGTGTCAGTCAGTATATGTCTGTGTGTCAGTTTGTATGTATGTGTGTGAGTGTCAGTATGTATGTCTTTGTGTGTGTCAGTATGTATGTCTGTGTGAGTGTCAGTTTGTATGTCTATGTGTGTGTCAGTATGTATGTCTGTGTGAGTGTCAGTATGTATGTCTATGTGTGTGTCAGTATGTATGTCTGTGTGTGTGTATGTCAGTATGTATGTGTCAGTCAGTATATGTCTGTGTGTCAGTTTGTATGTATGTGTGTGAGTGTCAGTATGTATGTCTTTGTGTGTGTCAGTATGTATGCCTGTGTGAGTGTCAGTATGTATGTATGTCTTTGTGTGTGTCAGTATGTATGTCTGTGTGAGTGTCAGTATGTATGTCTATGTGTGTGTCAGTATGTATGTCTGTGTGTATGTCAGTTTGTATGTGTCAGTCAGTATATGTCTGTGTGTCAGTTTGTATGTCTATGTGTGTGTCAGTATGTATGTCTGTGTGTATGTCAGTATGTCTGTGTGTGTCAGTTTGTGTGTCTGTATGTATGTCGGTGTGCCAGTCAGTATGTCTGTGTATGTGTCAGTATGTATGTCTGTCACAGTGTCAGTATGTCTGTCACAGTGTCTGTGTCTGTGTGTGTATGTGTGTGTGTGTGTGTGTGTCAGTGTGCATCTGTATGTTGTCAGTATGTATGTATCTATCTGTGTGTGTGTGCCAGTGTGTATACCTATGCATACTAAGATATGTAACAGGGTTGATGTTCCAGGAGGGATAAGCCAAATGACAAATGATTTAGGTAAACTAGAAAAATGGTCAGAATTGTGGCAACTGACATTTAATGTGATAAGTGCAAGATAATGCATCTTGGACGTAAAAACCCAAGGGCAGAGTACAGAATATTTGATAGAGTTCTAACCTCAACATATG